>CP129455.1:24310000-25510000 GCA_030445155.1 Quercus variabilis | reverse complement strand
TTTAAAATTTTGAAGGAAGAAATTTTAACTTTTAAATTTGGGGGATGAAAATCTATCTTGGACCATATTTCAGGGACAAAAAGCATGTTTCAGCCAAGAATTCTACTAATGGTTGAATGCGCACTGTTCCCTGCTTTTTTGGCATACCACCAATAATTTATATGCTTATAATTTTCCTTCTGCGTTAGGCATATGCCTGTGTCTGAAGGGCTGCCTATCCCTGCATGCTTCTGTATGCTTGGACATCCTTTTAACTGCATTGATTCAGTTACAGCTTTATAAATGAAGCTTGACAAATTCAGAAAACACAACCTTTCTGACATTCTTCAGTTACTTGTTATCAGTTAAAGAGCGGGCTCCATAAATTTAAATCATGTGCTTGCTTTAATTTTTCCTTTTTACTTTATTTTTTCCCAAAATTTTCAATAAAAGGGTTAAAAACTAATGCTACTAGAAATGTCATGGCCAATATGAGTTTCTAGTTTGAGATGTGGAATAATCTCAACCAAATAGATACAGGTTCCACAATTATCAACAATAGTCTAGTTGAAGATCACACAAACTTTTAGACTGTTAATATGAAACATGCCATTTGTAATGCTTTCCCATTGTTGTGTAAATTTACATATATAGCTGGTTTGGATTATAAGTTGTGGCAAATTCCAAGGAAGTTTCTATTCCAAGTTTTCATTACAAGTCGTGTCTAAAAGTGCTGAATAATAAAATCCCAGAGTTTTGAAGATTTTAGTCACCTTGTTGATGGGATTCAGATGGAACCACCCACAGCTGTCAAACGGGTTTACTAATGCAATTGTAATCTGTTGCAGTTTTGAGAAGACAGTTACACAGTAGAATTTATATAAGAAATAATTTCTTTAAAACTATATAGCATGTCAATAAATTGAGGAGATACCCGAGTTCCATTGCTTTTTCCGGTTCTTCATCATTTTGAGGTTGAGGCTGGCTTAGCTGGAGACGGATGTTTGCATGCAGATCGTATTCATTGCTGATAGTGTATGGAGCACTAGAACAGCTTGCTTCATTCACATTCCTTGCCCGATAAACCTAAGATGCAAAACTTCTTTTAAACTGGGCTAGAACAATAATCTTCACGTTCACTAGTTTCAATATGACTGCTATGTGCCTTATGGCTAGCTTAATGGTATTCAATTTGGTTTGTTCTTTCCTCCACCGAAACCATGCTCTCAAATATCAGGAAAAAAAGTTGGAAAATGTATATTTACGGTTGTCTAGATCAATACCTTCTTTTTCAATTCTGCATTTTCTTTACGAAAATGTTCTATCTTTGTGTAGAGTTCTGTATTTTCTTGATGAATCAGATGTCCCTTCAATGAAATGAAAGAAGGTTAGCCGATTAAAGTGGAATTAGCCCCTAAAAATAAATTAGAAGAAATTGAGCCATTTATTGCTTGAAAACCTTCTGGTTTAGTTCCTTAATTTCATCAGTTAATAGCTCTTCCTGCAAAAAAAGAATAGCTGTGTAAAAAATTCATGGATGCAGTATTTATTTGGGAACATAGGATTGCTGGATAAAATTTAGGTAAAGCTAAGTTTCTTATACCTTCGATGCTCGGACACCCTTCAAACTCATTTCCAGTTGGTTTTCCAGATTTTGTAGATCCTTGACACTCAAACCAGAAAGTTCTTCACCCATCAATTGCCTGCATGTATCGTAGATTAAGTGCAGGTACCATGAAGCTCATTGTATGTTTTCTTAAATTAGATATATTATACTATGTTGCGCTGAAGAGACCATATTTTAATTTTCTGTCGTTGCATCATCTTGTTCTGTCAAAGGCATTGTTAGACATGGTTTAGAAGCCATGGACTTCAACAAATAGCTAATGTCTGTAAAAGATAGTTTAAGTGGTTTATTTATGAATGATGAGAACTTTATATTCTTTGTCAGTCAGATTGGGGGATGGAACTTCAAAGCTGGGGAGGGGAGTTCATGGGTGTGGTTTGTGGAGAGGTATTCACATGGTATGGGAGGATTTCAGCAAAAATTGTCAGTTTGTTGTTGAGTTGGGGAATAGAGTGAGGTTTTGGCAAGATGGGTGGTATGGGGATCAACCCTTTCAATTGGCCTTTCCAAGGTTGTATGGTATTGCCATTGATACGGAGGTTTCTGTTGAAGCTTCTTTGCTAAGGCAGGGGGCGAATGAGAGAAGAATTTGGGATGTTTGTTTTCTTAGAGATTTTAACGATTGGGAGATGGATGAATGGCTGCATTTTCTTCGTATATTGGGAGCCAATACTCCTCCTATGGATGTTGGAGACCGGATGAGATGGAAATTGAAACCTAATGGGGTTTTTGACATCCGGTTGTTTTATAACAAATTAAGGGATTCTCCCTCAACTGTCTTTTCTTGGAAAGCTATTTGGAAAGTAAAGGCCCCTAGGCGAGTTTCTTTTTTTGTTTGGTGTGTAGCTTGAAATAAGATCTTTACAGGAGATAATTTGAGATTAAGGAGATTGGTCTTTGTGGATTGGTGCATTATGTGTTGTCATTGTGGAGAGACGGTTAACCACTTACTTCTTCATTGTGAGATGGCTTATCGGTTATGGAGCTTTGTCTTTACAACTTTTGGCTTGTCTTGGGTTATACCTAGTTTGAATCTAGACTTTCTCTTTGGCTGGTGGAATTGGCTGGGGAAGCATTTGTCTCAGATTTGGAACTTAGTCCTGTTGTGCATCCTATGGTGTATTTGGAAGGAATGGAATTAGAGGACTTTTGAGGATTTGGATAGCTCCAGTGATCAGATGCTTGCTACTTTTAGTAGAACTCTTTTTGATTGGTCTCGGGTGTGGGGACTCACGTCTAGTGATTCCTTCTCTTCTTTTCTTAACTCCCTTTTTCTTTTGTAATTTTTCTGTTGTTTGGTTTTCTTTTATGTTTTTCTCTGTTTTCCTATTCTTGTATTTTCTAGGTTTGCTCTTTGTTCTTCATGCGTAGAGTAGCCTTTCATATATATATCATTCTTACTTATAAAAAAAAAAAAAGAGATTCTATGCTTTTTCTGACAGAGGGTTGAAAATCTTGTTGGTTTCTGCTTAACATTTTGGAATATAAATTTGTTGACTAACTCAGCCCAACCTGAGCCAAACCCATGGTTTCTGGCCCAACTCTGGTCAACCCCTTCTTAACACAACCTTAGAGAGAGTAGAGGAGAGTAGTGACTGGTCCTAGAAGATTTCCTTTTAAGAAAAATCTAAGCCTAAAAGATTGACTTGCACAGGATGCCAAGCATTCTGAGTCACTAGGAGAAGCAAATGAAGGGAGGAAATACTGGTTGACTACAAAAAGCAAAGCTAGTTTAAGCGTGAGCTGAGTTTGGATGAATTGTTGAGGTTAGGCTAGGATTGAGAATGTAATTCCTCGGTTTGAGCATGATTTTACATCTGCTTGCCCAACCCAATCCTTCATAATCTGGTATAGCGGTAGCGGTAGTGCCATTATAATTTCATATTTTGCCTTTGGTTTATCTTTTTATTTTTTTGGTTAACTAACACTCTTTAATCAAATTTAATTTAAACCTTAATTCTGTGCATTCCATGTTCCAAATGCTAGTTGCTATGTATGGTTTAGTATAAGCATTGAGTGATTGTACCTGTGGCATTCTTGCAAGTACTTCAGTTGTTGACTCAAGTTTGCTGCCTCCTTTTGCCAAAACTAGTAAGTAGAAAACCAATATTAGTCTATGGAATATAATCCAAGTTATGGGGGACTGCATGATTAAAAAAAAAACTTAGAATATATTACTGTAATATACAGTCTAATAATCTAAATTCCAAAAGTATATTGGTCATGTATATGCTGATCTGTTACTTGTAAATTAGTAGTGATAATGGCTGGAAATAGGGTTAAGAAGCATATTACAGGGTAAGAACCCGCACTGGTGCTGTATTGCAAATTAATTAGTCTGCCCTTTTAGGCCTACACTTTGGCATTATATTATAACTCTTAGCCTTTTCTATAATGGTGAAATGATCCTCATCATGGAGAAATTCTAGACATGATTTTTGAGAAAGAAATGCTGTTGACGCTGACAGAATAATACCGGATTTGGAATTAGTAACTAATGAAGAGGGACTCAGTTATCATGCTGTTAGGGTTACGTTGAAAATTATACTAGGAAAGAGAAACTGTCTATGAAATCAATATATCCTGGTAAACTATAAACAGTTATTTTTTTTTTCATTATAATGTGGATATAAACGAAGTAACAGTAAATAAACTAATATGTTGTACTTTTTTTCATTGTAAAACATCATTGATCTTGAGAACATAATGTTTTTTTGGAGATTCTCAAGCAGAATATGAATATACATTTAATAATTAGTCATTGTTAGAAACAAAAAGAATGCTATCCTTCTAGAAATATACTATTAGTGAGATGTCTCTATTCAAGATTCTTCTAGAATATACCATCGTGAGGTGTCCTATTAACGGTCACTATCAGAGTATTTTGTTATATTTGGTGAGCGCTTCTCCAATATATATGAAATGGATTGGGTGAGGGCTAAATAATATGAAACAGCTCCTCCCTTTCTTATTTTCTTATTATTTGTGTCACTTTAGGCTGCGTTTATTTTGGTTGAAAATAATTTCAGGAAATCATTTTTCGTAAAATAGGCTGTTTGGTTGGTTTTAAAAATAGCATTTTTCGGAAATCATTTTCATTTGACTCTGTAAAATGTTGCTTTGACCCGGAAATGGTTTTATAGTTTTATTTTCACTTCAAACTACTTCCGGAAAACGCAAAAGAGAGAGAGAACGAGAGAAAGAAGAGAGAACTCAGCTCACTCTGAGTCCGACGATCGCATCACCACTCCGATCACTCAAAGGGAAATCACAGCACCGCGTTGATTGCTCCAACGCCGCTCGACCCAGACCCATTGCCTCCTCGATCTCGCCTTTCCAAGAACCTCGACCTCATTGTCGCCCAGACTCAGACCCATCGCTCTCTCTTCCTCGATCTCTCAGTTTTGTTTTGTTTTGTTTTGTTTTTTTTTTTTTTTTTTAAGTTTGATTGTTGTTGTTGTTGTGGTGGTGATGTTTTGGTGGTTGTGGCTTTTGATTGCTGGAATTTGCTGTCGGAATTTGTTGTTGAATTGACTGTGATTTTGAAATTTTTTGTAGTAAAATTTTTTTGGATGCTGAGAAAATATCTGAGAAAATATGAAAAATTTGTAGGAAAATAGTATTTTCAGAATAGAACCAAACATATAAAAATATTTTCGACAACAATTTTCGTAATACAATCAAACACTTGAAAATATTTTCATTTTCTGAAAAATAACATTTCCGGAAAATATTTATTCTCTAGAAAATATTTTACGGAAACCAAACACAGCCTTAGTTTCATTAACTTAGTATCATATAGCAGGGGAGTTGAATTGGTCAATTAAATCTGATTCTTTTCATTTCATACTTCTATATTCTTCTTTTCAATTTTATAATTGCCTATATTTTTGGATTGCTTTGTCTAGTTAATTTTTGGATGAATGCTTGTTTTGAATGATGTTGATAGCGTATGAAGACGTCGGAATGGATTGTTGTCTTCATCGCCATTATTATCATTACTGTTGAGGTTTGGTAGTGAACCAGCAAAACCATGTCCTTGATTGCTGTGTTTGTTGTTTCTTGATGTTTAGGATGGCGATCATAGTTGATCGGCGTTGCTTGTGTGGATTGCTAGTAAAGTTGTGGAGGTTTATGGTGGTTTTTGGCACTGTTCTGGTAATTCTTTATGAGACTGGGTGCACGTCTCTGTGTTTTGGTCGTAAATGACCCATTTCTATGTTGGCGCGGTGGTTGTCAGAAGTTTTTGAGTCACACTGGTGTCTGTGGTGTCATTGCTTGCTAGAGTTAGCAGGAGAGACCCTTGTTTGGTTTTTGGTATTGGTTTTTCCCTATCATAAATAAGGATAGCACAACCTTTTGTTTGGGTGTCTGGAGTGTTTTGCAGTTGTTTGGGCTTGAGCTAAACTATTTGGGCTTGGGCTCAAAGTTATATCTTTTTTGGGTTATGGGCTCAGCATTTCAAGAACCAAAACCCCGCTTCTAACCCAAGACTAGGACTAGTTCCAACTTGAGACACCCTAGATCCATGCCCCAAAACCTAATTTTGACGGGCATTGACTCGGGTCAACCTAGGTCCAGGTTAACCCAAAGGCAAAACCTAGTTCCCTTTTAGGTTGACCTGATTTGATTGGTTTTCAACCAATACAAACCAAAGGGGATAAAATTTAGATACCATTTATGAGATAGATATATTTTACTTTAGGTCGTTTGGTTGGAAGGATAGAAAAGTAGGAGAATAGAAAATGGAGAGAAGATGAAAAAGTAGGAGGATAGAAAAAATTTTAGTTGTATAAAAAAAAAAAGATTTTATTTTTCCTCATTTGTATTTGGTTGGGATGGTGGAAAAGTAGAGATGTGGAAAAACTTTTATTTGGCTGAAAATAAAGTTTGTATAAACTTACTATTATTTCTTTATTAAATAAAACAAAAAGTAACGTATTAAATTAAAAAAAAAAAAGTGTGTATAGATGGACACTTTATTAAAGTAAAAAAGAAAAAAAAGAAATAGCATAAGAAATTAGCCCAAGACGGTTTTCTTAAATTAAAAAAAAAAAGAAAAAAACTAACCAAAATTAATAAGAAAATAAACATATGAGCACCAAAAAAAAAAAAAAAAAAAAAAAAAAAAAACAAAAACAAAAAGAAGAAGAAAGCTACACGTCTAGAAAAAATCAAAGAAAAAAAAAGAAAAGAAGCCAACACGTTAATAATAGAGAAAGAAAAAATCAAAGGAAAAAAGGAAAAAAAGAAAAAGGAAGCCAGCACATTAGTAACAGAGAAACAAAGGGAAAAAAAAAAAAGATAAAAAGGAATAGGAAAAAAAAAAAAGGGTAACACTTTGGAGATTTGGAAGGTGAATTCCAACATGAGGGGTATTTTTGGAAGCTCATTGCTTCCTCTCCCAATTTTCTCCCTATTCGGGGGAGAAAACTTTTTGGTGGATCTGAGGAGGAAGAAAAAAAAAATTGTGTATAGATGGACACTTTAAAAAAGAAAAAAAGAAAAAAAGAAATGGCATAAGAAATTAGCCCAAAACAGTTCTTAAATAAATAAAAAAAAAAAAAAAACAAAAACTAAAACTAACCAAAATTAATGAGAAAATAAACATATGAGCACCAAAAAAAAAAAAAAAAATTAAAAAAAACAAAAACAAAAACAAAAAGAAGAAGAAAGCTACACGTCTAGAAAAAAAAATCAAAGAAGCCAACACGTTGATAATAGAGAAAGAGAAAATCAAAGGAAAAAAAGAAAAAGAAAAAAAGGAAGCCAGCACATTAGTAACAGAGAAACAAAGGAAAAAAAAAGGTAAAAAAAAAAAAAGAAAAAGAAAAAAAGAAAGAAAAAAAGAAAGAAAGAAGGGTAACACTTTGGAGATTTGGAAGGTGAATTCCAACATGAGGGGTATTTTTGGAAGCTCATTGCTTCCTCTTCCAGTTTTCTCCCTGTTCGGAGGAGAAAACTTTTTGGTGGATCTGAGGAGAAAACACTTAACCTTCACCATTATTTTTCTTTCTCTACCCAACCAAACACATTTCAAAAAAAATTTCTTTCCTATTTTCTCTCCAAAGATTTTCATCTACCTTATTTCACTTCTAAACAAACAAATCCTTAAGTTCTTCATTTAAATTTAACCACAAATATTGACTGCTTGTTATCTCATCCACTGGATGTTTTGTACCATTCTTGATGGAGTGTCTCCTCATTCCATTTTATTTCCTTCTTCTACAGTCTTCCATGTTTTCCTAAAGTTTTTGAATGTGTTTGTTATGTTTTTCCATGGTCGTATTTCTCTAGAGCTAGTTTAAACATCAATTTGAGTCTCCTTCACCTTCTATCTCATTTATGACTCCACAAGTTCCTTATCTTCCACGCCTATTAATGTACCTTTCCCTAAGTTGCATCAGATGGCCCCAACTCAATTGCAAGTATATAAATGTACATGGGCAACCGCTCCAGTGTCCCTCCATCAAGCAAGTTTCATGAAGTTATCATGGATTTTGGTCTTCACCATTGTTATTCGGATCATTTACTTTTCCATTTACACTGATGTTGAGTATATACCAGTTGTTTATCTGGATCACAAGGTAATTACTACGAATGATTTGAAGGCATCACTAGATTGAAACAATTCTTACAACAATACATTCACACAAAAGATCTTGACAAACACTGGGACGTAGTCCTGGATTTGGTGAAGAAACCAGTATTGACGATATACTAATGTGATTAAATTTGTAACTCAAATAGATTAGATGAGGGTTGCAATGACACAGTGTTTGTGATGTACTGAAATTTTTAAATTTCATTTTGAATTAATAAAATTGTTTTTATATTAGTGAAAATCAAAAGAGGTCCATCTAAGAGTCACAGTGCATCACTATAATTATAATAATTCTCATCAATGTGATGCAGTGGACATTTCATCCCATTGGGATTAGGAAATAAGGAGCACATTTGTTAACACATCTCACAACATATCCCTTTCCTTTTGTCCCTCTCATCTTCCATACATTATTGGCTGGATAAGATAGTGTGAGCCTAGGTGGAAAGTAACCTTCCCCTCCCTCTTCCCTTCCAATCTTCTCTTGTACCAAATAGTGGAATACTTTGATTAACTTTTCCTAGTCTCTCCAAATCTTTCCTACTAAATGGACAATAACAAAAGGAACAGTCATAAAACATAATGTTTCACAACCTCTTGATATGGTGATTAAATATTTTCATTGTCATAAATGAATTCAGAAGATTAGATTGGCTAGTATCTCCTTAGCTTGAGTCAAGTGATGGTTCAGTGGGAATGGTAGCCTTTGCGGTATTCTGTCTGTGGTTCGAACCCACCTCCTCCTCCCCTGCTTACCTAAAATGAAGTCTCCCTAGCTTCTTCATATTTTTAAAACTAGCTTTATTCTACAGGAAATGGACCACCAGATTGAGCTTTATTGGCAGTTGCATGGTGAAGCATTATTTGCATTACCTTTGAAACAAATTATTATCATCAACACTTATTTCTAAACACTAGGATGACATTAACCACCATATATGTTAGGTGCCACTCCATCCAACCCAAGGTAGTGAACTTTTCCATTTGAAATGGTGAGATGACTGGCCTACACTCTAGAACTCTAAATGATGCCAATAACATCTCAATTCTCATCTCAAGTTTAACTCAAAGTGATAAGACTGGAGAGTTCATCCAAGTTGAATTACGTGGATGCCTAAGCAAAAAAGCTTTTGAGAAGGAAAGATACTACTTGTGTGCACAATGTTTATATTCAACAATATCAACATGAAAAAGCCCTGCATGGTGAGATGACTGGCCTACACTCTAGAACTCTAAATGATGCCAATAACATCTCAATTCTCATCTCAAGTTTAACTCAAAGTGATAAGACTGGAGAGTTCATCCAAGTTGAATTACGTGGATGCCTAAGCAAAAAAGCTTTTGAGAAGGAAAGATACTACTTGTGTGCACAATGTTTATATTCAACAATATCAACATGAAAAAGCCCTGCAAACAAGTGAAGGCAATGACAGAAATTGGTCATAGCTCATAAGCTATGTTGATGAAGACAAAAGCTGGAGCCCATGGAATATATTCTTGAGAGTGGCTCTTCTTGCCCATGTTGAAAAATGTTTGTATTGGTCTAGGGGATTTTGTATTTTAATCTGAATGTTTCACATGTTTGCCAACATAACGAGGAATTTTATTGGCTGTTTAATCTGCATCTATTTTATTAAATTTAATAGTTTTGTCTGCATCTGTTTATGAATTCCTATTAATCCTTTATTCTTCACATATCAACAAATTTTATATTATCCCTTGGATGTTTGAAACCAACAAATACATGCCATATAGAAGAGAAATAAGAACATTGAAATATAGTTTTCTTATTGTTGGTTTTGTTGCTCTTGTGAACTCTTGGAACAGACCATGAAAAAAATCCAGTATATATAATATATGATGCCTCAATTAATGCAGGAAAACTTGTGGAGGAAAAGAGTGGTTCATAGACAGTTACCTTGACTTCCGAAGCAGGATTGGATGGCTGGTGTTGATCCTCTTTTGCTTTGCTGTAACGCCCAATAACAGATTTTAAGCTGACAAAAGTAGGCACCATCATTATGTTATATATTTTTAATAAAAAAATCATTAATATTTTACGCATATAGCTCTCAATTCTCTCATTGCTAATTGGTTTACTAACATTTATTTTTTTGGTGAGATACATAAAACATGGGTAATGTTCTTATTTTATTTTATTTTTGATAATACAGCATTGGTAATGTTAAAATGGAGAGAGAGGGTCAATATTGTACTAGTATTGACAGTGTATGTTATACCAGCCATTAAATTGGTATTGGTAATCCTAAAAAATGTACTCCCTCCGTTCCACTTTTTGTCTTCTATTTCATTTTGAGATGTCTCAAAATATTGTTCTGTTTTTAAAAATAAAAGTTATTAATTTACTAATGTTCCTATTATATCTCTATTAATTTACAAATTTAATTTTTTGATAAATTTTTTAAATGGTAGTTTTGGAAACTTATACATTTTTAAAAGGTAGACAAGATAATAAATGATATTTCTTTAAAAAGTTTGACTTTTTAAACAGAATAAAAAAAATGAGACGGAGGAAGTACTAGATAAAATATGGGTTGTATAGGCATGCACTCTTCATTATCATTAATAATGAAAAAAGAAGAAGACGTGTATGGTATATCCTACACATTGTCATTTTTAATGAGAGAGAAAAAAAAAGAGTTATTTTTTGGGGGGGGGGGGGGGGGGTGGGTTTTACACTATGTAATTAATGCAAATAGTTTAGTAAGTATTTTTATTAACATCAATTTGGGTACACTTTTAGTTACTCAACAATGGCGAACCGAAAAAACGAAAATAACATTAAAACCAAAAAAAAAAAAAAAAAAAAAAAAGTAAATGAGAACAAAGAAGATTCTAGGTATAATGTATTTTGATTTAGCCACAAGAGTTTGGGTTAAATTTTAACCTATTTCTAGACTCTGCAAACAATGAGTGATTGTCATAGGTGTAGATAGAGTTGATAATATTGAATGTTTGATTATTATGTTTCTCATTGATAAATTACATATGCATCTAGTAGGTTTTGATCTTACAAAGTAAGGAGTAGTCATTTTAACTAGAGTTTATTTGCTCATTTCAATTTTGAAAGCAATATTTTTCTTTTTGAGTACAAGCAAGATGTATTTGACTAAATAATGAAAAGTAAGCTTGATAAGTGCATGATGATAAAATCATTCTTTATAATAGATTAGGAGGACTCTAAATATCAGAATTGATAAGATCAAATGGAATAGATGAAAAAGATTCATTATTATTATAAGGTTAAGTTTCGAAGTTGATATTTAATACAATGAAAAGATTTGAAGTTGATTGACTCTAAACGACCATGAAAAATTAAAGGCTAAAGACAAAATAATAATGTGTGACCTAATCTAGAGTTTCATGGATATAAGGACTCAAAAAACAATAGGTGTAGTATTAGAAGCAAAGAGTAGATGAGAAGAAAAAGTTCAAACAAACATTCTGCTTTCAGGCTTACCCCAACGGTTTTCCTTGTGTGAGAATCCTACAACTATATTGATAAAAGAAGAGATTAAGTCAAAAGTTCACATAATTAACCTACATATAATAAGTTATGAATAAGATTAAGAACAAGAAAAGTGTCAGGAAGTGGCATTTGAGGCGTAGTGATAGATTTAGAATGAGTGATAGACATAGTAATTGTTGGTAGTGTGATTTTAATGAAATATGAGAGGCAACATATTTTTGTGAGAAAAAGAAAAAAGATTTCAAGTCATATGGTTACAACACGCAAAATTAATGAGCTAAAGGGAATTATCTAATCTGGTTGAAAGAATGGAAAAATAATGAATATTATGGAAAGATACAGCTTGGAAGAGTGTCTCTAGATCAGTTGTAATGAATGTAACAAATGTCTCTATAAGGCCTAAAGGGACAATAGCCAGAGGATGTAGTAGGAGAAGGTGTAGTAGTGGCTTTAGAGCATCAGGAATTAACAGAGGTCTGCTTCCAACAATTTTGAATAATATGTCCCTTCGTTTATAGTAATGATGGTAGATAGCAGAATTGCTAAGATCAAAGGATCTGTCACAGGTAGGAATTCGATCAGCTAAGAATGTGCCAAAAAACCCTTTGCTGTAGAAAACAATGAGGATGGAACAATTAAAACAAAGTCATAGTGATGTGTATCGATTTTATTTTTATTTTTATTTCTATTTTTTGCTTGTTTCTTCGAATACAACTTTTTAATTGCACTATCAAGTGTGGAAAGTGTAGCACCATGTTAGACAGTAAGCATCATGATATTGGAGGAATCTCTTGCTATCCTTGGAACTATCCCATTCTAGCTCAGATAAGTGAATTCATTCCAAACAAATGTTTTTTTTTTTTGGGGATAATTTTATAGTTGGGGGTAGGGGGATTTAAACCCTAGACATCGCTATTGGAAACATCAAGATTTACTAGTTTAAATACAAAAATCTTGGCAGTAAAATGGTCCCAAACATCAGACATTTGTGAATGAATCTAAACAATAAATTAATCTTTTTGTTTTCACATATGATAATGAGTGGTCATGTATTGATGTTGATGAGCAAGACAAGTTGTCTGATAGAGTTGTACCAAGAAGTTCCATGTTTCATGTGTAGTCTTGAATTATTGAAGCAACCCTTTAATTGATGGAGTGCATGTGTTAAGAAATCAGGTGATAATCTTATGAGTGTCACTATGCCAATATCATAACATTTGTTTAACCCAATTTGTGTTTTACCATCTAATATGACTGTTTTAGTAACTTTCACAATGACATATATCCATACGGGATACCTTTTGATGAAACTTCTCGTAGCATAAATCCATTAACTATAATGGTATATGTCGTGAATCGATGAAATTGGGTGTCTTACGTTGTTTTGATGCATGTTAAGTGTTTTGATGTAATGGACTGCAAATTTAGATTGGTTGCCTTTGAGACTTTGCACCACATGAAGAAGAAAAGAACAGGAAAAATGGGACATATGGCTTTAAAATTGGATATGAGTAAAGCCTATAATTGGTTGGAATGGGCTTTCCTTCAAAGAACTATGGAGAAGATGGGCTTTCATCCGAAGTGGATAGGCTGGATTATGGAGTGTGTTAAATCTGTGTCCTACTCGATTTTAGTCAATGGTGTTCCAAAAGGCCTTATTGTTCCCTCACGTGGTATCCGTCAAGGGGATTCCCTTTCTCCTTATCTTTTTTTGTTATGCTCTGAAGGTCTAAATGGATTAATTGAGCATGCTGTGGAATGTAAACACATTGAGGGTGTCTCTCTTTGTAGAGATGGACCAAAGATCTCTCACCTCCTTTTTGCAGATGACAGCCTTCTGTTTTGCCGTGTAAGAGTGGGAGACGTGGAAAAAATTCAGGAAATATTGGGAAAGTATGAACGGGCTTCAGGACAGAAAATAAATTCAGACAAGACTATCCTCTTTTTTAGCAATAATACCTTTGTCGCTACAAAGGAAGAATTAAAAATTCTGCTTGGAGTGTCCAAAATAAAGGAGTATGAAAGGTATTTGGGATTACCAACAGTTGTTGGTAGGAAAAAAAGGGCGAGCCTAAATTTCATAAAAGATAGAGTGTGGGGCAAACTCCAAGGGTGAAAAGAAAAATTATTATCGCAAGCCGGTAAAGAAGTTCTCTTGAAGGCGGTGGTCCAAGCCATCCCTATGTTTGCAATGAGTTGTTTTTGTTTGCCCATCGGTCTATGTCAAGACATTGAGATGCTCATTCGAAAATTTTGGTGGGGCCAAAGGGATGATAGAAGAAAAATTCATTGGGCAAAATGGGAGGTCTTGTGTCAACCAAAGAGTGAGGGGGGTTTAGGCTTTAAAGACCTTTGCAAATTTAATAAAGCTATGTTGGCAAAGCAGGTGTGGAGATTGATACACGAAAAGGAGTCTTTATTTTATAGGGTTTTTAAGGCGAAATATTTTCCAAACTGCTCAATCTTTGAAGCAAAAACTTCTTCTGGCTCGTTCGCTTGGAAGAGTATCATGTGGTCCAGGGACTTAATTGAAAGGGGATCCTTTTGGAGAATTGGAAATGGTAAATCGGTTCAGATATTTAAAGACACTTGGTTACCAAGTCTTGAAGGCTGTTTATTTTCTCCAGTTCTGCATCTAGCTTTGGAGTCTACAGTGGACACTCTAATTAATTCTGCATCGGGTTGGTGGGATACCAATCTCATTGACTCGTGTTTTTATCCACTTGATGCTTTGTTGATCAAGTCTCTGCCTCTGTATTCTAGCCCGCAACCTGACACTTTGTTTTGGAGACCAGAAAAATCGGGTTGCTACTCGGTGAAGTCAGGTTATAAACTCCTGTGTGAGCTTCATTTTCCTGACACGAATTGCCCACCTGTCTTGGATTCCATGAGAAGTTCCTGGAAAAGCATTTGGAAACTGAAAGTTCTTGGTAAGATCAAGCATTTCCTCTGGAAGGCCTGTACAAACTCGCAGCCCACTAAAGAAAATCTTCTTAAACGAAAAATCCTCCAAGATGCGGGTTGTCCTCGTTGCTCTGGGGTTGCTGAGTCTGTCATGCATGCCTTATGGAGCTGTCCTTGTATTGAAGTTGTTTGGAACATGGACTTTGACTGGGTGGATAGGAGTTCAACGGCTCATGAGTCCTTTTCGGACGTTTTGCAAAAAATCCGAACTAAACCTGCCTTACTATCTCTATTTGCTACTACGGCCTGGTCAATATGGTATCAAAGAAATAAATCTCGGCACCATGACAGTCCTCTGCCCCTTCACAACATTGTTGGTTTTGCAAAAAACCACCTCGGTGAATTCAGAGGACTGGTTAGTCCTCATCATCACAGACGTCGCTCAGTGTCTCGCAGATGGGTACTGGCAGCAGCAGGCGTGGTCAAGGCAAACTATGATGGTGCTTGGTACAGTGAGTCAGAGAAGGCGGCTATTGGTGTGGTTATCCGGAACAGTGATGGTCAGGTGTTGGCTGCCCTATCCGAATAGATTATTAAACCACCTTCTGTTGAGATCCTGGAGCTGCTAGCTGCTTGGCGGGCTTTCACTTTTGCTACAAAATCGGGCCATGCTCGACTGGCCTGTGAAGGCGATTCTGAATTTGTGGTAAAATCATTAAGGGGACCTGGCATGGAAAACTCTCAGGGGGGGGGGGCATATAATTATGGACATTCAATCTCATTCAAACTCATTTACGAGTAATTCTTTTGCTCACGTAGGTCGGCAAGGCAATGCAGTTGTGCATGCTTTGGCCCAGCGAGCGAGACAATCTTTTTTTCCTCAAATTTGGCTGGAGTGTGTTCCAACGGATATTATGTCTTTTGTATTGGATGATTCTCCTCTTTCTTGATTAATATATCAGTAAGTATTCACTTTCTCAAAAAAAAAAAAAAGCTTGAAAAATCGAGTGGGAATGTATTTGATTTGATGAGAAATGGGCGCCAAAAAATGGGGGTAAACACTCTAGAGATTGAGGATTTGTTGTCTGGTTGATTTTGTTGAAAAATGGTTGGAGAAGATATATGATGGTAGCAATTGATTAAGTTTTGTAGTGGTTTAGTGACACTGATGCCAAGGGATTTTGTATGTGGAAGTAGCAGGGTCAACATTATAGATAAGAGAGACAATGCTAGTGAAGTGAATCTTAAAAATACAAGATGCTATCAATGACATAATCTTATAGAGACACTATCAATATATAGTGAGGGAAGTGCTTGGCGAGGTGGCTTTCGTACCATGTAAGAATATAGAAGTACTTAATTGGATTCTATTTGTAATAATGGACAACATAAGGAATTTATCAAAAAACAACCCTACACTAACTCTATTCTAAGCGTAGTAGGATTAGGTTACTTGCAAGTAAATTCGGACTACATATCCTACAAGTTTAGTCTTGTAATAAGTTTTGACCTTAATAGGTCCATATAAGCAATAAAAGTCGATTTATTAACTTCCTAGTCTCCACCTTGAACCACCATTCATAGCTCATGCCACCTCCTATCTCTACTTGATTTGATTGAGTCTCAAACCTCTCTCTCTCTCTCTCTCTCTTAAAATCCTTAAAGGGTGAGAGATTTCAAGCACTACCTCAAATTAGTCATTGTCATCATCTTCGGCTGTCAATTTTTGTTTGCGATTGACACTGGCAAGCACAGTGGCATTTTGTTCGACATGGGCTTAGATTGTTATGAGATCCAATGGGTTTGTGAGTGGAAGTTGATTATTTTCGAACTGATGGGTTTGTGGATGGATCTGGTCTAAAATGTGCCAATAATAGTGTTTTGTGGGTGGATTCGATTAGTATTCCATTGATTTGGTGGGTTATACATGGTGCTGGATTGAGTTATGAAATAGGAAAATGTTTTCATTTTATGATTTTAACGCTAACACTTGAATTTTTTTTTTTTTTTTTTTTTTTGCAAAGCATTTTGGAGAATTCGGTGGCTTGTGGACACTACCTTTTTTTTTACAACACATCTCTCTTTCTCTCCAAGAAAAAAGGGAAAAAGCATCATAAAGTTTAAATTAATTCTCAATATTTATCTTCTGTTTTTTCTCTATTAGCTAAGGTTGTCAAATACACTAAGTAAAAGAACACTATAGGGTATGTTTATTTTAGTTTAAAATGTTAATTAGTTTCTTTCACCCTCGGCTTATCTACATTTTCTTAAACTCTCTTTTAAAAATGTATAATTATATTTTAACATAAATTATATTTCATATCAAGTGACTGTTGATTTAAAGCATTCTCGAATTTCCATCTCACGAATCTCCTGTAACAATAAAATGAATTGAGATCCATCTACAAGGTATATTATGAAGTAATTAACTCAAGGTTTGTTAAGGACATATTTTATGTAATTGGCTAATCTTTTGATAAAATACACTTTACTTGTAATTAGGTGGATCTAAAATGAGTTTAGTATTTCAAGAAAACATGTTGTTCAAGCCAAGTATTATAGCCATGAAGATTGGACTAAGAAACAAGTGAAGAAAAGCTATTCATTAAAGCTTGACAAATATCTCGACAGATACCTCGATAGAAACAGTATCTATTGAGATTTAAGAATAAAACTCGACGGAAGCTGAATTTGTCGAGATCTACGAAATCAAAATTTTCAGATCTAATTTTTGGCTCTAGCTAACATGTATGTGTAGGGTTTATTTTCTCACAACCCTAGATATATATAAGGTTTATTTTAAAGGCCGCCATACATGTAGAACACATGGAGAACACATGTAGAAAGTGACCTAGTGCCTTATTCTCTTTGCACAAAGTTACTGTGTCTTTTGCACTTTAGGGTTTTGTAATCAAGTACTTCTTGATCATCATTGTTGATGAAGTGGAGAACTTTGCAGCCAATAACATCTTCAAGTTGCTGGAGTTAGTCATGTACTGGAATCTGTGCAAAATGGTGGCGTTTATATATTGAAGAGTTTAGAGGTATTGAAGCGGTAGAAGGTTTCTATTATAATTCATCTATGGGGATTGTAGACTTTAAGGACAATGGTTTTGTACTAGATCTGAAACTTCTCTTTACTATAGTGAATTGGTTTTCGGGAAGGTTTCCCGACCAGATTTTTTACTATGAAACTAGTTTGTTTCATTGGTTTTCTTGGGTTATCATATCTTGTCTTATTTACTATTCCGTTGTGCGTGATATTGACATCATATTGATGTTTTTCAGTTTTAACAAGGTTTATTTATAATAAATATAATTAACAATTTGAGTTTAAAAATTGTTAATTCTATCAACTAGGGTCTAAATTTTCCAACAAGCGGTACCAGAGCGGGTATACTTTGATTGGATTAATTTCTTGAGTGTGATTCTTAACCCCCTATTGTCATGGATCATGGACAATGTCTTTTGATTCCTCATTTATTTAATGGTACGGATTATGTGTATTAGAAAGTTCGTATGAAAGTTTTTTGCAGGCTCTAGGTGAAAAAGTATGGCAACCTATTGCAATTGGTTAGATTAAGCCAAAGAAAGTGTCGGTGGATTGGGATGAAGCAACAATCAAAGTCGCAAATTTTAACAGTGGGGCCTTGAATGCTTTGTTTTGTGGGGTGACTAGTGAGAAATTCAAGAAATTATCATCCATGAAAGTTGTCAAGGAAGCATGGATCATTCTTGAGACCACCTATGAAGGTACCAAGGTAGTAAAGACTGTCAAACTTCAAAGACTCATTAGTAGTTTTAAAGAAATAAGGATGGAGGAGGATGAGACATTTGATGAGTTCTATGCTAAACTTAAGGATATTGTGAATTTTGCCTTCAACCTTAGAGAATCTATAGTAAAATCCAAAATTGTTAGGAAAATCCTTAGGTCCTTACTTGAAAGATTCCATGCCAAGATTATTGCCATTGAAGAAGTGAAGGACATTGATTAAATTTCTTTGATTGACCTTGTAGGGAATTTTCAAACCTATGAGATGAGATTAGGTTTAATGGGAAAATGTGGAAAAAGTAGAAACTTGGCTCTTAAGGGTATAGAGAAAGAGATTGATGACTTTGAAGATGAAGATGAAAGCAAATATGATGATGAGGATGAGGATCTAACCTTCATAGCTAATGAGATTATCAAACTTCTTCAATATAGGAAAAATGATAAAGACAAACCTCCTAAGAAATCTAAATCCTCTAGGAAGGGTAAGAGTGAGAAACCCCTCATCTAGTGTCATGAGTGCCATGATGGGTTTCATCATATGAGGATAGAGTGCGCAAACTATCTTATGAAGGAAAAGACCAAGAATTCAAAAGGTAAAGGGTTGGTTGCTACCTTGAGTGATACTGAGAATAACTCTTCTGACGAGTATGTGGATGAATGTGATCACTTTATGGCTTTTGTTGCCACAACTGATAAAGCGATTGTGGAGAGTGCTAGTGACAATGAGAATTCTTTTGATGATGAAGTACCTAAGAAGTTGACATTTCAGGAAGTCTATGATAAGCTATACATTGAATTTATAAAATTTGAAAAGACTTCTCACCTTTGTAGAAAAGAGTTTAATGAGGTAAAAATTGAAAAAGCTAAACTATTAGTCAAACTAGATGAGATTACAAGGTTAGTTGAGCCTCTTGTTGTGGAGAACATCTCATTAGAAGAGAAGGTCAAGAATCTTGAGGTTAAGCTTAGTCAACCTAGAACTCAAATAGAGAGGATGTCTAATACAAAGCTTGATGAGGTATTGAGTGCTCAGAAGTCTAGTTCTAATAAGATTGACTTAGGATATGCTGTTTCCTCTAGACCCTTCTCTTCCATGGCTTCTGGATCAAAGACTGTCTTTGTGCCTCAATCTGAGAAAAGTGATAAGGTATGAAATCCATAATTGATTTCTCTAATTCTAAATCCTTTGTTAGACCTCACTCTAGGAAGTCTAGTAATCCTAAAACTACTCATGTTTGTCACCATTGTGGTGTTTTTAGACACATTCATCCTAATTGCTTCAAGTTGTATCCTCAAAGCAAGTGTTCAAACGGTCACAGGTTTCTTCTTAAAGAACTACACATTTGTTTGGAAAATTACTAAAAGTCTCGAGCTTTTTAACTTAATTTCAGGAGAATTCTAATTCTTCTATGACCTTTAGTAGACATACTAGGACACGTACCTTTTCATATTCACGGCCAAAGACTCGCGCTGTGTGGTTGAGAAAGGAGCCTAAGACTTAATTGTCTTTTCTGTTGTCCTCTGCTTTAATTCTTTTTATCTAAAGTAGGACTTTCTTACTTGATTTCTTATCTACTTTTGGAATCTCACGCTTTTATGCATTTGCATCTTTCTTTCATGCCTTCATGTTGTTTGTCTGTTTTTGTTTGGTTGTTTAGTCTTTATTTTGTTTGTTTTTCAAAATAAAAAGAGAAAAATTACAAAAAATTACAAAAAAAGTGTGTGTTTGTCTATGTTGGTAATTGCGTATCTTTGATGGCTATTGAAACAAAGTTTTTAAATTTTGTATCTTTTATAACTTAGATGAGCATCTTAATGCACAACTAAGCAAGTGATTTTTGTGGCTCGTGGTTGTGATGAGTACAATTAAGATTGTCTCTTATATCTCATACTCATATCACTTTTTTTTTATGGAAATGACTAGAAAATCTTAAGAAAAAGGCATAAAGAACCATTTCACCACTAAAGCTCGCCAATCATGTATAACATTTGTATGCTTCGGCATAGAGAATTTGGGATGTTTAAGCTTACATAATTGGGTATTTTCTTCTCTTTCTCTCATATGCCCATATATGCTATGCTAAAATAGAAAAAATATGCAAAGAATAAAAGCAAAAAGATCAAAATGCTTTTAATATGGTTGCAAGTGTGTTTCTAGAGATGTGGGAGTTATAGGATGTATTTCGAAGGTGATAGTCCTCATCAAACAGTTATGATTGTGTATGAGTATATTTGATCCTCTCTAGTCTTAAATCTTCATAATATGAGACACTTATGCACTCTTGTTATATTTTCATACAACATGCAAATTCTTTACTACTCTTAATACATGTGCAAGTACAATGTGATTTAGCCATCATAAGGGATATATGTGTTAATATATACTTGCTAAACTATCTAAACTTGTTTTTGAAATATAAAATTAGTTAGACTTGTTTAGTGTGTTTTGGATCTATGAATGCTTTGCATATATGTTGAGAGATGTTTTGAGAGTTTAATATATTGATTAGATCTATGGTTGAAAAGCCATCTTGTTGCTTTCTCATCTTATGTGTTTTTCTCCCTTGAACAACCTCCTTTCTGCATCCTCGATAGCTTTTCGACAGAATCTCGATAGATACCTCTTCTATCGAGATTTTTAGGTTTGACCTCGATAGTTTCTTGATAGATAGGTCGATCCATTGAGTCGAAATCTTGTGATCTCTATCTGCTCGACACATCCTCAATAGATTCTCAATCCATCGAGGTTGGCTTCTACTCGATAGCAGCTCGATAGCTTCTCGATTTGTCGAGACCATCTTGCATGCATTGTTTTTCACATGTTTTTGCATCTTTCTATTATCTTGTTATCCATAGCATCTTCTTTCATTATATTCATGCATTTTTATAGATTCTTTTTGCCCCTTTGATCATCTTTGATCATTTTTATGTTTTTCGGGTGAAGTTTTATAGCTTCTTGTAACCTTTGTCAATCATGACAAAAATGGGGTGAAAATGTGGTTTCTTTTTAAGATTTGGCATGTTAGGAGGAGAAATACATGCCTTTATAAGGGGGAGTGGTGTTTTATCTTGTTAGGGGAGAGTGTTTACCTCCTTTTTGTTTTAGGAGCTTTTTTTAACTTCTTGTACACCGGTCTTGTGACTATTTTTACATACATTGTACTTATATTTGATATATATATATATATATATATGATGTATGCTTTCTTCATCTATCTTTACATGTGTTGTTTCTTTTCTATCTTTATATACATGTTTTTTTATGTTTGCAATCTTTATTTCTGTTTCACACATGGTGCTTTGATGAGTTTTGTTTAAGTGTTTCAGAAAGACAAGTTGTGAAAGTCTATTTTGCCATGAACTCTCTTCTTGCAAAGTTTTTCAAGAGTTTGTAGTAGGGATAGATTTATTTTGTAATACAACAAGTGGTTATGAGTTGAGTGATTTAAGACTTCTTTCATAATTATTTGTTTTGTTGTGGTTTTGTCACGGATTGTCAAAGGGAGAAATTGTTAAGGACATATTTTATGTAATTGGTTAATCGTTTGACAAATGCACTTTACTTGTAATTGGGTAGATTTAAGATGGGTTTAGTACTTCAAGAAACATGTTATTCAAGCCAAGTACTAAAGTCATGAAAATTGGACTAAGAAACAAGTGAAGAAAATCTGTTTATTAAAACTTAATAGATACCTCGATAGAAACAATATCTATCAAGATTTAAGAACGAAGCTCGACAAAAGCTAAATCTGTCGAGATCTATGAAATCAGAATTTCTAGATTTGATTTTTGGCCTTAGTTGACATGTATGTGTAGGGTTTCTTTTTTCACAACCCTAGAAATATATAAGGATTGTTTTAAAAGCTGTCATAAATGCAGAACACATGCAAAAAGTGACCTAATGCCTTATTCTCTCTACAAGAAGTTACTGCGTCTTTTGCACCTTAGGGTTTTGTAACCAAGTACTTCTTGATCTTCATTATTGATGAAGTGTAGAACTTTGTAGCCAACAACATCTTCAAGTTGCTGGAGTTAGTCACGTACTAGGATCCGTGCAAAAGAGTGGTGTTCATATATTGAAGAGTTTAGAGGTTCTAAAGCGGTAAAAGATTTCTGCTGTAAGTTTATCTATGAGGATTGTAAAGTCTAGGGACAAAATTTTGTACTAGATTTAAAACTTCTCTTTACTATAGTGAATTACTTTTCGGGAAAGTTTTCCCCTAGGTTTTTTACTATAAAACTAGTTTGTTTCATTAGTTTTCCTAGGTCATTATATCTTGTCTTATTTACTATTTCGTTGTGCATGATATTAACATGATATTGATGTTTGTTTATTTTAACAAGGTTTATTCATAATAAGTCTAATTAACAATTTGGGTTTAAAACTTGTTAATTCTATCAACGTGGATCTAAATTTCACAACAAGGTCTAATACCAAATTGATACAACCGTAGAAATGGCACTAATCAAATTAAGCAATGGAATAAAAAGTTAGAAAAAAATTATTTCGTTAAAAGTCAATTTTGATCAATATGTGGTTTACTTACATTACACCCTTTAATTGTTAAAGGGTGTGTTCATGCCTCTCTTCTTTTTATTTTTATTTTTTTTTAATTTTTAAAATGAGTTTCAAGACCCATACCATAAAAGACCTTAAAAGATCCAAGGGAAGCCTATTGCATTTGACTAAATGATGGCAACAAATGGCCTAGAGCATAAAACTTACCTCTCCAAGGACTGATTGAGAGCTTGCAATCCAAGCAAGTAAAATCAAATCTAGAAAAGTATATACCATGGCAATGAATGAGCACCTACAACTGCTATAAAAAAAAAGGCACAACTCAATCGGAAGGACAACCCCTAAGAGCTTCAAGCTCCAATCTAAGATCATCAACAATGACCCATAATAATCAACATCTCATCCTCCATCAAAGCTCAAAACCACTTTGACTAAGCACCCATCAAGCTTACAAAACCATCTGAGCTTGGTAGTCAAATGGCATGCATAATTCAAACTAGGCTTGTCCACCACTCGTCTGAACTTGAAGCTCTCTGACCCAATAATTGCCTGATCCAAATGGTGGTTTGGTCGGCCATGGATTGTTGGCGCCAAGACTCGATACTATCGGTTTGAGTTGTAGTTTGGCTGTCTAAGAAACCAACAAACCTGACTTGCCCAATGACTTGTTCTCTCTTTGTCACCAATCGTGAGTTTCAGCCAAAAATCCGGTAAGCCAAAACTCAAACTCTTTTGATATAAGGAGATCTCAGCTAGATCTCGGTAGATCCAGCTAGATCTTGGCCAGATTGGAGGAATATCGGCCAGATCTTGATAGACCTAGCCAAATCTGATGAGATTCGACACGATTTCGATCGGCAAGATTTCGACCAATACTCACTCGAAACCAATAATGCCTAATCTGGCCGATCCGAAGCTCCATTCAGGTCAGTTACAAGTCATGATTTTCCCTACTCGAAGTGGTTGGGTTGAGTCTGGGTTAGGAACAAACTTATTCCGTGGACAACCCTAATTCGAACCTAGTCTCTACCATAAAACCCACTCACCTATGAGATTTCTTTCAAGTCTGAGAAGAGCCTTACTCACTATTGAGTTTTGTCTAATGGCTGTCTTTTGGTCAATTTCAAGCCTTGCATATTTTGATTTCTTTTGATAAACCTTTAGTCTTGGGGGTTAGAGCCAAGTTCTTAGCATCCATAATCGTGAAACTATCTATCTCTTCTCTCACTAAACTCTTATGCTTTTTCTTTATGTATAAGTAGGTATTTACGGACTTTAAATTGCCATTTTGTGTGAGTGTATATATATATCCCTTAAATGGCAATAGGGTATCCATTGTCATCTATAAAACTATCACCCTTCACATATGTGATGCGGCATTATTTTATTGTACTTAATAGCAGTTTTATATATGAAAATTGACGGAAAGATTAACTTAACATAAATGTCAAAATTAAGGACTATAATACAACAACCAAAAAAATAAATAAATTTAGCGAAGAAAATGATCAATTTCTCAAACTTAAAGAGTATAATTTAAATTTTGGCCTGAAATTAACTATCAACCATGCATACGGAATTTTCATGATTATGCATTCTTTAAAAAATAACACTATTTTTGAACAAATGCAACTAAATTAATTTAGCAACTCCGAGGAGATCATTACATTTTAGGAATATTGGCTTCATACAGAAAGAATGTGGGATCATTGCATTTCTCGCATCCTATATATATATATATATATATATATATATATATATATGTATGTGTGGTGTTTTACTTCAATTCTTTTACATTCTCTTATTTTTCACCACAAAAATAACATGTCCATTTTTTCCATTTTCCACCCTCATTTTTGCGAAAGTAATAAGTTTTCTCTTTAAAAGCTTATGTAGCCATATTACAGAAAGGCTAATAGCGTATGAAGGCACCACATAATTCATATACTTTTTATATCTAAATGTTCGATAAATAAGTAATGAAATAAAAACAAATGAAAGTTTCTTTTTCTAATGCATTAATTATAAATTTTGATTTATGTCAATTGATATGATACATGTATGGTATAATCTATCATTTCATTAACGAGATATAAACAATTTTTTCTGTCTAAAACCGTACCATATTGTGTGACTATATAAAACCTTTCTTAACCAAAAACAGTTTACATATGCATTAATGAAACATGTAAAATTTTCTTAAGTACACAGGCGAGTATGATGATAAAATTGGAATCTACCTAAAATGTTCAAAAGAATAGGTATTAAATGAAAGGAATGACTATTATTGTTTAATGATTCATTCATTCATCATCATGGATTCCAATTGAACTAGAGTACTATGGAGCTACATGTGGTGAACTGTGTCAGGTAACAGCGGCGATGATGATATAGATATATAATTGTATTTCAGAGATTGGAATGAGGTGATGGATTGATACGGGAGGTTATGAAAACAATGGTTGGACAATTGTGGTAGGTGTAGTGACAACAACTATGCGTTAGAGCAAGATTTTAAAGCAGCTCAAGCTATTTCTTTATAAAATAAAATCAAAAGTAATATGGGGAGCTTTTCTAATATCTAAAAACTATTGTGGATGTCCATTGATTTAACTCATTATGATTTTTTTGGAACAAGAAAGAAGAAACCTAAGATTAATTCCTGTTTATACTAGGATAACGAAACTTAAGAGAAGTTTGATAATAGTGAGATGATGATTCAGAGGTGGAAGTAGTGCTGATTATATTGATGACAAGCTTTGGTAGGCATATGTTGGCAAAGACAATCGATCATCAGATGATAGAGTAGATGAGAGCTGATACTGAAGGAGGGAAGTGTGTCGGCAATTCTTATTGTGTTGGTGCTTTAAAATTAATAGT
Organism: Quercus variabilis; assembly: GCA_030445155.1. Lineage (NCBI taxonomy): Eukaryota > Viridiplantae > Streptophyta > Magnoliopsida > Fagales > Fagaceae > Quercus > Quercus variabilis. The sequence goes on along the minus strand of CP129455.1, from coordinate 25,484,225 downwards.
GATGGTGATGGTTTTGGACAATGGCAACAATTGTGAGCTAAAAGACCAATATAAGTTGATGTGATATTGATGGCAATGAGTAATGGTGTGACCAAAACTTTCATTGAGATAGTAATGGAAAGGATTCAAGGAGAAATTGTAGCATGTAAGTCCTCTTCTATCACTTGGCCAAGAATGTAGAAAGCTAATTATTATGTACATATATATGGATATAGAACAAATTTGTTAGTTCTATGATAATTGCATGAACCCTTGATTTTCAAACATACTACTTGAAGCCTTCTAGACAAGAGGAATCTCTATTTGCTTTTTGTAAATTGCATATGGATTCTCTTCCATGCACATTGTGGAAAGATAATTTAAACTGTTTATCAGTTTTTTGGTCGAAGAATTCTATGGTGAGCACTGAAAATTCATCCTTTACCAATTTAATAGCAATGTGTTAATTAATACAAAAGAGAGAGAATATTGCATGGAATTAATTGTTATCTGCATTTGAATCAATAAGACACTTCACTACATTGAAAGAAAATTTTCTTCTTTTCGCAAATTTTCTTTTAAATCTTGTTAGAAAATTGAAACTTCACAGAACCAAATACATCCACCATCTTCACCACAATCTGCATTTAGTTCTTCATATTTAACAATTTGTGACTTTAAATCAATGAGTAATCAAGCATAATCTAACACCAAAACCGAAAGGATGGACACTTTAAATTAATTTACTCCTTAGAAAAGTTAAGGCTCAACCAGCTAAACTTAGTTGAACATTTACTTTCTAATTAAATTCCAATACACACTAAGTTACAGTACATCTTAAATCTAACTCTAAGATGACTCATCAATGAACTTGAACAAATTATCATAAAAATTCAAACATTTGCTTTCTTTTTTGAAACAAGACCAAAGATTTTATGGAATAACTAACATAGAAGAAATGCATGATCAATATTCAAGGACCTTCAAGAGGCAAAGGATAATTTTATGTTACCGTAATCATTTGTCATTATCCTATATATGATCATCAACTGTAAATAGATGTATTCCAATGTAAATCTAAATAAAACTATTTTGATTAGAAATATTATTATTTGCTTAAAAGTAAAGAGAAAAAGAAAAGAAAGAGATGGAATACAAGAAACATATACATAATTAAACTTCAATCACATGCATACTCCACATGAACCATTCATAAAGACAAGTGGAACTTTATTTATTTAGAGCAAGTGAGATAGAAATAAAGGGATTCTCAGCCAAAAAAAGAAATAGAAATAAAGGGAAAGAAAGGGATTCCAACCTTGTATTGGCGTATTCGTAGAGCTTGCTGGTGCTGGAGAAAATAATGACTCCAACTTCTGCATCACAAAGGATCGAGAGCTCCCTAGCCTTCTTAAGCAACCCATTTCTTCGTTTCGAAAAAGTCACTTGCCTGCTGGTGGAATTGTCAATTCTTCGGATCACTATTTTTCCTCTCCCCATATTCTTCAATCAAAGCCTTTCTCACTCACCTAGATCGCTAGATATATGTATAGGGTTTACAAATAGGTCAAAATATGATCAAAATGATACCCCAATCGGCTGCAAATTTTGAAACCACCCAACAAAAATCAAGGTCAAACCCAAAATTTCCATACAAGAAAGGAATAACAACAACAAAACACAGCGACAAGAATATGAAAGATCAAACCCAGAAAAGAAAGTAGAACTAGAAGTAAAAAAAAGCTTACTTAATTTGATCTTAAATGGAGGAAAGAGAGAGAGAGAGTGAGAGAGAGAGATTGAGAAGGAAGCTCAAATTCGCCTGAGATGTGCAATCGATGTGATATGTGATGCAAATATCATTCTTTATATGGAAAGTTGAAAGTGGTAACTTTAAGAAATCAGAAGCAAAACCTTTTATTTAAGGAAACAATTACTCCTTGTCTTGTAAGTGGTTTCACTGTTCAACCCAAAACCGTTAAGGTTTTTTCTCTGTACAGATCGGACACTAATTGTTACACACACTAATGCGAGTACCTTAAACAACAGTACTCGCCATTCATTGGGATTGGAGAGACAGAGACAGATTGCAGTGGACAAATGTCAAGCTAGGAGAGCGAGTGTTAAACTCATTACAGTCGAGAGTTTTGGGTGTAGTGGGATTCCTCGTACTTTTAAGGGCCCTGGATTCTTGGGCGTATGTAAAAAGAAATAAAGCATAGTGTGAACGCGCCTCTTATCCTATGAATCAGTAACACGTGTTTACGAAAACCAAGGGCGCCTTTCTTCCATTTTGGGGGTGGCATATGCCATTGGCGTTTAGCTTTATTATTGGATAGAGAAACTTAGAAAGCAATATCTGCCCATATCTTTCTATATTTAACACACACATATACTCTCTAAGGAAGGTTGCATTTGAGGAATTCTCTCTCCCACAGCTTTATTTATTGATTAAGGAAGTTTACAACTTACATTTGAACCACTTTTGTTCCTCTCTACAGTCTCTTCAATTAAACAAAAAAAAATAATTCCCAAAAAAGAAAACAGTAATGACAACTTGCTTTATTAAAAAAAACAAGTCAAAACAGTTTATGCACTTCTAACATCAACCGAATTGAAAAATGATCATGATTAATTTTGGCTTAAGTGTGAATTCATGAACATATTAAAATTTGACTTAGTTTGGCTCGACTTGACTTGCTTTTAAGATAGAAGCTTGAACTCATATTTCAAACTCAAAGGTTGAGTAAAGCTTGAATTAGCTTGAGTCAGCTTACTTAGATGGTTATTATTAATACATATTAAATAAGCAAGATGAATCAAGTTTAGAGATATGTTGTTTTAGCACCTGATGTAACGATCCTTGATGCAATTACAAGAACCATTATAATATTTTTTGGGGGGAGGGAGGGTATTGATTTAGTGGCAGTGGGTGAAAAAGTTTTTTTGTTATCTGGGTTATGTGACTTGTTTTAATAATATATATGAATAGTTTTATAAATCACCACGTAGTTATGAGTTGGAGAAAATAGCTTCAAACTGATTTGGAGCTAAACTTTATCCTAAATTTTGACCTAATTAATAATCCTTGCCAAGATAGTTGTTTATAAGTTATCCATTGTAATCTTGTGATGAGACTCATGTAGATGCACCTCAACTATAAAGCACAGCATTAACTTATTATGGTTTGAAATTTTGTAACCTCCCTTAAATTAAGGCTCCCCTTTCTCCAAAGTAGGTGCATGTCTAGTGTTTTTTTTTTTTTCAAAGTAAAAACGTGCTAGAGGGAAGGGTAGCAACCCCTACGCACCCAGGGGACACGCCTAGTGTATGGTTATGTCAAAAAAAGGACAATGTCGTCTAAGGCTTGTATTTATGATTTATAGGAAATTAAATTTAGAACTTCATTAGGGGTCTCAAACTTAAAAGGATACAAGATTTTGAGATTACAAAATATAATTTTGGGGTAATGTTCATAAAAAAAAAAAAAAATTGTGGTAATGTTTTGCCCATGTAATTGGAATTATGACTTTATTGATGTGTTCGTACCTGAATATATATATTTTTATTTTTTTAGGAAAAAAATATTTTTCCTTACCAAACAAAATAACAACTGGTTTTGTTATGGTTGTGTATTTAAAATTCATAAACCTTCTTTTCCCAAAAAAAAAAAAATAAAAAAAAATCTTATAACCTTTTGTGGTTACTAAGATGTAAGATACCATGTTTTGCATAGTAATCACTTTAGCTAATTCTTGCTTTTTATCCACTTGGAACGAGAAGAAAAGAAAAGTAGGCTAGCAAAATGCGTTTCCAATTTGCATAGAAGAGTCTCAACCATGTTGCCGCAATCCATATAATAATAACAACAACAACAACAATAATAATCATGTAAAATTTCATTAAGTTCATATATTTCCTTGTAAAAAGGAGCATAATAGATGCATATCTAACTTCATAGAATCTGTACATTACTTTATATTTTGCAATCTTAAGCACAATTTTTAGATGATAATCTTATGTTTCTCACTTATTATTCCATAATTAAACCTTACATCTACATGTTTTTCTAGCCTTATCTACCAAAAACCACACTCCAAATAACCTTGCCTTTCATTGATCACCTACTGCTAGACAATTAAAAGTCTTGCAAGTCAAAGATATCTTTCAGCCACTCTTTGCCCTCAAGATTCAATCTTTCCAAACCCAAATCACTTTTTCAGACCAATACATCCAATTATTCATATCTTTTCTTACTTATGACCACTAAAACCTTTCCCATATATTTTCTTTTTTAGCGCAAGTTTAAAAAAATAGTGCAATACTACCTGATATAGTATATTTTATAAATTAAATATAAAACCATGCTTAACAAAAGCATTAGAGATGAAAACCTTACATGTCGTAACAGAAGCAATTTAGAAGTATGAAATAACAAATAACAAATCAACTATTTATACCTAGGTTTTCTATTTCTTACTTGGACTGAAAAAATTAGATGACAAAATACCCAATATCCAAAATAAAGGTTTCTCTTGTGATTTAGTCGGTTCAGGTTATTAGGAGTCCATGATGTACGATGAAACTCTTGTTTTGTAAAAAGTAGCCATTGTATGCGTTTTAGTTACGTAAGACTTCTTCTCCAAAAAAAAAAAAAAAAAAAAAAGTTACGTAAGACTTTAGATCCTGATTTTACAATATTATGTTGGTATAGAGCCATGTCATGGGAAAACAATAAATAAACAAAAATAGAGCCCAAAAGAAAAATGAAACAAAAACGTAAAAAACAACTTTCTGCCATATCTGCTTGCACCACAATTGTCCAAGTATAACTTGGATACCTTAAGTTGGCAATGATTTTGAGTCCTAATAGGATTTGGTGGACATTATGACCAAATAAATAGCCACACACAACAGTAGAAATAAGTCCTTTTTTTTTTTTCTTTTTTTTTTTTTTTTTTTTTTTTATCATAGAGAAAAGAAAAAATAAATATTGGTGATGTGGAAATTTGTGAGACCTCGAAAGTGAGGTATCAAATATCAGAAAGCCAACTAATAGTTAACAATCTTAGATGGAAATTAAAATACAAATTAAGTTGGAAAATAGACTACCAAACAAACTAAAGGAAAACCTAAAGGTATTTGAAGAAGAAAATAACAGTTGATTTAAAAGAATCAATCATTATAAGCAAACAGTGAACAACAATATGATTTAAGGCATAAAGAGTATTTGAAGAAAGAAAATTAATCATGCTATTGTAACTTTTGTACTTGTTTATATCTATGTTGTTGCAGTTGAGTGAATCTTTGAAGTAGATGGAGGCTTGAGGCAGCAAAAATGCTAGAGACGGGCTTTGGTGTTGTGGTTATATATATGGAGTAGTACATACATTAGGTCATCAATAAAAAAAAAGTAAATTCCAAGTATAACTTGAATACTTGAAGTTAATATTTAAGAATATATCTATAAAAAAAAAATACTTGGAGTTAATATTTAAGAATATATTTAGTATCGCCTTTTGCTTTATTTATTAGAAATAACATTTCTAACTTCTAATTGGTTTCAAATAACTCTAACAATTAAAATGTGACTAGCAAAGGAAGTCATAAATATGAGAAAAGTAAAACATTTCTAATTGGAATTCCAAGTATTCCATGAAGTCCCAATAGGAATTATTTTTTATAATTTAAAAATAAAAATATTGATGATGTGGAAATTTGTAAGATCTTTCCCATTAAATATTATATAAATAAGATGTGACTAGTCCCCAAATATATATATATATTTTAAAAGTTTTTAAAAATGAACATAAGACCTACGTATGGGTGTAAGTTGTTATCATACTAACTGAGTGTTTAGTTACACAATTTGTTTTTTTCTTTCACGACAAATTTTATTTAGAAAGAAAATTTCATGATTTGTCACCTTCTTCTTCCTTTGTCGATTAAGACCAGCTCACCGCTATGCAAATTAAGCGATCGCCTAGGGCCTAGGGCCCTCAAGTAGAAAAAAGACTTCAAATTTTAACTAAGATAATCATAAATATTAGTTAATAGAAAAAAAAAAATTTATCAAAGAAAAAAAAATAAATAAAAAATGCTAAAATTATTACTAATTATACTGCATAAACTATAAAAATTAATGTTACTTATTTGGATGTATTTAAACTAACTAATACATGTTCTCCACACACACTGGCTTGCGTTTATACATTGTAACCCAAACTTTTATAGTAATGTGTTCTTTCTTTCTTTCTTTCTTTATTTTTATTTATTTTTTTTATTTTTTTAAAATTTTAGATTGTACCTAGCTATTATTAGCTAGGTATGTCGATGTGTAGCTATTATATAAGATTGTAAGTAAGGTGATTGCTAATCGCCTTAAGCCTTTGCTTAATTCTATCATCTCATAAACTCAAAGTGTTTTTATCATTGATAGATTGATTACTAATAACATCTTGATAGCTTTTGAATCTTTGCATCGTATGAAGACCAATTGCAGAGGGACAAAGAGTTTCATGGCTCTAAAGTTGGATATGAGTAAGGCCTATGACCGGGTGGAGTGAGTTTTTTCTTGAAAAATTACTCTTAAAAATGGGCTTCCATGCTTCTTAAGTGGCATTGATTATGGAATGTATATACACAGCTTCTTATTCTATCCTTGTAAATGGGGAGCTGAAGGGTTTGATTTCACCCTTAAGGGGGTTGAGGCAGGGTGATTCCCTTTCCTCTTATCTTTTTTTGTTTTGTGCTGAAGGGTTGAACGTCATCTTTAGGAAGGCTACCATGGAGGGAGACATTAAGGGGTTTTCCCTTTGTAGAAACGAGCCTAAACTTACTCACCTATTTTTTGCAGATGATTGTCTCATTTTTTACAGATCTACTTTGGAGGAATGCTGTAAAATTCAGATGTTGTTGAATTATTATGAGGTGGCAACGGGTCAGATGATAAACAAGAAGAAAACTATTCTATTTTTTAGCAAGAATAATGATGCACAGACTCAAGATGCTATCAAAGAGGCTCTTAATGTTCTGGCTATACAACACTATGAAAAATATTTGAGGCTTCCTTCTTTTAATGGTAGAGAAGAAAGCTTGCTTTACCAATGTGAAGGAGTGGATTTGGGTGAGAATGCAAGGTTGGAAGGCAAAGCTTTTGTCACAAGCTAGGAAGGAGGTCATGATCAAGGCAGTCATCCAATCCATTCTTGCTTACTCTATAAGTGTCTTTAAGATGCCGGTTAGCTTGTATAAGGAAATTGAAGCAGTGATCCAAAAATTTTGGTGGGGTAAAGGTGATTCGAAAAAAATCCATTGGGTAAAATGGAGCTCTTTGTACTCTTCAAAATTGGAGGGTGGAATGGGCTTTAGAGACATACGAAAATTCAACAATACTTTATTGGCCAAACAAGTGTGGAGATTAATTCACCAAAAAGTTATATTACTCTACAAGGTTTCTAGTGCAAAGTATTTTCCTCAAGGAAGCATTTTTGGCAGCCCCTATTCCTAAAAAATATTCTTATGCATGGCGAAGTATTTTGCAAGCTCAGGAGGTTATAGAGAAGTGTGCTATTTGGCGAGTGGGAAATGGACATGCAATTGAAGTATGGAAGCACAGATGGCTTCCGGATCCTACCTATAACAAGATAATTTCTCCATGAGGTGAGTCCTCCATAACTTGGGTTAGTGAGTTGTTTTACCCAAACACAAGAGTATGAGATCCTGGCAAACTAGAAGAATTGTTTTATCCTTGGGAAACTAAGTTGGTGAGTCGGATTTAGGTGGGTGAGGGTTGTAATGAGGACCTTCTAATCTGGACTTTGACAGTGGATGGTGCTTATAGTGTTCGGAGTGCTTACCGCTTTCTAGCATTAACAATTCTCCAAGTTCATCCACAGGGACAGAGCTTCAAAGTGTGTGGAAGAAAATTTGGAAAATGCGGGCTCCAGATAAGGTCAGACATGCTTCAAAAGACTTGCTTCCGACGAAGCAAAATTTGCGAACTCGACACATTCCTATTGATGAAACCTGTGACCAATGTGATGAGCATTAGGAGACATTGCTGCACTGTCTTTGGTTGTGTGAGCAAGCTTAGTTTGAGTGGAAATCTGACCCGGCCTTTGCACCTCTCTACCAGAAATAGTATAGGACTTTTGTTGATTTGTTTGAAGAGGTGTTGCATCGGTGCTCTTAGTTTTGGGTGGCTTTGTTCTTTACCATAGCGTGTGATAGAAATGAGCATATACGCAATGGAAAATTAACGGATCTACTTTATTCTCAATCTATAACATGCACTATGTAAATTTCAAAATTCAAGTATAAGAAAGCGTACCTTGAAGCAGTGAATTTCAAAAATAAAGATCGAAGCACTTGGGAATACTTTTAATCTTCACTCCAATTCCACTAACACCCAAGAAGTGTGGACTCTCAATCTGTTACAAAAGGAGAATTAAAAAGTGACTCACACTCACATACACATCATTTTACAATAATGTTTTTCACTACTTAAAAATTCTGTACGTTTTTCCTTTTGTATCTAACCAATTATCTAATTGGGCTGGCCTTTTGGGCCTTTCCAATTGGGCTTAAGTGTATGGCTTGGAGTGGGACCAAAAAGACCAACGAGACACTAGCTCTAATGGGCCTTGGGCTTTTCTATCAACTCTTGACAAGTCCAAAGTTACCATTAATTATATTTAATACCACTCTATAAATATAGTTACACTCTAAGCCTTATCTATAAATTATATCCCAAGACTTTATTGTTCATGCTAACCCCTTCATAAAATATTCGTAGTAATACAAAGTTATAAATGTGAACTGCCACTTTGTAGATTACTACATCTTAATCCTTGAGTACCTGGTTTAATCATTTTTAAGTTATTCATCATATATTTATGAAATTCAATTTCATAAATATATACTTTAGTAATTTCTTACCAAAGTAGTTAGGCCTAACTCTCTGAATAACAAACCCATTAAACTTATCTCAAGGGAATATTTTATATCTCCGTTAAGAGACTATGAATTCCATCTTAAGAATAAATGTTCCATCAACACTAAATGTGGCTACCCAACATACTGAGGTTTTAACCGTTACTTTAGATCTCACTCCTGATATATCAAAGTAACCTACATTTCATGATCAAGTCCATTATTCTCTCAGGATTAAGAGTTCATGCAAATATAAGTTGTGAGATTCACTATTCATTTGACAGTCCTTAGGAGAATAATAAATCTCACAGCGGTCCAGTTCAATATGTTTTAACTCTTAAAACATATCAACACATCAACTAGAAGTCTCCACTTCCATGATTAATATAAATCATTATAGTTGATATATTATAGTCTTTACAGATGAAATGCCCAATTTTATCACCGACTACGAACTATAGTTTTGAGTTTACAAAGAATTTGTGACTTATATCTTCTGTGACTAAATCACATAAATCACATACTATGCATCTCATGGACTATGTGATAATATCCGAATATTCATGTTACAATTATTTTAGATAATAATAATAAAACTTTATTTAACACAATATTAAGTCATACATAATATCATACACAATGTCACACTTAATATCATACATAGCATCATATAATAAGATTTAAGGGCACTAATCCTAACAATCTCGCACTTGCCCTAAAGACTATTGTGTACTAATCTAACTCTCATTCCCTCCAAATGTGACTCGAAAGTCCTTTGAGGCAAGACTTTAGTAAATGGATCTGCTAGATTATTTGCACTTTCAATCTTTGCTACCATTACATCTCCACGAACAACAATATCTCGAATGATATGGTACTTCCTTTCAATGTGCTTTCTTTTCTTATAATTCCTTGGATCTTCAAATTGTGCAACTGCTCCACTGTTGTCACAAAACAATGTGATTAGAACTTGCTCCATTCTCATTACACCAAGGTTAGAAAGGAAGTTCTTGAGCCATACAGCTTCCTTTGCTGCCTCACAAGCAACAACATATTCTGCCTCCATGGTGGAGTCTACAATACAAGACTGCTTAATACTCTGCCAACTTATGGCTCTACCTCCCAAGGTGAAAACACATCCTGATATGGATTTTTTGAAATCTAGATCTGATTGAAAGTCTGAATTTGTATAGCCAATAGGTATCAAATCCTCACTTCGGTAAACAAGCATATAATCTCTCGTTCTCGGTAGATACTTGAGAATATCCTTTACAGCTTGCCAATATTTTGGTCCTGGATTTGATTGATATCGGCTGACCATGCCTACTGAATAGTAGATATCTGGTCTAGTACAAAGCATGGCATACATAAGACTTCCCACTGCTGAAGCATAAGGAACTTGTCTCATCAAATCTTCTTCCTCTTGAGTCTTAGGCCTTTGGTCATCAGACAGATGAACTCCATGTTTAAAAGGAAGTAATCCTTTCTTAGAGTTTTACATGCTAAACCATTCTAGAACTTTATCTATATATCCAGCTTGTGATAAGCCTAACATCTTATTCTTGCGATCTCGCCAAAACTTGATCCCTTGAATAAAGTTAACCTCACCCAAGTCCTTCATATCAAATTGGCTTGACAACCAAACCTTTACCGATAACATTACCCCTATATCATTTCCAATGAGTAGAATATCATCAACATAAAGCACTAAGAACATTACTACTTTATCTCGATGTCTTTTGTACACACATGGTTCATCAAGATTTTGCTTAAAACCAAATGACTTGATTGCTTGATCAAATCTGATGTTTCATGACCTAGATGCTTGCTTAAGTCCATAAATGGACCTTTTCAACTTGCATACCATATGCTCTTGGTTCTTAGCTATAAAACTTTTCGGTTGCATCATATAAATTTCCTTTTCAAGATTGCCATTAAGAAATGCAGTCTTAACATCCATTTGCCAAATCTCATAATCAAAATGAGCAGCAATGGATAAGAGAATTCTGATAGATTTAAGTATTGCTACTGAAGAAAAGGTTTCATCATAATCAATACCTTCTTTTTGTATATACCCTTTCGCCACTAGCCTTACTTTAAAGGTTTCAACCTTTCCATCTATCACTCTCTTCCTCTTGTAATCCCATTTGCAACCAACAGGTTTAATGCCATTAGACACCTTTACAAGGTCCCATACTTGATTGGAATACATGGAATCTAATTCAGATTTCATAGCTTAGACCTAATGATGTGCATTTATATCATTCATTGTCTCTTCATAAGTGTAGGGATCCAATTCAACCTCTTCTAAAATAGCTTCATAAGTTTCTGCTAAACCTATGAATCTTATAGGAAGCCAAACAATTCTCCTACTACAACGAGGCACCTGTGTACAAGACATGTCATGAGTAGTATCTTGTGGTGTATCTAATACAACCACATCATCTCTAGTTTCATCCATTGGTTGTTCATTTACAGGTTCATTCATTTCAACCAACACAACTTTACTTTTAGGTGTAAAATTATTCATATAGTCATTTTTCAAGAATTTAGCATTTGTACTAACAAAAATTTTGTTATCTTTACGACTATAGAATAAATAACCCCTAGTTTCTTTTGGATAACCTACAAGCAAACACACTTCTGACTTTGGTTACAATTTATCAGGCTTCCCTTTTAACACATGTGCAGGAAAACCCCAAATGTGAAGATATTTCATACTAGGCTTACGCCCACTCCACAATTCCATGGGTGTTTTGGGAACAGATTTTGATGGAACTAAATTCAAAAGATATATTGCTGTATTTAGGGCATAACCCCAAAAAGAAATCGGTAAAGTTGAGTAACTCATCATGGACCTAACCATTTCTAAAAGAGTCTTATTCCTTCTTTCTGTTACACCATTCTGTTGGAGAGTTCTAGATGTAGCCAATTGGGATACAGTCCCATTTTAAGTTAAGTAATCCTTGAAATCCTCAAGAAGGTATTCACCACCACGATTAGATCAAATGACTTTTATGCATTTACCTAATTGATTCTCAACTTCAACCCTAAACTCTTTGAACTTTTCAAAGGCTTCGGACTTCCGTTTCATTAGGTACACATAACCATATCTTGAGTAATCATCAGTAAAAGTGATGAAATACTCATAACCTCTTTTTGCTTGGGTTGACATAGGACCATATATATTAGAATGCACTAGTTCTAGCAAATCTTGGGCTCTTTTACCTTTTACCTTAAAAGATCGTTTGGTCATTTTACCTTCCAAACAAAATTCACAAACTGGAAATTCATCAAAGTCCATGGGCTCTAAGAGCTCATCTTTGATCAGTCTTTGAATCCTATTTGAATTAATATGACCTAAACGCAAGTGCCAAAGATATACATCACTAGTAGAAGGAAATTTTCTCTTTAATGATTTAACATGAGAGTTATTATCTATTTCAGAATTATATAATTCATGCTTATCAGGAGTTAAAATATAAAGACCATCCACAATATTGCCAGAATAGATAAACACTTTATCTTTCTTTATTATAACATTATCTTTTAGGATAACACAATATCCATGTTTACCTAAGTAAGTAGTAGAAATTAAATTCTTACAAATATTAGGTACATACAAACAGCCTTCTAATATTAGAACTCTAGATTTAAAACATAAATTATAAACACCAACAGCTACAACCGGAATCCTGCTCCCATCAACCAAAGTAAGAAATAACTCCCTTTCTTTAAGCTTTCTGGTCTCCTAGAACCCCTGCAAGGAATTGTAGATATGATTAGTACAACCTGAATTCACACACTAGGAATCCATGGGATTCTATACCAAACATATTTCAAGAAGGAATGTATTATTCATACTTTTGTTCTTGGCAGCCTTAAATATTGGACAATTCCTCTTCCAATGTCCTTTTTTACCCCAATGGAAACACTTTCCTTTAATCTTCTTTCTTTTATCAGCAACCCTTAAGGCAATTTGTTTACCCTCTTGCTTGGTGAAGTCTTTCTTCTTCTTCTTCTTACCCTTGTCTTTCGACTTAGGTTGAGAAGTAGAAGTTTCACCCACATTGGCTTCAACATTAGAAGTTCCAAGAATGCCTTCTACCACTACCAATTCATTCATTAATTCAAATAATGTATAAATCTTTTTATTCTTATTATAGTTAAGTTTGAATTCCTTAAATGATTCTGATAGTGACTGGAGTATCATATCCACTTAAGATTCTCCATCAATATTGACACCTAAAACTTCCAATGTATTTAGATTAGAGATCATTGTAAGACAATGCTCCCTTACTAAATTGCCTTCAGCCATTTTGGTATTATAAATTTGCCTCATGGTCTCTTACTTTGTAGAACGGCCTTGCTCACCAAATATCTCCTTCAAACTTAGCATAATGTCTGAAGCTAGTTCTACATCATGCATTTGATGTTGTAGAACATTTGAGATAGATGCTAGGATGTAGCATTTGGCCATCTCATTAGATTTTTGCCAACGATCATATCGCTGTTTTTCCTCAGGAGGAGCATCTAATAAAGGAAAGTTAGGACATGGTTTAGTAAGAACATACTTATACTCTTTAGCAGTAAGAACAATGTCCAAATTTCTTTTCCAGTCAACATAATTAGATCCAGTTAGTTTGTTTTAATTAAGAATAGTTACAAGTGGGCTAAATTATGCCATGTTCAAATCTGAAAACAATAAATATGAATATAATAAGTAAATTGGACATTATCAATTTAGCATATAATCATATAGTATGAAACCTTAATAAAACCATAGTATAATATATGCAACGACAACCTAATCCTGCAATTAATATTCCTCGAAAGCGAGGTCATACCAATCACTATGATCAGGCGAGAATTATTCTCATTATTAATGCTATCATGGTAACTCTTACCAAACAAAAATAATTTGTCGCTTTCCCTTCAGCCTTTAAGTAATAATGACATAGCTCCGAAGGGAGGTTAACATTATACTTAGTCTAGTGTACACCATTGCCTAGAATTAATGTGAATCACCAAGTAACTCAATGGAAGCATGGTCGTTCTCAATGTAAAACACATTTTATCTATCATTAATAAGTTTAACCTGTAGTACCATGAACAAACACCCTCTGAAGGGAGCAAGACATATACGCCAAGGTGAGGTGCTTGATCACACTATTATAAACCAACAATGGAGGCCATGAGATGCAACCCTTGTATCTCTCTACCACTAGATGTTTTCAATAAAGGTTTTTAATTTTGAAACATGCATAATCTAATTACACATAGCCTTGCTCTTTCTACATGTGAAAAAACTTAGAAAAGTTCTGATATTCTTTCATTCGATCGATCGAATGTGCCCCTCGATTGATAAAAAAATCAATCAATTTAAAAAGTTTGATCGTTGTTTCACTCGATCAATCGAAAGTGATTTTTGTTCGATCGAAAATTGGGAAACTCGAATTTCTAGAAATTTTCAAAGGCAGTTTTGATGCGGGAGACACAAGAAAATTATTATTTAGTATTATTTATGTTTGCAAGCCCATTGTATTTTTATGTTTTAGGTCCTATTAGTTTATTGGGCTTTTAGTTATTGGGCTTTTAGTATTTTAATTTAGAAGTAAGGTTATTTTTGTAATAAGGCAATTAGGGTTTCCTAGCCAATTAGAACTAGGGTTTAGCAATCCTTTATAAGCAACTTATTGTACTCCTTGAGGAGATAGTTGATATTTTGATGATACCAAAAAAAATGGCCATTTGGTATTTCTTTGGTCTGGTGCTGACTTCAGGTCTACCCTAGGTGCTGACTCCTAGTGGTTTCCCCGCTTGGTGCTGACTCCAAGCAAGGCCTAGGTGCTGACTCCTAGGTCATATCCCTTTATTTTTCTATTGTTTAGTTTTTGTTCTGGTTGTCCTGCGTCAGTTTTGGTATCAGAGCAAACACCGATCCGTTGAAGAATTACCGCAGGAAAGAATCAGAAAAAAAAAAAAAAAAAAAAAAAAAAAAAAAAAAAAAAGTTGCTGTCCTATAATTGTGCTACCCGTCAGAAGACTCTCATTGCAGAGATTTTTCTTTTCAGTTTTGAACCCACTCAATTGAGGAGCCAAGCCCGTGACTATCAAGTGCAGTAAGTTAATCACTGACAAGGTGAGCTATGGTAATATCTGACGCACCTTATTTTGATGGTGATGATACTTATCCACGAGATTTTGTCAACTGGATAAATGGGATGGAGCAATTCTTTGAGCAAGCAAATTGGGCAGATAATAAAAAAGTTAGGTATGCCAAGTTGAAGTTAAGAGGTCACGCACAAAGGTTTTGGGAGAAGCTTGAATATTTCCGCTATGTGGATTATGAACCTGCCATCAGTGTGTGGGAAGATATGAAAGAAAAGCTTTGTGATGAGTATTTGTCACCATCCTATCGAGCTAAGTATCTACCCTAATCTCAGTGTAGTACTTTTCAAGTTGAAGCAAATACGATGAATCCTCATCCTCATCCTATTTCATATCCTCAGCGCACTTTTGAACAATCTACCAAGGAATTATCTAACAGGGGAGTAACAGACTTAACTGTAAAGCTCATGAAAGATATTCAAGACAGGAATGTTCAATACAAGAAGACTCGATCCGATTCAATTGGGAAACCAAAGACACTAGATCACAATGAACTTCTTGCTGCCCCAATAGAAGACAACATTGATGATGATATCTTGGTCATTGAGAATCCTCCAACAACACCAAAGCCTAATGTTGACAAAGACGTACATGCCTCAACAAATGTTGCTTTAACATGCGTGCAAGGAAATGAATCTATTGAAGAGCAGCAAGGTGAAGAGATGGTGCCTAAAGAGAGTATTACATTAGAGGGTGCACATGATGTGAAAGTTGAAGTTGTTGAATGTGCTTCTGATCAACCCTCCACAGTCCTTGAAGATCTACATCTTGGTGAAGTCGAAGAGGTTAAAACTACAATGCTTCCTATGGTTCATAAGGTTCAAGACGAGATTATATTGATTCCACACATTGATTTTGTTATTCCAAATAAATTTGATGTGGTGGAATTCAAGATTTTTCTTTTCCCTGTGCTCCCTAAGGTGATTCTAGATTTGAAGCAAGTGTTATTTGTCAGCATCCTAATCCTTCAACACTTTAGAACTCGAGGTCGAGTTTTCTCCAACCAGAGGAGAATGATGCGGGAGACACAAGAAAATTATTATTTAGTATTATTTATGTTTGCAAGCCCATTGTATTTTTATGTTTTAGGTCCTATTAGTTTATTGGGCTTTTAGTTATTGGGCTTTTAGTATTTTAATTTAGAAGTAAGGTTATTTTTGTAATAAGGCAATTAGGGTTTCCTAGCCAATTAGAACTAGGGTTTAGCAATCCTTTATAAGCAACTTATTGTACTCCTTGAGGAGATAGTTGATATTTTGATGATACCAAAAAAAATGGCCATTTGGTATTTCTTTGGTCTGGTGCTGACTCCAGGTCTACCCTAGGTGCTGACTCCTAGTGGTTTCCCCGCTTGGTGCTGACTCCAAGCAAGGCCTAGGTGCTGACTCCTAGGTCATATCCCTTTATTTTTCTATTGTTTAGTTTTTGTTCTGGTTGTCCTGCGTCAAGTTTTCTTTGTTTTTTATGAACAAACATTCAACATATGAACATTACAGACAGAGATTGATGTCAAAACTAAATTCTATTGATGCTATAGCCTTAAGACTCAATTTAACATACTTAAATTTAAATTTAAACAACATCTTAACATCAATTTCAGTTTTCATCAAATCATAGTTTCAACAACATGCAAAAAATTAAAACATAATCTTCTAACAATATAAAACTATCATCTCTAATTATAAAACTCACAAAAAATGTTAAACAGATTGGAAATTGAAGACCGCTCTAATACCATTTGATAGAAATGAGCATGTACACAGTGGAAAATTAACGGATCTACTTCATTCTTAATCTATAACATGCACTATGTAAATTTCAGAATTCAAGTATAAAAGAGCGTACCTTGAAGCGGTGAATTTCAAAAATAAAGATCGAAGCACTTGGGAATACTTTTAATCTTCACTCCAATTTCACTAATACCCAAGAAGTGTGAACTCTCAATCAGTTACAAAAGGAGAATTAAAAAGTGACATACACTCACATACACATCATTTTACAATGATGTTTTTCACTACTTAAAAATTCTGTACGTTTTTCCTTTTGTATCTAACCAATTATCTAATTGGGCTGGCCTTTTGGGCCTTTCCAATTGGATTTAAGTGTGTGGCTTGGAGTGTGACTAAAAGGGACCAATAAGACACTAGCTCCAATGGGCCTTGGGCTTTTTTGTCAACTTTTAACAAGTCCAAAGTTACCATTAACTATATTTAATACCACTATATAAATATAGTTGCACTCTAGGCCTTATCTATAAATTACATCCCAAGACTTTATTGTACATGCAAATCCCTTCATAATACAAAGTCATAAATGTAGACTTCCACTTTGTAGATTACTATATCTTAATCCTTGAGTACCCGATTTAATCATTTTTAAATTATTCATCATATATTTATAAAATTCAATTTCATAAATATATACTTTAGTAATTTCTTACCAAAGTGGTTAGGTCTAACTCTCTGAATAACAAACCCATTAAATTTATCTCAAGGGAATATTTTATATTTCCATTAAGAGATTATGAATTCCATCTTGAGAATATATATTCTATCAATACTAAATGTGGCTGCCCAGCATACTGAGGTTTTGACCGTTACTTTAGATCTCACTCCTGATATATCAAAGCAACCTACATTTTATGATCAAGTCCATTATTCTCTCAGGATTAAGAGTTCATGCAAATATAAGTCATGAGATTCACTATTCATTTGACAATTCTTGGGAGAATAATAAATCTCACAGCGGTCCAATTCAATATGTCTTAACTCTTAAAGCATATCAACACATCAACTAGAAGTCTTCACTTTCATGATCAAGACAAATTATCATAGTTGATATGTTATAGTCTTCGCAGATGAAATGCCCAATTTCATCACCGACTACGAATTATAGTTCTGAGTTTACAAAAAACTTGTGACTTATATCTTCTGTGACTAAATCACATAAATCACATACTATGCATCTCATGGACTATGTGATAATGTCCAAATATTCATGTTACAATTATCAGATAATAATAATAAAACTTTATGTAACACAATATTAAGTCATATATAATGTCATACACAATGTCACACTTAATATCATACATAGCATCATACAATAGGATTTAAGGGCACTAATCCTAACAGCGTGGAGTTTGTGGTAGTGATGGAATCGACTTAGAGAGGCAACCATCATTGGGTCTACACAAGCTAGGAAATTGGGCAAAGGATAATTCTATGGAGTATCTTGACACAAATGCTCAGCAATCTCAGGCTATTCCTAGACGTACTTTGACTCCCTAGTCTCCACTATCTGAGTAGAATTACAAGGGCAATTTTGATGTGGCTTTTTTTTATGCTTCGGGTTGTGCTGGAATTGGAGTGGTATTCCGTGACCATATGGGTCAAATTATTGCTGCTTTAAGTCAGCGTATTCCCCTTGTTCATTCTATGGAGTTGGCTGAAGCCATGGTAGCTTGACGTGCTGTTTTATTTGCTAAGGAACTGAGCTTGTTTAATGTAGAGATAGAGGGGGATTATTCAAGGGTCATCACTATCCTGAATGAGATGGGGAGAAGCAGTATATTATTTGGCCATATCCCTGATGAATGTAAGAGGTTAGGTGCTACCCTTCGGTTTTATGAGTTCAAACATGTTCGTCGAGAAGGAAATCGGTTAGCTCACTCTTTAGCTAGGAGAGCAGTTTTATCTGTAGACATGGATGTATGAGTAGAATCCCTACCTAGTGATTTGGATGTTGTATTCCAATTGGATTTAGTTCAATAAAATTGACTTAATTCTCAAAAAAAAAAAAAGAAAAAAAAGGGCTTCTACGTATGTGGATATGATATCATATATAAAACCATTTGTTCTTACTTTATTATATATTTTTATTTAATTAGTTTGACTTTTCCCATTTGTTATTGTAGGGGCCAGTTTTGAGCGCTCTCCTCCTATTGGGAGAGCGGACCCAAACCCAATTAACCCCGCAATAAATTTGTAGAGTATGGGCTCAAGAGTTAGGCCCTAGTAAAGAATGCAACGGCCATGCATGGTTATTCGTGGGCTATAATAATCTAAATATGGGTTAGGGGGCACAGCAGGGCTTCTCGGACGGGATTATAGAGATTGGAGTTGTTCTTATTTCCCTCAAATAAGTTTACAATGGCTGAAAGGAAACACACTGTTACAGCATATATTTCTCTCTGGTTCTTTCGTCCCCCCCTTTCTCAAGGGGGACTTCTTACATTATATATCCCTCTCTCAGCTGATCTTAGCCCTACATTTGTTGATCAATCCGGTCTCCACTTGAGTGCCTGTCCTATCAGCCGCATTCCCATCCCTCTGTGGGTTGCGGCGCCCAAGATGGCACTGTTCAGAGGTCCTATCCTCATTAATGCGGCCAGGACGTTAGTTGAGGGCATTTAATGTGGAGGTGACAGTTCGTCTGGGACTTGCTCCTCCACCATGCTTCCATGTCCGGTGCTTGGCACCTACTATATGCTCCTTGGATACTTTGGGAGATTCTCCTTGAGGGACTGCTGCTTGCGTATTTCCTGACTTCGGACTTCCGAGGATGTAATCATCCTCGGCATGGCTTCTTGGACCACTAGGCCTTCACGCTTTGTCCTCGGACCTTAGACACGTCCTCGGATCCCCGGTGGTCCTCGGCATGGGCCTTTGGGCCTGATTCAAAGTGGGCCGGGGTTGCCGACTCTTTCTGGCCCCACAGTTATATACTTATATCACTTTTCTCTTTTTCTTTTATTAGCCCACATATTTTGTTTGTTTGTTTGTTTGTTTAATATTAATATGAGAAATGTTAACCAATGCCTTTATAGTATTGGTTTAGGAGCTATTTCTAGAAATATTTTATTGGGAGAATGATATAAAAAAATAATGTTGTTGATAGCTTTTTAAATTTCGCATGAAAGTAATGTCAAAATTTTCTTATTATCTTTTATTAACAGTTGTCCTAAGGACATTCGTTAATATAACCCTATTAATATATAATCAGTTCTTTTTAAGTAGTTTATCTTTTAGATATATTTTTATAAGTTATTCTACTTTGTTAGTATTAAATATTTCAATCAAATCTAAATATTTGTGTATCACAGTAAAGGTTAAAATAATGAAAATATGAATCTAGAATTTACTTTGTATCAATATTACTTTATTGAGTTATGTGATAAATAAATTTTTTAGATATGTTCATTTAGTAAAGTTGCAATATTGCTTATGATAAACCAAGTTCTATTTTTCAATACTTTAAATTTTATATTAATTAAATTATAAAATTTTATTATAAATCATGTTTCGTTTACTCATATATATAATTTTTTTTTTAATTATAAATGCCTACTAGATAATATTTATCTAGATATCAAAAACCAAAATTAAAAAAAAAAAAAATCTCAAAAAGGCTCTATGGATAAATTTGTTACTAGTATTGAATAAAACACAATAAATAAATAAATAAGAAAGAAAAATAGAAGTTTTCTTCTTAAGATCCAAAATTTAGATTATATTTGGTACACTGAATAATTAAGGATTGTGATATGAATGATAATCTTTATTGTTCTAAATAAGGGTCTGGTTTCTGTCCAGTGGCTAGTGCCAGTGGACACGTTGGATACGCGACACGTGTCCAGTCTTGGACATGTGACGCGTATCCAACGTGTCCAGTGGACACTAGTCACTGGACAGAAGCTGAGTCCTGTGAATAAAATGTGTTGCAATGGAATAACTAAATTTATTCATAAGTTTGGTTGTGGGTTGTAAGTAGTAACATTAAAATATATAAAACTTAAGATTTATTTTAGGAAATGTCACTCATATAATTATATTTCCCTAAAAATAAAATTCTTTAAATTTGAGGGGGAGATAAGTTATTTTAATGACTTTTATTTTTATAATTGTTATGTGTATATAGAAAGTTTTTTAATTTAAAAATATATTAAGTTTAGAGATTATAACACTTACTAAGGAATAGCTATCTATTACAATTCTCTTACAGAGAAATAATTATTTCTTATTTTAAAAAATAGTTATTTATAAAGAATTACTATTCCCTAGAATAAAAATATAAATTAAAGAATAGCTAAACCATAGGAATAATTATTATATTATAGTGCTTATTATAGTCTACTAAACATACCCTTATTAAGCTAACCCTCACGTTAAGCATGGAAACACATAACCCAGATACTTTTTTTTTTTTTTTTTTTTTTTTTTTTTGAGGAACAACCTATGCAGAGACTTAACAAATCAAAGTGCACATGATGAAAAAAAGAGTAAAGTTGTAGACACAATACAACAACTTTCGTAATAGTTAAATTGGTAGGTTTTATTGGTTCTCATTTAAGTAAATTACTAACATTTTAAAAGCATTTTTGGATATACACCATTGTTAGTTTTTTTAAAACATTTTTCCACAATCTCTCATCTCTCCATGTGTGTGTTAAAATACTTAGTATTCTAAAAAAAAAAAAAATTACTAACATTTTACCAGTTACCAAGAACAACTTACTACCTAAACAATTATAAATTATTTTGTGAAAAGTCTTGTGGTGGCGGACTAATTGGGTCAAAGTCATTACCTCAGCTATTATCTATTGCAGTTAGTGCATTAAATATTGCATTGTCGAGCATGATTCATGGGAAAATAGTATTCCACTTTGATTTCATTTTCTTCTTCCTATTTTCTTTTCTTTTTTAATGATAAGATATAATTTGAATGAAAAACAGTTTTAGCATTTTTCTTGAATCAATGATATCCATTTTATAATAATTACTTTTTAAAGTCAAAGTTATTTGTTGGGGACCTCAATTCAACTTCTTACCACTACTTTAAAAATAGACCTATAAAGTGTGATGTCAAATACCATATGGGTGTGTTTGGTAGAAGGAAACCATTTTAGAGGGTGTTTGGTTGGGAAGGGCAAAGGAAAAGAAATGGTGGAGTTCGGGTATTTTCTATTCGGGTCCACCAGAAAGTTTTCTCCCCAAAATGGGGAGAAAACTGTAGGGAGGGAGTTTGATTTGTTTATTGACCAAAATGCCTATGTGCACTTGTACGTTTTTGTCCAATATGTTGGCTTCTTCTTCTTTCTTCTTCCTTTTTCCTTCTTCTTTTTTTTTTTTTTTTTTTTTTTTTTTTTTTTTTTTTCGTTCCAATTTCAATTTTTTTTTTTGTGCTCATTTTTTTTTTCTTTTGCTTTCTTGGACCTGGATGTTGTCTCTTCCTCTTTTTCTTTTTTTCTTATTTTTTATTTATTTCCTGGGGTGTGGGCCAATGCTTTATTTATTTTTGTTTAACCAGATGTGATTTTTTGTTTCTAGACATGATTTTTATTTTTTAAAATATTTGAGTTATTTTTTTTATTTTTTGGTTTTTGACTTTTCTGTTTTAATTGGGCATCATTTTTAAACAAAAGTATATAAGTAAATTTATATAAACTCATTTTTTCCATCCCTCCACTTTTTCACCCCCAACCAAACAAAAGTGAGGGAAATTAAAATCTTTTCTATTCTCCCACTTTTCCATCCTTACACCATTTTTTATTATCCCACTTTTCTACCCCTCCAACCAAACGGGCCCTAAAAGATTTGAGTATGTCTTCCTAATTACCAATTGGTTTTGAGATAAAATGGTACACTTCACGGTCCGAAAAATGGTACCAGAGCTAATGTCATGGGCTTGAGTCGTGGGAGTTACATTGTGAGGGAGGGATTGTTAGAGGAACTACAATTTGACTTCTTATAACAATTCTAAAAACAGGCTCACAAAGTGTAATGTTAAATGACATAAAAGATTTGAGTGTGTCATCCTTATCACCAATTGATTTTTAGGTGGAGTGGTACAACTCATGGTCCGACATTATTAAATGATTTTCTATTTAGGTATGATTTGAAGGTATGTTTTTTATTTGATAACAATTTAAAAAAAATAATAATAATTGGGCCAATTAAAACTTAAATTGAATCCTTTCTAAAAAAAAAAAAAAAAAAAACTTAAGTTGAATCACGTTGCTTAATTAATCCGGTATATTTCTACTTCACATTTGATATATCACCTATTTTTTTGGGAGAGTATTTATAGTATCAAATGTAACGAGTCTTGTTAATTTACACAATATCACCAAATTCTTAGCCTTTTTTTTTTTTTTTTTTCTTTTTATTATTATTTTTTTTTAAGAAGAACCTAAGTCCTAGCTTAAATTGAGATTTATAGTATAGATTAATGCCCATAGACCGATATTACCTAGGTTTTCTCAAAAACGTAAAAATATGATATCACTTAGGAATAAATTAGGACAAAAACCACTTCTTGCGCACTGTGTTTGAGGACCAGCCTACACATCCACATCCACGTCTTTTAATATAAAAGATTTAGTGCCATTTTTATGAACCCAACTTTGTGATTGGCTAAACCCACGTGATCAAGATTCTCAATATCAAAGAAAACATGATGTTTCCATAAATACCAATAGAAACCTAGGATTACCGAAACCTATGCACAAGGGATAACATAAAACGGCATATAAAATTGCATGCCTTCCGTGCTTCAAAAATCAAATTAAAATCTTGGCCAAGTGTCAATCATCAAGAAATCATAGGCAGTATTTATTTTTTTATAATTTTTTTATATATAATTTTGAATACTTGCCTTTGACTAGTAATATGTGAAGGATACACTCATTCTCGTGCCCAAATTTAGACCCTACTTGTTTGTCAACATTTGATTAGATTTCAAAATCTTTATGTATATGTGGTGAATTTATGTGAAATTGCTAAAATCCAGTAAAACAAATGACACATAAATAGAGTATAGATTTTGACATGAGAAAAGGTTTGTTCTAAGCATAACTCTGCGTAAACAATACGTTTTCGTTTTCATTTTTTGAGATACATGCCTAGACAGTACATTATACTAGTATAAAAATACTTTTAGTAGAACAAGTATAAAAAACAAAGGAATAATGCTACAGGTACAAATTATTTTATAATATTTTTACAAAATATTGATGTGACAAACATCTTATTAGTTCTCATCTAGGCCGACCATTAATATCACTTTTTCATTTACCAATAATCACTCACCACATCAGCAGTTTGTAAAAGAGTTCGTATCTCTAGTGTAATTCAAAACGAAGACCCATGTATTTTTATTTTATCTCATTATTAATTCCAAAATCATAAAAGCCAGCTTGTAGTGTCATGCATTTTTATTATATGTGTGTTTGTTTGTTTGTTTTTGTTTTTGTTTTTGTTTTATTTTTATTTTTTTTTTCAAACCAAACAAAAATAAAGAAATAATAACAATTTTATGTAAGAGAATATAATGTTAAGTCCTCAAAGAATTTTTTTGCGCAATATTGAAATTACCAAAAAAAGAAAAAAAAAAAAGAGAGAAAATACCAAATCTCATTACTGATATAATTTTAAAATGTTGGATTTGAGACATAAGACGATAGATTTAAGTCAATTTTTTCAATTTTTTTTTTGAGAAAAAATATTTTTATATTTGATTATTAAGTAAATAATACTTAACTTTTTATATTAGTTTTTTAAACCATTATCCTTGTTGTTGGCGCTGTTGCTCCTGTTTGGATTGAGGGAGGAGGGAGAGAGAGTATAGTAGAGTTAGCTGAAAATAGATTAATTTTGGACTAATTAATTCTACTCTACTCTATTCCCCCTCTCTCCTCTTCAATCTAAACGGATCATAAATGCCTAGTCTTAAGGTTCCCATTACATGCAAATTTATAATTTATACTAGCCTCATCACAAGTGCTTCGCTTGTGCAATAATACTTTTTTTTTTTAATTTTTTTGGTTTAGTGTCATAATTTTTTATTCAATTATAGCCCCACCAAAATCCTATATACACTTCATCTACTTGATAGTTGACACCATACTTCTTTAGTTGTTTTGGTTTGTCAAAAATCCATAGCTTGGGTTCTTAATAACCTGGAAAAAAAATTAAGATTATTAACTTAAAATGTATATTAAGAAAAAGAAATAGAAAGAAATCAAAATACTGACCGTAAACATAATCCAAAGTAAATTACTAATTAAATTTAACCGAGCAAAGGAAGAAAGAAACAATATAATAAAAAAAAACATTTATATTGGGTAATATTTATGTAATTTTATTTTATTCCATAAAATTAAAAATGTAATTTCATTTTAAAATAACCGTACCTAGTCAATATATAAAGATTTGGTGGATGAGAAAAATTACCTCGTGACATTTGCTTTGAACATAATACCTAAACAAAATAATTGTTGCAATTTCATTTCATCACCAGGTATATAAGGGAAAAAAATATGATAACGACAATGAGATTCATAGAAAAATTTATTTATTTTAATTATTTTTTAATGTTTACCTTAAGAGTTGAGTTGAGATGCAATTCTCTGATGGAAAACAAGTGGCACTGGTATACAAATGATAAGAAAAAAAAAACTAATTGATCATTTTCTTATACAACTTCTCTTAGTAAGTTTTGAATTTGGGTAATTGTAATAGTGGGTTTGGAGGTAGAGTTTTGAGTTTTGAATTTGGATAACTACTTGGTAATTATCCTTTAACTTGAGAAAAAGAGGGAGTGGAAAAAAAAAATAAGAAAGAGAAGCCGTTTTATTTATATATATAAAAAGATGACTAATGTGAGAGGGAGGAAAAAAAAATTATTTGAAAAAACCTATAGAAAAAAAAATCATTTTTATCCCTTCACATTAGAAAAAAGAGGGAGTAAAAAAAAAAAAAAAAAGGAGAAGAAAGAAGAAGAAGCAAAGAAACTTGAGGGAGAAATGTGGTTATTTTCATTTTTTTTTTTTAATTTTAAAATTTAGCTAGAATTTATGATTTTTTAATTAGTAATATTACAAGTTTTAAGGGTATTTTGGATATCTAAAATGAGGATCCCAAACCGGCAAAACCCCTTATATATATAGAGAGAGAGAGAGAGAGACACACACACACACACACAAAAGTTATATATGAACAAAATTATCTTATATGACAAATTTACATCTTTCTAACCCTCTATTGAGTGTACAAGAGTTTTTTAATTTGCTATAGACACATCTAACAAGTATTCAAAAAATGATTTTAGCATTTTTCATTAAAGTTATGATTAACTACTAATTGAGCATCTTAAGACCATTCTTTTGAACAATCATGAGTCCATAACATTTATAGATATTAAATATAAGTACATAACAAGAAATTAATATAACAAAATTACTAAAAGCAACCATAATTAAATAGAATTTAAATTCATCCAAACTAGACAATTATGGACAAAAGATAAATTCAATATCACTTTTGTATTTGAAAGTATTGTCAAACTTTGCAATGGTAACATGTGGGTGCACTCACTATCCTAATGAATTTCCACACGTCAGTTTCAAGATGTGCTCCAAAAAATGTCAAAGGCAATGGAAATTTTGTTAGTTTTGAAATGTGTATGAGGTTAAAGTTAGTGGTATCAATTAGTTTAATAAATTAAATGAAATAAGTAAAAGAAAATCATAAACCATTAGATAAATATAAATAAAAATTAAATTAAAATATAATTGAAAACGAATAAGAAAAAAATTGGTATCTATCCAGAAATGACCTCTTGATGGTTGTGCTGTGCTTTTCATATGAACTTAATGACAAGTTTTGGGGGAAAAAAAAAAAAAAAAAAAATTAAACAAACTTGATACAGATATGCATAAGAGAGGGGGGAGGGGGGGGGGGGGGAATATTTTTCCTTGGTGGACCAACTCTTGCAAAAGGGGAATGGGTGCTAATTGTTACATACTATAATACATTTAAAAAAATTTTGTCCTTGCAATTGGTGGGCCAACTCTTGCAAAAGGGGATTGGATGCTCATTTTTACATATATACTATAATACATTTTTAAAAATTTTGGGGGCCATGTTCCCTTAACACTGAAGGTGGATCCGTCCATGAGCAAGTGGTTTGAAAAAAAAAAATTTTAAATGTTGTGCACTATTTTCTCAAATCATCGATAATTAATTTTCCTTAATGGTTAAAGGTTTTAATTTTTGTAAATTAATATTGTAGGCCGTTGGTTGTCAACATTAGCCACCTAATATCCTAGGTGGCTTGATGGAAACTCATCAAACAAGTTTTATCTCTTGCCTATTACCAAAATCAAAATTGACAATTTGATAACAATTTTATAATTTTACTTAATAAAGTTAACATCTTTTTTTTAAATAATTTTTTTTTGGTTAAATCTAAGGTGAAACTATGTTATAGATATCCATTGCAGTCACCTCATCACTTTTACTGTTAAAAACAGAAAAAATATAACAAAATTAGAGAAATTTAGATCAAAAGTTTTAGGGTTTTGTAAAATCAATTCAAACACTTTCACCATGCACAGCCCCACAACCACCAATCCAAAATCCAAAATCACTTTTACGGTTAAAAACAGAAAAAATATAACAAAGTTAGAGAAATTAAGATCAAAACTTTTAGGGTTTTGTAAAATCAATTCAAACACTTTCACCATGCACAGCCCACAACCACCAATCCAAAATCCACATCCACCAATCCAAAATCCAAAATCACTTTTACTGTTAAAAACAGAAAAAATATAACAAAATTAGAGAAATTAAGATCAAAAGTTTTAGGGTTTTGTAAAATCAATTCAAACACTTTCACCATGCACAGCCCCACAACCACCAATCCAAAATCCACATCCATACACGCTCGAACCCATCAAATGACCACAGTGTGAGACACCCATCACCGTTGGCCAGTCGCCTGTTTTCTAATCACCAAAAATTCCAAATTTCAAAGCCAAACAACAAACCCACAAAAGAATATATATATTCCCAGAACAGTGAAGAATGAACAGCAACGTGTTCCCCAATTCCTTCATCATCCCTACTATTCCCATCACGAATAAGAATATCTTCCAAAAATCAAACTCAAAACCACTTCTTTTCTTAATCGTAGAAACGTCTCAAACAATATTCATCGGAACTGGGAGATACTTCTTCCTCACCATATTCGGAAAACAATAGCAAACTGAAAATTGAGAGAAAGTACCCAACAAATATACAAAAGATTGAAGGAAAAAAAAAAAAAAAAATTATTTCGTAGGATATTTCATATACCACCACACTGGGCCAGACTAACAGAATGATACCACATTATTTTGGTTTACATGGCAGCCAACAGGCCTGGGTGAGTTAAAGCAGCTCTTTCTCCCTACAGAGAGAGAGAGAGAGAGATTTTCATTTCCACTACACACTTTGCTTTGCTCTAACTATACTCGTGTGTGTCCGTGTCCTTTCCATGAAGTTTATGGTCACTATGGCTTTTTGATCTTGATTACAGGAGGTGTTGAATATATACTTCAGATGGATTGTTGAACAAAGTCGTTCTTAATTATTACAAAACCCTAACTTTTGGATCTTGATTTCTATGATTTTATTTTGTTTGTTTGTTTGTTTGTTTGTTTGTTTTTTTAACAATTTAGTCATGAGGTAGTTAACGGAGATTTAAGTTAAATGTGGGTAAAACGGCATTTTTAAACCACATATGGCAAAGTGATTATGGTCAAGATTATGGATTTGACCATAGGTGGATAAATTGTAACAAGTCTTTAATATTTGTATTTAGGTTTTGTTATTTTCTCTTTATCAATAGAGCATATAGTCAATCAATGTAATCCAGTTTTCAAAAAAAAAATCAATCAATGTAATCCTCTTATTACATAAGACTATCAATTTTAATTTACTAATAACATTATTGAAATATCACTTAATAATATAGAAAGAATGAAAGAGATAATTGGTACACTGGAAGAGCAAAGTACTACTTATTGGAAGAGCAAAGTATTACTTATGAGAAGATTTAATAAAAATGTTAATGATATTAATTAATAATATACTAATATAATAATTGTTAAAGATTGATTATAATAGTAGTTTATTTTTAGATTAAATTTAAAGAAAAAAAAAACATAAAGAACATCAGACAATAGCCCCACCTAATCTTAACATACAATTTTATTGTTTAACTTTATATTATAAGTGTCTTTAATTTGATAATAAAAATAAGCATTAGGAGTGGATCAACGATGGCTCTAGGAATTTTTTGTTAGGGGGTCACTAAGAAACTTAAATTATACAAAATTTAAAAAAGAGAAGACTTAAATATCAACATCACACCAAAAAAAAAAAAAAAAACTCGTAAATATATGAAATATTACGATTTCTTTCTACTAACAAAGAGAAAAAAAATGATTGATAAGAAATATAATGGTAATTGAAAACGTTGAGATTAGAGCAATAAAGAGAGAGAGAGAGAGAGAGAGAGAGAGAGAGAGAGAGATGATATTCACTACAATTGTGAGCCGAGTTATTAAGAAGAACAAAATTATTGCAATTGCAAAGTCAAATAGAGCGAAATTGTTGATATCGCCAATGAGAACTCATGACTATAATAACTCTCTTCGAACACGAAAAATCATATAAGCCTTTTTCTTTTAATAGTTAAAGATTATGTTTGAGGGGACAATTATTTTTGGAGTAATGCTACATTTACAATATCTTCACAAAAAAATCTTATCTGACAATCTATTATTGGTAAATTAAAAAGTAATATTAATAATGGGCCGAAATTAGATTTATTAGAAATTGCTTATTACGTAGGATTTATAATGAAATTATTGTGAAAATGTTGTGATTATAATATAACTCTTATTTTTTGAACCTAAATTCTTGTGATTATCAAGTTAGGATAGTCAACATTTATACTAGGGTGGTTAGAATATGATAGTTTAGTATAATCCTTTTTTGCAAGTGTGTGTGTGCACGCGCACACACACACATATATACATACATATTTTTTGCATGTCACTGTGATCCTGTGACCACCCTAACTTATATATGCATGAAGTTGCCCTTAGAGCGGATGTCATAGGCTAAAAGTCTATCAAGAAAAAATAAGTTTATTATGAGTTTTAACAACACATGTGGTATTGGTTTATGAATATTCTTTTTGTTTTATATTTAATTTTATAATTGGAGGAGATGTGATTTAAACCATAAACATCTCAATCGATAGTGTCATCAAGTTTTTTATTTATTTTTATATAAGGCTCTTGTAATGTGCATTAATAAAAATTAAAAAAAAATACACCTGTCAATTACTTGACGTGCGTGCATAATAATTTCAATATGATTATATATATGTATATATACATTCTTTTCTTGGTATTTGTATATAGTTCAATCTTGTGATTTAATTTTTGAAAAATATAAACAACTAAATAGTAGAATGTTAAATACATCCCTTAACGCACTTTCTAAAAAATTATCCTTATTTCTTATATCTCCATACTTAAGGCAGTGGAATATATCAAATTTGTGTTTTTTAAGGTATCGAGGTCCTCTTTTTTGTTTTTTGTTTTGTGTTTTTTTTTTTTTTTTTTTTTTTTTGAGAGAAAAGATGATGAGCATTTTATTAATGATAGATTGGAAAAAGACAATTACACTAGCTCTTTCCATAATCCTAGCATCCAAGTACTTTGCTCTCCTAGGCCACTTTTTGTCATCTTATAATGGAGCTTGTACACTTAAACCTAGGCCACTTAGAGTTTTCTAAACCTAGGCCACTTTTTGTCATGTTAATGGAGCTTTGTACACTTAAACCTAGGCCACTTAGAGCCATTCTTCCATTAACCATTTGGAGTTTGCTAAATCTAACGTGCTTTGGTTAGCCAATCATCTGCTTTCTTGTCACCATGGCATGATATCACCAGGTCTTTTCGACTATGGTGCATTAGTAATCCGAGAATGATCAATTCAACTGAAACTTTAACCTTATAGATTTATATAATAACTACTTACCAGTTACCAATGATCATCAAAATAGGGCATAAATGGGATTCTGTTCACACTTCAGATTACAAAATTAAAATGTCAAAGGATTAATTTAATAGCTCAATGATACGAGGTACATCAAAATTAAAAGTGATTAATTTAATAACATTTGCAAGCTGTAAAGGTATAAGGTTGTTTTCTTTTTTAATTCTGAAGAAGCCAAATTAGTTAGGATTCTGTTCACACTTTAGAGTACATGACTACACTGTACAATTAGTCATCCTTTGGACACCCTTGAGCGCCATTGAGAGAATTTGAAGTTAAAGAAAATGGACAAATGTTGGGTTTGGTGCTTCAATGCATTTGACTCGACATGATATTGACCTAAAACAAACTTTGAACAAGTTTTCACATTGTATCGAATTTAGTGCATTGGATCACTGAACCTAAGCTGTCTAAAAAAAAGTATACATGTAAATGCACGCCTGGAAACAGTATTCTTTAAAGTCTTTTCTCGAGAAAAAAAGCTGGCATACAGCATACATGTGAATGCACGCCCGAAAACAATATTCTTTAAAATCTTTTCTCAAGAAAAAAAGCTAGCATACAGCGTACATGTGAATGCACGTCTGAAAACTGTATTCTCAATAATCACCCCCTCAAGCCCTAAACTTGTAATCATTAGTATGAGACTATGAGTAGAGCGACCACAAAACCTGCAACTTTAAGACGATAATAGAAAGTTTTGAGAGGATTAGCCAAAAAAAAAAAAAAATGAACAAGAAAGATTTGAGAGTGAAAGCAAATCCGGAGGTTCTAGTTTCTAAGTATAATGCTTAATTTACCGCACATTATGGACAGCAAAAAAGGTGATCACAACTACGACGTTTTTAATGACCTCTTTTCTTTTATTTATTTATTTAGTTTTAAAAAAAATAAAAATAAAATGCGACTTTAGTAAATTCTAGTTTTAGTGGCTAATTAAGAATTAACAAACATTACTTGGTCATGTTATTGGCTAACATGGGAGAATTCGAATCCGTTAATTTTATTCGCAAGTTTAGTGGTCCAATCTCACCATCTTTGAAAATATTCCCAAAATTTTCAAAGTGGGTACGAACCTAAGATACAACAAAATAATGGCATGGAATCCTACTTTCCCAATTTCAAATTTCGTGTTTAGGTTTGAACCTTTTTGTAGAATTGTTTAGAGTTAATTAATTACGATAACTCTAGGTTATATCCTGAAATTATTTTCTTCTCTAATGAGCAATGGCTGTATTGGATCCCCACAAATTAAAAATAAAAATAAAAACCTATAAAGCAAATGAGCTTAAGACAAAAAGATATAGGCCCATGTTAATGAAGAACAGAACATATTGCACACTAAAAACATTAAAGCCGACATATCTTTTAGAAAGTTTATGAGGCAAAGGAGCAAAACATAGGTTCCAGTAATTTAAAAATAAAACAAAAATTTTCAAGGAAAATATTGTAAGAAAAGAAAGAGAATAAATCTGAAAGGTTGTAATAAAATCTTAATAAATTTTTTTTTTCTGAGAAATCTTATTAATTATAAATTTATTTATTTTTTAAATTGAATGGATCCTAGGAATTAATTCAGCATGCTTATAGAATCATTGCGCATGCATATGCATGCGTACGGAGGTAGAGAATATACCTTTTCTTAATTTTTTTTTTTTTTTTTTTTTTACTTAAAAACAATTAATGAAGGGTAGAAGGTGTACTAGCTTGACGAATTATTAAACCTAAGGAAAAGAATAATAAGTGGCATATGTAGTGGTACTTTGAGACAAGTAATGTGCTTGAGTTTGGTGAGATAGTGTAATTAAGTGTATATGTTTGTTTAACAGTTAATTTGTTTCTTAAAAAAAAAAAAAAAAAAACCACCAAAAGACGAAAGGTACGTTTACTGCTCACACTTATTTATATACATTTTAAATGGTGATTCACTTCATATCTCACCACAAACAAACCAAAGTTAGAGATGGAGATGGCATCTTCTGCACTAGCTGCTGCATTTAGCGATCTCACAAGATAATTATTGATAGAGATAGAGATAAAGATCCAGGCAATCAAAAATGGAATTGGGATTTGTCTTTGAGAGGTCAAAGCATAAAAACTTTTTTTTTTCCCACCAGTCAAGAATAAGAAATATACAACGATTCAGAAATAAATTAATACATAAAAATCCAAACTAGCATATACTCATTATTAAACACATATAAAATGATCCTTTGTATATTAAATAAAAATAAAGTCATAAAATCATATATGATTTATTATATATTAAATAAAAATAAAGTCATAAAATGATTATAAGTTGGCTTTAAGGACCAAATTGGATATGATTGATGTGGGGGCATTTTTTGCTTCAAAGGAAACTCATGTGTACTCCTTTAGGCAAATTTTTGCTCTTGTCCCACATTGGAAGGGTTTCCTTCCTCTTAGCACCTTATAAGGCATGAACCAATGGCATTAGAGTACCAGTAGTTTGGAAGGAAACCCTAATGCTGGTACTCTAATGCCATTGGTTCATGCCTTATAAGGTGCTAAGAGGAAGGAAACCCTTCCAATGTGGGACAAGCGCAAAATTTACCTAAAGGAGTACACATGAGTTTCCTTTGAAGCAAAAAATGCCCCCACAATAAAAGGATCAAAGAGAGAGAGAGAGAGATATTGTTTTCCTTTTAACAAAGGCAATTTTCCTTTGACCTATTTTTTTTATGCTATCAAACATTAGAAAATACGGAAAATTATATTTACATAAGATTTTTCATCAAAACAAACAAAGCATTCTTTTTTATAATTTCGCTTGATTGCACGTCCATCGAAGTTACTACCTCAAATGTTTTTAAATGTTGTAACGTGCTATTTCTTTTGACACTCCTCTGATTTCGCTCAATCAAAATTACTTCCTTGTGCACTTCAAATTCTAGCACTTGGAACCTCAACCTAATTACAAAATAAACCCACAAAATACAACATACAATATATTTACATGATAATTACAAGAAAATTTGGCATGAAATATGCCAACACAATAGAAACCTAACAATTAAATACAGTAATTTGAATTGAAATTTAAAAAAACAAAAGGCTATTTCAGTAGCACTTAGGTGATTGTTATGTAAGTGGGAGGGTTTATTTATGTTTTGTTTTGGTTTAGTTTTTTGGTTTTGGTTTTGGTTTTTGTTTTTGTTTTTGTTTTTGTTTTTTTTTGTTTTGTTTTGTTTTTTTTTTTTTTTTTGTTTTTTGTGGGAGGGTGTAAAGAATATTCATGAAATTCCTAGATTTGTGAGATGCAAAAATAGAGAAAAAATATGCGCCAAAGAAAACAATCATACAAGACAATATTTATTTTGTTCGGCAATTTGCTTACTTAAATAGAGTTGTAGTGATTTCACTATTCACAAGAAAAAAAAAAAATACAAGAGGTGGCAATATAGTTCTCTCTCTCTCAAAAGAATACCACAAACCCTAATTTGAAACAACAGTATTTTCTATCTTTCATAGAGGATTCACAATGGGCTAAAAAATAGTACAATTTTTTCTATCTCAAAAGAACACCACATACGAGCGCTCCAACTTAGGCCTATCACCCCAAGCCTTCACTCCATGGACTAAGCCTAGGTTAGAAAATCTTCCATTAAAAATTGTAACATTTTTATATTGGATTGGGTTATAATCTAGATTAAACACAATTAGTTTCCACATAGTAATAGAGGAGGGGTGGGGAAGGACCACTCCATTTTAAATTTTATATATACACAAACTACTTTAAAAAAAAATTTAGGGGGCTATGGCATTCGTTAATCACTTCATTGGTCTAACTCTGTCTATGTAGCTAATGATCATGCTGCAAAAATTATATGTCTTTATAATAACCAAAAAGGGGAAAAAAAAACTAAAGAAAGGAAGGGATATATATATACACACACATGGGATACAGACTGACTTTCAATTCATTTTGAGCATTTACTTCCTAGAAATTAGAGCTATTATTTTCACCATCAATGTATAAATAGGAAAACAGGAGCGGAGTCAAGAATTTATTTGGGGATTGAATTGTTTTATTCTGTTAAGTTATGGTTTTCCACATAACTTTTATGTTGGCTTTATTCCAGGACAAAAAGTATTGTAATTGCATTAATTTATTTCCTTGTAATTTGTGGGATTTCTTTGTAATAGGTTTAGTCTTAAGTGGTGAATATTTGATCAAGACAGCTGAAGGTCATGTGAGGAGCACGTGCCGGAAGTTGAAGAGTCAGTGCATCATGCAAGTATCTCACAACTTGGCCAACCTCTAAGGTAATCTTTAACATCTTTCATTGATTTTAATCATTAGATTATGTTTTAGGGGGTTTTATGTTCAAAGTTGGGTTTTTCTCAAATGAGGATTGGAAAGCTTAATTTTTGTCAAATTTTTTGTATGAGATTTTTTTTTTTTTGGGGGGGGGGGGGGGGTGGGGTTGATTTGCTTTGGATGTTGGCCCCTTGTGGCATTTAGATCATGTATTGAGGGTAGATTTCACCAAGTTTATGCATTTCATCATATATAGCGTGTTAGTGTGCACGCTAGGTGTTTGATGAATTGCCTCTTAGGCATTTTCTCACTTGTTTGAACTCTGATGAGTTTAAAACTTTGGAGTTTTTCATGTTTTTTCATTAGGAACATGTTTGGTTTATTGGTTGTGTATTTTACACACCTTGCCCCACATGTAAATTTCTCTTAGCATGTCATGTTTACCTTATGCTTTGTAGCATTATGTTTTTAAGGTGTTTTGTCTATTGTTTGAACTTCATTTCTCATTAATTTTGTGCCCTTTATGCATCATTATCCTCGTTCATATCTTCATATCTTTCCCTTATTCTTCTTGACCCCTTTGTCTATTTGCGTCAAAAAGGTGAAAAGTATACTAGAGAGTCTATTGGACTTGTGGACATTCCTAGGAGGAGAAATTCCATAGAGGAAATGCATATACCAAGGGGAGAAGACATCCTTTATGAGAAAACTTTGTTTCAATTTGTTTTACATTATGTTTATTTTCTTATTTTTCTTTATGGTTCCTTGAGTTATTTTTAGTATCCATACTTTGTTGTTCTCATTGCTTCGTGTTTATGTGTTGAACATGCGTACATTCTTTATGCCTTGTGCTTTATTGATTGCATGTTCAGATGATCATTTGCTTTGCCAAGTGATCATTGTGATAATTTCCATATGACGTCATGTGTTTGATCAAGTTGCTCATATGTTTTACATCATGTTTATTTGATCGCATTTTACTTGTTACATTATACTTGACATTTTATTACTTGTTTTATCTTGAAGGTCTAATGTGTTTTGTGCAAGTGTTTCAAGAAATGGGCATTTGTGTTCTAAGTACATCACATGTTTTAGATTTAGGTGTGAGTGAATTTTGCTATTGTTCCCAAACTCACATTTAAGTCTAGAGTTTGTTATAAGGTGTTTTTGTCACGGAATAGCCAAGTGGAGAGATTGTTAAGTTATAGCTTTTCACATAACATTTATGTTGGCTATATTTCATGACAAAAAGTGTTGTACTTGCATTAATTTATTTCCTTATATTTTGTGGGATTTATTTGTAATAGGTTTAGTCTTAAGTGGTGAATATTTGATCAAGGTAGCTGAAGATCACATGAGGAGATCATGCCGGAAGCTAAAGAAACAATGCATCTTGCGAGTATCTCGCGACTTGGCCAACTCGCAAGATGACCTAATAGCTGGGATTTTAAGTGTGACTTTTATACCCTTCACCCATACTATATATACTCTTATTATCCACAAAATTGTAAGGAGACTATTTAGAAGAGAACACTAGAAAAACGTTTCTACAACACTCACCTCGTTAGAGAGAGCCACGCATCCTCAAGAGAGAAATCCTTGTTGTCTCTTCTCTTCTCTTCTCCCACTGTTATACCTTGAGAAGAGATTTGTATCCAAACACAACCCACACCTATTCAGAGTGTAGAGAGTATTTTGGAGCTTGGAAGCATTGGGTATTTACCAAAATAAATTGGTGAGGCTTGATGGATGCAATCGGGTAGTATAGCAAGATCCGAGAAGCTAGTGAAGATAAGACTCCGAGAAGTCCATTGGTAGCTGGAGCTTGGAGAGTTCAAATACTTTGAGTAGATTAGACTTGGAAGTCTTTTTCTTATTCTTGTGGTCCAACTTATTCACTAGTGGATTATTTCAATTTGGAGGATGCGGAGATGCCGAGTTCTTCAGTTTCTTTTTCGATAACACATCACTGTGTTATCTTAGGTTTACTATTCTTTTACCCATTGCCCTTTCCATTTTAGCATTGCATTTATTTGTTAATCCATGCAATTGTTGAATGCTTCGATTGATTAATTTGCTAATCATGTATATTTCGCATTAAGTGTGTTAAGCATAAAATTAATCAAGTCGTAATTAAAATTGGGAGTCTAAACAAGTAATAGTAGTTTTACAGTATTTGAACTTTCATATTCATATATTTCTAGTCAAGAATAACTAAAACCACATATTGTGTGTAAAAAAAAAAAAAAAAAAAAAATTCTAATACCAACGAAACTCATAATTTGTAAACATAAATTATTAACTCTAATATAGTTATCTATACAAGACAATTTTTTTGATAGAACTTACCAACTTCCTAAACGCTAATGAGAACACTAAATTATCTAATTTTCTATAAACATATACAAAAATAAATACATAAATTAAGAACTTAGCACATCTTCAATCAAAGTTATTTATTTATTTATTTTTATATAGAAATTTTAAATTTATGAAGTCCACTCTTGATAATAGCACTTTATTATCAAACCAAGACACTAATCGTTTTTTAGTGTAGGCAGGGATTGAACTCTAGATTTTTTATTCAATTTTCAGAAATTTTACCAGTTAAGTTAACTGGAACTCACTTTGCAATCAAAGTTATGTTCAATGAATTATGTTCAATGATGATTTTTAATATAATAAGCTCTATCATATTATTTCTGTTGGGGGGACCACAATTTGACTCCCTATAACCACTCTAAAAACAGGTCTGCGTGATGTGATGTCGAATGCCATAAAATATTTAAGTGTGTCTTCCTCATCACCAATTGGTTTTGAAGTGGAATGGCATAGCTCACGGCTTGACAAATGGTCAGAGCCAAGGTCATGGGTTCGAGTTACGGGAGTGTTATTGTGAGGGAGAGATTGATGGGGGTATCACAATTTAACTCCCTATAACCACTCTAAAAACAGGCCTACGTGGTGTGATGTCGAATGTCATAAAAGATTTGAGTGTGTCTTCCTCATTACCAATTGGTTTTAAGATGGAATAACATAGCTCACGGTCCAACAATTTCCATGGTGAAACTCTTAACAAATTTCTTTTCAATATAAATTATCAAATTGCTAAAAATAAAAAATAAAATAAAATAAAAAATAAAACTCTATATCTATGGGAGAGTGTCATTAATTTGGTCCATAATTAAGGTTGGAATATAATTTTTTTTTAAATGGATATTTTGTTAAGAAAGTCATATATAAATTTATTTGTCACAGTTATATATAGAAACTTTATGGAGGAAGCGTCAGTTATAGTTTTATTCAAATTTTTGGAAGGAGTTTTATTTCAATAAATCTAGAGGTTAATATAATTTACAATTTAATCAAATATTGTTGCACTGTCTATAAATGAGTAAAGCATAATAGGTAGAAATTTTAATTAAATTTGGAGGAATGGAAGGTATAAATAAAGACTTTATATTCAAACTCGTACCAAGTCCTTGTCTCCTTGATATTTAAAAAAGTTTTATGATGGCAATTGGAGTATGAATAAAACTAATATGAAATCAAAGTCTTTTTTTATTATTTAATATATTCAATGATGTTTTCAGAACATGCGAATTAAGAAATGGACACACAAATCTTAATGTAAAGAATGACCATCTCATGGTCTTTATGTTTCTCCATATTTCATCGGAAATTGCACAGTGTCAACTTTCAACCCCATAAAAGGAAAAAAAAAAAAAAAAAGAATAAGGAAAGAAAGAAAGTGACTGAGAATAATATGATGTTTATTTAATTTGTATTATTGTAAGGGAGTCAATCTTGTATCGAATGTTGTATTGGTTTGACCAGTGAAACGATATATTTCGGTACCAGTCAATACTAATGTACTATTTCAGATTTACTGTTATTTTATATATATATATATATATATATTATAATAAAAATAAAAGTTTATCATAAAACATTACCTCAATTTAGAATAAATTATTCATAGTTTTAGAATTTAGACTTTATGTAGCATACTAAGAAAATAAATAATACTAATAAGTTAATGAAATAAGTTACCATTCTACTCTTATCAAAATTCAAAAATTACAAAAAAAGAAAAAAGAAAAAAGAAAAAAGAAAAAAAAGCATATATCTATACCGACCGAAATGCCCGAAATCGGCCAGTATTTAAACTGGTAAGAAAAGTTGATATTTTGTTATCAGTGCACTGTGCACGTATTGGTATGGTACATATTGGCCGGTACGGTACTGTATCAATGCCTTGATTATAAGGACGGTAATGTGGTAGTTGTTTCCCACTTGTTTTTATTTTAATATATGTTTTATATTCTCTAAGAAAAAAATTATATGTTCTATATATTAAAAACAAAATTCAGCCTTATTTTTTTAATACTTTAATTTTTAATTTTTATGATAAGAGGTCATATTTTAAAGAAAGCGATTTGTTCATCCGGCAAGTTTCCAAAAATTACTGAAATTAGAGTATTATATTAGACAACACCAATACATATGAAAAATTAAGAAAGCTTTTATTGATCAATTGTGAAAAATGGAAGCAAATAAGAGAAAGGAAGATACAGATTTCTAATCTGATTCAAACCCTTTATCCTTAATTTTTTCAATAGAAAATGCTAGAATTTTGAATTATTTTACAAACTGTTGATTTGATTAGTGTTTATTGTAAAATAAAAAAGTGATGATAGTAGTAAGTCTAAATGAAAACTAATAAGAACTTATCTTGTAAAATTGTTGTAAAAAAAAGTTTAGATTAGATTGACCATGTAGTAAAGGTGAAGTGATAGTATTGGTCAACAAGATCTTGAATGGCATATCTTAAGTTGATGCATTTATCAGTGTTGTGACCAGTCATCTAATCATACTGACATATTGATCAACATCATGGTTTCTTGGCAAAGGGTTTGGCGTGAGTCTTGATTCCAATA
This sequence comes from Quercus variabilis, assembly GCA_030445155.1. Lineage (NCBI taxonomy): Eukaryota > Viridiplantae > Streptophyta > Magnoliopsida > Fagales > Fagaceae > Quercus > Quercus variabilis. Next base: position 25,444,023 of record CP129455.1, on the reverse strand, counting down.
TGCTCAATAACCCTTTGACTTTGAGTTATTTAAAAACCTTGTCCAAAGGCATATATAGTTCATCAAACTTCCTTCATGGCTTAGGACTTCTATGCAGATAAACGTGATCGAATGAACCTTATTGGCTTTATTGCCTTGTTGGGTGCCATGGTTTTCTTCTTTCTCATTTAGGCCCACATGCTAACGCTGGGGCCTCTAGGTGGATCATGCAGAGTCTTTTAGAAGGTTGAGATCATTGTCTGATTAACCAGGCTGAGTAGCAAAGCTATGTGTTGGGCTTGATGATGAAGTCGAGGTTGGGCTTGTAGTATATTTGGTCTTGGTGAAAGGGTGACTGTTTAAGGGTATGGACAGTGGGCTTACGGAGTGCATTATGGAATTAACATTTTGTAGGTTAGTTGAGGTTAGACTAAGCTAGGAGAGAGAGGGAATGGACTTAGATGTTGGGTTTGGAGAGTTTGGGCTAAGGTGTGGACTTTACTCTTGGGCAAATCCTGTGACTACGAGGTTTGAATTTTGAATTTTTGGTGGGGTATGTGCACCTACGAACTATATGTAAAATGGAAGGTAAAAAGATAGTAGAAGTGTACTTTGGATATAGTTAAAAATTAAAAATTAAAAATATTATAGTAAAATAATTTTTAAATGTGTAAATAGTACTATAGAACTTATTTTTAATAAAAAAATTATTGAAAAGTGAGATTTGTGGATCCCGTAAATAATACACGGGACCCATTGGTGTATACTGTTTACATAGAAAAGTCAACAATAACGGCTCAAAAAAAAAAAAAAAAAAAAAAAAACGCAATGCTAAATCCAGACGCCACCTAAATATTTTGTAAATTTGACAAAGCGTGAGCCTACACCATTTTGACTCTTTCGAATTCTTTGATTACAAGGGCCTCAAGAGTTAGACTTAGGCCATTATCCCATTTGGTTTTGGATCTTAAGATATCTTTCAAGCATGCTCATAAGAATTGAACTTGGGCCTTCACCCTATTCAGTTTTAGACTCTATGAACCAGTGTTCAAACATGTGCCAAGCGTTGGACTTGGACCTTAAGCAAGTAAGGGTTAAAACAACCGCAAATAAATATGAATGAGAAATGCTTTCACAACAAATTTTAAATAGTAAGTAGGACAAAAAATAATTTTAACGTGGCTTCAAATCAAAATCAGTAACAATTTATTACTTATAATTTTTTCTAAAAGTGTTGTGAAAATGTTGTAGATATAAAACTTCTTAACGTGAATACGTTGGTAAGCTAAGATTATGGAAGAATCTAAATAAGCCATTATATGAAGGTGAAGAGTAGGGTAAACATTCCAGCTACTTGAGACATAATATACCTCCCAAACCGTGTGTGATGGGCTGATGGGCACCTGTTGGTCGAATGGTACTGCTAGTCCCGCGCGTCATATACAGTATACACACTCGGAGGAACAAAGGAATCCATGATATGAGGATACATTGGTTTAAGGGAGACCGCGATATGAGGCTACTATTACCGTGGTTTTCGAGCTAATCATGCAATAGCTAGTTGCAATTCACACGTATGCCATAGATGCTCATGCAAATAACAGTTATCAAAGCAAACAAAGACTGAATCTATTTGCTGCTTTATGATAATGTAGTACTTTTTCTAAACCGTATAGGATTGTATACTTGTATGATATTAGTTAGTACAACAGCTACAAGGAAACATATAAGAATCCGTTTAAATATCAAAATCCACAAATATATTTATATCATTCAACAATGGAAAGCGTTGCATCATAGTAACATAAATACTGTAAAAAAAAACAAAAAAACAAAATTACATCCTTAAAATGAGACTGCGGACTAGCTTACCGGCCAATATTAATAGATGAAAAAGACACATGGGGCGCAGCTATACTACTAGCTGGAGGGACAGCAGGTACATGAACATCATAGTTGGCAACTGGCATCTTCTTCGCAAGATTTTGCAATGGAGCTTCAAAATTGAGAACCTGTATGGCTTCCCTTATTGATGGCCTCATGCTTTTGTCTGGATGGGCACACCACAGTCCAGTAATCAACAAACACTCCATCTGTTTCATGTCAAACTCCATACTTAATCTCCTGTCAGCCATATCATGAAGCCTTTCATTTCCGTATGACTCCCAAACCAAAGCAACCAATGGAACATGAGGACCCTCGAATTCGGGTTCTGTTGATCTTTTTCCACATGCTATTTCTAGTGCTACCACACCAAAGCTAAAGACATCCGACCCTTTTGTGGCCTTGCGCGTGCTTATGTATTCAGGTGCCATGTAACCAAAAGTTCCAGCTAACCCGGTTGTTTTGATGCCGAGCTTTTCATCCATAAGCCTCGCTAGACCAAAGTCCCCAAGCTTTGCATTGAAATCTGAATCCAACATTATGTTGCTTGATTTAATATCTCTATGCACCACACATTGTCCCGAGTCTTCATGTAGATAAAGCAATGCAGAGGCAAGATTAAGGGTTATTTTATACCTTGTTGCCCAGTCAAGCGTTGTTCTTTCTCCAAAAAGGTGAAAATCAAGGCTACCATGAGGCATGAACTCATAGACAAGAAGGAGATCACCAAATTCATGGCACCAACCAACTAATTGTACTAGATTTTTATGTGTCAACCTACTAATGATTTTTACCTCTGATATGTATTCTTTTTTTCCTTGATTGGAGCGTTTAGAAACCTTTTTAACTGCAACAAATTCATGCAAATCACTCAAAAAGCCTTTATAAACCCCTCCAAACCCTCCTTCCCCAAGTTTGCCATCTTCTGCAAAGTTGTTTGTGGCCCGAACTAGTTCATCATAAGAAAACCTCTTAGGTCCTGTACCATGTTCGATTTCTCGTTCCATGGAAGAGTCACCATTATTTACACCGTCCTTCACTTTTTCTCTGCTCCTCCTCCAAACAAATACTAAAATTAAAACTATCCCACAAGCTGAAAAAAATCCACCAATTACACTACCAATTATTAATCCTCTTTGGGAACCTTCTGATGAAAATTTTGTTTCAAACTCCCATGAAAGAATGTCATGCGTCTCAAAATAGAAAGCAGATCCAGCTGAAAAGCCAATGGATACCCATTCAGGCAGAAATGCTGTTAGATTAATAGTGTGTGAAAGATTAGTATTCCCACCAAGAAATGGGCTGTCAGGGAAAGTCCATGATACACTCAAATTGTTTTTTTTAGAATCATAACTGATCCTTACATCAATTCTAGATGCATTTTTCATACTTCGGCTCAAATCTGTGCTTACAGCTGACTTGATGGAGTTAATGTTTATACCAACATGTTCACTATCAGTTTCATCCCATGTATTATTATAGGTGTCAAACTCAACAGCAACTAATTCTTTTCTGTGTAAAGTGAAATCATGACATTTGCTAATAAGTGCAAGGCATCCTCCTTCAGCGTCATTTGGAAGATGAGAACCATTTGGTGCAAGGAAAAATGTAAGCCCATCTTGGCCTGGTGAAGTAATTGTTGATATTTTGAATGAAAAATGAGTAGTGAAGTCTGTGGATTTACCTGTAATCGGATCGAAAAGCTGCATATCTTCAAAATATGTAGCTCGGCCCGCTGCGGTATTGTTAGTGGAGTAACTTGTGAGTGCAAGAATTCCATTTTGGATGGTGGCAGTACCATTTAATTTTAACTTGCCATCTTGTTTAAAATCAGGGAACTTGAATGATAGAGCATGATTTAAAGGAAGATGGAATAGCAAGTAACAAACAAAGAGCCAGTGATAGAAAGAAAGAGTTCTAAGGTTGATGAGATCCATACTAGGTAGGAAATGCACTGGCAGCTTTGGAAGTATAAAGGAAGTTAAAAAAGTGTATAAAATATGAGACGCAAGACTATTTTTAAGTAGTTGCTAGCTTCATGTTATATAGGGAAAGTTATTGTCAACTTCCTTTCTTGCTTTTCAGCTTATAAATTGGTAGAAGGATTGTCCAAACTCAATGTGTTTCCTCAACTTTGAACTTGACCAAGTTCAAGTTAGATGGTGCACTGTTATGCTGGTAATTGATATTTGCTTAATGATAAACGGCTTTGCAGAATAGTCTGAGAAGACTTATTCATTAGTTCCATTCTTTGCATTATGGACATTGAAGTTGAGGGTTTTAAAAGTAATTGAAAATAAATTATATTTAAAGCTTTGTCATAAATTTTAAGTAAAGCCTACGTAGAAATCAAACAAATAATCATGTATATTTAAGATAGAGATATATCTGGGTACCATGCTGTAGACTTTTCCAAATGCAGAAATGCATGCTAAATTTTTCTTTGTTTGACAATATGCACACTATTAATTAGGACATAAGCCGCCTCTCTTGAGTCTTGAGTCTTGACTGGGTACTAGCTAGAAGAATAGAAGTCTTTTCATACTGTGAGATGGCCTAACCTTAATTGAGACTGTACGAACACGTTTTTTAAACCACCCCTTGACCATTTTATATATGGCTATTTATTTTTTGGGGTCAGTGTGTCTGTTATGGCTTTGCTGCCCTGTCGTTCGATTTGGTTTATTTTGATGAAGTAGCCAAGAAAAAAAACACTAACAGGAAAAATGAAAATCAGAGTTTTCAAAACGTTTAAATTTAAACGTTTTGAACAATGTCAGAATGTGACTTTTCAAAACGTTTAAATTTAAATGTCAGAATGTGACTTTTCAACAATTGAGCAAGGCGAGAATGTAACTTTTGCATATTCAGGCAATTGATTATGAGTCTCTGATTTTACAAAGAAAAATTCAAATGCTGCAATAAGTGAATTTCTGCAATATTAGTCTCCACGAATATTATGCAAGAGAAGGAAAAAATAAACAGTCTTGTTCATTGGAAGTTTATAGACAATGTTCTTTTAATTTCAAGGGCTGATTCTGTTAGCCTCATTAAACAGGAATAAAAACTATAGAAGTGAGCTGAAAAAGGAAGTGAAGGAAAAAATTTAATCAAAATGGGCTGACATAACAAATTATAATTTGAGATATATAATTATAATTTTCTCTCTTGAAATTTGGAAAAATGATGCTTTACCCTAAATTTGAAGGAAAAAATTAACCCTAAATCTCTAATCTTGAACAAAAAAAGAAAAACACTTTCATTTTTTTGACATTCAATTGACTTAACTTTGTTAAATTAATATAAAAAATGTTTATAAAAAATTTAAAAATTTTATGTACTAATCTACCCTTTGCTTAATAGCGGGCTTCAAAAATTATCCTCCATTTCGTGATTAAAATTCATTATTTTAAATTTTTAATTAAAGTGTATTTTAAAATTTTAAGTATGAATTTTACTTATTATTATTATTATTTATTACTTTTTTTCAATTGGTTATGGAAATATTTACTATTGTAAGAGTTTTGGTGCTTGATAAATTTTATATTTTTATTTTAAATTTATCCGTTTTATTTTTACTAACCATGGCTAAATTTATATAAGGAAATTCACGTAAAAATTAAAATATTTCATTACTTTGAAAATAATCTAAAGGCCATGTCATTAATGTGTGGAAATATAGTAAATTGGTTTAGTAAATTGCCTTTTTTTCCTTTCTCAAAAAAAAAAATTTTTCCTTTTTTCTTTTTATTTTTTATTTTTTTAAGGATCTTTATATATTTACTTTGTACTTGTAAGCTTACATTGTATACACACAAAAAGTGGCATATATTATATATATTTGCAAAAAAAAAAAAAAAAGTGTACAAATTTTTGCAAATGTGTACAACATTTGCCAATTTTTATGTGTTTACAATATAAATTTACATTGTAAGTACAATGTATATTTCTATATATAAAAAGAGTAAATGGAAAAAGTTACAGTAATTTCGCTACAGTAGTTTTAGTTTGTTCAATTTTCACTATTTTACTAGCCTTTTTTTTTTATTATTATTTGGTGAATGCATAAAGCTATAGTAGATTTGCTATATTATTTTTGTTTTGTCCAACTTGCGTTGTTTCACATTATAATAAAATATTAACACCAATAAAAAGGGTCAAAGTACTCGAGTTCAATGAACTTGAGTTCCAAGTGAGTCGCCATCATGGCACTGCTGACTTGAAATTTGTGTAATTAAAAAAATAATGTAGTACTCGATATTATTGAAATCAAGTACTTCTTATAGTACTCAAGCTTCATACAGTCGAGTAAAAAAATTTTTTTTTTCTAATCTCCTGTAGGAACTCATTCTTGCAAGTCAAAGAAACTTGTCAAGTCAAAAAAAATTGCAAGCATTTATGGCCAAAGAAAAGTAGCATGAATTTGGTTTGCATGTCAGGTGTTGTTCCTGACCATCTTCTTTGACAATTCATGAAGAACATTTAATGCAAGTTCTTGCATTTCTTCATGTATGAAACTTCTTGAATATCATGCATCTTCTTGACATGGGTATGCAAGCCGTTTAATAGTTTGTTGGCTAATGTCAAGTCACTAAGTTTGACTATTTAAGCCATTCCAATAGAAACAAAAAGTAAAAAAAAAAAAAGTACTTGACTGTGCTAAGCTTAAGTACTATAAAGAGATACTCAATTTTAGTAATATCGAGTATTGCATTATTTTTTTTTAATTACACAATTCTAGATCAATAGTGTCACGCTGATGACTCACTAGGAACTCAAATTCACTGACCTCGAGTACAAAAAAAGTAGTAGATTAATAAATATTTCCATAACAATGCTATTTTGCCACAAATTTTGCTAAAATGTGGTATTTGACTATTTTCACATTTCTTAAAGTCTGGGTGAATCATGCAGGGTCTTTTAGAAGGCAGATATCATTGTCAGATTAACCAAGCTGCCTAGAAAAGCTATATGTTGGGCTTGATGATGAGGTTGAGGTTGGGCTTGTAGCATGGTCTTGGTGAAAGGGTGACTGTTTAAAGATGGACAGTGGGCTTACGGAGTGGGCTATGGACTTAACATTTTGTAGGTTAGTTAGGGTTAGACTAAGCTAGGAGAGAGAGGGAATGGAGTTAGATGTTGGGTTTGTAGAGTTTGGGCTAAGGTGTGGACTACTTGATTCTTGGGCTAATCGTCTAACTTAGGCTGCGTTTGAATCGGGCGAAAATCATTTCCGGAAATGATTTTCGCCATTTCCGCGTGTTTGGGTGTTCCGGAAAACTTTATTTTCCGGAAAATTACTTCCAAATTTTCCGTTGGGTAACGGAAATCAATTTCAGTACCTCTTTTCCCTTCAAACTATTTCCGGAAAAAATTGAGAGACAGAGAGAGAGAGAGAGAGAGAGAGAGAGAGAGAGAGGAAGGAAGAAACAGAGGAAGGAACAAAGAAGAACAGAGACCCACGAAGACCCAGACCCGGCGACCCACCGCCACTCGGCGTCGACCCACAAAGACCGACGACCCAACGCCACTCGCCGTCGACCCACGAAGACCCAGACCCACGACCCAGCGATCTTCGACCCAGACCGAGACCGAGACCGAGACCGAGACCGTCGACCCAGACCGAGATCGACGACCATCGCCTTCGACCTCGACTTCGAACCATCGCCCTCGATCTCGTCATGCGCTCTTCGCACCGGCGAGTCGCACGCCGCGCCGCGCCGACGTCGTCGTCTTCCTCGATCTCTCCGTTTCTTTTTTTTAAGTTTGATTGTTGTTTTTGTTTTTTTTTTTTTGATGAACTGAATGTTTATTGTTGTGGTTGTTGTGTTGTTGATGCCGGAATTTGATGTTGTTGTTGTTGTGTTGTTTGCCGGAATTTGTCGCCGGAATTTATTGTTGTTGTGTTGTTGTGTTTTTATTGCCGGAATTTGTTGTTAAATTGGTTGTGGTGTTGAAATTTTTTGTAATAAAATTTGTTTGGATGCTGAGAAAATGTGAAAAAATTTTCGGAAAATAGCATTTTCCGAATACATCCAAACACATGAAAATATTTTCCACAACAATTTTCATTAATCAACCAAACACTTAAAAGTATTTTCCTTTTCCGGAAAATAACATTTCCGGAAAATACATATTTTCCGGAAAATGTTTTACACAAAACAAACACAGCCTTAGGTTTGAATTTTGAATTTTTGATGGGGTATGTGCACCTATGTGAATTTTACAAAGCATAATCCTGCACCATTTTTTATTTTTTTTAAAACTCTTTTGAATTCTTTGATTTTAAGGGCATCTAGCATTGGACTTAGGCTTACGGCCTATTTGATTTTGGGTCATAAGATATCTTTCAAGTTTCAAGTATTCGCATAAGAATTGAACTTAAGCCTTCACACTATTTGATTTGTTCCTCAAAAAAAAAAGCCTTCACACTATTTGATTTTAGATTCTTAAAACTAGCGTTCAAACATGCGGCAAGCGTTGGACTTGGGCCTTAAGCAAGCAAGGGTTAAAACAAGAGCAAACAATGGCCTAACACAAGCAAATATGAATACAATAATTAACGCGTTAAGCTATCATAATGGAAGGATCTAAATGAGCCTTTATTTGAGGTGAATGTTAGGCTAAACAATATTCCCGCTACTTAGGACATAATGTACCTCCCAACCCAAATCATGTGCGATGGGCACCAGTTGGTCAAAATGGTACGGCTAGTCCTACCGTATACACGCTCGGACGACCAATGGTACGGATTTTCCTGCCTCTTGGATCGGAGGATGAGGGATTATAGGTCTATGTTGGCTACTTGAAGAAATTAAGTAATCACAATGAGAGCGAGAATGGAGTTGGAGCACATGGTGGAGTTGACGGGAACAAAAAGGAAACCAAACGAGCCGAGTGAATTTCATTTCGTGCTTGACGAGAATTTGTTCGAGGACATTGTCTTGGCAATTGAAGAGAACAGCGAGGTCTATGCGGCGAGGATGGGATCGTTTATGCGATCTGCGAGCTCCAAGAAGAATGTGACTCTAGAGGTTCATTGATCTTGAAGAAGAAAAGTACATGGAATTAATTCAGGAAGTTAGGCCGGTTATCATCGGAGATCAATGCGCAGAAAAAGAATTTGCTTGCAGTGGGAGGAGAATCCGAAGGTGTCAAAGATAAAAAGCCTTGAGTTCAGTTGATTCGTGCCACAAAGGCATTTCGGAGTGGAAGCTTTAGCAAAGTTGTGCAAGAGATCACCGGGTTCTATGTGGTTCTAGAAGGTTTCTTTATGGTGGAGAATGTGTGGAAGGCGATAAGGATTGACGAGGAGGTGCCGGCTAGCATGACAACTTCAATGTTAGATGATGTGTTCTATGTTCTACAGAGTTGCTTGCAAAGGGCAATTTCCACTTCCAATATCTTCTCCGATCGCGATCCGTTTGTTGAGCCATGAACCTTTGCAGCACAAGACCAGAGAGCCACATGAGGTTCTTCACTTTATTAGGAACTGATAAGCTCCAGATAAGTTTCCAAACTCCCTGTTGCTGCTGCATCGGATTACCACGAGCAATGGGATTTGTAAAACTTTCTTTTAATTTGCCATAAAATTATTCCCCGACTTGACTGAATAAGAACCTAATGATGTATAAGGCCAGATTAATTTGTCCTCCTTAATCGTATGGCATAGAGGGATACTGAGAATCAATTCCACTTCCTGAGGAATGTCATGCGTCTCAAAATAGAAAGCAGATCAAGCTGAAAAGCCAATGGATACCCATTCTGGCAGAAATGCTGTTAGATTAATAGTGTGTGGAAGACTAGTGCTCCCACCAAGAAATGGGCTGTCAGGGAAAGCCCATGATACACTCAAATTGTTTGTTTTAGAATCATAACTGATCCTTACATCAATTCTAGATGCATTTTTCATATTTCGGCTCAAATCTGTGCTTACAGATGACTTTATGGAGTTGATGTTGATACCAACATGTTCAATATCAGTTTCATCCCATGTATTATTATTAGGTGTCAAACTCAACAGCAACTAATTCTTTTGTGTGTATAGTGAAATCATTACATTTGCTAATAAGTGCAAGGCATCCTTCTCCAGCATCATTTGGAAGATGAGAACCATTTGGTGCAAGGAAAAATGTAAGCCCATCTTGGCCCGGTGAATTAGTTGTTGATATTTTGAATGAAAAATGAGTAGTGAAGTCTGTGGATTTAACTGTAATCGGATCGAAAAGATGCATATCTTCAAAGTATGTAGCTCGGCCCTCTGTAGTATTGTCAGTGGAGTAACTTGTTAGTGTAAGAATTCCATTTTGGATGGAGGCAGTACCATTTAACTTTAACCTGCCATCTTGTGTAAAATCAGGGAACTTGAATGATAGAGCATGATTTAAAGGAAGATGGAATAGCAAGTAACAAACAAAGAGCCAGTGATAGAAAGGAGTTCTAAGGTTGATGAGATCCATACTAGGTAGGAAATGCACTAGCAGTTTTGGTAGTATGAAAACATAGTATGAAATATGATACGTGAGGCTATTTTTAAGTAGTTGCTAGCTTCATTTTATATAGGGAAAGTTATTGTCTGCTTCCTTTTTTACTTTTCAGCTTATGAATTGGTAAAGGGACTGTCCAAACTCAATATGTTTCTTCAACTTTGAACTTGTCTGAGTTCAAGTTAGATGATGCACTGTTATGCTGGAAATTGATATTTGCATAATGATAAAAGGCTTTGCAGAATAGTACGTAGGAGAAGCATTATTCATTAGTTCCATTGTATGCATTATCGACATAGAAGCTGAGGGGCCTAAAAGTAATTGAAAATAATTTTGAGTCAAAGCTGTGTCATAATTTTTAAATAAAGCCTACGTAGCATGCTATAGGCTTTTCCAAATGCTGAAATGAATGCTAAGTTTGTCTTAGTTTGACAATATGCTCACTATTTGGATATTACTATAAGCCGCCTCTTGAGTCTTAACTGGGCACTAGCTTGAAGAATAGTAGAAGCCTTTTCATAGTGTAAGATGGTCAAACCTTAACCATTTTATGGCTATTTTTTCGGGGTCAGTGTATCTGTTTTGAATTGGTTTATTTTGAAGTAGCCAAGAAGGAAAAAAACACTAATGAAAAATGAAAATGAGAGTTTTCAAAACCTTTAATTGTAAGAATGTGAATTTTCAACAACGGAGCAAGGCGAGAATGTAACTTTTGGAAATTCATGCAATTGACTGAGTCTTAGATTCTACAAAGAAAAATTCAAATGCTGCAATAAATGTATTTCTGCAATATTAATCCCCACGAATGTTATACAAGAGAAGGAAAAAGTTAAAAAGAAAAAAAAAAAAAAAGAATTGTTCATTAAAAGTTTATAGACAATATTATTCTTTTAATTTCAAGGGCTGATTCTGTTGGCCTCATTGAACAGGAATAAATTAAAAACTATAGAAGCGAGCTGGATGAGGAAGTGATTTTCTTTTATAATCGGGGTGGAAGATGTTATTAATGAGAGAGAGAGGCTGCGAATGTCAAGAATTTAATAAAAATGGACTGACATAGCAAATAATAATTTGGGGTAATTATACTCCACTCCCTTGAAGTTTGGGGAAAGAACACTCCATCTCAAACTTGAAAGAGAAAGGAAAAAAAAAAAAAAAACAAAAACAAAAACAAAAACATTTTCTCTTCCTTAACATTAAATTGACTAAACTTTGTTAAATTAATATTAAAAATGTTGTGTACTAGTCATTTGCTTAAAAACAGGTTTCAAAAATTATCTTCCATTTCATAATTAAAATTCTTTAGGTTAAATTTTGAATTAAAGTGTATTTTATAATATTAAATATGAATTTTGCTTATTATTATTTTCTTTTCTTTTTTTTTTTTCAATTGGTTATAGTGAGATTTTTTTGTTACAAGTGTTTTGGTGATTCATAAATTTTACAGTTTTGTTCTAAATTTATTGTTTTTTTTTTTTACTTTTTTTTTATAGAAGCTTTTTTTTTTCTTTCTTTACTAACAATGGTTAAACTTGTGTAAAAAGATTCATATAGAAATTTAAAATATTTCATTACTAACGGTTGAAAAATAAACTAAAGACCATGTCATTAATACGTGGCAATATCATAAACGTTTTAGAAATTGATGGATTCTTCGACATCAATAAACAATTTAACGCCCCTCTCCTTTCTTCTCAAAATAATAATAATAATCTATATATATATATATATATATATATCTAAAAGTTAAAACGTAGCATTTATTATTACTACGCTCCAGTTGAGCCACATCATCGACCATGTCACCTTTTTTTTCCTTTATTTTTTAAACAATATTAATATATAAATAAATAGTGCAACTTTACACATTCTCTAACTCATTAAATATAACTCACTATGAACAATCTTACACATTCTTTAACTCATTAAATCCAACTCACCATTAATTTAGTCTTCTTCCAATTCTCAACCCTTCATTTTCCCCTTTAAAACCTTTTCGTTCTTTTAAAGTTCACACCCTTTAATTGCCACTCTTGTAATTAATTATGTTATTTTTTGCACTATAAATTTCCAATTGCTCTCTCTACCTCTGCAAAAGTTGCCAAAGTGGCATCAGATTTGGAAAGTCTCGTTGAGGTGTGTTCTTTCCCTTCTTATTTTTTCTTTTCCCCCAACTTCGGTTTTCCATTGGATTTCTAAAGTTTGTGGATGATATGCTTTTTTGTGGGTTGCTGACAATGTGATCACTTTGGGGCTATGGGTGGCTAGGATTGGTTTGTCGGCTATGAGAAGGGTTTTCAAGAATTAGAAATCTCTACAATAACTTCTTACTCCATATTCATGTTGTACAATTTTTATTTTGTATTTATATTTTTCCCATTCAATTTGTTTATCTTTGACATTTTAGTTTTCTTACATTTGACATTTGTTTAACTCTATGTAAAAAAAAGAAAGAAAAGAAAACCAAAGTTTAATGTATTTACCTCTTATAGTTTTGAAACAATAATAGAGTATATGTTGTAATTATACTCTAATTACTGATTTCATTTTTTTTGACTCAATGATTCTTTTTTGTTGTGAGACCTTTCTCAATCTGTTTGGCTTCGAAATATATTATGTTTAGCACACTTTTTCTTATTATGTGTAGCACATAATAATTTGATCTTGCATTTCAATCGACAACAAAAAATCTACCTCAAAAGTTTGGTCACGTGAAAATAGAAAATCTCAAAACATGATTGTGGGTTTAATTCTTATTTGATTTTGATAATACTAAATGTGGAATTTGGTTCTTGCAGGGTTTAGGATCATTGACCTAGATACATGAGAGTTTGATAATGAAGGTTTTTTAAGTGGCCAGAGATATTTCTAAGGAAATTTAAGAGAAAAAAGAAATTTTTTCTTTCAAAACTTCCATTATTATATATAGTATAGATATGTATAGACATTGTTTTTGATTTTTGATTTTTCATTGATTTCATGATTTAGTTATTAAAAAAAATTCCAAAATAATAGAACGAAAATGGATAATACTTTTAAAAATAGTTCAATTTTTATGAAGAACAAATTATTTTCAATAATTTTTAGAGAATAAATAAGATATTATAAGATATTATAAAATAATTATATATTCACACACATCGCATGAGTCTGGGATTAATAATAATAATAATAATAACAATAATAATAACAATAATAATAAATGGGCCTCTCCTTCTCATCCTTATTTCTTTGGTTCCCTCTTACGTCTCTCCTTTTTCTCACTTCCCACATTTCTCAAACTTCATCTATATTCAATCTAATGATTCTACTCCATTGCCAGCTTCACAGATAATCGATTACTTCTTTTTATATTCTAGTTTTTATACAAACAAACTCCTCATAAAATAAAATTGAAGGCTAGCATGTTGCTGGGAATAATGTGGCCTAACGTTACATTCTGGATCCATATAGAAACAACTAAACTGCCAATGATTTTTACAATAGCTTGACAACTTTCGAATTGAAAACATTTGTAAATTGCTCTACAAATTGCGCATTTAAAATATTTGTACAAAATTATGGGTTCTAGTTAGTTCAATTCGTAAGTTATCTAGTTGTTGAATAAGAGACCTGATGTTAAATCTCCATTACACCAAAAATCAATTGATGTCTTGGTATAATAATAAAGAGTCATCATTGACACTATAGGTTGAAACTATTTTTCAAAAGAAATATTTGATTCTCAAAAAAAAAAAAAAAAAAAAAAAAAAGGGTGCAAAATTAAAGGTCTTAAAATAATAGTCATCTTTGACCCATTACATGTGCCTTCTCAATCCACTTCACCAATTTTCTCTCCTAGTGAATCAGTGATGCCATTTTTCTCTCTTTTGTATATGAGAGCCCAAAAATAACAAACCAATCAATTAATTCTCTCTTCTCTTCTGCTTTCATGTCTCTTCCAAAGCAACACCGGCCCACCACCCAAATTGTGAGAAACATTCAAAAAGAAACAACCTTACCAATATAAAATTGTAATATGACTCATGAACCTCTCTTTGATTCCTTCGAGCTGCTTCTCACCCTTAAAAGGCATTTTCTATGGACAAACCACTGCCTTAACCCAATCACCTTCATACTGTGAAGGTAAAAATGTAGTCAATCCCATTATTATTAGACCCTCTCCAGAGGGTTAATGCTAGACCTAATTATAAGTGGGTTCATGGCCTCCGCAACCTAGCTTGTGGCGGGTGTGTTGTCACCTATTTATAAGTAAGCTTTTTGCTTTTTAATTTTTATTTACAGTTTTTTAAAATCTCTTTTTTTTTTTTTTCTCACATTTTCAAAGTACAAATATGTATTACCACATTTTCAGTAAAAAACTAAATAAGTTGTTCTCAAATGGAAATTCATTAAAAAAGAGAAGATGAGTAATTTCTGGATAAGTGAGAACGAAGCACTTTGATGACATGATTATTAGTTCGTTTTCAACCATTAGATTTATCGAAATTAATGGTCTAAAAAATGTATAAACTTTTGTTGAGTTACATCATGTGTGTAACTTAAACTCATCTTTATATATATATATATATATATATATATATAAATCATTTAAATTAAGATTTAAAAAGGTTTTTATAAAATTTGTGGAAGTTGCTTCAAAAATTCATATTTTTCCTCTCTTGGACTAAATGATCTTTGAAGTGATTTTCTCCCAAATTTTTAACATGGCCTTAAAGAAACTTGAAGTTTTGTCACTGTTTCATTGAAGATTTGTCACTATTTCCTCTATTCTTACCGCTTTTACCTACATTAATTGTACCCTCAACTTCGATGATCTCCATTTGTTTGAAACCAGCAACAAATTTCTTCAACAGGGGAAATCGACCCCATCCCAATCTCAAATATATAGTAACCAAGTCAACGCCAATCAATAGGGTAGTGAACATAACAATAGGATCGGGTCCCTACTCCATTTCACAATTGGCAACTCTTTAATCAATATTTAAAGGAAATGATACCCAATTTTAAGATTTATGTTTATCTTCATGCCTTCATGAACCAATCCTAGCCTCCGTTTGGTCCATTTCCTTTCTCTCCCAAACCCCTTCGATCCTCAACTAGGAAATTACTTCAGCCAACATATGTTTAGACCAATGTTATTAATTCCGTTTCGGACCCCATTTTGGTTTGCCCAGTGGAACAAAATATTTCGGTACCGGCCTATTCCGGCGTACTGTTTTAGGCTGTTTTGAGATTCTTAAAAAATATATATATATATATATATATATATGTGCATATGTAACTAGATATTATTACTATTATATAGAGTAATGAATTTTATTTTATTTTAAAAAAAAAATATTAAATAAAGTGGGATTAAAAAAAATATTTATTTATAATTTTTCTACAAATAATACAATAAATATAGTGTATAAACTTTCACCTTAAAAAAATTCAGTGAAGTGGATAAAAAAAATTATGTAAATATTTTTAATTTTTTACCTGTGGCATTGTTGTAAATAACTAAGTATCTATGAATAGTTTTTTAAGTAGGAAATTTCCTAGAAGTTTCCTTGCCATTTCCATTAGCCCACGCATATTTTTCCACTTACCAATCCTCTTCGTCTAATGACTCTGATCTCCTACTTTCTTTTCCTTCACAATCATTTTTTTTTTTTTTAATTCATCCTTAAGTCTTAACTCTTCCTCACACAAACAAAGGCTGGAGCTCAACACGCCCAATAGTTAATGTCAACAACAGAGAAGTATGGTGGCTCAAAGCAACAAGGATGAAGCTGAAGGAGATACAGTGGCTTTGAGTTTAGAAACATTCCAAAGCTTTTTTATTCAAAGTCTCACACTCCCTCTTTTTCTCTCTGGAAGTGACGGAGACACAAGCTTGAAGAAGTGAGTTTTAATGGCAGCACTTGAGCTTTGTCCATGACTTGAATTTTTTTTTTCTTCTTCTTCTTCGATCTGATGTGAATCTTATCTTTCTTCTTCTTCTTCTTCGATCTCTGTGAACTGTGAAGTGTGAAGCAAACCCAAAACACATACCGGCCAAATCTTTAGTTTCGGCCGGTATTTGCCGAAACACACCGAAATGACTGAAATGGCCTGGAATTGGCCGGATTTTAACCCGAGGTGGAACAAAGGGTATTCCGGTTCCGAATTATATACCGGTACAAGAAATTCCGTCCGTTCCGGCCGGAACGAAACAGAATTAACAACAATGGTTTAGACCGTCTCCTTTTCGTAGTGAAAGTGTATAACCTCATTACGTCCCATCTAGAATAAGCCCATCTCCTTTTTTTTTTTTTTAATCATTTTCCATCTACCTTTTACAAACTACTCTCCCTCTCCACCGTTCAAGGGAAAAATTTTGGTTCCAAGTAAATGCTTTGATTTATCTTTTCCAACTCATTAGGTGAAGATTTATAAGATTATCTATGTGTATTATTTAAACGAATCACATGACTTATTAAAAAATTCATGAGACTAAAATTATATATGGATAGTTTATTTAGTTGTCACATAATAGATTGGAGTAAAATAACTCCAAACATGTTTGCAGCCAAACTTTTTCCATAGATAGATCTAGCTTTATTGCTAAGAAAACAATAAAATAGGACCCAAAAAAAAAGCAATAAAATCTTAGATTTTTATTAGGATAAGGTTTGGCAATAAACTTGGTTGTAACCTAAGGCTATTACTCTACTCAATATCTTTTTAGTGAATGTGAATTTTGACAAATCCATAATTGGATTATATTTTCTTCTTTTATCCGTTATTCTTGCAAAATTTCCAAAAGATAAAATAAAAAATCAATAACTATACCATTAATCAATTTTTTAAATTTCAAGTTTTTATAGTCTAAATTATGTATAAAAAATAAGTTTATGGATCTAATAGTAAATAACAACCGATTTATACGAATTTGAAATGTGTTAAAAACATTATAAAAAAAAAAAAAAAAAACATGCAATTCAACAGTTAGATTTTTAAAATATGTAACTGTGTGGGAAGAGGGCCTAAAATTTCATATATTGGGCCTTGGGCCTTATTCGAAGGCACTATTACATTCGAGGAGAGACAAATAGAGTGGAGAAATTCTAATTTAAAATTTAACGCGTAAAAAATAAACAAAGGGTGGTCCGAGTAGTAACCTACCCTCAGCAACGGGTGACACGCCTCAAGTCTAAGTTCCAACTGTAAGAATGATCTTCATAGAATCTCTAGTGGTGGAGATATACCTTTGAGACACACAAGAGTGAAGGAGGCTAGGAAATATATAAAGGAAAGCTGCTGTCATCGTATTAAATGCCTTATAACTGCTTTTTTGACCGCATTTATGTAGAGAAGACCCCTGACCAGTATTTCCTTGGTCACCACAACTCACAAAGGGGCTAGAGTAGGTGTCTGATGGGACATGCACTCAAGTGAAGGCTTAGATGACCAACAAGTGTATGATCAAGATGGACTGAAAGAAACTATATAATGTAAAGAACCTTGCATGAGAGGGGGATCAAAAAAATAGGAAGAGACTACTGTAGCATGCAGAACTAAGTTGCTAACCATCTATATTGATTTATATCATTATCTACCTCCTCGGATGACAGTTTTAATCATTTTTATATGTCTTACTTGCGTGTTCTACTTTAAAATTCATACTAATCGTTATTAACCTTCACTAAAGCCTAGTTCTTTATCCCACTCTCTAAAAATTTATTGTAATGGGCTTATTAGACCATCGACCAATTCTTCTAGGCTTAGGCCGAAAATCGTGACCCTACAATTGGCGCCATCTGTGGGACGCAACTTGTGTTATAGTGAAGACTACGATCAACTATGGCAGAACCAGGTCCACAACAAGCAACGTCGAGGGAATCCCAGCATGGTGATCCTTTCCTCAACCTCAAACGGAGAGGTGACCGTGAAGGAAGTGTACACACCACACACACCGAGAGGAGTCAGCCACGAGGTGGAAGCCATATCTCCCATATGAAGAGCAACAGGGGCATGCAACTGGAGATTAACCAGTTGAAGAGGGAATTACGCCATGCAAAAAAGAGACGAGCTTCTCCTAATAGTGATATTTCTTCTGATGACGAAAAAGACACTAGTTACAGGCGGAGGTCTCGAACTCCACTCAGTGAATCCTTCTCCTATGAAGAGGAACACCATGATGAGTGGTGGTTTAGAAGCTCACCACATAAGGGCGTAGGAAACGATGCTATGAGCAGAGCCTTAAACCAAATCTTTAAGTCTCCCTTCATGCATAAGATTGAGGGAGCAAGACTTCCCCTACGTTTTCATCAGCCGACATTCACCATTTACAACGGACAAACGGATCTGGTTAAGCATGTGAGCCATTTCAACAAAGAATGGCTGTCCATTCTAAGGATGAGGCCTTGATGTGCAAATCTTTCCATCTAGTCTCGGACCTATCACGATGAGATGGTTTGATAGCTTAAAGGCAGAGTTTATAAACTTTCTTCACGAGCTCACTCAAGCATTTGGCTCCTGGTTCATGACTTGTAGGAGAGTTCCTCGGTCATTGGCTTCCCTCATATCCTTGAGTATGCAAGAAGGGGAGAATCTTAAAATATATATCGACAGATATTGGGAGATGTTCAATGAGATTGAAGGTGATTTTGACGACGTGGTCATCAATACTTTTAAGCTTGGCCTTCCAGTCGAGTACGGTTTACGAAAATCTTTGACTAGTAAGCCCGTTACGAACATGTGTCAACTCATGGATCGGATTGATAAGTATAAAAGAGTTGAAGAAGATCAACAGCAAAGGAAAGGAAAGGATAAGGTTATCCCTCGGAGAGGAGGGATTTCAAGTCGGATCGGTACAACAATAACAAACCACGTAAGGATTTTGCTGGGCAATCAGGATTAGCAACCTTCAAGTAGTCAATGCCATGTTCCGAGAGCCGATGCATCAAGTTCTAGAGAAGATTAAGAATGAGTCATTCTTTAAACGGCCAAGTAAAATGGTGGGAAACCCTGAAAGGCGCAATCACAACCTATATTGCCAATACCATCAAGATCATGGACATACCATAGAGGATTGTAGGAGTTTGTGGGATCACCTAGACCAGCTTGTTCATGAAGGTAAATTAAAACAAATTTTACACCATTCTAGTGGTTTGAGCGGCCAGGCAAGCTCAGAATCTTGTAGATATGACTCTTCCAAACCCCCTCTGAGAACAATAAATGTTATCTTCTTTGCACCAGAGAGGACTGGATCCTGCCCGTCTAGAATAATGTCCGTGGTTCGGCTATCCGCTGAGGACGCTAACCAAGATATGAAGAGAGATAGAATAGAAATTCAACCTGTTCTAGGCTTCTCGGATGAAGATAAAATCGGAACCATACAGCCCCACATGATGCCCTGGTGGTTACCCTCAGGATTGGGGGATATGATGTGATGAGGGTGATGGTGAACCAAGACAGTGGGACTGAGATAATGTATCCTGATTTATACAAGGGGATGAATTTAAAGCCCGAGGACTTAACGTCCTACAGCTCTCCCTTGGTGAGTTTCGATGAAAAGGTCGTCATCCCAAAGGGCCAAATTTGACTACCTGTCCAAACTGGTTCAAAAGTAGTAGAGGTTAATTTTATTGTTGTGGACGCATACTCATCCTACACCGCGATTGTAGCCAGACCCTGGCTTCATACCCTAGGGGCTGTCTCTTCTACTCTACAACAGAAGGTTAAATATCCATCTGAAGGCCAAGTTAAGGAGGTTTTGATAGATCAATCTATAGCCAGATAGTGCCTAGTGGCCACCATCTAACATACACCTGAGACTGAGTCCTCGGCCTCTGCTGGAGAGGATTTATAGTAGTCAAAATCTCCGGCGTCGCCTCTTGATGGTTTAGCCGAGAAAGCGAAATGTGAAGATTTGGTTAAGGTTGTTATTGGCGATGATCCTGAGAAGTTCTTTCAAGTTGGATCTCAATTACCCATCCAAGAAAGAGAGGTGTTGTTAGAATTTCTTAAGAAAAATGTAGATGTGTTTGCCTGGAATGCTTATGAAGCCCTATGAGTGGATTCAGAATTCATCTGCCACTACCTGAATGTCAACCCATTGGTTATCCCAAAGAAACAGCGTCCTCGGTGCCCATTCAAGGAGCACGTTGATGCAGTATGAGAGGAAGTAACGAAACTCAAGCAAGCTGGAGCTATTAAGGAAGTTTTTTTATCCTGAATGGTTAGCAAATACCGTGGTGGTGAAAAAGAAGAGTGGGAAGTGGGAAGTGTGCGTAGATTTCACAGACCTAAACAAGGTTTGCCTAAAAGATCCATTCCCTATGTCTAAAATAGACTAGCTAGTGGATGCAACTGTAGGCTATCCTCAGATGAGCTTCCTGGATGCCTTTTAAGGTTATCACCAAATACCTTTAGCCCTAGATGATCAAGAGAAAACTGCTTTTGTCACCCCCATTGGGAATTACCACTACAAGGTGATGTCATTTGGTTTGAAAAATGCGAGATCTACATACCAAAGAATGATGATGAGGATGTTTGAGCCACAGTTGGGTAAAAATATTGAAGTCTATATAGATGACATGGTGGTGAAAAGTAAGGTAGTTTCTGAGCAAGGTAGTTTCTGAGCATGTGGAAGACCTTGGAAATATTTTGAAGTTTTTAGAAAATACAAGTTGCGTCTAAACACTTCCAAGTGCTCATTTGGCATAGAATCAGATAAATTCTTGGGTTATATGGTAACTCACAGAAGGATTGAGGTCAATCCTGACCAGATAAAAGTTATTAACAGTTTGCAACCACCTTGGAATCCTAAAGAAGTCCAAAAACTGACCGAAATGGTTGCTGCTTTAAACTGATTTATTGCTCGATCAACAGATAGATGCAGGCCTTTCTTCTTGTTGATCAACAAGTGGAAGGGGTTTGAGTGGACTGAAGAATGTGCTTTAACTTTCCAGCAACTTAAAGAATATCTAGCTTGGCCACCTATCATGTCCAGTCCTGAGCTAGATGAGGTCATGTTTACCTATATTGTTGTGGCCACTTATGCTGTAAGTTTGGTGATATGAGTTGATTGTGGCATACAACGGCCAATTTATTATGTGAGCAAGTCGTTGCATAAAATCGAGGTTCATCATCTACCATTGGAGAAAGCCATCCTAGCAGTAGTACATGGTACACGAAAGCTACCCCATTATTTCTAAGCATATAAAATTGTTGTCTCACCCAGCTTCCACTTAAAGCCATACTCCGAAGTGCTAATTACACAGGGAGGATTGCTAAATGGGGCACAGTCCTAGGGGCTTTTGACATCAAATACATGTCTCGTACCTCCATTCGTTGAACCTTATTTAGAAGAAGCAACACCAACACAATTCATGGATGAAAAATCAGTTAGCATGATTTCCCAACGAGGTCCCTTATCTTGGGAGGTGTACGTGGATGGCGCAGCGAATCATAAGAGTTCCGGAATGGGATTCGTACTGGTATCTCCTGAGAAGATCACCATTGAGAAGTCATTAAGGTTGGACTTCTCGGCTACAAATAATGAGACTGAATATGAAGCTCTACTAATGGGGATGACCATGGTTCAAAAAATGGGCGAAAAGGCAATGGAGATATTTTCGGACTCAAGGTTAGTTGTCGGCCAAGTAAAAGGAGAATTTGAAGCAAAAGATGAAAGAATGCAGGAGTACTTAAGTTAAGTTAGACACTTGCAATCAGAGTTCGAATCTTTCAACTTGCTGCACATCCTTGAAGCGAAAACACACATGCTAATTCCTTAGCCACACTGGCGACCTCCTTGGCGCAGAATCTGCCTCAAGTTATCCTTGGAGAGGATTTGTACAAACCCGCAGAGATGAGAAAGAAACAGTTCGAGTTCACCAAATCAGAGCAAGGCCTAGCTAGATGGACCCCATAGTTCTATTCTTGAAGGAAGATATTCTGCTTGAAGAAATGTTAGAGGCTGACAAAGTGCGAAGAAAGGCTACTCGGTTCTGGCTGTCCGAGAATCAGAAATTATATAAACGTTCTTTTTCAGGACCATATTTGTTGTGTGCACATCCTGAGACAACTGAATTACTCCTCGAGGAGCTACACGAAGGAATTTGTGGAAGTCATACTAGAGGTAGATCCTTAGCGCATAGAGCCATCACCCAAAACTATTGGTGGCCAAATATGCGAAAGAAGGCCCAAGAATATGTGAACAAATGCGATCAGTGTCAACAGTTTACACCAAACATACATCAACCGGGAGAAATCCTTAATCCATTATCCATCCCTTGGCCATTCGCTTAATGGAGCTTAGATATTGTGGGTCCATTCTCCAAGGCAGTAGGAAACAAGAGATACCTCCTGGTCGGCACAGACTATTTCACTAAATGGGTCGAAGCTGAAACTCTAGCAAACATTAAAGATATAGATGCTAACAATGGCTTTTAATTTGATAGCAAAGTGTTCAAAAGTTACTGCTGTGAATTGGGAATTACTAACAGATATTCTACTCCTGCTTACCCCTAAGGAAATGGATAAGCGAAGGTTGTTAACAAGGTTATAGTAAATGGATTAAAGAAAAGGCTAGATGATTTGAAGGGTAAATGAGTGGAAGAACTACCACATGACCTCTGGACGTATAGAACTACGCCTTGTAGATCTACTGGAGAGACCTCCTTTTCAATGACTTATGGAGCTGAAGCTATTATCCCTTTGGAGACTAGATTCCCCACGTTAAGAACCAGTTCATTCAGTCTGAGTAATAATAATGAGCAACTAAAGAAGAATTTGGACTTTATTGAAGAGAGGAGGGAAAATGCAATGGTCCAATTAGCATATTACCAACATAAGCTCAGACAGAGTTATGATGCCAACGTGAAGCTGAGACCATTAGCGCCTGGTGATCTAGTTTTAAGGAAAGTTGTGGGCGCTGCAAAAAACCCAGCATGGTGAAAATTGGGGCCCAATTGGGAAGGACCATACCATATTACCTCAGGGGCTGGCATTGGGGCATATTTTCTAGAAGATCTAAATGATCATGTAATACCACGCTCATGGAATGTAAATAACCTTAAAAGGTATTATTATTAACTAGTTTTTTCCTTGATCAATATTTTTATCTGTTACATAAAAGTTTTGTATTCTCCATTATAACTTATATAAGTGTTTAAACTTAAACTCAGTCATACCTGAAGTTCTCGGACCAGATGATATGAGTTGGTTAACACTCCATTACAATTTGTATAAGTGTTCAAAGCTAAACCCAGTGATGCCTGAAGTCCTCAAACCACATGCTTGGGAGAAATTAACACTTAGTGGCATTCTTTGTAAATGTTACTAAGTACCAAAATATGTCTAAAGTCCTAACCAAATGCTTAAATTGACACCTTCAAGTAAGGCAAGATCCTTAATTATTTGCTTAAGCATTGAAAAGTGTAAAAGGCACCTTTCTCTTCCATTATTTACTAAGTTTACTACTAACTCTTATACAAACCAGCTTTTGTTAGTACTTAGTTAAAATTACTTGCATCAGTGGTAAGGTGTTGTTATTGACTATGTTCAAGTTAAAGTAACAACAATTCAAGATTATCTATAATGGCAGTAAACTTGATCATATATGTAATGAAAATACAAGAAATAGAAAGATAATTTCATTCATTAATCAAAAGTATTGTCATTACATACACTAGTGGAGCCCACAACAAAAATGGTGATGACAAGAAAAAAAAATACATAAAAAATAATAATAAAAATAATAAGTAGAATGCTAAAAGCTACTTCTTCTTGGACTCGGTGGCTTTAAGCTTGGCACCTCCAACATTAGACTTAGACTCTACTGCCTTAGCTTGTGAGACCATGTCCCTGATCAGAATGTTGTCCTCAGAAGAGGCAGCTTCAATTGAGGTTGGGACCTCCTTGTCCTTTCCAACCTCCACCAAGGGTGCCTCGGTACCCACGGTAAGGGCCAACTTAAGGAGTGTAAGAGGAAGAGCAGTAGTAGGAGGGAGATCGGCTGGAACTTCTCGAATATGCTCAGGGAACTATATGTTCTCAGCTTTTCTCAAGTCAGAGTCAGCAAGGACCCCCGCATTATTTAGCGCCTCTATCCAGGAAATAGTGCAGTAGTCCCTACAA
This sequence comes from Quercus variabilis, assembly GCA_030445155.1. NCBI lineage: Eukaryota > Viridiplantae > Streptophyta > Magnoliopsida > Fagales > Fagaceae > Quercus > Quercus variabilis. The sequence continues at coordinate 25,419,559 of CP129455.1, read as the reverse complement.
ATCCTTAGCCAGCCTCTTTTCTGTCTCTTCCACCCCCTGCTCATAGGCAACGGCCACTGCAGCTTCATTATTTTCCTTGGCCACCCTATCTGCCTCCTTTATTGTATCCCTGACCTTCTGTAGCTCAGCCTTGAGGTTCGAGACTAGCTGCTTTGGGGTTTCCAAATTGATCTCTGTCATGTACAACTGCTTCTACTGGTCCTTGGCCTGAGTTTGAGCATTCTTTAGCATTGCCAAGGCGCTACAACGCTCATGTTCTGAGGTCTTCAGCTTCTCGGCCAATCGGGCCTTTTCCTCCTTCTCAGCCCCAAGCGCCTTCTCGACCTCGCCTTGAAAGTGGAACTCAATGTCAAGTTTGTAATGGGCACTTCGTACCCACTCTTCAGTGAGATAGACCTGCTGGGTGACCTACATGAAATGAGTAAAACGATTAGGAAACCTATGTAAAAAAAATATATATAAATAATACATTTGCGAATTAAAGCATTATCAAAAGCCTTCTTACCACAACGATGTCCTTCTTCAGAGACATAAACAATTCTGGCTGCCTTGTCTGCCTGAGGGCATCCATGTCCCTGGGAGAAGGAGAGGCTACTCTAAGGCCTGGGCTAGGTAGGGGGCGTGCCCCCTGCTGGATTCCCTTATGGTAGAGTCATAAGGGATAGGAGCCTCATCCATCTCTACCACAAGGGCCCACGTGCGCTGCTGTCGGCGCACCTCAACGACATCCTTGCTATCGACGGATTTGGCCCTCTTGTCTTTAGGGTCCTTGGTTTTTTGCTGTTTGGTGACCCATTGAGGGAGCACCTCCCCCTCTTCCAACTCTTGCACTAGCCATTTCTTCTTCGGATCAAGATCAGCGCAAGATCCGAGGTTGGCAAGAGGAGGATAAGGAAGCTTGGCAGGAACTAGGACCTTAGGGGGTTCTACCAAAGTTGCCGCTTTGTTTCTATTGGCCATTAAACCCCTCAAGCTGGACCTCTTCTTCTGTTGCTCCATCTCTTCCTCTCCCTCGAGGCTTGAATCAATCAAGGTAACGATCAGCTTGGAAGGGCGAGCAAAAGAAAGCTTGTCGAATTCAATTTCAGAATCCAAGAGCTCCACAGGGTTCTCTTGTACTTCTTCTTCCTTGCTGAATTGAAACCGATCTATCTCTTCATCCAAAGACAAGCGCGAGGATGCAACTCCCTCTTCCACTGCAACTGCTACTCCAAGAGGGATTTATTGTAGTGGTACTATGAGTTGAGGAGGAATCTGATGATCTCAGAGTGTGACAGGAAGAAGGTCGTGCAGGGCCAGGAAGTCCGATCTGGATACGTCAACACGGTTTATCCAAGGATCACCAACTCGGATGGCATGGCCGACCTCTTAGAAGATCTTCGAGATGGGAACAAACTTCAGAATCAGGTGTACAGCCCGTAACTGTTGGTCCTCGCTCACAAAGATTTCTTATCGGAGCAGGTAGTTGAGGGCCTCAACGTTGGTGAGACTGAGCTGAGGAGAGACTTGCCTCCTATCTGCAAAAACAAACCAGGAAATCAAAAATAATTAGATGACTGAGGTTCATTATCAGACGAAAATAAATAAAGGACATGGGCAGGATTAAAAATCTAGGTCTTTTACTAAGGAACCTAACTCTAAGGTATCCCACTTGGCTCTCTCTCTTGGGTCGAGCAACAGAGACCATCATGCCATGCCCTTGAAGCGATGAGGTAGTCATCTTTCATCCCTTTGTTGGATTTAGGGAGGCATAAAATGAGCCTGATGATGGGGGATCTAGACTTGGGGCAAAACCCACCGTTAGCTTGGGAATGACACTCATACATGTGGACCACGTCGTGCCAAGTGAGTCCCAACCTGAGATGCTCATTGAGAGCATCGACGCAGCCTAAGACCCTAAACATGTTGGGTGCACACTGGTGGGGACACAGCCTATAGTTAATAAGGTAGTCCCATGTTATCCTACCTATGAGAAGGGTCATCTCTCCTTTTAAGAAGGCTATTATGGGATAATGACCTCCTCGAAAAGGATCTTTTAGAATTGTCTTAGAGAAAGGATTATGAAGGCAAAGGAGTTTAGAGTGTTTTGTGAGTTGGAGCACTGATGTTCTCTGGAGTTTCTGAAAATTCGCGAAGTAAAGAAGAAATGAGTCACCTCAAGGCTTTATATAGTGAGAGAAAAGTAAGTGGGAATTATCCCACTCAGAATTTCAAGAGAAAAGACTGGTTGTTCGATCTGCACCCAACAGTTGGATTTGGGGGAACAAAGCACCGCTTAGAGCCATAAATGACAATTCATGGACCACAAAGCGTCAGAAGCAGTTATAAAGCACGAAAAATGGTGCTTTCACACGTGTAAACTAGAGAAATAAATGAACTTGTCTCTTTAAGATCAAACCCTCTCTTTTTCTCCTCGGATGAAAGGGAAGAGAAACACCGAAGTTTTGAAGGGCTATTGTAGGGGGAAAATGCCCAAAATTTCATATATTAAGCCTTGGGCCTTATCCGAAGGCACTATTACGTCCAAAGAGAGACAAATAGAGTGGAGAAATTCTAATTTAAAGTCTGACGCGTAAGAAATAAACAAAGGGTGGTCCGAGTAGTAACCTATCCTCGGCAACGGGTGACATGCCTCAAGTTTGAGTTCTAGCTGTAAGAATGATTTCCATAGAATCTCTAATGGTGGAGATATACCTCTGAGACACGCAAGAGTGAGCGAGGCTAGGAAATATCTAAAGGAAAACTACTGACATCGCATTAAATGCCTTACAACTGCTTTTTTAGCTGCATTTATGTGGAGAAGACTCCTGAACAGTGTTTTCTTGGTCACCGCAACTCATAAAAGGGCCAGATGAGGTGTCTGATGGGACATGCACTCAAGTAAAGGCTTAGATGACCAACAAGTGTATGATCAAGATGGACTTAAAGGAACTATATAATGTAAAGAAACTTACATGAGAAGGGGATTGAAAAAAATAGGAAGAGACTACTGTAGCATGCATAACTAAGTTGCTAACCATCTATATCGATTTATATCATTATCTACCTCCTCTAAAGACAATTTCAATCATTTTTATATGTCTTACTTGCGTGTTCTTCTTTAAAATCCATACTAACCATTGTTAACCTCCACTAAAGCCTAGTTTTTCATACCACTCTCTAAAAATTTATTGTATTGGGCTCATTAGACCATCGACCAATTCTTCTAGGCTTGGGCCAAAAATTGTGACCCTACCGTAACCATGCTAATTTTTTTGTGGGAGTTGAAGTTTTAGACTATAATCCTTTTTGTTATTAGAAAACCAAAAGATTAACTAAAGTGAACCCCATTCAATTATATACAAGAAAAAATAAAGATAATTTACCACCTGTCTTCCTTAAAAATCTCTTTATTAATTTATTTGGAAAATCAATAAAGCATAAAGAATAGAATTCTTAAAAGTTTAAGTTCTTCCATTAATTCTTAATCCGTTTTCTCAATTAGCAAATAGTAACCCAAAATTGACTTTCTTTGTAAAATGCAGTGGTGTGTGCTATGTTTAGACTTAGCCATACACAAGTGGCATGAAAGCTTCAAAGCCAGGAGAAGCTCATAGAAGGCCCAAAGTCCAAACTTTACAGCCATCCTAGAAAGGCAGAAAAACCATCTATGTCATTTTTTTTATCGATGCATATATATCCAACACCAGTCAAACCACGCTATCGCGCGATCAAGACCTAAACAACATTCTATTAGCTATATTATGTTTGTGTCTCTAATGATATTTCATTCTAACCATCTGCCTTTTGCCCATTTTCTAATGGATTATGAATCCTCATATTCCCTTCTCTTCCTTTGTGTCTTCTTTTGTTGCTTCTCTTGCACCTTCTCTGTAAAATTTTCCTATCCTAACTTCTTGGATGACAACAACATTAATACTTCTGGCACAGCCACTAGAGCACAAGTTGATTCAGTCTGGTCGATACGACTCAACGATAACCAGATCAGCGGCGATGTGGTTAATGCCACAGGTCGAGCATACTATTCCCAACCCATTCAACTGTGGGATCCCATCACAAATGCAACGACAGATTTCACAACTTCTTTTGAGTTCATAATGAGAGCTCGTCCTGACGATTCAAACTCAACCTCTGGTGGCATTTCATTCTTTATCACTTCAGAAGATTCCGTTGATTCTCCTGGCAATTCCTCTGCAGGTTGGTTGGGTCTCTTCAATGAGACAACTAACGGCAATCCATCAAATCAGATGGTAGCGGTGGAATTCGATTCGTGGCAAGATACATGGGATCCTAATGACAACCATGTCGGTATCAACGTAAACTCCATTGTCTCCAAGGTAAATGAAACTTTTAAAGATCCTTTCACCTCTGGGGACATTATGGTGGCAACAGTCTCTTATGATTCAACCTCCGAGAATCTCAGTGTATTGTTGAAATACATAGATGTTCCTCTGATAGCTAACCAACACTTGAATCTTACTCATAATGTAAAGCTGAGAAATGTTCTACCAGAAAAAGTGATAGTGGGGTTCTCAGCATCAACTGGAAGGGCAATTCCAGTTCAAGCAATCAGAAGTTGGAATTTCAGTTCAACTTTGGATCTGTTTTTGACTCAAAATGGAGCGAAAGGGAACTCTAAGATGTGGTTAGTAGGATTAATAATAGGAGTGGTGCTTTTGGTTGTAGGGATCAGTTTTGGCTCTTATTGCATTTTGTGGAGAGACACTAAAAGAAAGCAGGTAGAAGGAGACGATGAAGATGAAGATGAAGATGAAGAAATGGGGATGATGGATGGGGCTGAAGATCTAATAGAAGGAACTGGACCAAAAAGGTTTGCCTACAAAGACTTAGTTGTGGCAACTAATAACTTTTCAGAGGAAGGGAAGCTTGGGCAAGGAGGTTTTGGAGGCGTCTACAAAGGTTTCTTGACAGAAATGAACGTTGAAATTGCCGTGAAGAAGATATCTAGCAGCTCTAACCAAGGAAAAAAGGAGTATATTTCTGAGGTTATGACTATAAGCCGTTTGAGACACCGGAATTTAGTTCAACTTGTTGGTTGGAGTCATAAAAGGGAGAGTTTTGTATTAGCTTATGAGTACATGCCTAATGGAAGCCTAGATTCGCATTTGTTTCACAAAAAAACTCATCTCTCATGGCCAGTGAGGCACAAAATTGTTCATGGATTAGCCTCTGGATTGCTCTATCTTCACGAGGAATGGGAGCAATGTGTGGTGCATAGAGATATCAAATCAAGCAATGTGATGTTAGATTCAAACTTCAATGCCAAACTTGGTGACTTTGGTCTAGCAAGGTTTGTAGACCATGAACTTGGCTCACAAACAACGGTTGTAGCTGGAACCATGGGCTACATGGCTCCTGAATATCTTATCACAAGCAAGGCTAATAAGGAATCAGATGTGTTTAGCTTTGGGGTAGTGGCATTAGAAATTGCTTGTGGGAGGAGAGTAGTGGAACCAAAAGCAGAAGAATTAAAGATTAGTTTAGTCAATTGGGTGTGGGAACTATATGGAAAGGGAAGACTATTGGAAGCCGTGGATGAGACACTAAACGGGGATTATGACATTGACAAGATGACATGTTTAATGACTACTGGGCTATGGTGTGCTCATCCAGATCACACTTTAAGACCTTCTATAAGGCAAGCAATTAAGGTTCTTAATTTTGAAGCACCACTGCCTAGCCTTTCATCACAAATGCCTGTGCCCATGTATTCATACGCCCCTGCAAGAATAACCATTGCCAACCAAGTCTCTATCACCTTGACAGGCGAGGAAAGGAGCACACACTCAATAAATTAGGTGAAGTTTCAACATGTCGTACCTAGCAATTTCTTCCAATTTTCCTCTGTAAATTGTGTACATGGAAGAGTAATTATGATTAATATCACCCTTTGCTTTGAGTTGAAATAGAATTTCTCAGACTCTTTTACCAGACAAGTGGAAGAGCCAAGAATTCTATGAGAGCCTTCCTATATATGTTCCTTTCAATTTTGTTTTTCATACATTGTAATTATTCTTTCTAATTTTTTTTTGACTACTCTAAAAGATTGCATCTTCAATGTGGAAATGGTGTATTCATCGTTAATATATATTTTTTTAATTAAATAGCGTACATAATATTGTGTTATTTAAAATTATAAATAACGTAATACAGACTCATATTTAAATTTGTAATTTTTAAACTAAATTATTAAATGGATCAATTTGAATATAGAGGATTCTATTCCACTTAATTGATGGAAAATTCATCTAGTTATTTCAACGTAGCAATTCTAACGAAGCCTTTATATGAGATAGTTTGAGGATGTTAGGTCGATTGTATACAATTAATGTCTCATGACTTGTAGGATCTATGGTTGTATGGTGTTCACCAACTATGAGACATTGGTTGCATGGGAAATGGTTTATTCATCGATAACATTTTATTCTCACTAGCAATAACAACTCTCCTACTATCAGTTCATGTCATTCTAATATATAAGATCCAGATAATACTTGGAAACTATTCCTTACCTAAAGTTATCATGTCTTATTCATACACTATTCATCATTGGTTAATTAGGTGATTACTACATCTTAATCCCTCCACACAAATAGCCTCTTTTCAGAGAATGTATTCCAAACACCAAGTGTATTACACCTCCCTCTCACATAAGGTTGGAGTAATTTATCTTTAACTATAGAATAATATTGATATGTTGTTCTTATTATTTGATTTTTTTTTTTAATGGTATGATAGTTGGGAAAGAGGGGATTTGAATCTTGAAATTTTTTATTGAAAACACCATGAGGTGACAATCAGTTGAATTAAAAAGCTTTTGACCTTATTATTAGAATTTATTATTGTTAAATTACCAATTGTTTCAAAACTTAAATTATTGGTATATAATTAATTTAATTATTTAACCACACAATTTTAACAATTACAACACAAACAAAGTTGTAGTTTTAAATTTTATAGCATGGTAACCCGAAAAAGTTATCTGCCAAGAAACCAAAGAATGTAAAAGATAATATAGCCTGAATTCTAACTTAATTCAAAATTGAATTTATTCTTAAATTGTGCGAAAGGGTTTCGTGGATCAATTATAATCAAATGAATTAAAGTTAACAAGCTTGACCGAGCTACTTGGAATTGGTCATTATAGGTATAGGAAAGAAAATTCAAATTCTTTTTAGTTGGTCAATAAGAAAGAAAGTTCAAATTTCAATTGGTAAATGAAGTGGACTAAAAAATAACTGAGATTTTTTTTTTTTTTTTGGTTAAAAACACACCTAGGTATTTGCCATAAAATAAATTGATTTTCATATAAACTATATCAAAACAAAGAAAGAAAAACTACTTTATCAACAACAACAACAACAACCAAAAAATAAATAAATAAATAAATAAAAAGAAGAAGAAGAAGAAGAAGAAGAAGAAGAAAGACAAAGTAAAGATTGGCACAAAACTAGGGAAAAAGTTTAGCTACAAACTAATTTTTAGTCGATGCTTAAAATTCACACTAAATAAAATTAGAATGATTACATATTTTGAAAATCTAGTTTTACACGTTCTTTATAGTTCTTAACATAAATATTAAATTTTGTGTCAATTAAATATTATTTACTATTCGATTTATAAACTTATTATGCATAATTTTAGACTATAAAATATGTAGTAATATTACTTTTTTTTAGTGAGAGGTAGCCGTGTATACTTTGTAATTTTTATTGTGCGGGTAAGATGTTTGAGCCGGTCAAACCTCAAGAGAACGTCAGATTTGGTGTTTACAATTAAGTCTTTAGATCTGGTGAAGCAAAGTACAGGATCAAATCAGCATGATCTATTGAAAGCCTGAAACATATTTTTCGAACGGTGGAAATTAAATCACAACATATACTACCAAGGGAAAGCTATGTTTATTGTCTCCACATAAAATACTAGCTAAACGAAAAACTGCGATGCTGTGACGTTAAGCAAATCATTATCTCAACATAGAGAAAACCAGCTATGAATTTATGTGGTTGAACATAAATTGATCAAGTTGTGTGTGTATATATATACTATGGATGAAGTATTATACATTTTGCATCTTTTGTAGATTTTTTTTTTTTTTTTTTTTTAAGATGTGTTTATATTGTTAACATGTTAAATATGACGTGCTTAGTGGAAAACAAAATAAATTTTTTTTTTAAAGATAATTTTTTGCAACAAAAAAATACTGTTGCGGTAACATATTGCTACAAAATGTTTTGTTGCAATAAGTTTCTATAGATAATTTATTGCAAGAAATATTACAGTTGCGGTAACCTCTTACAACAAAACTTTTGTTGCAATAAAGTATTTTTAATAATAATAAAAATATTTTATTGCAACAAAACGCTATTAGAATAGAATTTTTGTTGCAATATCCTGTTTTCATAGACTTTATTTCAACAGTGGGCAAAAAAAAATTTGTTGCAAAAGGGGATAAGGAGTATCATGGTTGCTATGAGTCAACCATGTTTGGATACACCTAGCATGGAATGCATGACTACATGCAGGAACCTCAGCAACACTCTCACCCTCCATAAACTCGAAGGCAGATAGGGCAGTCTGTTGTGATGAATCCAACACCGGCATGAAAAGTTTGTTGTGGGAGTTCTAGCAAAGGAGGGCAGAGGAACAAGCTCTATGTTGGCATGTTCAGGGTGTGCAAAGTGGCACTTCTTCCAGCAAAAGTAGATGATCCCTAGAAAAAGAATAACCGCAACAACAACACCCACAATCCCCAGAGTCTCATTGGCACCAGTGCTCCACTCTGACTCAAAGGAGTTAGTTGCGGTAATCTATTGAAACAAAATGTTTTGTTTCAATAAGTTTCCATACATAATTTATTACAACAAAAATTAATGTTGCAGTAACCTATCGCAATAAAGAGATTTGTTGCAATAAATTTCCAAAGTTAATATATTGCAACAAATATTACTGTTGCAATAATCTATCACAACAAAAATTTTGTTGCAATAAATTATAGCAAAAACAATTTTTGTTGCAATAAAGTATTTTTAATAATAATAATATTTTATTGCAACACAACGCTATTGCAACAAAATTTTGAGAGGGGCTTAGTCAATAATTACAAATAAAGCTAGAAACAAAGAGATAGACTTGCAAATATAGGAAGTTTAGAATTTTATTATAGTTTATAAACAATGCAAATTAAGACATTCTTTGAGATCACTAAATATTTAAGACAGACCAGCCTACCCTACAAATGAGACAAGGAATAGCATGGCTGCTATAAGCCAACCATGTCTGGATACACTCAGCATGGAATGCATGGCTACATATAGGAACCTCTACAATACTTTCACCCTCCACAAACTCTCCAAGGCAGATAGTGCAATTTGTGGTGATGAATCTAGCACCAGCATGAAAAGCTCATTGTGGGAGTTTTGGCAAAAGAGGCAGAGGAACAAGCTTTACATTAGCATGTTCAGGTTGTGCTGAGTGACACTTCTTCCAACAAAAGTGGATGATCCCTTGTAAAAGAATGACCACACCCCCAGAATCTCAGTGGAACCATTACTTCGCTCTGACCCAAAAGAGTTAGTTGCGGCAACCTATTGCAACAAAATGTTTTATTGCAATAAATTTACATAGATAATTTATTGCAACAAAAATTAATGCTGCAATAACCTATCACAATAAAGAGATTTGTAGCAAAGTTTCCAAAGGTAATTTATTGGGACAAATATTACTGTTGCAGTAACCTATCGCAACAAAAATTTTGTTGCAACAAATTATAGCAACAATATTTTTTGCTTCAATACAGTATTTTTAATAATAATAATATTTTATTGTAACAAATTTAGTTTAAGAAAACTCTATTTCAACAAAATATTGAGAGGGGCTTGGTCAATATTTTTTTTTGATACCATTCAAAGGGAGATATACACAAAAGTTATACAAGAGCTGGGTTGTACCAACAATAGTTCAAAGGCACCTAAGTTGCTATCTTTGCTACAGACCAGATATGTTTAACTATAATGTGGGGCACAAAAAGCATGTTACAAAAGAGCCTAGTTTGAGCAAGGGTATTAAGATCAGCTAATCTAGTATTGTCTAACCAATCAGTTGATCTTTTCTTCCTAAAGGCTTGGACAACCCTCCTACCATCACCCAAAAAACAAAATATACTGAAATCCATGGTGTTTTGCTCTAATGGCAGCATCCACCATTGCTTCAAACATTATCCCACCTTTTGATAACTCTAAAAAATACACTAACTCCCTGCATATTTACTGCTTCATAGACAAAAGAGCATCTTTTTGTCCTATTACATCTTGCTCTTGTGATTTTCAAAATGATCTGCCATGAACCTGCTATAGGTTGCTACATTGGTTTTGGTCTTCCTAGGTTCCTATTGTAGAGAGATTGGTCATTGAAAGCCTCTTTGTACCTGCAAGATAAAGCTTGTGCTATTAGTATCACATCCATAGGATTAGGATCTGTTCCTTCATGAACCACCTGATTTCTATAAGTCCAGATTGACCACAGATATGTAAAAACAGCTTGCAAATATTCCATAGAGTGTGCTTCCATCTTTTTGTGTCTAGGTAGAAGGGAGGTTAGCCATTGTTGGACTATTATGCTAGTAAAGTCAAAGGAATGAACAGCCAAACCTGAACCATGCCAGCAAGCTCTTATGAGGGGACATAAAAGAAAAAAGTGTGTGGTGAACTCACTCTCTTCATTGCAGAAAGGACATAAATTTAGGGATGAAATCCCTCTATTAAATAAGCTCAGCATGGTTGGCAATCTGTCAAGCATAAGCTTCCACACAAAAGTACTAATTTTCAAAGAGACTTTCACACTACAAATTAGATTTTATACCCCTTTTTGCTGCAAGGTTGGTCCTTGTGTGACAGGACAATCCTTAACCAAAATCTGATAAGTAGATTTAACCTCATAATGCCCTTCATTTGAGTATTTCCAGCAAAGCTTGTCTTGGACAGCATCAGTTCTGGATAAGGGAATTTGCAAAATTTCAAAGTTTTGGCAGGGGTATATAAGGATTTTACTAAATCACACTTCCAAGAATGTGTACAATGATCAATTAAATCACCAACAAGTCCTATAGCTAAGTCTGGATGGTTTAACTGTGTGTTTTGTTAGGCAAACCATTTTTGATGGTTGAGGGGAATATCAAACCCTCTTCCAACCCTCTATTTCCCTTCCCTCAACTTTGGGTTGTCAGATTTGATGATGTTCTTCCAAATCCAAGAGTGGTGAGGCTTAGGAATGCACTCTTGCACTGACCCTTTAGGAAAATACTTAGCTTTGAAAGTTCTAGCTAGAAGAGAATTAGAGTTTTGAGTGATTCTCCAATATTGTTTGGCTAACATAGCTTGATTCATTAAAATAAACTTCTTAAGTCCTACACCACCATTTCTTTTTGGCTAACAAAGTTGATCCCATTTGATAAGATGAAGTTTATGTTCTCCAGGCTCATGCCCCCACCAAAAAGCCCTTACAATGGAATCCATTTTGTTGCATATACTTTCAAGCACCCTAAAACAAGATAAAGTATAAAGAGGGAAGGATTGTAAAACTGATGAAATGAAGGTTGTTCTGCCTACTTGAGATAGAGGTTTTGCTTTCCATCCTTACAATTTAGAGTTGAGTTTATCAATAAGAAACTGGAAATCAGCAACTCTATTCCCCCTTAGCTTGAAATCCAATCCAAGATATTTGCTATGATTCTAGACCAGATTCACTTGCAGCACTGTAGCTAAGGAATTCTAATTAGACTCATGCATATTGGGAGAACAATATAGGTCAGATTTAGACAAGTTAATTGTCTGATCCAACAGCTTACAATACCAATCAAGGATCTTCATTATATTTTCTAAGGAGTGCTTCTCTTTCCAAAAGAATAAAAGGGAATCATCAGCAAACAACAAGTGAGGAAAAGATAGCCCATTCCTCCCCAATTTTACCCCTTTTATCCTATTTACACTTTTTGCTTGGAGAAAGGAAAAAGAAAAGATGTTGTTGCACACATAAGAAAAAGATAAGGGAACAAAGGATCCCACTGCCTCAATCCTTGTGCAAGTATGAAAGGGATTGTTAGGTTCCCATTTACAAGTAGAGTATATGACACAGACGACACATATTCCATAATCCAATTAATCCTTTTTGAGTCAAACTTCTTCACAGATAGCACTGCTTTTAGAAAATTCCAATTTACCCTATCATAGGCTTTACTCTTGCCTATCTTTAAAGCACCAAAGTTGAATTTTCTTCCTTTCTTTTTCCTAAGGATATTCAAAATTTCATGAGCTAAGAGAATATTATCCGATATATTTCTTCCTTGAATGAAACCATTTTGATAGGGTGTTATAAATCTATCCATGATAGGCTTTAGTCTATTGACTAGAAGTTTAGATATGACTTTATAAACCACATTGCAAAGACTAATAGGCCTGAAATGTGTAACCTCATCAGGATATGCAACTTTGGGAATAAGGGTGATAAAAGTATGGTTAAGGGGTTTAAAAAGAGAACCTATATGGAAGAAGGCTTGTACAGTGTTAATGACATCAATCTTGACCGTATTCCAGAATTCCTGAAAGAAAAAGGTAGGAATGCCATCTGGTCCAAGGGCCTTATGAGGCCCTAATTGGAAACTGTCTCCTCAATTTCTATATCAGAAATTGGCCTATTGAGCATGCTGCATTGTTGCTCAAATAAGACTAGAAAAATAGGTAGATTTTCAAGCTCATGGATGATATCATCTACACTGGTATTGTTATAGTTCTCATAGCTTTTCTTGAAATGAGAAGTGAGGATGTTTTCAATCTCCTTTGGTATGTCAATAAGAAGGCCTTGATCATTCTTAATTTGTAAGATTCTACTCCTAGCCCTTCTTTGTTTGACCACGGTTTGAAAAAATCTAATATTCCTATCCCCTTGTAGAATCCACTTGGTCCTTGCCTATTGAGCCCACATCAATTCCTCCCTATTAAGCAACACCTCAATTTCCTCTCTAAGATTTTTCTCCTTCTGAACATCATCCATAGATTTGATTGAATTTCAAATTTGTTGTAAGGCAGTTTGTTTCAACCTGGTGCCATTCTCTACCTTTCCAAACACCTCCCTATTCCACTTCAAAGCTGTCCTTCTCACATTTAGAATCTTGTTTCTCAACCTAACAGCCCTAGAGCCATGAGACTGCACATCCCAAGCCTGTTGAATCATCTCTTTGCACCTAGGATGTGTAAGCCACATTTGTTCAAATATAAAGGGTCTTTTCCTGAAAGGGCCTTGAACTTCCAAATCTAGAATGATTGGACCATGATCAGAGCTAATTATAGGAAGATTTCTAAGAGAATATAAAGGGTAACTATTAACCCAGTCTACACTAGCAAAAGCCCTGTCAAGTCTTTCCATGACGAGATTCGCATCCTCCCTATTATTCATCCATGTGAACCTTTGTCCACATGGAGAGATAAGCTTGCAAATATAGGAAATTTTGGAATTTGATTAATTGTACATACAATGCAACCATGATAATCTTTGTCCCATTTGTATGATAGGTTGGTTTTTCTAAGTGTTTAGTGCTCTCAAAGAAAAAAAAAATGAACAAGTGTATTTGCATTGTATACTCAATTAATCAAATTCCAAAATTACCTATATTTGCAAGCCTATCTCTCTAGATACACTCAACATGGAATGTATGGCTACATACAGAAACCTCATCAACACTCTCACCCTCCACAAACTCCCTAAGGCAAATAGGGAAATTTTGGTGATTAATCCTACACCGGCATAAAAAGCTCATTGTGGGAGTTTTGGCAAAGGAAGTAGAGGAACAAGCTATATGTTGGCATGTTTAGGTTGTGCGGTGTGACACTTCTTCCAACAAAAGTGGATGATTCCTAGCAAAAGAATAACCACAACAACACCCACAATCCCCAGAGTCTTAATGACACCTTTGCTCCACTCTGACCCAAAGGAGTTAGTTGCAATTCTCTTGCATGGAGGAGGCAACAAAGTCAAAAGGGAGAAAATGCTACTCCCATAGCCATGTCTGCCAAAAATGTAAATGAGAGAGAGTCTGAATGATCATTTTCAAAAAAAAAAAAAAAAAAAAAAAAAAAAGAGGCATTTGATTGGTAACCATGACCATTTTTGGTAACCAGAACCCATAAGCCATTTTTGTAAAAATTAGAAAAATTGGGTTTGAATGGTCATTTTCGGGTTTAAAAAGACATTGATCAAGGACCACTTACCATTTTTGGTAACAATGGCCATTTTTTGGTAGACAAAACCTGTAAGCCAATTTTGTAATAAATAATTTGATGTGGGTCTTTTGCAAAATGGTTACGTAAAATAGAAAAAGTAAATTCTTATACTAAATGAAAAATTTTAAACGGACCAATGTGACTTCTCTTACCCCCATTTAGCATTTTGGAATATGAAGTATTATTAAATTTATATTATTATAAATTAAGCACTTAAGCTTGACCCGTCTACCTGGTCAAATAACTAAAAAAAAAAAAAAAAGGCTCAACCTAGCTGGGCTTTTACATGAAATAAATCCATAAGAAAATTATCAAAAGTCAAGATTAGGCTCAAAACTAATGACATGTTTAGATGTTTAAAAAAGGAGGGAGAGTAGAGTAGAGGGAGGGAGAGTAATGCAATTACCTTGTTTGAAAGTATTTTAAAGAATGAGGGGGAGGGGTTTGGAGGAGTTTGGAGGGATTTGGACTCTCTCTAGCTCCCCAATTTTAATTCCCCCAAATTGGAGAGATTTGGAGGGGGAGTAGAGTACATAAACTATTAACCAAATAAATTACCTAATTTATCCTTATTATATTAACAAAATTACACAAGGGGAATGAGGGGGAATTAGGCTCAAAACTAATGACATGTTTAGATGTTTAAAAAAGGAGGGAGAGTAGAGTAGAGGGAGGGAGAGTAATGCAATTACCTTGTTTGGAAGTATTTTAAAGAATGAGGGGGAGGGGTTTGGAGGAGTTTGGAGGGATTTGGACTCTCTCTAGCTCCCCAATTTTAATTCCCCCAAATTGGAGAGATTTGGAGGGGGAGTAGAGTACATAAACTATTAACCAAATAAATTACCTAATTTATCCTTATTATATTAACAAAATTACACAAGGAGAAGGGCTAATTACTCCCTTCCCCCTTACTAATTTTAAAAACATCCAAATAAGGTGGAGGTGAATCATTCTCCTCTACTCTTCTCCCCACTACTCCCCTTCCCTCTACTCCCCTCTACTCTCCTCCCTCTCTAAACTTCCAAACAAGCCATAATAGAAAGAAAGAATAAGTTGGCGGAAAGTGGCACGTATCACTCTAATAATGTGATCTTATATTCAAGTCTTCCAAGACTCTATTTGGCCGAGTAGTTCACTGTGATCCTCCTCAGTATCAACAAATACCTTTAACGAATCTACGGAGCAGTGAGCACTAACTAAAATGAACGAAATAAGATCATTTACATTCCTTTAAAGAGAGATTGGAATTGATCTCTTTTTAGGTTTGGTTACACCGCGGATGAGTCAATCCTGTTAGTCTGCACAGGAAGAGATATATTTCAAGGTAAAGTTGAGTTTGTCATTTACATTGATGACAATATCCACTTCCCAACACAAAATGTGGTGGATTATGCTTGTTATAAGTAAGGGAGACATTTTTTAATTTATGGTGTGGTGTTTGGGATTCAGCCTAAAAGGAATTAATTTTCTCGCGCTTTATATTGCACTGAATTTCTTGCCATGTAAACCATTTACCAACTCCCACAATTCTCTCTCTCTTGAAAAGCAAAAAAGTCCTTTCCTTTTCCTTTGCAGAAGTTCTGATTTTCTTTTTCTTTTTCCTTTTTCCACAAAAATATATACAACCCTTTATGGCTTTATGTTTGGTAATTGGTATAACTTATTTAGACCAGATAAAACTTAAAAGTAATCTGATCATGAGTTGGGCTAGAACTGTAGAACACATCTGAAAAACATGAGTTTCGTAATTAGATGTTAATTTTTTTTAGGATAATTATTAGATGTTAATTGATTGTTGTTGCTCAAACCATGCATCATTCCTTTCCTGTATTAGAAGAAATACTGTAATTACTAATTACTTCAATTTTTACTCATAGCCAATGACTCAATATGTACTCTACTTATTTTATCCTCCTTTTTTGTTTTTTTTTTAAGAAACACCTGATTTTACCATTTGATCATTAAAGTTGGTGCTTTTCTCCTTCGGAGTTATGGTCAAACTACATATACTATTGAACCAGAAGACAATTGATGAACTCCAATATCTCCACTACTATATTATTGAAGTTCTCGCTTAGCAAAAAACAAAAGCTTAGCAAAAAAATATTATTAAAGTTCTCAATTGGCCTTTTTATCACATGAAATTTCAAAATTAGCTTTCTTCAATGAAGGCAGCATTTTTTTTTTTTTTTTAAAGTTTGGTAACTATAACGAAGGAGAGGAGATTTGAAAACATTAAAAAATTCCAGTTGTGCTATAATACTTTTAGCGTTGAAAATGTTAACTAAGGTAAATGCAATCACAACAACATGGTCACAAACTTCTGCCACTCCACTTTTCCTTGTCACATTGTCTACTATCTCTTTCTTCATTTATTTATTACTACCTCCGTCCCATTTTTTTTGTCCTCTATTCTATTTTGAGATATCCCAAAATATTGTCCTGTTTCTAAAAATAAAATTCATTAATTTACTAATGTTCCTATTATACCCCTATTAATTTACTAATTCAATTTTTTGATAAATTTTTTAAGGGTAGTTTTGGAAACTTATACATTTTTAAAAGATAGACAAGACAATAAATGATGTTCCCTTAAAAAATTTGACTTTTCAAATAGGACAAAAAAAATGGGATGGAGGGAGTATTATTTTTGATAATTCAGACATTGTAATTTGTAATAATGGGGGAAGAGGAGGTTGTGCAAAGCTACATGACTCTTGTCAACTATAAAAGTGTATTAATTTGTATCAGTTAAGGTTGAATTTAGTAGGAATGTAATTACGTTGACATTAATTATTATTACCTATAATTGGCTTTCTTTTTATCATTAAAAAAATTGCATTACAATTCATTATTAAATTATTTATTATTCCTCTACATATGCACTTAGAGCAGAGTCCAAATCCTCTGTCTCATTAATTGTGTTCCACTTCATACTCCACCAATAAAATTTGAACAACTAGCCTCTCATTAAATGAGACAATTAGCATCTCTCATTAAAGTCAAAGTTATTTCATTTAATGAGAAAGGCTAGTTGTCCAAGTTTTATTGGTGGAGCATGAAGTAGAGCACAATTGATGAAACAGAAGATTTGGACTTCTTAGGGCATTCATTATTAAAACTCTATCATTTATAGAGTTGAGAAAAAAGAGGTTTACTCTTTTTTCTTTTTCTTTTTTTGATAAAAGGTTAGAAAGGTTAAAAAAATTTATAATTAAAAGACGATTACAATAAATCAGATGCAAGAAAGAGTTATAAAACAAGGAGGTAAATCCTCCAATCAAACATATTCAACAACCAAGTATTTAGCCTTATTTGCTTGTTATTTTCATTTTTGGTAAGCAACACTATTAAAAAATTGACATACAAATAAAGTATTTCTAAAATGCATGTCTTCCTAAATGACATCCAAAATATGACCATATATGTAGTGAACTAGTGATAGAGTTTGCTCTAGACTGAATCACTTTGACTGAAAACAAATCATCCCATTCAAAGATTACATCAAAGAGTCCAAGATCAGGACAAAATCTAAACTCATCCACCATTGCCACAACATATTCTTTATATTCTTTTTTGTTTTTATGGAAATATATTCATATATTCCAATTTAAAATATCCCAAAATGAAGTTCTCTTTGCAAAATTAATATATAAATTTCCTAATATACTCTTACTTTATTTTAAAAGTCAATATTTTTCTTTGACTAAATTAACTCAACTGGTAAAATCTCTGATGGTTGTATAAGAAATTTGGGATTTAATTCTTGCCTACACCAAAAACTAATTGGTGTCTTGATCTGATAATAAAGAACTATCATCAAGAGCAAACGCTATAAGTTGAAACTCTCTCAAAAAAAAAATTTTAAGGAGGATAGTCTTGAAAACTAGTACTTTTTATGTAAATGACAATACATAATGATGTTTATTTACAAATTTATATTTTTGAATAAACCCTATAAAATGGGACGGAATATGTATCAAATTACAAGAAACAATTCTCTTACCTTAGCTAGGAGAGCAGTTCATTTTTATGGTTCTTTTAGTTTGGATTGAGGACGTTAAATAATAAGAAACACTTGAGAGCAACAAGAGGGAATGCTAAAATTACACCATACTATTTGATCTCTTACTCATGATGTGAATCAATCATGCCTATATGATTGATCAAGATACTACTAGAATATGGATTGAGATCAGGTGCAATACCTAAGATATTACACCTGATATAATTGATGTGAGTGGTTGAGATTTAAAGTTACAAAAAGTAACTTTAAACCTCAACTATTAAATAAAAAATAAGAAAAAGTAAAAAAGTAAGATTAGTAAAAAAAAATATGGGTAAGGATGGTTGCAGCAAATCTTGCATAATGAGAGAGAGAGAGAGAGAGAGAGAGAGAGAGAGAGAGAGAGAGAGAGAGAGAGAGAGAGAGAGAGAGAGAGAGAGAGAGAGAGAGAGATATTCTTTGAATTTGCATTGGACATGTGTCATTCTAATATATTGTCACATCCACCATTATGCAAGATTTGCGGCAACCAAAGTTGCAGCAAATCCTTGCCCAAAAAATATTGTGAGAGAAAGGGGCGTAAATTGCATGGTGTACTGAATTTCAATCCCCGCCATACCCAAAAAAAAAGATATTTGCCGCCGCCAAAAGACACATGCTGGTCTTTTTGGATATCGATTACTTTGTTAAAATTAAAAACTTATTGCTGAAAATATTGTAGATAAAGGTAAAAATTAGTTAAAATAGTACTGTGGGGCCCATAAATAATACCAAAAAATGTTGTGAGGCCTATGAATATTATCAAAAATAAACTGAATAGTGAAATAATTTATAATTTCATTGCTTCCCAAACGCACACTTCGTACATTTTCAACGTTTTTAGTGGGTTTTGTGCACTGTTCACGAAACCCGCAAGTCCTTTTTTCAGAAAAATAACATTAAAATAGGTACCACGATACTATTTACACATTTAAAAATTATTTTGTTACAGTATTTTCAGTTTTCAATAATAAGTAGTATCCAAACAGACCCTACGTAACTTGGTGACCTTAAAAAAAATCAAATGTAGAGATAAAGAGTACCCTTGATCTTTCCCTAAAATAACGAATTTGCCACTCCCGCGCAGGTGCAGTTAATGAAATTCCCATCTTTGGGTGTACCGTTGTTATATGTGGCCAAAACTCCCAGCCTTCAAGGGTAAGAGGCATTAAAAAGTAAAAACAAAGATTAAAAGAATATTTGCAGTTATTTAGCTCTACTACTGCAAATAAAAATGCTAAAGCTATAATTCTCAAACTATTTTATAATTTTTTTTACAAATTATTGATGTTGCAAATAATTATTGTACAGTAAAAAATTGATATCAGTTGTGAGTTTAAATTATAATCGTTAAGAATTTGCCACGTTAATAATTTGTAAAGATATTATAAAAAAGTTTGTATATGTAGCATTACTCTGGGACAAATTATAGATTAATTGCTTGCAAATAATAACCTCAGTAATAAGATGTCTCTTACGTTTACTTTACATAAGATTTTTTTTTTTTTTTTTGGATTTTAGATGAGCTCAGGATCTATATACATGAGACAACCTAAATATTCCGTATACATATACAGTACAAACTAAAAGTGTCAATTTGAAACTTATCTCCTTATATCTTGTGTCTTAAATTTTGATTTGGATGATTCTCAAAAAAAAAAAAAAAGATTTGGATTTTTTTTTAATACAAGTTAAAACACTCATTGTAACCAACTTTTTTAAAAATAAATAAATAAATGCAGATAATCAGAAATTAAATACTATATCAAATTTATTGGATAACTGAACTGACTCATCATGTTGATTTGTCGGAGCATCCTTGCAGTCCGTCCAATATATATCTCCACACTCTCTCTCCCTCACTGACACGATAGATACATTCCCATCTCTCTCTCTCCCTTCTCTCTTTCTCTCTCTACTGTAGAATGTTAGTGGTACCATACTTCTACTCCTCTATGTAACTTCCTTCTCCACGGTTCCAAAGAGAAACTCGTATTGCATTTCTTTGTCTTTCGTTCCTTCTTCACAAATTCTCTTTGTTTTTTTCTTTTTTTCTTTTTTCTTTTTTTTTTTCTTTTTTGTAAAGAAAAGCATAAAGTTTCTTTTTTGTTCCTTGCTTATACTAAAAGTTTGAGCATTCCAACATTGAAATCAAGGATCTTAGAGTGTAAGCCATTAGACCCACATGCAGATTCTGAGTTATTTTTGCTTATTGGTTGTCATTTGCACTGTTTTTAATTTGCATAAGAGGCTTTTGCAAAGCTTTTTGGGGTTTCTGGTTATGGACTGCGCTTCATGTTTGACGTTTCTGAGTCAGGGAAATGGGTTTGGTTGTAGGTTTTTCGTGTTTGGGTTTTTCTCACATGTTTTCAATTTTTTGGGTTTGTTTTATATAATTGGTTTGTGTTTGAAGTTTTTGCAATTTGGTTGGCACGGTAAGGATTTGATGCAATTTTTGTGTGAATTCAGAGGGAAATCAAGTGGTTTTAGAAATGAGGTTCCTCTAAAAAATGGTGCGGGTGAAGTATCTGATTCAAAGATTATGCCTTGTGAGCGTGAATCGTTGAAATTGTTGGAGAATTCAAAGTCACAGAAACAGGCTGTGAATTCAAATGGTGATGCTTTGGAAGAGAATGATGATGAAAAAAAAGAATGCCATGGTGAAGATGAAGAATTTGATGTAATGGCATTGAGAAAATTGGTGAAGATAGAGAGGCAGCGAGCAAATGGCTCTTATGCAGAGCTTGAGAAGGAAAGAATGGCGGCTGCATCGGCAGCAGAGGAGGCAATGGCCATGATTTTGCGGCTTCAAAGAGAGAAAAGCTCAATAGAAATTCAAGCCAATCAATACCGCAGATTGGCTGAGCAGAAGCAGCAATATGACCAAGAAGTGATACAATCTTTGCGATGGATTGTGATGAAACACAAGTCTAATAGGAGTTTGTTGGAAGATCAATTGAGGTTTTGTAGGCAAAAGTTGAAGCTTTGTAATATGAAGGGAAATGAAGTGGATAATGGACCTGAAGGAGTTGATGCAAGTATGAAAATTTTGAATTCCAGTACAGAACATGGTTTTGATGATGTGCTAATTAGTTCTCTTGACATGGATTCCTCAATGTTGTAAGTTATTGAGCATAACTTGAATAATACATTGATGTATCCTTTCTTCCAATATAAATTTTAGTTTATAAATGTAAATTTAGCCTTCTTTTTGTTTTGCCTTTGATTCGGTAATTTAAATTTTAGAAAATGTGACTAAGAGCTTGTTTGGATAGCATGAAAATGGAGTAATATCACTCAATTTTCATGATGCATCATCCATACTGAGTGGGATGATGAGTGGGTCCCACGGATAACAAATTGTTTGGCTTGATTTTGGATTACTATTTTCACAACTCAAAAACTCAAAATTTTGGACATAGATGATGGAAAATGAAAATAGAATTTATTTTTAAGAATTCCAAACAATTACTTTGTTATTTTCTAGTGAGAATTGAAAACGATAGTTCAAGAAATTCTACTTTGACGAAAGAAAGTCCTGGGAATACAGTTTTTTTTTTATTTTTTTTTTATTTTTTTATTTTTTTTTACATAAGGGAATTCAGTTTTTGAATCAACCAATTATAATATTATATCTCAAACACGTAGTATATTGTTTCTCAAAAAAAAAAAAAAAAAAAATGCATAGCATATTATAACCTTGGAGATAGGTAGAATGCCATTAACTAGGCCCAATGGTCCTTGACATTTTTTTTTTCTGCTTTTCTTTCAAATAAATTTGATATCTTAATACCGTTTATAATTTTATCTCAAACAAATCTGAGGTCTTAGAAACATTGCTCTCTTTTTCTGTTTTTTAACAGCTTATAGACCATAAACATTTGATTTGAACAATTAATCTCCTGAAATTTTAATTTGAATAATTAATTTCATAGATACCAGCTTAGTCACAAATCAAATATTTTGTTCATATTTTCTAGTCAAGTCTAGTAGATTTAATTTGATGATGTGCAATCTTTTTGTTTTGTTAGATAGTGAGTGGGGGAGACGCAACGTTCAAACCAGATACATGGGACATCATCAAGCATGCTATTACCATTGCATTATCACTTAAACCCTCACATTAGTGCATTTATTTTTACACTCTTATTACTTGAGAGTGTAAAAATGACACTCTGCACCAAACTTGATGGAAAAAAAAAAAATTCTTTCCTCTTTGATATCTAATTGACCAAACTTTGTTAAATTAATATAACAAAAGTTTTTTTTTTTTAAATAGTTAAAATGTTTTGTATTGACCTCCATGGCAAGTTTCCAAAATTATTTTATCTCATAATTAGAATTCATTCTTCAGAAACTCCTTATCAGACCATTAATTGTGTAACTTCAGCCCATCAGATTAATATCCAACAATTAATCTTGTAACACCCACTACATCAGAATAATGGACCTAATTAATCAGAATAAATTGGGTACTAATTTTGTTAGGCCCATTGAGCCTATAAATAGACTCATTCAGACTCAATCTAAGTTACTAAAAATACAATATACACACAAAAAATAGAGAGATTCTTGTCAAAGAAGGGTGTTCTTTCTGGTGGAGCTTTGGGCTTGAACACTTTGTGCAGAGGTTGTTCTAACCATACGACACTTGTTGGGCTGTTGTATCCTGGGGGAGACAAGTCAGAGAAGGTCTGCACCAGTTACAAAGATTAGCCAACCAAGGGCTTGAATCTCCTTAAAGAGAGTGAGTGTCGCGCCTCAGTTCAAATAGTGTTGTGTAATTTCTCTCTTTAAAGTAATAAAATTCAGAAGTATTATTCAGTTTCTCTTTGTATTTTCTATTATCATTGTATTTGCACCAACAATTTTAAGGAGATTCATACATGGAGCCTACATAAGAGAAACCAAATGAGCCTGTTGGAGATCTTAACAAGCCCTTTCACTTTAAGGGAGCCCACTTCAAGAGATGGAAAGGAAAGGTCCTCTTCTACTTGAGCCTTCTCAAAGTCTCCTACATCCTCACTGACAAGAATCCATCAAAAGTTCCTACCGATGAGATGAGTGATGAAGAATATATTCTCCACCAAGAAAAAATAGATAAATATACGAAAGATGAGTATAATTGTCGCTCTTATCTATTGAATTGTCTTGCCAATCATTTCTATGATTATTATGATACAACTTACAATTCTGCTAAGAAAATTTGGAAAGCTTTACAAAGCAAGTATGATACCGAGGAGGCAGGTGCAAAGAAGTATGCTGCTAGCAGATTTTTCCGTTACCAAATGGTGGATGAAAAATCGGTGGTGGATCAAGCACAAGACTTCCAAATAATCGTTGCAGAATTGAGATTCGAAGGCATAAAGATTGGAGACAATTTAGTGGTAGCTGGCATAGTTGACAAACTACCACAATCTTGGAGGGAGTTCCAAAAGACTTTGTGGCACAAACAAAAGGAAACATCCTTGGAGACTTTGATCACACGCATCCGTGTGGAGGAGGAGGCTAGAGGACAAGATGCACTCATGACACAAGAGAGCAATGGTAATTCCACCACTAAGGTAAACCTTATTTTAGCCAATAATCATATGCCCAAAAATAATTTTCCTAAAAATAGTCAATTGAAGCCTAAAAAGAGAGCCTTTAAAAATAATAATAGACCTCAAGGAAGAGGAAACCCGAATAAAAATTACAATAAGAACCAAGGACCCCCTTCACAAGATCAATTTAATAGATCCTGTTTTGTCTGTGGCAAGAGTGAGCATATTGCTCGATTTTGCAAATTTCGGAAACGTGAATCTGTCCCACAGGCTAACGTAATCGAAGAGCCTTTAGTGGCTATGATTACAAACATCAATATGGTGCAATATGTTGAAAGGTGGTGGGCAGATTCTGGTGCTAATAGGCACATCTGCTATGACAAAAATTGGTTCAAGTTGTACACTCCTTTTAAAGAAGAAAAAACTGTTATGCTTGGTGACTCTAGCAAAACCAAGGTTCTTGGGAGTGGTGAGGTTGAATTGAAATTCATTTCTAGACGCGTGCTAACATTGAAAGATGTTCTTTACACTCCGTCCATGAGCAAGAATTTGATGTCAAGTTTTTTGCTTAACAATGCTGGTTTCAAGCAAACTATGGAATCTGATAATTATGTAATCACTAAAAAGGGATTATTTGTGGGCAAGGGTTATGCTTGTGATGGAATGTTTAAATTGAATGTTGAGAATAATAAAGCATCTACCAATTCAGTTTATATGCTTTCTTCTATTAATTGTTGGCATGCTCATTTGTGTCATATAAATAGTAGATATATGGGAATCATGAGTAGTTTAGGATTAATTCCAAGACTGTCAAAAGATTTTGAAAAATGTGAAACTTGTAGTCAAGCTAAGATTACAAAAAGGTCTCATAAAAATGTTGTAAGAAATACCGAATTGCTTGAGTTAATTCACTCTGATTTATGTGAATTTGAGGGAATTTTAACTCGTGGAAGAAATAGATATATTATCACTTTTATTGATAATTTCTCAAAATATACAACTATTTATTTGTTGAAAAATAAAAGTGATGCTTTTGAAAAATTTCAAGATTTTTTAAAAGAAGTTGAAAATCAATTCGGTAGAAAAATAAAAAGAATAAGAAGTGATAGAGGCCGTGAATATGAATCTAGTGCATTTAACTCATTTGTTCAGTCTTTGGGAATTATCCATGAAACTACTGCACCATATTCACCCGCTTCTAATGGTGTGGCTGAAAGAAAAAATAGAACTTTAATTGAGTTAACAAATACCATGTTAATTGAATCTGGTGCACCTTTACATTTTTGGGGTGAAACTATTTTAACTGCATGTCATGTTTTGAATAGGGTGCCACATAAAAAGTCACACACCACACCTTTTGAGATGTGGAAAGGACATAAGCCAAATTTGGGATATTTGAGAGTATAGGGTTGTCTTGCTTATGTAAGGCTTACTGACCCTAAAATATCTAAATTGCGAATTAGAGCTACTACCTGTGCTTTTCTTGGTTATGCAATTAATAGTGCAGCCTATAGATTTTTTGATCTTGAAAACAAAATAATTTTTGAATCTGGTAATGCAATTTTTCATGAAGAAAAATTTCCTTTTAAATTGAAAAATAGTGGGGGTGAAGAAAATATTTTGTCACAACCTAGTTCTTCTACTTCACATTTACAAAATCAAGAAAATTTTGAAATGGAACCTAGAAGGAGTAAAAGAGCTAGAGTTGAAAAGAATTTTGGTCCCGATTATTATATTTTTAACATTGAGGAAAATCCCCAAAATTTAAAAGAGGCTTTAACATCACCTGATGCTATATTTTGGAAAGAGGCTGTAAATGATGAGATGGAATCTCTAATTTCTAATAGAACTTGGAAATTAGTAGATCTTCCCCCGGGTTGTAAGACCATAGGTTATAAATGGGTCCTTAGAAAAAAGTTGAAACCGGATGGATCAATAGATAAGTTTAAAGCTAGACTTGTTGCAAAAGGTTTTAAACAAAAAATTGATCTTGATTTCTTTGATACTTTTTCTCCGGTAACAAGAATTACATCTATTAGATTGTTAATTGCTATTGCTGCAATTTTTTATTTGAAAATTCATCAAATGGATGTAAAAACTGCTTTTCTAAATGGGGACCTAAAGGAAGAAATTTATATGGATCAACCCAAAGGCTTTGTAGAGCCTGGACAAGAAAACAAGGTATGTAAGCTAACTAAATGCCTATATGGCTTAAAACAAACACCTAAGCAGTGGCATGAAAAATTTGATTCTTGCATGATTGAGAATGGTTATAAATCAAATGAATGTGATAAATGTATTTATTCTAAATCATGGAATAATTTACATGTTATTATTAGCCTCTATGTGGATGATATGTTGATTTTTGGCTCAAATATGCATGTTATAAATGAAACAAAAAATATGCTTAAAAGCCATTTTAATATGAAAGATCTTGGTGAGGCTAATTTTATTTTGGGCATGAAAATTACAAAAGCATGTAATGGAATATATCTTGATCAATCACATTATGTTGAGAAAATATTGAGAAAATATAATTTTCATGATCACAAAAGTGTAGCTACTCCTTTTGATTCTAGTGTTCATTTATTTCCTATGAATAATGATGATGAGATTTTTAATCAAAAGGATTATGCTAGTATCGTTGGTAGTTTGCGTTTTGCTACTGATTGTACTAGACCTGACATTGCATATGCAGTAGGAGTGCTTAGCAGATTTACTAGCAAGCGTAGTAAAGATCATTGGCTAGCTATTGAGCGAGTCATGAGATATTTAATTGGTACCAAAAACTATGGCTTATTTTATAAAAAGTACCCTGCTGTGATTGAAGGTTTTAGTGATGCCGATTGGAATACTTTGTCAGGTGATTCTCTCTCTACCACTGGTTATATTTTTACTTTAGCAAGTTGTGCTATTTGTTGGAAATCCAAAAAGCAAACAATAATTGCTAATTCAACAATGGAAACTGAGTTAATAGCATTAGCTTCAGTTAGTGAAGAGGCAAATTGGCTTAGAGATTTGTTATATGAAATTCCACTTTGGGAATTTCAGTTAGTGAAGAGCCAATTTCACCTATATTAATTCATTGTGATAGCACTGCTGCAATTGGTAGAGTTAAAAACCGTTACTACAACGGTAAATCCAGACCTATAAGAAGAAAGCACAGTACTGTGCGATCTTATTTGAGTGGTGGCATCATAACTGTGGATTATATTAAATCTAATGATAATCTTGCAGATCCATTTACCAAGGCCTTGGCAAAAGATAGAGTCTGAAATACATCGAGGGGGATAGGACTAAAGTCCATAGAATCATGAGCCATGTATGAGGATACCCAACCCGAGGACCAGAGATCTTGAGAATTGGATTCAATGAGAAAAACGAATCATACGATGGTCGTAATTCATTGTGATAGCCAATTCCACCTATATTTGTTATATGAAATTCCACTTTGGGAAAAGCCAATTCCACCTATATTAATTCATTGTGATAGCACTGCTGCAATTGGTAGAGTTAAAAACCGTTACTACAACGGTAAATCCAGACCTATAAGAAGAAAGCACAGTACTGTGCGATCTTATTTGAGTGGTGGCATCATAACTGTGGATTATATTAAATCTAATGATAATCTTGCAGATCCATTTACCAAGGCCTTGGCAAAAGATAGAGTCTGAAATACATCGAGGGGGATAGGACTAAAGTCCATAGAATCATGAGCCATGTATGAGGATACCCAATTCGAGGACTAGAGATCTTGAGAATTGGGTTCAATGAGAAAAACGAATCATACGATGGTCATAAGAAATGCACAATTTATTTTTCTTAATTATTTATTTTGTAAATAATTTTATAATTGTTCATCCCTATGATGTAAGTGCATTTATCCTGTAATGTGGAGAGGTTGAGTAAAAAACTCTTAATGAAATTTGTAACTCGTATGAGTGGGGTGTCAGAATTACAGGAGCACCCTTAACAAATTTCACCTATGTGAGTGTGGGGGTGGGGCCACTCCCTATGAGATTCGGACTTAGTCTCAAATACACTCATGAAACCGGGATCAGCACACGGCCATAAAGTGCTAGCTATAAAAGCTCATGTCAACACTTGGATTGTTATGTGTAAACAGTGACGCTTAATTTCCCTAAAGCAGTCCTAGTTCAAGTCAGAGACCACTACGACTCTGGAGTTGAGATCGCTGTTTTACTAAGTGAAGGTTCAATGCAGATCACACCTTCATGATGCATAATGACCTGTCTTTGTCTGGTAATCTCTCTTTAACTAAAAATTTAATATTAAAATGAGTGGGGGATTGTTGGAGCATTTTAATATTAAATAAATAAAATGAATAAATGTAATAACATAAATGAAAAGATATGGGAGTGAATATGGAAAATGAGGAGTTAGTGAAAATGTTTAATCCCACATTGAAAATGAGAGAGACTATTTTATTCTTTTTAAATGTGATGATTAATGGGCTAAAATGTATTGACTCAGATATTGGGCTAGATACGTGCGCTAGAGGGAGGTGAAGAGTGGAGGTATCAAAATTGGAAATGAATCAGCCTCTTGGATCCTCCTACTTGACAGCCCATTCAGAGTAATTACCATATCCGTTGGTGAGTAAATGGCCCGAATTAATACTCCATTTTTACTATGGAAAATAAAGAGCCATTAACCCACGTAATAGACTATCGGTTTGGGCCTTTTCATTCTTCAGAAACTCCTTATCAGACCATTAATTGTATAACTCCAGCCCATTAAATTAATATCCAACAATTAATCTTGTAAAACCCACTACATCAGAATAATGGACCTAATTAAACAGAATAAATTGGGTACTAATTTTGTGAGGCCCATTGAGCCTATAAATAGACTCATTCAGACTCAATCCAAGTTATTGAAAATACAATATACACACAAAAAATAGAGAGATTCTTGTCAAAGAAGGGTGTTCTTTCTAGTGGAGTTTTAGGTTTGAACACTTTGTGCAGAGGTTGTTCTAGCCATACGATACCTGTTGGACTGTTGTATCTTAGGGGAGACAAGTCAGAGAAGGTCTACACCGGTTACAAAGTTTAGCCAACCAAGGGCTTGAATCTCCTTAAAGAGAGCGAGTGCCGCGCCTCAGTTCAAATAGTGTTGTGTAATTTCTCTCTTTAAAGTAATAAAATTCAGAAGTATTATTCAGTTTCTCTTTGTATTTTCTATTATCATTGTATTTGCACCAACAGTCATAAATACCAAAAAAAAACCGTCTTCATTTTCAAACCAAACCGTCAACACTATTGTTGACATCCCATTTTGCAACCCGTATTTAACCACGCATGGAGGGTAAAAGGGTAATTTTGCCTTGGAAATATGCATCTTGATTCTAGCCATTAGATCCTTGGATTCATTTCACCAAAACGATCTTGATGTTGTAACGATCAAATTGACTAGTCATAAGCCCTAATCGGACCACCAGATTGAAAGTTATCATCAAATCAATTTTTAATGGCTAAGATGTACTATCACAAATTGAGTCTGACTATATATGATTATGAACAATTGATTTCAATTGGTTATAGGAGTGATCAATTTGAGTCAATGATGTGTCATAATTTGATTAGTTAGAACTACATTTTATGGTGAGGTTGCATACACCTAATTAATTAGATAGTTAAACATTAATTATTCAATGAGTAATTTGTGTAATTATCTTTTAATTAGAGTAAATTTGGAACCAATTAATTCTGAAATTAGAGTGATTGGAGCCATTTAATGTTAATTGGGAGCTAATTTGGGACCTATTAATGTTAATTGTGCTGAAACCATTTTCTAACAAATGACCTTTGCTCACCATTTCATCAATATCTCTCAGAATATTTTGAATCTGTGAATGAGGTTAATTTTCCCAGAAACTAGACATTCGGGGCTTCAATTTGAGCACAAGAACGAGACAATTCCGATCAGAATTGGATCAAATATGATTTTTCGAAGTTGGCTTTACAAGCTGTTACAGCAGCTACGGGAAAACTGAATTTTGGCTTGCTCCCCACTCCCACCAATCTCTCCATTTAATGCACCAGATTTTCTCCAAGGCTAAAATGAGGTCTAGGTACATAATCCTTGTCAACCCTCATTAAATGGCATTCCATTCATATTCCCTCCACGACTACTATATAAACCCTCCCCCTCCTTCATTCCAAGACACCCAAAAAAAACCCCTCTCTTCTCCTCTCTTGAGTTCTAATGAAGTAGAGTAGTCTTGTCATATCTTGATCTTCTTGAGACTCAAGGTATTGAGTGAGACTCACTCTCCCTCTCCTAGTTCTTCTTTTTTCCTCCACGTTTAGGACCTCCACCAAGAGTCTCCTCCTCCACCGTATGAATCTTACATGAAGGTATAATCCCTTTCCCTAACTTGTTTTTTGTGTTACTATGATGAGAATTTAAGATTAAAGTATGATAGTAATTATTTGAATCCTCTTGAATATGTTTGAATGTTTTTATGTGTTCTTCACATATTCTTGGTTGTTCATCACATGTTCATGCATATCACTAGTTTTGATCTTAAATTTACATCAAAAATAAGAAAAACATTTTTGTTTCATAATTCTTTCAAATCCTTGAATTTAGGTTATCACCATCCACACACATTCACTAGAATTTTATTTTTCAATCCAAATGCAATGTTTAATAAATTGAATTAGGGTTTATCACATGCACACACATTAAATTCAACATGTAAATTGATTGACATATTAGATGATATGATATGATTGTTGGCCACCATAGTCTAGAAGACCGGTTTTACCGGGCAAGGTGGGTGCCTAACACCTTCCCACCTTGTAACATAGCCTCCGAACTTAGATCAAGGGTTAGTAAATCAAATTCTTGTCCATGTAATTTTCAATTTCTAGATTGTAACTAGAAAACAAAGCCATGTACTTTATCTTAGATTGTATCTAGGACCAAAGCCATGTAATTTCCTATGTTCAATGTAAATTTAATTTCAAATTAATAAAATGAGGAATTTTTCAATTATGGTTTTCTTATTTTTCCAATAATTAAATAAGTGGCGACTCCATTATAAAACCCCTAAATCTAAAGGGGAAAATATAACTAGTCGAACCTCCATTTTGAGAGGCAATAACACGACTCCACCCATTCACGTGGGTTTGGCCCAACATTCATTAAAATGGGCCGGGGGTGCGGTCTCTCACAATGGCGACTCCACTGGGGACATTGAGGGCTAAGCTTCAATTAGATTATGGTGGCCAACCATGTCATTGTTTGTTTATTGCTTTTTTGTATATAATATGTCATTATTTTGCATGTCATGCATCATTTGCTTGAATGGAATTTATTTTATTTGTGTGCTAGCCCGGAAGCCCGGTAGTATTAGCCGTGGATTGTGGTCTTCCTGAGACTCACATACCCAGTGGTGAACCTACCACCCACTGTGACAAGGATCATCATGGTTATGCCATGGTGGTTCATAAGGACAAACTGTACCGTTCGGACCAATGCGGCGCTCCTGGCGTCACAAGTTGGGAGGTACGACGTCCTAGGTTGTGGGGACCTTTAACCTACCTTCTACCCATGTTGTAATGACCCATAGAACCTACCTTTAGGCCGGTCCATGTAAATTGCATTTCATTATGCATTTGTTTGGCCGTTGTTTGAACCATGATGACTCAAGTCCAACGCTTGATCCCATCATAATTGTTTGAATCTTGTATGCTATGAATGAACTCAAGCCCAAAGGCTTGTGATTGAACTCTACTTGGTATGGAAACCGAAAATTTTTCTTAAATCATTCTAAGCCCAATACTTGAGCCCATCAAAGGTGTATACGCATGATCAACATCAAAAGCCAAAAGCTTACAAGATGCAAGCCTTCCAAGTGCAAGCCCAAGCCATTTCAAACAAATATCAAAAGATCATAATCAAGGTTCAAGCCTTTCAAGTGCAAGCCCAAGCCATTTCATCATAATCAAGGTTCAAGTACACCAAACCTCAAGCATCCTAAATGGACCAAGAAGAAGCACGTGACTCAACTTTGCCTCACTCCACATTTGGTTTGCAACATCATGGTTAAGCTTAAAATTTGTTTGTTTATTCCATGTTTCTATGTTTCTTTGAATTCAAAATTTTCATGTAGCATTTAATGAGCTTTGTTCATATATATATATATATATATTAAGAAAAAAAAACAAAAAAATTTTCAAAAATTTTTTTTCCCAAGATTTCCAAATCTTTCCCAAAAAAAGAGAAAAATTTTCAAATGAAAACAATCCTTGGACTAGGGGCATTGAGCCCTTAAGTCATTTAAAAAAAATTTCTTTGAACTAGGGGCATTGGACTTGCTAGTGGTTTTTTCAAAAAGATCCATTTTTTTTCTTTCAAAGATTTCAAGATTTTTTAAAGTCTTTTTTTCAAAAGGGCACATGAAGATCTCTTGGACAAAACTTTTTCTAAATCTTGATGTTTAAAGGCTTGAGCAATCAACTTGTACCAAGGAATGATTAATTTCATTTGATTCATGTAAAGACTTTTGCTACTTGACTTAGAATATAAGAAGAAATGGTTTTAAAAGGCAATCAAAAAGAATCCATCCATCAGAAAATCCCAAGAATCCATGCACTTGATCCAATTTTCAAAAGTCTTTTGTTTTACATCATTAGAGCATTCATACTTTTTCTTTTAAGAGGAATTTATTAAAAGAGCTCAAGTCATTGTGCCTACAAGCAAACATTACTAGGGATAGGAGGCCATCTTTGGTTAAACCAAATTATTTCCTATTACCTAGAATGATCATTATCCATTGCTAGCCCATTTGAGCCTTTAAACACTTAGCCTTTTTTTTTTTTTTACATAAACCCACTAAAATCTAAACCTAGGGTGGGAAAATTCAAAGTATGCATGCTTAAATCTCATGTTAAGGAGGAGTTGACCTTGAGCTTTGAAGCTAATTGATAAAGCTCTCCTAGAAGAGATGAAAGACAGGTAGAGAATTCATTAAACTAAATGAGCTTTCACTTAATCAAGGAAAGAGAAATGAAATTCCATTAAGGTGAAAGAAAGCAAAATGTGCATCAAGTTTGAAGAACCTAAATTCATCATGCTAAGAAGAGTAGAAGGTTCATTTAAAAGAAAGTTCATCAAAAAAGGAAAAAATCATTAAGCATAGAAAGGTGCAAGTGCATTGAGGCAAGAAAGAAGTGCATCAAAATGACCAAAAATTATTAATTTGAGAAAAATAAGGAGGGCAAAATGTCCCCAAAAGTTCATTCAATCAAGAGATGAAAAAAAAAAGAAAAAAAGAAAAGAAAAGAAAAGAAGCCTGCTAGGCTGAAAACCCAAAAGGGTGGTCTAGGCAAAAGTTAGGACCAAAAAAAAAAAAAAAAAAAAAGAAAGAAAGAAAGCCCGCTAGGCTAAAAACTCAAAAGGGCGGTCTAGGCAAAAGTTAGGGCCAAAGAAATGAAGAAAAAGAATAGAAAAAAATTGGAAGATTCTACCAAGTTGGAAACTTGAAGATGCAAAAGAGAATAATTTTACAAGATGAAAGTTTAGAGGTATGATTCAAGAGGAATGAACATTAAAACGATTGTTGATACAAGTGACCAATGAAGACTAGTGAGAAGATGACAATGAAGAAATTGGAAAACTCCTCCAATACTTGATTTTTGAGTAATACATACTTGCGGGAAACATCATTGGGAATTTTGAGCCTTTTATATCTTTCATTTCATAACCCAAACCCGGCCTACATTACAACCCATGAGTAAAGACTTTCTTGAAGTGTTGCTAGTTGTAGGCACATCTTAAACTCTAATATTATTTTCTCTTGAATTAAAAATGAAAAATGCTTAAGATTTTCGAACCCCACAGGATCGTATGTCCGAGGACAAAATTTCTCAAATTCTCAAATCCTCAAAATGACTCAAAAGAACTTCCAAACCAGGAGCACTCTCCTTGTTTGCACCCAACAATGTGATTCATAAATATTATCACATTTCATTTCTTGATTGTCCTTGGAGACTTAATCTGACGATGTTCAAAAGGATGAAGCAAATTTGATTATATGAGTTTAATGATCTTGATCCTTCCTAATCAAAGAGATTTGTTTGGTTCTTAAACACTATGATTTTCTAAAATGGTTGTTTAAAGGATCACATCTTGTTCCAAAAAAAAAAAAAATCATTATTTTTCAAAATCCAGTTCTCTTGAACTACGTCTTGACTTAATCCTCTACAAGAGAGGTACGTAGGCAACCTTTCAAAGGCCCGGTCCCAATCATCCAAACAACCTTGTGAAGCAAAATCAAAACAATGTGACAAAATTGTTTGGGTGCATGTTAGGTTATGCCTATTTGTTTGCATTAAGCATGTTTAAACTTGGAGTATTGGCCTATTTATATTGTGTGCAAGTTTTCACAATAATTGGTTTCTAACAAGCTAGAGAAAGAAAGTCTTTTTGCAGGAACCAAGGATGGCGGACCATGATCTTCTTTCATGTACTCCAATGGTCACAACATCAAATAAATTCAGCTTCAATTTAAGCATGGAATATGCCCCAAACTAGGGGTATTGGGTAAGTACTTCCAATTCATTTCAATAAATAAATCCATTACTAATTAAAATTATCTTTTTGTAGGAATTAAGAAAGGACTTATCCAGCAATCTGCATCAACTTCCAGCCAAAGTTAATTCATTCAAAGGATAGGTTTTTCAAAAAAAAAAAAAAAAATCATCATGAATAAATCTTTATCACTTTTTGATAATGAAAAAAATCTTCAAATCTCAAAAAAAAAAAAAAAAAAAAAAAAAAGAAGAAGAAAAGAAAAGAGAGAATTTTCAAAAAGCCTTGGGACTAGGGGCATTGGGCTCGTACTTCTTAGGTTACCATAAAAAAAATTCACCAATCAAAATTTTCAATTCCTTCAAAAAAAAAAATCAATATTTCCAAATTTTTCAAAAAAAAAAAAAAATTCATCAATCAAAATTTTCAATTCTTTGAAAAAAAAAAGCAAGATTTCAAAATTTTTCCCAAAAAAAAAAAAAATTTCATTAAATTCTTCTTCAGGTACAAAAAGCTATGACCCTCTTCCACATTCTCCAATGGTGCAACATCAAGTCGACTGTCTACCCTCAGCATTTTTCGAAGCATGGAATATGTCCCAAACTAGGGGCATTCGCTAGGTATGCCAAAGTCTTTTCAATAAATAACTTCGTTACTAATTAAAAATATTTATTTTGCAGGTATTAGGGTAAAAAGCCCACAAGCATCGGTATGCATAATGCCTTTCAAATCCACAGACCTCTGGGAAGCACGTCCAAATTCAATTTCAATGGACCTCTGGGAAGCACGTCCAAACATCAATCGATCAGACCTCTAGGAAGCACGTCCAAATTCAATTTCATCAAAGGAAGCATGTCCAAAATCCTCATTTTGTCATAACCACTAGTAAGCATGTCTTGTACTCATTTTTTTACACCAAAAAAAAAAAAAAAAATTGCATGCATCAACTACGTTTAGACCTGATCCTCTCACCAAGAGGTACGTAGGCAATCTCCCTTGAGATTCGGTCCATATTTTGATCCATAACATGACCATCTACACTTTTATCTACATGCATCATACATTCACCACGGTTAAATACTAATTGCAAAGTTGGGTGTCTCTTTCAAACATTGACATTCGCTTTGCAAGCTTTGCCAATGAGGGGCATTCTGTTGACACCCCATTTTGCAACCCGTATTTAACCACGCATGGAGGGTAAAAGGGTAATTTTGCCTTGGAAATATGCATCTTGATTCTAGCCATTAGATCCTTGGATTCATTTCACCAAAACGATCTTGATGTTGTAACGATCAAATTGACTAGTCATAAGCCCTAATCGGACCACCAAATTGAAAGTTATCATCAAATCAATTTTTAATGGCTAAAATGTACTATCACAAATTGAGTCCGACTATATATGATTATGAACAATTGATTTCAATTGGTTATAGGAGTGATCAATTTGAGATCAATGATGTGTCATAATTTGATTAGTTAGAACTACATTTTATGGTGAGGTTGCATACACCTAATTAATTAGATAGTTAAACATTAATTATTCAATGAGTAATTTGTGTAATTATCTTTTAATTAGAGTAAATTTGGAACCAATTAATTCTGAAATGGGAGTGATTGGAGCCATTTAATGTTAATTGGGAGCTAATTTGGGACCTATTAATGTTAATTGTGCTGAAACCATTTTCTAACAAATGACCTCTGCTCACCATTTCATCAATATCTCTCAGAATATTTTGAATCTATGAATGAAGTTAATTTTCCCAGAAACTAGACATCCGGGGCTTCAATTTGAGCACAAGAACGAGACAATTCCGATCAGAATTGGATCAGATATGATTTTTCGAAGTTGGCTTTACAAGCTGTTACAGCAGCTACGGGAAAACTGAATTTTGGCTTGCTCCCCACTCCCACCAATCTCTCCATTTAATGCACCAGATTTTCTCCAAGGCTAAAATGAGGTCTAGGTACATAATCCTTGTCAACCCTCATTAAATGGCATTCCATTCATATTCCCTCCACGACTACTATATAAACCCTCTCCCTCCTTCATTTCAAGACACAAAAAAAATCCCCTCTCTTCTCCTCTCTTGAGTTCTAGTGAAGTAGAGTAGTCTTGTCATATCTTGGTCTTCCTGAGACTCAAGGTATTGAGTGAGACTCACTCTCCCTCTCCTAGTTCTTCTTTTTTCCTCCACCCTTAGGACTTCCACCAAGAGTCTCCTCCTCCACCGTATGAATCTTACATGAAGGTATAATCCATTTCCCTAACTTATTTTTTGTGTTACCATGATGAGAATTTAAGATTAAAGTATAATAGTAATTATTTGAATCCTCTTGAATATGTTTGAATGTTTTTATGTGTTCTTCACATATTCTTGGTCGTTCATCACATGTTCATGCATATCACTAGTTTTGATCTTAAATTTACATCAAAAATAAGAAAAACATTTTTGTTTCATAATTCTTTCAAATCCTTGAATTTAGGTTATCACCATCCACACACATTCACTAGAATTTTATTTTTCAATCCAAATGCAATGTTTAATAAATTGAATTAGGGTTTATCACATGCACACACATTAAATTCAACATGTAAATTGATTGACATATTAGATGATATGATATGATTGTTGGCCACCATAGTCTAGAAGACCGGTTTTACCGGGCAAGGTGGGTGCCTAACACCTTCCCACCTTGTAATATAGCCTCCGAACTTAGATCAAGGGTTAGTAAATCAAATTCTTGTCCATGTAATTTTCAATTTCTAGATTGTAACTAGAAAACAAAGCCATGTACTTTATCTTAGATTGTATCTAGGACCAACGCCATGTAATTTCCTATGTTCAATGTAAATTTAATTTCAAATTAATAAAATGAGGAATTTTTCAATTATGGTTTTCTTATTTTTCCAATAATTAAATAAGTGGCAACTCCATTGTAAAACCCCTAAATCTAAAGGGGAAAATATAACTAGTCGAACCTCTATTTTGAGAGGCAATAACACGACTCCACCCATTCACGTGGGTTTGGCCCAACATTCATTAAAATGGGCCGGGGGCGCGGTCTATCACAACTATATGAGTAAATCTTTTAACAAAACTATCCCGAAATGCCAAAACAACACTCAGTACCATAGTTAGTAAAATATGTTATATATATATATATATATATATAATACAGTAATGTCAATAAATATACTAGTGGGTATAATTTGGCATTTTCACAAAAAATTCGTTTAAAACTTTTGGCAAAATAAAAAATGAAAACGAAAAAAGAATGATACATATATAGTATAGGTATAATACGTTTATTTTTAAAATTTTCACGCTGTAAAATATAGAAATTTTTATATACATTTTCAATAATAAATACAGTATTAATATTAGAAATTATTTTCAACACTTTAATTTGAAAAATCTACTATAATGGACAAAATTATTTAAATAAACATGATTAATAGAATATAAATATTCAATAAAATAATTCGTACTAAAACTATTTTATTATTAGTT
The DNA here is from genome assembly GCA_030445155.1 of Quercus variabilis. NCBI lineage: Eukaryota > Viridiplantae > Streptophyta > Magnoliopsida > Fagales > Fagaceae > Quercus > Quercus variabilis. Next base: position 25,381,599 of record CP129455.1, on the reverse strand, counting down.
AAAATAGAATGATAGATATTCAAAATTTTTCCAAAATTCTGTTATGGGACTATAAAATTAATCTCATATACAAAAACTATAAAAATTAATCCTTGGGAAAGTACTAAAACTACAAGATGAATATATATTATAATAATAAATAAATAAAGAGAAGAAAGTACATGAAATTGTGGTTCAAAGAAATCAAGATCTAAAAGTTATACTTTTGTAAAAAGTGTGGATATTTTGATACTTCAGCTTAAGAACACTAAAAATTGTGGTAAGTCTCCTATGAACTATAATGCTTCTCCTTTTGTTTTATGCAGCCTAAAGCATGTGATGGTTTTGACATATGGCTTCAGAAAAAGCCACATGCTAAACATCCATTCCCATGACTAAGCAAACATCAGTGAAGGCCAAGGTCAATCTGTGAGTGTTTGTCTTCGACACGCAAGGGAATCTTATCAACACTCCAACAAGGGAATGAAGAACAGTAACAAGCCTTCGATGCAAAAAAGTTAGCAGCCAATTAGCCTATATAAAACAAATGGTGCGAAGTATATACTCTTCGTCGCCACACTCCCAAGTAACACTACAACAAAATGTACTTTTAGTGACGAAAATTAGCGAGGAAATATTTTTCGTCGCTAAAAATACAGCTTTAGTGACGAAATATTAATTTCGTCACTAATAATGAAAAAAATTATTACATTTAGTGACGAAAAATAAATTTCGTCGCTATTGTGATCTGAAAAATAAGCTCCATGGAGGGAAACTTTGGCGCCAACTTAATTAACCTATAGTGACGAAATATTTCGTCGCTAAAAGTTGAAATTTTTAGTGACGAAATATTTCATCACTGTCAGTATTGCTGTGGATAGTTTTAGTGATGAAAATACGTTCGTCGCTATAAGTAAGTATTAGTGACGAAAAATAGTCGTCACTAAAAAAATAAAGATTTTGCACTTATATGTTTTTAGCGACGAAATAACATTTCGTCACTAAAAGTATGCTTTAGAGACGAAATAATAATTTCGTCACTAAAAACAATAATAGATTTTTTAGTGATGAAATCATATTTCGTCACTAAAAGTATGAATTTCGTCACTAAAAACAATAATAGATTTTTTTAGTGACGAAACCATATTTCGTCACTAAAAGCTTTGGTACATATATGAACCCATTAGGTGCCAATAAAAAAAAAGTTCCGCCAAACTCAATTAAGCTACAGCGACGAACCGTTTCGTCGCTAAAAGATTAATTTTTTGCGACGAAAACGTTCGTCGATAAAGCTGTTAGTAACAACGCTTCAGCCCCTTTTTTTTTTTTTTAATCTTTTCTGGTCTTTCAACAACGCATACCCACAAAAAAAAAACTTTCCCAACACTTTCAGCAACGCATACCCACATAAACTTTCCCAACACTTTCAGCAACGCATACCGGCGACGATCCGCTAAGCGTCGTGCTTACCGGCGACGATCCGCTTTGCGTCGCGCTCAGCGGCAACGATCCGCTAAGCGTCGCGCTCAGCGGTGACAATCCGCTAAGCGTCGCGCTCAGTGGTGACGACTCGCTAAGCGTCGTGCTCAGCGGCGACGATCCGCTCAGCAGCAACGATCCGTTAAGCGTCGCGCTCAGCGACGACGCTTCGGCGACGATCCCAGCGTCGCACTAAGCGCCGCGCTCAGCGGCCCACCGGCGACGCTTCGGCGATGATCCAAGCGTTGCACTCAGCGGCCCACCGGCGACGCTTCGGCGACGATCCCAGCGTCGCACTCAGCTCCCACCGGCGACGGTTCACCGATTCAGGTCTTTTTTTTTTTGTTTTTTTTCTTTCTCCTTTTGAGTCCAATGCTAATCATATCATTATCACCCTATGTTTGAATCATCATAAGACAGAAAATTAAATATTTAGAAAGGAAAAAAGAACCACATAGATACAAGTTTCTTTTTGTGTTATTGATAATGTCACGGTTAGATGAAATGCTTGGAAACATGACTGATTATTGTGTTGGGTGTTTCTCTCATAGTAATTGCAGGAGTTGTGACTTCTCTTTTTAAATTGATTTCTTAGTTTTATACTTATGGTTATGACTGATTATTACCTAAAAACTAATATTTGAGTTTTTTTTTTTTTTTTTTAATGAAATTCAATTTTGAACTCTTTTGTTTTACAGGAAGAGACTAGTGTCTGGATTTCACCTTGGAAATTATCTTGGAACTATAAAGAATTGGATTTCATTCAGGTTGTTTTGACTTTCTTCAAGCTCTTGTTTTGATTTCTTTTTGTGATGTTAATTTTTGGGTTTGTTAATATAGTACTTGTTAATATAACTTAAAGATGAAAGATGTGTGTGTGTGTGTGTGTGTGTGTGTGTGTGTGTGTGTTGGGGGGGGGGGGGGTGTTTGTGGATGTGTTTGTTTATTTTAGATAATTGTTTGCAACATCATTATACCATTTTTTAGTTCAGTGAAACTTTTGTGTCTCACAATTATAATTGGAAGTACCTTTTAGTAAGTTTAATCATGATTGTAACTTGTTCGCAATCATTTCTACTCAAGGCTTTGATGCATTGCTATGCCATTTAGATGGGTTGTTAAAGCAGATGATTGGCATAGCAATGCATGAGCTTATTTCCTCCCTGTTTCATTCCTTGATAATAATAACAATCTCTCCGACATGATATAAAATTTTCTTCATTCTAACCAAAGGAAAAAAAGAAAAACAGGAAACATCAATCTTCAAGCAAGCCAGTAATATAGAGTCATTTTCTTTGTGTTGAAAGTGCTCTTTTTTTACATCTATTTAATTACTTAGTTGTTTTTCTTGGCCACTTTTATGCCTTAGATGATCATTAATGATTCTTCTCTTCTTTGACCACTATTCTCATCTTTGAAACATTCTTTTTTTTCCCAAGTAAAAGGAAAAGTTTAGATTGATTTCCTTGTGTGTTTATATTTGTAGAACTTCTTGATAGGAGGATAGTTTAACACCTTTAGTTACTATAACATTGTGTTTCCTTCTTTATTGAAATTCTTACATTGTCTCCATCAAGAGGTAAAGCTGCACTTACCTATGTGTTGCATGCAGGTAAAACTTCACTCATCTTTTTGTGCTTATCATTGGGTCTACTTAACTGTTCACTAAAAGCTATCTTTCTTTTATTTTCAGCTCTCTCGTTTGTGGCTGAAGAAATTGTGAGGAACAAGGTGAAGAACACAAGTTAACTTTGGATTTTTTCTAAAAGTTATAAACTTAGCTTGAGCAAAGTAAGTATATTCTAATTAAAAACTTATAAAACTCTATATATACTTGTGATGTTGGAAATTTATTTTGTGGTGGGTTGTTGTGTTGGAGCAAGCGAGTGGCTTGCATGATGTTATAAGGTGGCTTAAATTCATATTGGGAATGTTTTTAATTTCTTGCAAATGTGAATGAAATTTGTTGATTAGTAGCAATTGTGTTCCTTTATTCAATTTCTATACTTGTATGCATTATACTTGTGATGTTGGAAACTTATTTTGTGGTGGGTTGTTGTGTTGGAGCAAGCGGGTGGCTTGCATGGTATTATAAGGTGGCTTAAATTTATATTGGGAGTGTTTTTAATTTCTTGCAAATGTGAATGAAATTTGTTGATTAGTAGCAATTGTGTTCCTTTATTCAATTTCAATACTTGTAAGCATTATACTTGTGATGTTGGAAATTTATTTCGTGGTGGGTTGTTGTGTTGAAGCAAGCGGGTGGCTTGCATGGTGTTATAAGGTGGCTTAAATTCATATTGGGAGTGTTTTCAATTTCTTGCAAATGTGAATGAAATTTGTTGATTAGTAGCAATTGTGTTCCTTTATTCAATTTCAATACTTGTAAGCATTATAGTTGTGATGTTGGAAATTTGTTTTGTGGTGGTTTGTTGTGTTGGAGCAAGCGGGTGGCTTGCATGGTGTTATAAGGTGATTTAAATTCATATTAGGAGTGTTTTTAATTTCTTGCAAATGTGAATGAAATTTGTTGATTAGTAGCAATTGTGTTCCTTTATTCAATTTCAATACTTGTAAGCATTATAGTTGTGATGTTGAAAATTTGTTTTGTGGTGGTTTGTTGTGTTGGAGCAAGCGGGTAGCTTGCATGGTGTTGTAAGGTAGTTTAAATTCATATTGGGAGTGTATATTTGTGTGTGCAATGTATATTTATTTAAATATTAATATAAACTTGTGCATTCATGAATAGGATAGAACTTTATCTAAGTAGCTTATAGATTTAGATGTTAGAATACATTATGCATGAGTTGTCCTTGTATTACTAAAGTAGCATTCATCTTGTAATTGTAGTCAAACATGGATAAAAGTTGGATGACAATGGGTAAGACACTCGATGGCAGATTAAGTCATGGATATATTGAAGGGGTCAATGCATTTATTAATTTCGCAAGAGCAGTTGTGGACTTGAGTGGTAATATTCTGTGTCCGTGTATTCACTGTGTGAATTGCTATCGACAATCTTTTCAAACTGTGCGTATCCATTTGTTTCATCGTGGAATTATGCAATCTTACATTAATTGGTATAATCATGGAGAGGCTCGTGTATTGAATGAGAACATTCATGATAATGAAATGTCGGATGGTGATCATATGGATGGTATCGATGCCTTAGTAGATGACCGAATTAGAGGGGAACCAAGAAATGCAACCGAAGATGAGGAAGTGCGTCATTTTGACAAACTTGAAGAAGATGCAAAGCGTGAGTTGTATCTGGGTTGCACTGATTATAGTATTTTGAAATTTGTTATTGAGATGTTGAATGTAAAGGTAATGACCAACTTGAGTAATAAGGGACTTGATATGATGCTAGAATTGTTGACAAAGGTTTTACCAAAAGGTAACTTAGTTCCAAGGTCAACTTATGAAGCAAAGAAGATATTACGTGACTTGGGCATGTCATACGAGCATATAGATGCATGTAAAAATGATTGTCCACTATTTTGGAAGGAAAATGAAAACCTTAATAAATGTCCGGTGTGTGAGGTGCCTAGGTACAAAGATACACGTACTCAAGGTAAGAAGATTCCTCACAAGGTATTGCGTTACTTCCCGTTGACACCGAGACTAAGGAGATTGTACATGTCAGGCCAAAAAGCTAAGGACATGAGATGGTATATAGACAAACGTGTGGATGATGGGATAATGAGGCATCCGGCTGATAGTGAGGAGTGGAAGGAGTTTGATTTGCAACATCCTGATTTTGCTCTTGAACCTCGCAATGTAAGGTTGGGGTTGACTACAGATGGATTTAATCCTTTTGGGAATATAAACAACAACTATAGTATGTGGCCTGTCATACTTATCCCCTATAATCTACCGCCTTGGTTGGTTATGAAGGAGCCGTATTTTATGTTGTCCTTACTTATTCCCGGTCCTCATCAACCGGGGAATGAGATTGATATTTATTTGAAACCATTGGTTGATAAGTTGAAGGAGTTGTGGGAAGAATGTGTAGAAACTTATGATGCTTATAGTAAAGAGCATTTTCAGATGCGTGCAACTTTGTTGTGGACAATACATGACTAGTCTGGATTTGGTAACGTGTCCGGGTGGAGGACAAAGGGTTATCATTCTTGTTACACTTGCAATGATCAACCATATTCAGAAGCTTTGGAAAGTAAAATTGGATTCATTAACCATCGAGCTTATTTACCTATGGAACATCGTTGGAGACATAGTCGGTTGCATAATGGTTTACCAGAGGAAGGGAAGAGATCCTTAGAGTTACAAGTGGAAAAGATACAAGAGCAGCTAGATAGAATGCCAAATATAATTTTAGGAAAGCATCCAAGTAACAAGAAGAAACAACTTATTGGGGAGCCAAATTGGTCAAAGGCAAGTATTTTGTATAAGCTTCCATATTGGAAAAATAAAAAGCTTAAGCACAACATTGATGTCATGCATGTGGAGAAGAACATTAGTGAGAGTACTTATGGTACTTTGTTGAGCATTGAGGGGAAAAATAAGGACACTGACAAAGTTTGGATAGACTTGCAAAATATGAACTTCAGGCACACGTTGCATTTGAAACAACGTCCTGATGGATCATATGCCAAGCTTCGAGCTTTCTTTTCATTAAGTCCCAATGAAAGGGATGGTTTTTATGACTTTTTGAAATCAGTCAAGTATCCGGATGGCTATGCAGCCAACATATCAAGGTCAGTGAATGCAAAAAATGGTAGATTATCTGGTTTGAAAAGTCACGACTGTCATGTGCTACTACAACGAATTCTTCCAATTGGATTGCGAGGGTTTGCAGATAAAGACATTAGTATTGTATTGTTTAAGTTGGGCAACTTCTTTCAAGACTTATGCTCAAGGACCTTAAAGCGAAGTGAATTGGAGAAACTAGAAGAACGTATAGTTCTTATACTATGCAAGCTTGAGAGATTCTTTCCTCCAGCATTCTTTGATGTTATGGTCCATCTTGCTGTTCACTTGCCTCGAGAAGCAATTCTAGGAGGCCCGGTACAATATCGGTGGATGTATCCAATTAAAAGGTAACTAGATCTTTTGATGTATTCATTAATTGCATTTTTTCCACATGGTATAAAATCACATTCTATGTGTATTTTTTCCTTGTAGGTACCTTGGAAAATTGAAAAGATACGTTTCCAACCGAGCTCGACCAGAAGGTTCGATTGCAGAGGCTTACATTCTTAAAGAATGTATTAACAACTGGTCTTTGTATATTGATGGGATTGAAACTGTGCATAACCGAAGAGAAAGAAATGAAGATTTTGGTGAATCTAGCGAAGAATTGATAGTTTTTTCACAAACTACCCGACCTATAGGTGGTAGGTGAAATGATGGCGATTTGTCTCGTGCATTGCTTGATACTGCTCATTGGTACTTACTGTATAATAGTCCTGAGCTAGAGCCTTATTTAAAGTATGTGATTTCATATGCATATATTGTTTAATCAAGTTTTGAATATTATTTGCATTGCTTAGCTGAAAATAAATCATTTTATTTTTAATAGCGAACACAAAAACACATTGCATAATCCTACTGGAGAAGCCATAACTCAAATCCAACGACAAGAGTTTCCCAAGTGGTTTAGAGAATGTGTAAGACATTTGAAATTTAATCACACTAATAAATTTAAACATTTAAATTTATTCGTCATTACTTATTACTAATAGGATATCATTTGTTGTATGTCATTATAGATGAATAGATTGAAAGTTAACGAGTCATCAGAAGCTACTAAACAGTTATGGTCATTAGCAAATGGTCTTAAGCCATATGTGAAGGAGTACATTGTTTGTATGGTCAATGGTGTAAAGTTCCATACAAGGGACCTAGACAATCGTCGTGTAACCCAAAACAGTGGTGTATGTACCAAAGGGGACCATGAAGGAGAAATGCACAACTTCTATGGTCATATGTGCAAAATTTGGGAATTAGAGTATATGTTTCGCCATAAAGTTGTTTTGTTCCAGTGTGAATGGTATAATACTAGTACCAATGGTCGAAGGAGAACAATAAGAACTGATGCACATTGCACGAGCATTGATGTTACAAGTCGATGGTATCAAAATGACCCTTTTATACTTCCTAGTCAAGCGAAACAAGTTTTCTACCTTCAAGATACAAAATTGCGTGACCCTTGGAAAATTGTGCAATGCATCCAACATAGGGGAGTGTTTGATGTCCCAGAAGTCGGGAGCGGAGAATCCAATGATAATACAGAAGATAGTGACGCATTCCAACAAGAAGCAATTATTGATATTGTCCCTATCAATGTTGAAGACAATATTATTGAGTATTATATGGGTGATGTTGAAACTGAGGTTATTCTTGAAGGTGAAACTTCAAAAGACACTAATCAAAATGAAGAGCACGACATACCTGATGTTGATCTTGATATGGATTATGATATGTAGAGTTCATAACAATTGTCTTAAATGTTATGTGATTGTCTTAAAGTTTTATGCTTGTCTTAAAGTTTTATGCTTGTCTTAAAGTTTTATGCTTGTCTACATAGCAATTGTTATTGAAATGTTTTGTACTTATCTTAAACTTGATATGGATATTGATATGGTCATTTGTTGTATTGAGTTAATAGCAATTGTGTTCAAATTTAGCACTTGTGAATTGCTTGATATGGATAATAGTATGGACTATAATATGTAAAGTTAGTAGTAATTGTTATTGAGATGTTTTGTACTTATCTTGAACTTGATATGGATATTAATGTGGTCATTTGTTGTGTTGAGTTAGTAGTAATTGTGTTCAAATTTTGCACTTGTAAATTGCTTGATATGGATAATAGTGTGGATTATAATGTTAAGTTAGTAGCAATTGTACTTATCTTTCATATCAATACATAGTTTCAAAAAATGCCCAAAAATGCCAAATACACTCATAATATACCGAGGTATGAGATAGCAAGATTGGATAGAATGAGGCAAAACCAAGAGATAATTGATGCTTTGGGATTGAAGCACATCTCAACTTCTCTAAAGGATTCTGCTCAATCCAATTGTGCAAAAGGGAAAAGAAGTAGAACTAGTGTTGTGGTAGATGATGATTATGTACCACCTATTGGTGACGATGAGAATGATGTTGAGTCATCTAACTCTTTAATCCATAAGGTACAATAGATATTCCATAGGGTGCAATAGATAATAACTTTGGTTCTATTATTTGTAATGACTTTGTTGTTCTATTATATATATGTTTCTAGTTACAGATGGCACCAGGACGACTTACACGCTCGTGAGGTGAGGCATCTATCTCGGTGGTCCAATCTACGGTCCAATCTATGGTTCAATCTACAGAAAAACCTCTTGAAGCAAATTCTCTCGCCCAAAGTTCTTCAAGTGCGGAGGCTACCGACGCATTAACTAGCACGACTGGTAATTACATAGAACATACTTAATTGCAACTGCACCTTGTCTTTACTATTGAGATTATACTTAATGTACATAGAATGTATAATTTTATAACATTGATAATTTTTAAATAGGATCTGCTAGCAGAAATACCCGTGGAACAACACGTGGTATAGCAGTACGGGCACTTGTTGAAAAAAGTAGTAAACTACCAGTACGTATAGCTGCAGAGTATGATGCTCCTGTAGGGAAAAATGCATGCAAGCTTGTCAATCAAATTGGGGTACAAGTGCGAAGTAATTTGTCCAGTTACAACGTAAAAAATTGGAAAAGTGTTGATGCTGCTACTAGAGATGTGGTGCTTCAAAATATCGTGGTAAATTTATATTAATAACGTTTAACTCGTCTTTGTTGTCACTAAGTATATTAATTCATATAATAATATTTTTATAATACATATATACTTCATTTTACAGGATCAGTTTGAGCTTGAAGGAGATTCCAACTTAGTAACGAAAACAGTAAATACAAAATGTGGAAGATTATTGAGTAGCGGCTCTAACAAGTTGTATCAGACTTATAAGAAACTTGTACAATCTCATGATGAAGACTATGCAAAAAGCCACCCGCAAAAGAATGTCACATTTGAGCAATGGATTGGACTTATTGAAGGGAGATGGACCAATAAGGACTGGCTGGTAAATTATTTATGCGTATATTATTATTATCCAATATTTACTATATTATGTTGTCAAATGATGAAGTAAATTTATATTGTTTTATTAATGATTTAATAAATATCTTGAATGTTCTTTATTAGGAAAAATCAAGAATTAATTCTAAAAATAGAAGCAAAACTTCAGGCAAACATAGATGCGGGACAAAGGCACTTGCTGGTAGGGTTAATGAGGAGGTGCATGTTTTTTCATTTTCTTAAATCTTAGTATATTACATGTTGTGATTAATTAACTATAAATAACTAACACTCGAATGTTAATTAATTAGACAAATAATAATGGCGGTCAAGTTCCTGAATTGGCAAAAGTCTACAAAGATGTTCATTTTAATCCAAACACAAATAAGTGGATACACCATGACGATGAAGCGACATATGTATGTGTATCATTCCATCCCTATTATTCCATTCTTATCATGTTTGTAAAGTTATTACATATGTAGTATTAATGTTGTGATTGTTGTTTTTTTTTTTTTCCTCTCTCAAATGGTAGGAAACTATTCTCAAAGTGCAAGAGGATCATTGTCAAGATCCTAATGCAATTCCCCTTACACAAGAGGAAATCTCAAACTTGGTTTTTAAGAAAAAATCTAGTATTGTAAAAGGACTTGGCATGAGACCTTTTTCTTCTCTAGTAACCACTGCCTCATCTAGTGCCTCGGTAGAGTATATTCATCGGTTAGAAAATGAGATAATTGAGCTCAAAGAGGCAAGAGTTAGGGACGAAGAGGAGCGAGCTAAGGAGCAAGAGGCGCGAGCTAAGGAGGAAAAGGCGCGAGCTAAGCAAGATGAGATCCAAAAGAATATTCTTAATTTTTTGAGGAGCAAGGGTTATGATGACGGTTTTAACTATGAGGGTGGTTCATCTTCAAGTTAAATCACTTATAGGTAACACTTCATTTTTTATGTATCATTTGAAACTAATTGTTAGAAATCTTTTTATAACATAGTTAATGTTTTTACTTTACGATTTTAATGTAATAGTATTTTTATATTTGTGCAGATTTCTTATTGGTGGCTTTAGGGGATTACTTTTGGCATTATTTGAAGACATATGAGGACATCTTTTGGCTCTAGGGGGTTCTAATTATATTATGCTACATTTCTTGTATTGTTATAAAACATTTTAAGTTATTGTATGTGTTGCAAACAATTGTTGTATGGAAGGAGTTTTAATTTGATACTTGTTTTAATTTTAACTTGTGGAATGTATGGATTGATTTTTTTATAAATGTGTTGTTGAAATAATTGTGTTAATCAAATTTGAGGTTTGAATAATGTAATGATAGGTTACAGGTTAATATCAACGTCATGAAAATAATAAAAACAGAAAATATGTTTTAGTGACGAATTTTTTCGTCACAAATATGGCAACAAAAAATTGTTTTAGTGACGAAATATTTCGTCACTAAATACAGTGGAATTTTGTAAGAAATGGTTTTAGTGACGAACATTTTCGTCACTATATGTGCATGGATTTTTTTAAAAATAGTTTTAGTGATGAATATTTTCATCACTATATGTACCCGAAAATAGTTTTAGTGACGAAATTTTTCGTCACTAAATATGATTTAATAAACTGAAATGGTTTTAGTGACAAAATATTTTTGTCACTAAATACTGTTTTTAGCAAGGAAAATATTTAGCGACGAAACGTTTTCGTCGCTAAAAGTTTTTTTATTTATTACCAAATTGGACTTTTAGTGACAAAATTTTTCGTCGCTAAAAGTCGCCAGGACTTTTAGCGACGGGGCTACAGCGACGAAACGAATTTCGTCACTAAAAGTCCAATTTCGTCACTAAAGGTTCTTAGTGACGAAAAACTGGACTTTTAGTGACGAAAATTTTCGTCACTAAAAATACATTTTCTTGTAGTGTAAATTGAGACGAACCCATCTTTTTTTGATGAACATCGAGACGAACCCATCAAATCTAGTGATGGTGAGAAATATTATGTTTACAATGTTTTTATAACACTTATAAAAAATTTTAAATAGTTAGTTATTATTGGTTATAATTTAAATCCACTACCTAAATTACTTTTTTACCTACCTATAACAACTAGTAACAGTTTAATAATTATAATTTGTTATGAAAATGTTATAAACAAAACATTTATTAGCAACGATAAGCAAGGTCTATACCTTTTTTCCCTCTCTATTGAGAGCAGCAAAAGTCTCAATTCTCTCAACTCCTACACCAGACCATATTTATGGTAAACTACAGATTACCCACTTATAGTTTGACCCGAATTTAAACTACCTACTTGTGGTTTAAAAGTTGACACTTTGCCCACCTGATGTTAGTTCTGTTAGGTTTTCGTAATCCACCTTAACTTTTCTATTAGAAAAAACACATTTTAATTTGAAAACAAAACATAAAATTGATCTAAAAGTTAGGGTTTAAAATTCTATGAACATTGCACATGAAATTTCAAATAAGTACAAAATGCAAGGTAAGCTTCTAGTAAATCATTTGCAGGGCCCCCATCTACCACATGCAACCCCTTTTCAACCAAACCTACACCGCCTGAGCTTTAGCCCTCTCAATAAACATCTTCTTCTTTGTAGAGATAGAGAGATATTCATCTAGCTAGCTGTAGTGTGTCTCATGGAGCATGGATTTAGGCTGGGCTTGAAAGAGAGATTTATCCAGCCGAAAAGCTTTTTGGAATTTGTTAGGAGGTAGAATAAATGGAAATGTACAAATAGAGCAAATACTTCAAGTTGCTTTTTGCTCATGGTAGATCTACTACTTGTAAGAGGCTAAAATCAGAAAAAACGGTTGGGCTAACAAGGTGCCTCAGTTGTGAAAAAGGGATGGAGATTGGATTTTCTTTGTATCCATTCTCTTGCCATTGAAGCTTTCATAAAGTAAAATTGGAACTAGAAATGGCATTAATTGTGCTGCAATTCATCAAATGAAGCAAAAAGGAAGAAACCAAGGCTAAGTGTGGGTTTGGATATCATGTTTTCAAACCCATGTTTGCATTTTCTGCCCTTTTTTTTTTTTTTTTTTTTGCGAGTGAATAGTAACATTACATGTGAGTACTAGCAGGGGACAAAGGCACTGTTCGTGAATAGTAACATCACATGTGAGCACTATGTAGGAGACAAAAGACACTGTTTACACATTGTTCACGGGTCCCACGGCCAAGGTTATTAAAATTGGGATCTTACGTAGGATCGTGGGTGGTAGGTAGGATCGTGGATCGTAGGATCAGATCGTAGATCGTAAGATCCTACCTATTTTCAGATTTTAAGCAAAAAACCTATTGATAGTGACTTTGTATGTTATATAATCACTTAAAATATGAATCTATCCATTAAAAAAAAAATTGCATCATAAAATGTAATTTTCACACACTACATTGTTCTTATGTCATTCTAACGAAACAAAATATATTTAACTTTTGACATAATGTATCTAAAAAATTCAGTACATGTTTAATTAGCAACTAAGTACCAAAATATTATCTACACATATGGAAAATGTTTTCCAAATTCTAAGTTCCAAATCTAGAATAAGTCTGGCTAATTAGCATATAAAAACTAGTTAACTACAAATTTACTATATGTAATCCAAAAGAGAATTCTCAATCTAAGGTAAACTAGCTAATTACAAATATGAAATCCAAAAGAAAATTCTCATTCTAAGGTTTTTCTAATCTAATCACTGTCATTGTCATATCCCATTTCATCATCTAAATATTTTAGGTTTTGTTTTTGAAAACATTAATTAAACTTAAGTACTATAGGCTTTTTTGAAATTTTATGTTGACATAGAGGTAAATTTGGGACTTTAATTCATTATTGGGCTTTTGATAACCCATTAGGCTTGTGGGTTTAGGTGGATTATCTTACCCAAATAAATCCCACTTAAAAAAAAAAAAAATCAAGCCAAATGGTAAGATCAGTAGGATTGGTAGAATCTCATACGATCCTACGATCCTATGCGATTCTACACGATCCTACGTACGATCCTACCATTTTTGCAATCCTGCTACAATTTTAAACTTTTTGGTGAGGTGGGATTGTAAAATCGTGCGATTTTACGATCTGGGTCGCGTTTTGACAACCATGCCCACGGCACTATTCACCAATTTAAAAATTATTTTGTTACAATGTTTTCAGTTTTCAATTTCAACAAAAATAAGTTGTATCCAAATGGACCCTAAGAGTATGAGATTTAATTAATCCAACAAAAAAAGAAGAATAGAGTATTTAAAATTTTTTTCAAAGGAAGATTTTTGTATTTAATTTATCTCCTCGTATTGCAATGAAGAATACTACTAGCTACTGCAGTTGGAAATGGAATGGACGATGTTATGACAATTTGGCTATGTCCAGGAGCATTGTTCACTATAATGTTCATCAATTTTTGCAAAATTTCACAATCATGGCTTTTTGATCCATTTTATGTTTAAATTCTGAATTAAAATTTGTTTTCTAACAGAAAAGCTAGAGGTGGGTTACAGAAACTTAACGGAGCTTATCACAGGTGGGCAAAATGCCAACTTTTAAACCACGGATAGGCAATTTAAATTCGGGTCAAACCATAGGTGGGTAATCTGTAATTTACCCCTATATTTATAGATCAATAATTCATCATATAGAACCTATAATCCTCTAGTACCTTGATCTAGCATGTCACTGATTTAATTTCCATCTATAAATAAACAACCAAAAATAGTGCTAAAAAATTTCATAGTGCCAAAAATAGATAAAATGACAACAAAGTGTTGAAGAGGAATTCTGCATCTAGTGCTGATACTAATAAAAGAGTTATCTTGTCCTTAACTTTGGACAAAATGTAGCAACACCCTAAACAATATTTCATGCAATATAGTCGTAAATCACAATATGATAGGTTTTGAAAATATGAAAATATACATAATAATTATTATGTTTATCTTTGATTTTTTTTAATAATTGTTATGCTATATTTTTTTTCAATATATGTTAGGTTTAAACATTTTAATAGTTTATGTTTGTTGTGTTTATACACATAATTATCAATTTTATTCTCAAAAGGTTTTGTTAGAATAAGTTTAAAAAAAAATCATGTTTATCTTTGTTAAAATTGTTGTTGTCGATGGTTATGTAGTTATCAACATATATCCCAGCAATATTATGCAATGTATTTGGATTGGGTCACTTTTGTAACTAGATAACCAGTACCGAAAACCAGTTTTAATGTAATGGTTAAATGATGATGAGCAATATCAGTCAAGATCTCTCTTGAAACATTTTTCAAATACAATAAAACTTTAAGTCTCTAAGATACTTTTGATGACCTATATTATGTTGAAAGTATATCTATATGATCTGATTGAATGCATTTTTAACTAATAAATTGTTGTTGAGCATTTATCACATTGGTGACGTTATGTTTAACCTTGATTTTCTGATGGGATACGTAATTTCAAAATAGGTAATATTAAAGCTGTGTCTATATAACCTAGCTTCACAATTTCTACTCTACAACATGTGTTTATTTTTTTAACATTTAAAATTTAGCTATTTCATAAGCATTGTAAAAAGAATATTAAATTCGGTATGTACCTACCATAAATTTTTATTCTAAAAAAATAGTGCAAAGATCATATAAATTTATGAGAGAGAGAGAGAGAGAGAGAGAGAGAGAGAGAGAGAGAGAGAGGCTACTAATTCCATTCATAAGTTAATTCTTTTAATTTTTTTTCTAGGTTGGTTGGCCTCATTTTAGGATTTGTTGCCTTGCAAGTTGTTGTTCAACTAATATTGTTTCCTAGATGTTCGAGGTAAGTTTGTTTTGAGAAACTATATTTTATTAATTAACTAGTATGTAACCCACACAAAGTTAAAGATACTTTTATATTTTTGGAGGAAAAAAGATACTTTTATTTTTTTATTTAGAATCATGATACTTTCATTTAGGCCAATATACACTATTGGTCTATAAAGTTAATTAACTTGTTTATGTTTATTATCATTTTTTTTTATTGAAAAAAATTATTCTAGCTGAATTTTGTGAGAATGAAAATAAAATTTATCATGTATATACATAAGGAACATAAAATATTTGACTGAAATATTTTGAAAAAAAAATCAAGAATAAACATAACAATTATTATGTATATGTTTATATTATGATTTGAGACAATAACAACATATAGAGTGCTATTTAGGATGCTGTTAACTTTTGTCTTACGTTATGGAAAAAAATAACTCTTTTATTAGTATTATTAATGAGTGAAAATCCATCTTCAATACTCTATTGTCATTTTTATATGTTTTTCTTGTTAAAAACTTTCTTCGCACTACTCTTAATTGTTTATTTCTTGAGAAAAGTTAAAAAATATATATATATATATATATATATATATTTAGGAATTTTTTGAGGAAAAAGAAAAAAGTAACTGATTTTTTTTTTTTTACAATTTTTTATATTTCGCATAAAAATAATATCAAAATTTTTTTAAAATTGTTTATTAACAAATGTTCTAAGAACGCTTGTTAATCAGACCCTTCCTTATTTATAATTAGAAATTGAATCTCTTGAATGGTTAATTTTTTTATTTTATATTTTCTTTTTAAGGTTTACGGTAAATTAATGATCTAAGCAGCATCACTCTTCAATGCGCACCTTTTCAAAATTCGTTTGGGTTGCCAATTCGATAACCTTCCTCACAGCCTGTGCTTTGACCACATCTAATTCTCGAAGAGAGATTTATACCTATTGAATCTCAATACAAATATTATTTTCCCATATGGTTATAAGATGCCACAATCAAGATTGCCTTCCCATCTTTCAGCCAAGTAACATCCACATTCACTTTAATCTAACCCAATTTACTCTTTGTAGGCTCCAAACAAAGGATAATTTAATTCAATGGACATTGAAACATACACATTTGATCTTTGCATTTTTTTTTTAATAATTATAATAGCTATTTTAAACCTATTGGACTCATTACTAAGGCCGGAAATTCTAACGTTATTTTCTTTAACTTATGATATAATTTTATAAGAATTTTTATAAATGATTGTTAATGGTTAGGCACAACTCATCATGTCATTATTATTTGCATTTAAAAGCTCAAACCTTTCCTAATTAAAGGTTTAGTGACCACTTATATTTGTTTTAGGTGCCTTTAAAGTTTAACTATATAATCATCTACAAGCAAACTATATGACCAAATTGATAATCATTTACAGTGATGTTTGTAAATGCTACGTACACAACAAATTTTGTTGACAACCTTTTTCACAACATATGAGATAGTAGATTTTAATTAGTACATCACTTTTACATGGGACCATTATTGACATCACTCTTATCATATATCAATCACAACTTGTCACCTTATTTAATTGTGGGCCAATCAAAATTAATCACCTAGCTTCAAATAGATTGATCTAATAAAGTAGGATGCATCCTAAGAAACTGCTATAAATAGAGGCACCCTTAACTCATTCAAATGATATAAACAACATAAAATTGAGCATAATCTCAGGTGGGTAATTTTAAATTATTCCTATATAATATTTATAAAATTACCCTTTGTAGAAAATTAATTGATACTCTTAATTAGATAAATTTTGAAATTGAAATCCAAGCCAATTAATTTGGAGAGTTCCATGCTCGTCCAAAACTCATCAAAAGGTCCTCCTTATAAATAGAAGGGGGATTCATAGTTCAAGGTACCACACTCCCTTAGACTTCTAGAGGAAGCTTCAAAGCATAGTCATAAAGTAGCTAGTGATCCTTTGTTTAGTGAACGACCGAGTCTTTAGTTGTAATGCTCTCTAGACTTCTAGCTTGGGAAACTCAATAAACTTGTCCAAATTGTAAAAAATATCCATTCTATGCAGGTGGGGATAAAAGTGTGAAAAAGAAAAAAAAAAGTGATTTATGAACAATTATAAAATTGTCAAGAATCCTGTAGTTTAACTTAACTAGCAATTTTTGATATTTCCAACTAAGATGGCTAGGTCTCAAATTCCCTTACTCCTAACTATTGAGGTAAAAAATGAAAAATAAAAAACAAAACTCTAAAGATAGTAAGTTGAATTGCAAATTTGCTTCAGAATCCAAATATTTTAAGTTATTTAAGGAGTCATGTGAAGCGTATTAATGTATATAAACCCACCTAAATTTGATAAAATTTTATCTATAGGTATATACTAAAGGTGTCCATAGTCCATATTTGACATCTTTTATCTAAACTATCTATTGTTAAATAATAATAAATAAATAAATACAACTCTAATATGTATTTAAGATTAAGAGGACACTAGAGCAAACGAGGGATCTCTCTCTTTTTTATTTTATTTTTTAGTTAGCATTCTTATATTGTTTTGTTTTGTTTTTATTTATTTATTTTTATTATTATTTTTTAAATCTAACTTGTGAAGAATTTTAATTTTTAATTCTTTTTTTTAATTTCCTTTTTATATAAAAAATTTCCTTTTTATATAAAAAAAAAAAATTATGAACACGAATGTAGATTGTGTGTAGAGATTAGGGTTAGACATTATAAAACTATTCCCATCGCATATACTATGTGCATGCCTAGAGGGCTCTCTCTCTCTCTCATACTATTATGCACTTGTCAATCATAGTTGGGAGTGGAATCTCATGTGCACGGTAAACTGAATTTAAATTTATAGGTTTCGTTATTATTTTTCAATTATAGGGTGCTACTTTTTCTTTTTCTTTTTCTTTTTTCTACTAACCTATTTTAACATGCGTTTTAGCAAAACCTCAATTAGACATATCTTTTTCAAATTTCTTTTAAAGATTTGATGACTCTTTTTTCTTTTAGGGAAATCATGCATAACTTTTTATTACTAATAAATACCAACAAAATTCTCACTAATTTCAAAGCAGTCCCTACCTTAGTTTCCAACTATTGCATGAACTAATAATTAATTTAAAGAAAGTTATACAATGAATAATATTATATTTTCTCCTCTTTTTTCTCCTCTTAGAAAAATAGTAAATCTCACTATGAATTTAATTAGTATGTTAACTATCATATGAAAGGAGGGAGTACGACATTATTGTGTGGGTTTGGATAGCAATTAATCTGGTGTCTGCGTTTTCAAAGTGCGTTTTCTCCTTCTTCTTTTTTTGCCCGCATTTGCTGACTTTGAGTGACAATATTTACTTTTCATGAACAGTGTATGCACTGTTCACGTATTAAAAAATATTAAAAATAGGTCCCACAATACTATTCATATATTTAAAAATTATTTTGCTATAGTGTTTTCAACAACAATCAGTTTTTAGTAACAATAAGTTGTATCCAAACGGACATATTGTATTCCCAAAGTATTGTATAATATCCCTTGGTTTAAGATAATAAAAAATGTGTTATTTATTATAAGAAATGAGAGTATAAGAATTTAGAAATATGACGTTCGCTCTTGATTGATAGCTTTTTATTATTAGACCAAGAAAGTTTCAATTTATAGCATCTGCTCCAAAGATTTTACTAGTTTTTTTTTTTTTTTTTTTTGATACAAGATAGAATTCTACTCTAGCCTAATCTAAGTGTATATGTGTGTGAAGCTCCCTCCTGGAGACTTGAACCCCGGCCCTTGCCCCCCACACTCCACAAGCACTTATACTTGTGGAGTGACCATCACACCAAGGGTGTGCGGTGGTAAAAATTTTACTAGTTAAATTAACTAAAACCCACTTGATTGACCTTATTATATTTTGACAAAGAGCTATTGAGATCTTACAATTTTATAAATCATAATTCCATTATATATTGCTTCTAAATTTTTATTCTATATTCAAACCTAATATTATAATTATAGTTTATAGATAGTTCCATATAGTCAAAAACAAACCTAACGGATACTCATTAATAATAATAATAATAATCAAATTTCATATTTAAAAAAAATAAAAGAAAAAAAAATCATATTTTAAACATTCCGGTGCATTGCATTTGCGCACGGCTTATCCATTAGCTGTTACATAGTAATTATATTACCACGTTTGCTTAAACACTTAAAACTCTTTTTTAACGCATTCCACGTAGGTCTAAAATTCCACTCTATCACGTAGCGCCAAACAACGACTTCACTCATTGAGTTCAACAAGTCAGTTGCATTGCATTTGCAAATTCCATTCACAAACCTCTCACTGACTCTCCACTCACGGACCTATACGTAACCGAACTCCGGCCGATCGCTGTCGCTGGTAAGAATCTCTCTCTCTCTCTCTCTCTCTCTCTCTCTCTCTCCACCCTGTTTGGTTTCATAGAAAGTGTGGGAAAATATATGGAAGAGAAAATTGATATACTTGTTTTGTAAAGTAAAGTGTGTGGGAAATGTTTGTTCCATCATTTTGATGTTTATGACTCTAAATGGGGTCCTCATATAACTTAAAATTCTGCAATAATTTATTTTCTGAGGTTGTAAAGATCATAATTTGGTGGGTTTTTTTTTTTTTGGTGGATTAATTTAAGGCTTATTAGTTATTTTTGTTTTACTTTTAATCCTATGTTTGGTGGCTGAGGAATTGTAGGAAAGAAATGAAACTAAAAACTTGATTCTGAGATTTTTGTTTGGTTATGATTGAAAAAACACACATGGGTTAGGCTCTAATTTTTGTGGCAAATGGAAGTTCTTCATGGAATAAATTGCAGAATGTGACAGTGAGCTAAAACAATCAATGATGACTATTGCAGTCAAAAGAGAAAATTTAAGACAATAATAAATTTAGGCCTGTTCTCTCCTTATACCTGAAGTTTTCTTGCAAAATTTTTTGTTTTATCTAAATTTTATAGAAAAGATTAAGGTGGTTTGCCACTTAGTTTAGATGGTAAGCCTACGGGACATGCTTTAGTAGGCGTGGAAATAATCTTGTTTAATCCCATCACATCAAAGTGAAAACTTCAGTTTTACAAGTGCTTCTCTTTACATTGGATGAACATGATAGATACTTTCCGTCCTTTTCGTTTATAGGAAATGTTTTCTTCCAGGCTTGTTTAATGCCATAATTCGCCTTTTCTGTCACTAGATAGCTTCCTTGGAGGAAATAAATGGGACCTTACCTTTTAGGGTAAATTGAACTTTCTCTTTCAACTTTGTTTGACAATCATTAGTAACTATTGTAGCAAAAAGCACCTGTATTATCAGTTTAGATTGAATCGTGATGTATCTTTCATGTACTACATCAAGTGTATTCCAGAGCACTGGTATATAAACCATCAAGTCAGTTAATCATAACATTTTTAATTTAAATTTGTGTATAAGGGGAAAATACATTTGATTGTGCACTATTTTTGAATGAAGTAGTATAACCTCATTTTCAAATTTAAATTAGCAAATTGGATTTTGGACACCTGAGAGTTGAGTCGTCTTGTCTGAAAATTGAAATCATGACATTCATCAATTGCCATTATGAAGGGATTACTTTAACTTCTAATTTTGTGACTGGTAAAGGAAGTGAGCAGGTTAATATCTAGCAGCATATTGTAGTCTTAATAAATTTGATAAACTATTATTAGTGGATGAAATGGTAATGGTTATAACCTCTCACACAAGAGTAGCGTGCTAAGTTATGGTTCATAATTTTGTTGTTCATATGAATATTATTTACACACATCCCTTAATTAACTGCTGCTGTGTATAATATATGTATGAGATGCTATATTGTTGGTGATTAGGAGAAAATGTATATGCAAAAGTGGTACATGGTGATGCTTTCAAATTCTTTGGATTCTGTAATAGGGAGAAAAAATGCTAGATAGTGTGCGCGTGTATGTGTGTGTGCGTGCATGCACTGTGTGTCTGATGTAAATTTTTGAAAGGCATGTAATGGCACAAAATGTTGGTTTATACTTATTCCAAAAGGACTGGATAAAATTGTGGCTATGCGCATTACGCGTATTTATATCTTGGATTGTTTGAAATTTGTATAATCTATATCAACTCCCTTTTTTGACAGGGGACTTTATAGGGTATGACCTCTTTTGTTTCAACTGAAAGTGAAATGCCAGCAGAGGAGGATATCAGTGCTGTTGTATGAGGTGTTTTTGTTAATCTTTTTCTGGATTCATGCATTAAGGGCCTTACGAAAGTAGTTTTACAATGATATGAGATTCAATAGATGTGAGAGGTGATAACAGTATTTCACTTCTGAAAATTTCAAATAGAAGAATGGGTTTTTGGTTTTGTTCTCAACCAGAAATGATGTATCTTATCTGCAGATACAACAAGTGATAAATTTTTTTGCAGCATATATATTTAATGGTAATTCCTAAAATTACTTTTCTTTATGCTAAGTGGAGCCTTTGTGCTCTTAAGTTTGGTATACGATATGAAGAAAATTAGATGTAAGGTGATGATCAAGTCAAAATGCAGGCTCTCTCTTGTGATTATTGATGACGGACATTGAAAGCTGCACAGAACTGAATGAATTCCCACAGATGCTTCCACCTCCACCTGGAACATTTGTGGATCGTGAAGAACTTATCCAACATGTTGGGGAATTTGCCGTGTCCCAGGGATATGTGGTTACCATTAAGCAGTCTAAGAGGGATAGGGTGGTTGTCCTTGGCTGTGACAGAGGAGGTGTTTATCGTAACAGGCGGAAACCTGCTGATGAATCATCTGCTGAACGTACTCGTCGAAGAAAAACTGGTTCTCGGCTTACAAATTGTCCTTTTGAAGCTGTGGGCAAGAAGGATGATGGCTTGTGGATCCTTACCATAAAAAACGGAACACACAACCATGAACCCATAAAGGACATCTCAGAGCATCCCTCTGCTCGTCGCTTTACGGAGAGAGAAATTGTGCTAATTAAAGAAATGACAGAAGCTGGATTGAAACCTCGCCAAATTCTAAAGAGACTGAGGCAAAACAATCCAGATCTTTTATCAACTCCAAAGCATGTGTACAATGTCAAAGCTAAGCTCCGACAAGGAAACATGACAGGTGTGGTCTTTGTTTGAAGTTGCATGTCCTCAAGCACTCTTTCTTTGACCTTTTCTTTTCTTTTCTTTTTTTCTGTAATTACCTCATTTCTCTAAATCATCATTTTCACCTAGGCTTAATTAAAGAACCAGATTTTGTTAAGCTCTCCTTTCTTTTGAGCCATCTTACACTATATAAGTCCTACTGAATTGAAATTAAGTGTTAATTTTTTTGTTTCCTTCCCTAACATGCATGTAGAGATTTTAGAATTGGAATTCAAACTTAGGTTTAGGTATTGCCCTTGTTATTTTCCACCAGTGAAGCTATCAGATCTTTTCAATAGATAGGTTGGTTAATTTGTTAATATCATAGGGAATGCATGTAATGTGGTCATTGTGGTACCCTCATTTCCTAGGTACAATATATTGGAGTATGTTTTGACATATTCTTCTGATAAAATTTAATAATCTTGATGCTGAGTACTGCTAAGGATAATTCAAAAAGGTATGGGTTCTTTTTAATGCTCACTGCAGATATGTTAATGATTAAACAATAATTTCCACCATCATCCTGATGTACTAGGGTTGCACCCCTTTATGCGCTTTTTTGAACACATTCTTTACTTATCAAAAATGTTTGGCCTGATATATGGTCCCTGTAGAGCATGGTTGCTACATATTCTTATGAATCTCAGGACTAATGCTTACCTATTTCTAGAATGGAGCTTCATTATGTTTGTCTTATGTGTATTGAATTTATAATTATTTATTATCCAGGAGGCCAGCTGATTAAGTGACAAAATAGGTTCCTGAGCCTTTACAGGGTTAGCCAATAGCTGTTGGATCCACTATTACCTTGTTTTTCTTTCCTTCCATTCCCCCCTTTTCTTGTGTTCAATTGACGTTAATGAATTAAATGACAGTGGGCTTGATATAAATTATTACTTATAACTACATGGGTAAGCTCCTTTAATAAATATGGTAATTACAAACATAATTAGGTACCTTTATGCGACATCAGGAGATATCATCATATTTGGCCAATTACTAATTGCCATTCCCAGGTCAGAGAGCTGCCCCAAAGGCTATATGATTCTGTTTTTTTAATTGCTGAATCTCTTCATGCTCTTTGGTTATGCATGGGAGTTTCATTTCCAAATGAGGAAGTTCTGGCTGTCTATAGTATTGAGGATTGTTGCCTTTGTCAATTGTTGGATGGTTTTGGAATTCAGGTTAAACTTTAACTGTTGGTTTTTTTTTTTTTTTTTTTTTTTTGGATAGGTAATAAGAATTTTATTGATATAAAAGATCATTGTGTTAACGATGATGAACACTCTGAAAAAGAAAAAATGACTGCTTATGGCCATATGAGTTCAGAATTGTTAGAATTAAAAATGGAACTTTTTTCCCTTTTCCCTTTTGGTTTCTTCAGAGGGCATTATTTAAGTAACATTGTAACTCTGTTGTTTATAAGATGATTAGTCTGAGAGAGTAACAATCAATTTTTTGCCCTTTTTTCAGTTGAAACCCTTAGAAATTCTCTGCAAATCAGTAAGTATATGTACAACCTATAGCAAAAATTTATTTAAAAAAGAAAAAGTGTGTCAGTTTCCTTACAGTGGAAGAGGGCATGCTTATGTTGCAGTGAGGAACTTCAAGTCACTGAGACCACAGAAGTCTGCTGTCAGAAACAATTATCTAGCAGTTACTGAGCCATCTTGGAGGCAGCGCAACCCTCCGGTAAGCTTTGATGTTACTCTGCTCAAGAAGTCTTATCCTTACTACTTGGAGGAGAGTAAACCGTTAAAATGAAAATGGAAATAATTTATTTCTGTTAATGCCTTGTGAATTGCTCTGTCTTCTCTCTTTCTTTCTCTATTTCCTCCGCCCCCCCCCCCCCCCCCGCCCTCTCCCTGGCCTTTCTTTTCATTGGGGTTTTTTCTTACTGTATTCTTTTTCTTGTAATGTATATCAGAGGGTTCCCAATCTCATTGGAGGTAGATTTGTCGATTCACAATCATTTGTATCTATTGATGTTTTGAACCCTGTAAGTGTAATATATGCTTTTAAAATCTAATTTTCCAGTATTTTGTATCAATTTTAAGTCAATAATAAATTTTTTTTTTCCCTAATTGATAGGCAACACAACAAGTTATTTCTCAAGTTCCTTTAACTACAAATGAGGAATTCAAAGCTGCAGTATTTGCAGCAAAACGGGCTTTTCCATTGTGGAGAAACACACCCATTGCGACTCGTCAGCGCATCATGTTCAAGTTCCAAGAGCTAATTCGCAGAGACATTGTTAGTGATCGGGACTTCTATGTTTGACTCAAGTCAATTTACGACTTTTTTGTTGATCTGTTATTAGTTAATATTTATCTTACCAATCTTTTTTCTAGGATAAGCTTGCTATGAATATTACTGCTGAGCATGGAAAGACATTAAAGGATGCATATGGTGATGTGTTACGTGGGCTAGGTTAGTCTCTTTGTGGACTTTAAAAGCTCAATAGGTGTTGGTTATGCTCTTACAAGGTTTTTGATTATCATTCATAGAGGAGGTGGAACATGCTTGTGGATTGGCAACCCTTCAAATGGGGGAATTTGTTTCCAATGTATCTAATGGTATTGACACCTACAGCATTAGAGAGCCACTTGGTGTTTGTGCTGGGATTTGCCCCTTTGACTTTCCGGCTATGATTCCTTTATGGGTAAGCTCACTATACTTCTGTTTTCACTATTTATTTGCTCTTTGGTTCTACGTGGTAGTTTTTGGTCTAGGCTGTGTGCTCTTTTTCTGCTTATGAATGCAGTTATGTATATCACTCATGTTGCCATTTAGAGAACAAGTCTGTTGTTTAAATCATGTTGGGACAGTTATTTATCTAATATTATTTATAGTGTGCTTTTCTCTCTTCTTCTTCTTCTTCTTCTTCTTTTTTTTTTATTTATTTTTTATTATTTTTTTTAAATATATATTTTATATCTTAAACAAAAGAAAGAGAAAAAAAAAGGGAGTGGGGGGGGGGGGGGGTTGGTATGTACTCTTTGTTGTTGGATTTTGTCAGGTGCATGAAGACTTTTGTGAGTTTTTTTTTTTTTTTTTGGGGAGAAGAAAGACTTTTGTGAGTTAATCAGGGCTTCTTCAACTGCTTAGGAATGGCATTATGCTTATAACATAAGAGCTGGAGAAATATACTTTGAACTTGTGATTGGTCTCACTAACAAAAAAAAAAACAATAAGAAGAAGGGGTAAACATAATAAACCCTAGAGTTTGACGTTAGTTCCAAATTAAATCCTAAAGTTTTTTTTTTTTTTTTTTGATGAATTATTCATACCAAACAAAGGTTCACAAATCATTTAGCAAAAGCTGTACATCATCCAGATACCTAGGTAGAACTTAATGCTCAGGCTTCACCAATCACTAACGGTAAGAAACACACCCTGACTATAAACAGCTTACATGCTCAAAAACACAAAGTGATTGCTGCAGATGCAGTCAAAAACCTCTGCATCACAAATCTAAGTAAGTACTTTACACCCACAAAATAAATGGATCTCTCCGCTACAAAATGGAGGTGTTATTACTTGCTTAGTGCAGAGATGAATCCCCAAATAACAGCATAGCACCGTGTTCCTTATAGAGTTCTTGAACTGCCCTTTAGCAACTACTCAGTACTTGACCTCCCAAGTCCTAGCATTGTGTTGACAATAACACATGGTATACAACAGCCCCTATACTAATTTGCATATAATTTCCTTCTGATTTTCCCCTTTATATATATATATATATATATATTAATAATATTATGTAGATTCCAATCCACCAAGCTGGACCACTCAACCTCAGGCTTCCTAATCAAACACCTTTTCATCACCTCTTCCTAGATTGTCTTAGAAAACCCATACCTAAAGAACAGATGGTCCCTGCTTTCCACACAACCCTAACAATATAAATATGGAGAGGGTCACCTTTGTGTCTCCATTTGAGTAACCTGTTGCAGGTATTCAATCTATTCCTAAAAGTCAATCAATTTGTAAAGGCAGGTCTTGGAGTTGCAGCTAAGAACTAGATCAATTTCCACCAATTTACTTCTAAAACTTGACTTTAATTTCATTCCAATTTTCAGCAGTTGTGTACTCTCTTGATTTAGCTGGAACTTAAATAGGTTTATCCCTCCCTCCAATCCCAACTCGAGGAAGCATACTCTCAAATTAAATAAATCATTAGACATCAATGGCTTCTAAGTTCTAACACCAATCACTGTAATGATCACACTAGGCGCATTGACTTCCATACTACTTTATGCATCACATACCATCCCATGTGACCATGTCCAAATATGGTCTATAGCACCCCTAAAGGATACTACCAATCATGCCAGAGAGAAATATGAGAGTTTTACCTCCTTCAAACCTTATAAAAGGCCTTGGTAAGCTCTTAAGTTTAGAAGTTTCCTCCTCCACCAACTGCAGCTATGAGGGACCTTCACAGTTCACAAATCCTGAAGTTTCAATTGCATTATTTTTTACCCTGTGGCACAACGTAGCCAAAAGAAAAGGTCTCTTGGGAGATGAGTGTGAGGCCTGGCTACCTCGGATTAGTCACATATGAGGCCTGGCTACCTTGAATTAGCCATAGATTTTGAGCTTTCTTCACAGTATGGTTGCTGCTGCTTTAGATTTTGTGTTTTCTTTCTGATTTGGTAGCTGTTGCTTTCTTCCTTTTCGCAATGGGTGGTTCCACTTTTTTTTACATTGAGTCCAAAACGTTTGAGTTTTCCGTTGAGGAAGGGGGTTCTTACTTCTTACTACAGATCTTTGAGAGAGGCCTTACCTCAATGCGTTCTGTTTTTATGGGGAAGGAGAGTGCAAACAGATTCTTGTTCCACTTGGAGGAACTAATTTCAAAGCGATCACCTGGTCATTTTGCAAGAACGATTAGAGAGGGTGACATTGTTTTCATCCTTCAATTGGGGTCCAACGTCCATGGCACATTTATAATGGTTTCTGAACTTCTCCACGGTCGACGGAAGGGTAACATAGTGATACCGGAGGGAAGGTTGGGTAGTGGCTGGCGTGGTTTTGGCTTAAACCTTAGGAAAATTTTAAAGCCAACTTCTCTGAGTAGTCAAGGATCGCTTCGTAGAATACAAAGTGCACCGAGGGCTGGCGCGGCGGTGGAGGTTGGTAAACTCCATAACCACGGTGGTGCAAAGAATACAGGTATGGAGAAAATTTCGGTCTTTCAAAATTTGAAATCCTTAATTCCCAGCAATTCATTCCGTGATCAAGGCAGGAGTTATTCTAGGGAAGATACGGCACAATCCGGGGCTGATATTTTGCCTGTTATTAATGCAACTGCCAAAAGAGATTTGCTGACTTTAGACATCTCCTTACGTGTGGAGTGTGGGAAAGATGGACAGTGGGCTGTAGTTTCCTCTTTTATTAAAGATGTGGGCCCTAACCAAATCAGCCATGGAATGAGGCCCAATGCTCACAAGGGCCGAAACATGCACACCAAAAACTGGGTTCCCAAACCTAAGCCTACAGCCCAGCCTCAACAACCTATTATTTCTAAGCCCAAAATCCATTCTCAGCAACCCAATATAACTAAGCCTAAAACCCAACCTCAGCAACTCATTATTTCCAAGCCTAAAGCCACCCTCTCTCAACTAAACACTGATACGATGCCGTTGAAGCTTTCCTGCCCCTCCACGCAGCCTTCAACTTCCTTTACCACCAACGGCACTTCTAACCCACCAAGTAGCACCAATATTTCTGATATATACCCAACGACCACCATCCTCAAGGACACCACTTCCGACATCGTCTTCCCCCCATCAGTGATGAACAGTTCCACTCCGCCATCGGCGACCGATATTGTCATTTCCTCATCAGTGAAGAACAGCCACGCCACCAACAGTAGCAGCTCTTCCCCACCACGGGCTGACTCTTTACATTTTGGGTCTGTATCGGCAACCAACCTCCCACCGTTGACCAACGGTATTTCTCAATCAAGCACTACTGTGGTGGCCAGTGCTACGTCCTCCGATCTGCCAGTAGCTCCGGTCCTAGTTACAGCTGAGGATTGTATTGTTAAGCCTCATCCCTCCATTAAGAATTTTCTTGAAGATTTAGAGCACACCTGGGGTGATTCTGAGAAATGGGTCTTAGAGCTTCGTGGAGGTAGGCAGATAGCTATTCCTCTCTCACTTTACCACTCACCAGGGAGCTTGTCGGACTGCTCCGATCTCGAGGGAGCTGTGGGACAGGGGAATAACACCTTCAAGGAGGAAGGGCATATTGTTAGTTGGGCGGATGAATGTGATGGTGTTTTGGATAATGTTTCTGCTGTTTCTGGGTCAGATTGTGAGTTTGGGGGATCTGATGGAGGTCTTGTAAATTGGGAAAATGTTAAAGAACCATTGGTTGTGCAACCGTTGGCAATGGCTAACCCAGTTGCTCCACTTATGGAAGTGGCAGATGCTTCCACCCAATTATCTCCATGGATTGAGAAACGTATTAAAGCCTTTAGGAAATCTGTGGGTATTTCTTTGGAAGGCTTTGAAGCGGAAATTACTGGGATTTTTTTAGCTTTGGAAGCTAGGAAGAAAGCTAAAATGCAGGTAGAATGCTCTCAGAAGAGAGAGCCTAAGACAAGTTCTAAAGGGCAGCGGGAGTTGAAAAGTCTGCTAAATTCTTGGAACTTTGAGAATAATTCTGATTTGGTAGGAGATGGCAGTGGGGAACGGGACTCTGTGGTGCCTCTATGAATCTGAAAATTATCTCTTGGAATGTTAGGGGGCTGAATGACTCTGAAAAAAGACTTCGAATTCGGAATATGATCAGAGGATGGGGTGCTGACATTATTTGTTTGCAGGAAACAAAAATGGAATTGATAACAAGGAGAGAGATTCGGAGCTTGTGGGGCTGTCAACATTTGGATTGGCTATATTTGGGTTCTATAGGTGCTTCGGGGGGTGTTTTGGTGATGTGGGATAGAAGGATGGTGGAAAAAATTGATGAAGCAGTTGGAAGGTTTTCTGTCTCTTGCAAATTTAAAAATGTAGTAGACCATTTTGTTTGGGCTTTCACTGGTGTATATGGACCAAATTCTGATTGTGATAGGTGACTGCTTTGGGAAGAGCTGGCTGGTATTCATAGTTGGTGGAATGTGCCTTGGTGCATTGGAGGCGATTTTAATGTTGTGAGATTTCCTTCGGAGCGACTTGGTGCAGACTCTTTCTCTTCGGCTATGCTTGATTTTTCAGATTTCATTTCTGAACACAATCTTCTTGATTTACCATTGGAGGGAGGTACTTTCACTTGGTCTAATTCTGGAGCAGTGGCTTCGCGGTCTAGGCTTGACAGGTTTCTTCTCTCTTCTGACTTGGAGGAGCAATTTCCTAATATTCGTCAAAAAAGATTGCATAGATTACTTTCAGACCACTTTCCAGTTCTGTTAGAAGGGGGAAATTTTCACAGAGGCAGCCATCCTTTTCGATTTGAGAATATGTGGTTAAAGGCAGAGGGTTTTGTAGAGAAAGTGAGAACTTGGTGGGAGTCCTATCATTTCCAAGGTTCCCCTAGCTTTCGGTTTGCAAGCAAATTGAAAGCTTTGAAGCTAGACTTAAAGAAATGGAATGTAGAAGAATTTGGCAATGTGGAGGATAAGATGAACAAGTTATGGAAGAGCCTTGAAGCATTTGACTTGCTGGAAGATACTCGTCCTCTATCATATGATGAGACTTTGGAAAAAGAACAGCTTCGCATTGAACTTGAAAAGGTAACACTTATGGTGGAAGTATGTTGGAGGCAGAAATCTAGGGCCCTTTGGATCCGAGAGGGGGATAGAAATACTAAATTCTTTCATAGAACAGCAAACTCTCACAGAAGGTTTAATACTATAAACAATCTGATGGTGGAAGGCGAATTGACTTCGGATCCTAATTCAATAGAAGCTTGCATCTCTCACTTCTTCAAACAATTGTACTCTGAAAGTGAGGGCCAAAGACCTGTGCTTGATGAAGTGGAATTCTCTATGATTTCTGAGGAGGAAGCTGCCTGGTTAGAAAGACCTTTTGAGGAAGAGGAGGTATATGGTGTAGTCCAAGGTTGTAATGGCGATAAATCTCCAGGACCAGATGGTTTTTCAATGGCTTTCTTTAAGGCTTGTTGGGACTTTCTAAAACTTGAAATTATGGAGATTCTTGCCAACTTCCATTCACAAGCTGTTTTTGAGAAAAGTCTTAATGCGACTTTTATTGCTCTAATTCCAAAGAAAGTTGATGCTGTCAATGTGAGAGATTTTAGACCTATTAGTCTTGTGGGTAGCATTTATAAAGTCATTTCCAAATTGTTGGCTAATAGGCTGAGAAGGGTGATTACTGGAATTATCTCTGAATCTCAAAATGCTTTTGTTCTGGATAGACAAATCCTAGATTCTGTCTTAATTGCTAATGAGTGTTTGGATAGTAGGCTCAAGGCAAGGACACCTGGGGTTTTATGTAAGTTGGATGTGGAGAAAGCTTTTGATCATGTCAGTTGGAATTTTCTTATGTATATGTTGCAGCGTTGTGGATTCTCTGAGAAATGGAGAAAGTGGATTTTGTTCTGTATTTCCACAGTAAAATTTTCGATCTTGATAAATGGCTCCCCTAAGGATTTCTTTGGGAGCTCTAGGGGGCTACGCCAAGGAGATCCTCTCTCCCCGCTCTTATTTGCTATTGTTATGGAGGCATTAAGCCGTTTGTTGGATGGTGCGGTACTGGCTGGACACATTTCAGGTTTCACTGTTAGTACCAGATCTAATACTCCCCTCATGGTGACCCATCTTCTCTTTGCGGATGACACTTTAATTTTCTGTGATGCTACAGCAAGTCAGATTGAATATTTGCGGGAAATTTTAGCCTCTTTTGAGGTGGTGTCAGGGTTGCATATTAACCTGACTAAGTCAGAATTAGTCCCTGTTGGAGAGGTTACTAATATGGGGGAGCTTGTGGCATTGCTGGGCTGTAGACAGTCATCTTTGCCAATGACTTACTTGGGACTGCCATTGGGTGCTAAATTCAAGGATAGGGCGATTTGGAACTCTATCTTAGAAAGAATGGAGCGAAGATTAACTAGTTGGAAGCGATTATACCTATCAAAAGGTGGTAAGATTACCTTAATCAAAAGCACTCTCTCAAGTTTGCCAACTTATTTCCTTTCTCTCTTTCCTATTCCTGCGGATATTGCTATTCGTATTGAGAGGCTACAAAGAAATTTTCTTTGGGGTGGGATAGATGAGTCTCCTAAATTCCGACTAGTAAATTGGGCCCAGGTTTGTTCTCCATTGCAGTATGGTGGTTTGGGTATTAAAAATTTGAGAACTTTCAATCAAGCTTTGTTGGGGAAATGGTTGTGGAGATATGGAAGAGAGACAACCCATCTCTGGAGGCGGGTTATTGAGGCTAAATATGGGAATGATTGGGGAGGTTGGTGTACAAAAGAAGTCTCTAATCCTTATGGTGTTAGTCTTTGGAGAACCATAAGACAAGGCTGGCCAACCTTTTCAAAATCCATTCATTTTGAGGTTGGTGTTGGTGATAGAATTAAATTTTGGCATCATGTGTGGTATGGGAGTTGCACCCTCCGGGAGGCTTTTCCAGAACTCTATAATATTAGTTGTAATAAGGAGTCTTCTATTGCAGATGTTATGTCCTTTCCTAACCAAAGGCTTCACTGGGATCTTCTTTTTTCTAGAGCTCCCCAAGATTGGGAAACAGAGCATTTTTACACTTTTCTTGATCTTATCAATTCAATGCCCCTTAATGGTGAAGGTCAGGACAAACTTTGCTGGAAACCAACTGGGAATAAGAATTTTAAAGTGAGTGAGTACTATCTCTCTCTTTCCTCTACTCTAGACATTTCTTTCCCTTGGAAGCCTGTGTGGCGGTCAAAGGTCCCTACTAAGGTTGCCTTCTTCTCTTGGACTGCCTCCTTAGGTAAGATTTTGACTACTGAAAATTTATGGTATAAGGGTGTAGCCGTTGTAGATTGGTGCTATATGTGTAAAATGAGTGGGGAATCAGTGAATCATCTTCTTCTTCATTGTCCTATTGCTTATGAACTATGGTCTATGGTGTGGGCTCTATTTGGTCTTCAATGGGTTATGCCGAGTGGTGTCTTAGATTTATTTTCGAGTTGGCAAGGTTCATTTGGTGGGTGTCGGAGCATTGATTTATGGAGGGCTGTCCCTCATTGTGTCCTATGGTGTATTTGGCGAGAACGAAACTCAAGATGTTTCGAAGGAAAGGAACGGTCTATCCCAGAAATTAAATCTCTTCTTCTTCACACCTTGCTAGAGTGGTGTTCTTCCTTTAATCTCTTCTCTTGTTCTAATGTTTTAGAAATGCTGGATCTTTGTAATTTTTCTGTTTGATGTACTGTTTTCCTTGTACACCCCCAGTGTACTTGGACTTTTTAATTAATACAATTCCGTTATTTATCAAAAAAAAAAAAAATTATTTTTTACCCTGTTGTTTCAAAATTTTTAGTTGAATCTTTAGTTGGCCTCTATTAACCCATGAGATACTGAGGGGTTCTAGAGGGGCTCACTTCCCTTGGAGGAACATATGGAGTCTAAGGGATCTCGAAAGATTCTTGAATGGAGAACATTGGATAAAATTTTAATGGTGGATAATATACAGAGATGATGTGTGTTTGTTGTTGATTTGTGTCATATGTGTCAGAACAGTGAGGAGTTAGTTAATTAACTTCTTCTTTTTTGTTCAGTGGCACAAGATATTTAGTCTTTTGTGTTTGCATTATATGGCGTATCCAATTAGGCCGAAAATGGTGATACTGGATTGCTGGCACGGAAGATTTCAATGTCATAGGAGTTCAAAGATATGGAAGGCTGTTCCTTTATGTGTAATATGGAGAATTTGGTGGGAGCAAAATAATAGAACGTTTGATGGTGTCAAAGACCCTAATCATGTTATTAAACAGTCCATGTTGAGATGTTAGTATGAATAGATGACTACCTTGGGTACATCCGTTCGTATTCTTGTTTAGAGTTTTTAGATCTTTTGAGTTTGAGGTCCTAATTCTTTAGGACTAGTTTGATTCACAATCTTTTGTGTGAAAAATTTCCTTCAGTGAAAAAAATCTTGTAATATACATGTTTAAAAAAAAGGAAGATACCAAAATTCCTCCATATGAATTACAGGTAATGTTTCGGCACCTAAAAGGCTCACAAAATAGCTTACTCACATAAAGTAAAAATAAAGGAAACTAGCCATTGTTAGATAAAATAAAAGTCCAGTGTGCATTGATTTTGAAACTACAAATTGTAATTGCAACTTCATGGATTAATTTGAAATCAAGGTCAAGTATTTTTTATTATTTTATTTTTTAATCTAATTACCCCTTCAAAGAATTGCAACAAATTTGTCATCAAGATGGAGTTAAGAACGTTATTACTTATTAGTAATTCAATACGGCCATTGTTCTGCATCATAGTTAATTTTTAGTATTTTTATTGCATTTCAAACTTTATTTGGATTATGAGGTATTCCATGGATTGTTCTCTCTCATTTATCGATGTTCTCAATTTCAGGTCTTAAGCTGTAGTTCTTCATTTTATTTGTTTTTGGGGGTGTTTCCATATGCATATTGTGTACTTGGGATATGTTCCCTTTTAATACTTTCATTTCTTATCCCCCTTCTCCCTCCAAAAAAGATGAAGAACCAAAGAAAGGTTCAATAAATTTTTCATGGGTTTTAATGGACCAATTGGAATCTCCTCCCTACCTTTTTTTTCCTTGTGCAGATGTTTCCTTTGGCAGTTACATGTGGCAATACATTCATTCTGAAGCCATCAGAGAAGGATCCAGGTGATTGTCAAATCCTTCCTAGTATTGTAATATATGAGATCATAGAACTTTTGCTCCTCATTACTATGATGCTCTAAATAGTAGAGTACAAGGGATTAATAACTCTCTTCTTTGGTCTCAAATGACAACATGTAAAAAAACACCTGTCTTGAGGAGGATCACTTCGTGATGTGTTTGGTGCTCGAAGAGGGCTGATAGTTTATAAATTATCCATTTTGTGGTGTTGGTGTGAACCAAATATTGGACATATGTAGCCTTGCACTTACTATATATTATAAAAACCATATAAAACAAGGGGAGGGAAGTTATACTTTGCTGAACATCCCAATAGAGAGAAGGGATAAGTAATGCCATGGATCTTGAACTTTGATCTTGCCTTCTACCACGGTGACTTCACTGTTGGGGATCTTGCCATTGATCTTGCCTTCTACCACTGATCTTTTTTTGTAGTTGGCCAGGAATGGTGTGTGGATGGACTTGTGGTGAAACTGAGCTAGATTTGAGGCAGCAGAGGTGAGGGCTTGACAGCATGGCATTTAAATTGATTTGTTTGGTTGTGGATGATGGTGGTTATGAGGGAAGCAATAGTGCTGTTGGTGGAGATGATCTATGGGTTTAAATTGGTAGTGATGGAGATAGGTCTAGATTTTGATATTAACAAGTGGCAGTGGTAGGTGAAGTAGATGGGTGGTGTTGGTCAATCCTGAAAGGATAGGGTCCTCTTCTGCCCATTATTCTTAGAGTTCCTATTATTTAACAAAGGGAAGAGGCAAGGAGGTTGAAAAAAAGAAAAAGGAAATCATATCCAAACTCCAATCCTTTCATGCACCAGACATTGAAAAGGATATATTATGTCCCTTAATATGACATCTTATTTGTCAAAAGGGGATTTGAAGTATGTTGTTTTAAATTTTTCCTGAATTCACTGTATGTTATGGATTTTTCTTAACATCCACACAAGAGGCATCCAATTAAAGACCTAAAAGAAAGTGAAAAACCTGATACCTAATATATGTAACCAATAGGAAATCCAAAGATAAATTTCAGTCTATGTGGATTGAAATTGTGTTGATTACATTTCATCAAACATGTGGATTGCTCAGCATTTATAATATGAATGTATGTATGTATATAACTTTTAATTTTGCTGTGGTAGGTAAATTGTCAGTTTCTGTTTTTGTAATTTGTTCATTTCTTATAAATTTCCTTTCCCATTAGGAAAAGATTTTGTGCTTCCAATGACCAGAAAATAGAGGTCTTTTGAGATTCTAATGCTTTTATCTTGGT
Organism: Quercus variabilis; assembly: GCA_030445155.1. Lineage (NCBI taxonomy): Eukaryota > Viridiplantae > Streptophyta > Magnoliopsida > Fagales > Fagaceae > Quercus > Quercus variabilis. The sequence continues at coordinate 25,345,917 of CP129455.1, read as the reverse complement.
AAGTAAATAGTCATTGTAAAAAATGAAAGTAAAGCTACCCGAGTAAATGGTACACGTACATAGACAAAGCTACAAGCAGTCTAGAAAGCATTCGATTCTAATGCTTATATTCTTAAGAATTGGACTTACTGGCTCATTCACTGTGCATGCAAATGACATTAATATGCACACATTTGTGCTTAATGACCTACTTGGTGTGTGTTTGTGTATACTTTTCCAGGGGCTGCTGTAATGCTTGCAGAGTTGGCTGTAGAGGCTGGTTTGCCTAATGGTGTCTTAAATATAGTTCATGGCAGCAACGTAAGGCTTCTAATAATTGTTTATCAGATTTTGTTCACTCCATTAATACCTTCCTTGAGTATGGGTATATGTAATTGATATTTACATTAAAGCCATCAGTTTTTCCAATTGAATACATTACAAAGTTGTCTATTTCTGTTTGGTCTACTATGCCTTATGATGAACATGTTTTTATCTTCGTGCTCAACCAAAATTGTTTGATTTTGATGCTTTTATGATGCTATCTGCCTTATCACAAATCGTTTTTTTTTTCTTCTTTCTCTCATTTTTTAGCTTTTCACTTTCTTCACATTGACTTGGGACAGGAAATTGTTAATGCTATTTGTGATGATGATGATATTAAAGCTATCTCATTTGTTGGTCCAAATGTGGTAAGTTATTCCTTAGTGTTGACAATGATACAAGTTGCAATTTGTTACCTCTATTTGGAGTTTTTTTGTTTTTTCTTCTTTGATAAAACAGTATGTCATTTGTTTTATGCATATCTGACAATGAGCAACATGGTTGTTTTAGGCTGGTAATCTAGATTCTTGACATTGTTGTTGGTCATACCATAAGTCTTTTACTTCAGATTGTTGATCAGTTATTTATGTATTGTTCAAAGGCGGGCACTTGCGTATATGCAAGAGCATCAGCAAAAGGGAAGCGTATCCAGGTACTACTATTCATGCATATGCTTTGGTAACAAGCCTGCAGTTTCTCGAGCATTGTGGTTGCTGTTTTATTAATGCAGTAGTTGAAGTCAATGAAAATTAGCTGGCTGACTGTTGTCTTCAGTCCAATGTTGGAGCAAAAAATCATGCAGTTGTCATGCCTGATGCAAGCATGGATGCTACTTTAAATGCACTAGTTGCTGCTGGTTTCGGTGCTGCAGGACAAAAGTGCATGGCACTTAGCACAGTTGTTTTTGTTGGAGGCTTAAATCCATGGTATTCTGCTTTGCTCCCTTGCTTATCTTTGTGTTTTTTGAGTTCATATTTGTTGAATCCAAACTTTGTAACTTTGAGCAATGTGTATCTCTCTTTCTCAGGAAGGTGTTTCACTCTATTGTGACTAATCATATCACGTCCTATTCCATTTAAGGAATCCACAATGAGGATCTCTATTTATTATTTGAATAATTTTAAAATGTAATAGTTTTATTGAAAATAGTTTGGAGGGCATTACAAAGTTCATGGGTATTGGGTAGTATACATGAGAGACACCAAAAAATCAAGATCTAAAATTGATCTAAAATTGCAGTTCTCTAGAATGTCCCACAAGGAGTGAATTTTTTTTTTTGGCTAGCAACAAGTGGGGGAGGAAGGATTTGAACCCAAGTTCTCCTCATTGGACAGAGCAACCAGTGCCACTGAGCCACAAGACTCTTGGCAATGTTTAGAAATCCCTTTTGACTCATAAACTTATCAAAAAAGAGTCAAAACTTCTGTTTAGGCAAGGAAAGCTCGACCCTGTCAAACATTTTATTATTTCTCTTGCTTCTCTCTCTCTCTCTCACACACACACACACACACACACACACACACACACACACAATGAATGAAAAGAAATCCATGTCCACTCACAAAGCAGTCTCAAGAATTGTTTAGGCAGGAAAAGTTCAACTCAGTTGGATGTTCTAGTCTCAATCTGCCTCTCTCTAAAGATGACCATGAGGCATTAAGGGGTTGTCTTTCATTCCAATACTCCTATACTGACTGAAGGACCCTTCACAGAAATAAACCTACAATTCCAGAGCTGTCTTAGGCATAAACCACGTAAAGCTAAACAAAGACAAAACTAGAGACCGCATCCCCCTGGAAAAAGAACAAGGGAGTAATACACAATCCACCAATTAACTGTTTGTACACATATAGCACTAATTTACATTGATCTTCCCCCAAGTTTTCAAATTATCAATAGTGAGATTCTTCGCAACGGCAGCTATCCACCCAAAGAAAGCCACTTTCTTATGCTACTTTACCTTCCAAATGCCCTTTCTTGTATAACAAGTAATTGAAGCCTACTCAACGTCCTGTGCTGTCTAGCTTATGTGGTAAAAGTCTCTTTAGTTTTACACAGCTGGCATAGGTTATAGCCCCTCTTTAGTGGGCCTATGGTTAATGTATATTGTGCACCTAAATGAAATAGGTAAAAGTAAATTTATGTTTCTAACATATGTTTTTTTTTTTGAAATAAAATTTAGTTATAAGTAAGTTTCTTACATATGTTTAGGTTGATTTGATTATGCTGCTTCTTGGATTCAGTTAGTTGATAGAGATCATATGGCATGGTGTAAGTGGTTTGTTGTAAGAAGACTTCATTATTTTCCAGGGAAGATAAACTAGTGGAGCGTGCCAAAGCAATTAAAGTAAATGCTGGAACAGAACCAGATGCAGACCTTGGCCCAGTGATTAGCAAGCAGGTGGATGCATATTATTAACCCTTGACCAATTTAGCAGCATTAAAATCATAAAGAGAGTTGTTGATGTGGCAGTAATTTTCTCTTATAATTCAATAATCATAAATTTTCATGACATTGTGTGCTTTGCATGAGGCATAAGTTTAATCACTATGCATTTGTTATTTTGGATGCAGAAGTGGAAGCACTTTGAGCATTTCTCATTCTACATTTAAATGTGTCTTATTTATAATTTCATATTCTGCAACATTCTTAATTGTTGACAGGTAAAGGAACAAATATGCAAATTGATCCAAACTGGTGTTGATACTGGTGCAAATCTAGTCCTTGATGGAAGAAACATTGTGGTATTGTCTTTTGTTCTACCAATTTAATCTTTCAATTAGGATAGTTTGTTTTTGTTTTTGGATGTATTGTTGCCTCTATGTATTATGTTGTTCTATTAATTGTTCTTTAGAAAGGATAAAGAATGCAGCAGAAAATTTTAAATGAGGGCTGGAAAGGTTATTCTCTTTAAGTCTGATTGTCTGGAACTAAATTCTATCATGTAGAACCTGGTATGTAGGGGTGACCGAAGCACTTGGATTCTACAATTAAACCTTCTTCAACCTGGCATGCCTAGTTATTTAGGCAGAACTCAATTTTGAAATTTTAATCAAGATTTTTCCAAACAGATCTAAATATGTGAAATGTGCAAGGATTGCAGACAAGCACGAATGCTTGGTTGTAAAATGTTTGCAAGAGAAATGGAAGCAAAGAGTCATTATTTTTCAATTCAAACACAATATTAATATTTTGGGTAAATTACAGCAACCGCCCTAGAGGTTTGGAGAAATGTTAGGGATGTTCCCCCCAGTTTTAAATTGACACTCCACCCATTGAGGTTTGTGATTCGTATAATAGATGTACTATTTCACTCTATTGTCATTACTTACAATAACAAAATATACTGTTTTCAAAATAGATTCCCTTATAGACTAACCAAAGGAGTGAACAAACTAAGCAGTCCTGTTTTTGCAATTAGATGAGTTGGATAATTAGATGGCTAAGTTATAATTATTTTTAAAAAAAAGTCACCACGTGTCTAACCAATCGGTCATTACAAGAGATAAATAGCTCAAGAGAGCTATTTGAGTCAGAGCTTCAAGGAGGATGAAAGATAGATCAAAAGAGGGGAAAAGGTACATAAATAAAGGGAGAAGCAGAGATAGGAAGTAAGAGGAAGAAACAACCAGAAAAAGTAATCTTGCTCCATGCTTCAAGGATATCTTCTGGTGTTCTGGAAGATTCTTTCATTTATAATTTTATATACAAATGGGCTTAACTGAGAACTCAGGACTAACTAAAGACATAAAAAAAAGTCTTCAGACATTTTTCTTAAATATATTTTTTAATTTATTTTGTTAATGATGTAAGCTGATGATTACTTTGGGGGGTGGAGTGACATTTTCAAAATGAAGAGGCAAGTATTTCATATTTCCCAAAACCTCAAAGGAGGTTGCTGTAATTTATCCTAAGAACAGAGTTTTCTTCCAAACTAATTTGGAGGAACTTTCTTTTAATCCATTACATGGTGGTTCAAATGATCATCCACATGTACCTTTTTTTTTAGGTAGGTAGTATCCACATGTACATATAATCACATGACCTATTTAAAAGTCATGTGACTTGTTTTGATGACATAATGAATCATCAACTTTGTTTTTATCCTAATATTTTTAAGTAGGATAGAATTACGTCTTTTGGTGAGAAAGGTTAATTCCTTTGGAGGGGTTCTTATCTAGAGCCCTTCACTTCCAATGGCTGTAAAATTGTCCAACATGACATGGCATGGATGACTCGCAATTCATTTATGCTTTCACTTGTTAAGACAGAATTTATCAACCAAAAAAAAAAAAAAAGATACATTCCATATTTAGGAGTTACGACACAACAATATATTATGAGTCCTTATAACAGGTTGAAACCAGCATTCTTTCTGTGTAGCTCCCTTTGTTAAGGCCATACCGCTATTATTTTTTTTCCATAAATCACCAGCAATCAGGAATATATTGCAAAGTTTTTTCCCTACACACTTGGCAGTAATTAGTCTGTCTATTATCGGATTGTGGTATGAGTTTAAGAAGCATGTTTATTGCTGCAGTTTTCTTTGTGGTTTGATAAGCGTCTGGACCTAATATATGGTGTTGATTTTTGGATGACAAAAAGGTTCCTGAATATGAACATGGCAGTTTCGTTGGTCCCACCATCTTATCCAGTGTCACAACAAATATGGAGTGTTACAAGGTATCTCTTACAGTGTTCTAGAAGCAATCATGCATTGTAGTGGAGTAGAGACATGAACCTAGAGTATGTTTGAAACAAAGGGAGAGGAGCGGAGAGGGGAAAGGTGGCCATAATATGTTAATTTTAGTATTATTCTGGCTACCCTTTCCTCTCCCCTCCTCTCTGCCTCTGCCCAAACATGAAGTTAAATGACACTTTGTCTTGGATTCTGCAGGAGGAAGTTTTTGGTCCTGTTCTTCTTTGTATGCAGGTTGCTACAATGCTGCTCATCTCTCCTTCATGTTTCTTCAGTTAGAGTTGTTGCTTACCTGTTTAAAGATGTTAAGATACATTTTTCTTTGTGCCCAGGCTGACAGCATTGAGGAGGCCATTAACATTATTAACAGACATAAGTATCCTCAAATTTAGCTTCTCTTGACCCTCTTTGTAGGAAGAGAATCCTTTAAACCTGTAATATTCTTATACCTATGAGTTTCCCTCTTACAGGTACAGCAATGGAGCTTCTATCTTTACCACATCTGGTGTTGCTGCAAGGAAATTTCAAACTGAGGTTGAAGTTGGGCAGGTAGACATCTTTTTGCAGCATGTTACAAGGCAAAAGGATAGGAAAAATATTAAAAGCCTAAATTTGGATAAACTACATGTGTTTCTTGTTTGGTCCATTGTCTTGCACTGCCCTATGCCCACTCTTAAAAAATATGAAGTGCTTTCAATTGGTGGAGTTTTAGGACTGTAGTTATCTCCACAAATTTGGCCTGCATGTTTTGTTTGTAGTGCTCACTGCATTAGTTGATGAAATTCCCTAATATTTGTTATATGCTGGTAGTTTTTTTATGAAGTATTAATTTATTTCTTCTTTAAGTTAGTTGTCATATTTTTTGCTTTTGTCACATGAACTTGGTTTGACTCAGGTTGGCATAAATGTTCCCATCTCTGTTCCGCTGCCTTTTTCCTCATTTACTAGCTGCAAGCCATCCTTTGCCGGTGATCTCAATTTTGATGGTAACATTTACTTCTTTCCACCTTTTTTAGAAGCAATCATGTAGAGTATCGGATAGTTTGAATTTGTCATGAGACTGAATTGCAGGCAAGGCTGGAATTCAGTTTTATACCCAGGTTAAGATGGTGACTCAACAGTGGAAGGATTTACCGGGCAGTAGTGGTGCATCCCTGCTAATGCCAAGTTCTTAGAGGTTATAATGGACATAAAAGGCAATGTATATGTATATAATGCACACATTTTTTTTAGAACAGTATTATTAATGTGAATCTTTAATCACTGTGTAAATATATTTTTTAAGATCACCCAGAACACACTTGACATCTTTGTGTGTACCACAGGTGAGCACTCCCATGGCATGTTTGGAGGCAAAATTTGCCAAACAGTATGATTTTGAAAAAAAATTTGGCGGATGGCATGCGTTCAAAGTTTATTAATTAGTTGAACTGTTTTTTGGAAATTGAGTATAGCAAAATCGACTTCTAGTCAAAATCGTCAAAATCGAGTTTAATATACTCGACTTCCTACCGAAAATTAGCTCTGAGATGGATAAAAAAGAAAGTCGAGTATAGTAAAACTTGATTTTGGCTGGAAGTCGATTTTGCTGTACTCGATTTCCAAAAAACAGTCCAACTTACTAATAAACTTTGAACGCATGCCATTAGCCTTAAATTTTCCCAATATTATACTGTTTGGCAAATTTTGCCCATGTTTGGATGTATCAGGGATTTGCTTCATATAATGTTATGTTCCAGTGTTCCAGATATACTGTTGTTATAAGTTTTATTGTTATTATTATTCTAGAAGTTGTATCATGTTTATTAACCTCATTTTTAGAGGTGTTGCTTTGAAACTGTTTAGAATTAGAATGGATTTTATGCCCCTTGTAACAAAGAAGGCCAGTCTGTTCGTCAGGTTTAAGCTGGAGATCAGTACAAGGTTTACATAAGATTTAAAGTTTGATAAAAATCATCAATATATAAACATAAAAAAGAATTAGCCAAAGAAGCAAATGCATATATTAAATATCTATAGTTCTGCATTAATTATTTATATATACTGAATTTATATGATTAGTTTATAAGTGTTAGATAAATCATATAAGAGTAATCTACAATCATAGACTATTTTACAACATTTTTACAAATTATTAATGTAGCAAATTCTTATTAGTTCTAATATGGATTCACCACACCACCGCACACCTTTGGTGTGGTGGTCACTATGCTTGTGGGGTGTGGGGGGCAATGGCCGGAGTTTAAGTCTCCAGAAGGAAGCGTTACACACATATGCACTTAGATTATGTTAAACACACCTTTGGTGTGGTGGTCACTATGCTTGTGGGGTATGGGGGGCAATGGCCGGGGTTTAAGTCTCCAGAAGGAAGCGTTACACACATATGCACTTAGATTATGTTAAAGTAAAAATTCTGGCTTATAAAAAAAAAAAAAAGGATCTACTACTAACATCACATTTATATTTACCAATAATTATTTGAAAATTACTAAAGTCACATCAGTAGTTTGTAAAAATGTTGTAAATTCGTTGGTGTTTGTAGCATTACTCGTTAGTTAATATTAATAATTATTAACTAACCCTATAAATAATTTATGCACAACATATATGAATTGCATTAATTATTTATATTTACTAATTTACTTGGAATAGTAATAATTGATTTATGATATGACATTCTTTCTTATGCTTATTTATTTATTTTTGGTTCTTTCGAGGATCAAATTTTATGTTTAGTTGCTTTGAAAAAATTTGACACAAAATCCACAAAAATTAAATATTGGTGAATTCACTAAATTTAATTTTAATCATTTAGATTTCCTAACTTCTTATAATAATATGTAACATGTAATATATATGAACTCGACTTTCACATCAAATTGTCATTGCTCGGAACTCGAGACTCTAAGACTCAAGTTCCTTCATTGAACTCGAGTTTCAAAACCTCTTGATAATAGTTTACAAAATAGTTTCACAAATTCAAAGACTAACTAAATTATTTTGAAAATCATGTTAAATGCCAAAAAAATTCCTTAAATTATTCTCTTAATTAAATTTTGTATCCTAAATTTTAGTTTTCCATCCAAGACAATAGTATAAATTGTATAATTGACGACGGAGTACAAATTGTAACACGAGTTATAGTTTAGGACGCAAAGTACAATTTGAGGTATAATTTAGGGTAGTAAAATGTAATTACTTCAATATTATCATATTTAAAAAATAATTCACAATAAATGTTAAAAAAGAATTTATGCAAAAATATATATATAATAATAATAAATTTATAAAAAAAAAAAAAATTCTCTAAACTAGTTTGAAGAGAAAACATTCAAACTCCTCTTATTTATATCTTTTTATTAGATGTGAATTTTGAAAATCGGATGTTATTTTTTATTCAAATTGAATATTATTCTTGTTCAAAGATATAAGAGAAGTTTAAATAATTTCTCTCTAAATAAACTTTAAAAAAAAAAAGAAAAAAAGAAAAAACAAAGTCCACAAATAATAGAATCTTTCATTAATATGGTGTTATCTTGTATTGCTGAATCATCACGTGTGAGCTGTGATATACTACCTGACAAGATTTTTATTACTCAGATAAATCTCGAGTGGATGATTTTCCATTACTTACATAGATTTACCACCGAAGAATACAAATTGCACAATTACGAAACAATTTATGGTAAAAGGTAAAAACATCAAACTTATGCCAAGAGAATTTAGTTCCATAAGTGCTTGTACACATTTTAGCCGATTAAGTCTAAAATTCAACCTCACCAGTTTATTTGAAGGTTCTATTTTTTATTTTTAAAGGAGGTCATTTAAAGTTGTGTAAAGAGTAAAGACATGGAGTTGCTACAGTGACGGTATAAATTTACACTGACACTATTTATTTTGCATTTAATTTTTTATTCTTTCTTTTTGTACTCTAATGATGAAGAAAAAAAAAAGTAGATGGTGGTTATTGTGTGTGTAAAGAAAAAGAAACAATTAGAAAAATAAAGAAAATAGATATTTTAATAAAATATAGCGTAAAATAGATGTAGGGACTCAGTTTAGGAAGGTTCCCCAACAATACATTTTTAGAGAATGGGTCGAAGGGTTAGGCGCTCACAGGCTAACAACGGAGCACAAGCTCTTTTTTTTTTATTGAAGGATAATAAACCTAATTTACAACTGAGGGTAGCTCCTCGGCCCCTGGCCGAGGAGATTTTCCCTCCTGAAACTTACATCGCCTAGGAGCCATTCTATGTTCTTCTCTCTGAATGACCTCCGCCCAAAAAATCCCCCATTAAACTCTTTGCTCGTCTTTCTTATATAGTTCTCTCCCTCCTATCCCCTTCTTCCTTCTGTTGATCATCTATTGGCATTTTTCTCTGACCGTCCGTCCCATCAGAGGCCTTATCCGTGCTCAAGTGGCTCGCCATGATCGATGTTGCCCTATCAAGGGGTTACATCCCCATTAATGCAACCATGGGGGGTTAGGTGAGCGCATTCAATGCAGAGGTGACAGCTCGCCTAAGGCTTGCCCCTTCGCCGTGCTCCTGTCGCTGACGCGTGGCACTGGGCCCTCTCCTCCTCGGATATTCGAGGAGTCCCCCTCGGTGGGGAGGTACTCGTGTTCTTCCGAGGTCTCGGACGCCCGAGGGTGGGCCCTCCTCAGATGTGTTCCTCGGGGGTCGGTCCTCGCGCTTTCATCCTCGGACCCCTCATGTATCCTCGGCGTGGGCCCTTAGGCCTGGCTTGGAGTGGGCCGAGACTACCTGATTTTCTGGCCCCACAATAGCCCCTCAAAATCTTGCTGCACGCATTCTCGGGCGGGGAGGAGGATTTTGACATCCTCGGGCTTTCTCCGTATCCAGTCGAGCCTTACGCCCCCTATCAGCACTGGGGTCTTTTCATCTGCCCAAGGCGCGTTACTGACGTTTCGGAGCGCACAATGTGCCCATCGTTAAATTCAGGCGGCTCTGTGCTCCCCACGTCTAACGAGGCGTTACCAATCCAACGGTGGAGGTTTGTTTCGCATTTATGGGCGGGAAAACCCGCGCGTCCTTCCTGAGTTCAGACACACTCTCACTTACATCTCCAGCACAAAAAAGCCTGTCCGAGGAGCTCCTCCTCTTCCCAGTAAGTCGCTCTACCCCTCTCTAAGCTTTCTTCCCCTTTACTCCTTCTTCTCCTTCACTTGTTCTTTCTTAGTTCCTTTAGGCGTCAACTGGGATGGGTAGGTTTAAGAAATACGTCCACATTGAGGAGGCGATGGAGAACTTCATCGCCGACTACAGAATTTTCGGCAATGTAGGTCTGAGATATTGTGAGGACGGGAATTGGCGCTTACATAGACAGGAGGGCGAAGTGGTAATTCCCATTGTCGCCTTCCTCGAATGGGGGATGACGATCCCCATGGGGCCGGTGATGAGGGACTATCTCACGCACTTCCAGTTGGCCCCTACCTAGTGTGGGATAAACGTCTTTAGGATTTTGGGCTGTGTGGAGGCCCTAAACGAGAAGATGGGGCTAAGGTTAACCCACCACGACGTGAACTGGTGCTACAACCTTCAGCTTCTTAAGAGTAAGTCTTATTACCTAAAGACGAGGGATGACAGGGTGCGGCTCATCCAGTGCCTCCCTGAGTCTAGCAAGGGGTTGAATGAGGATTTCCTTATCGTGTCAAGGGAGTGGCACGATGGCTTTCACTGCCCAACAATGGAAGGGATACCAGGTGGGGCAGTAGGAGTAGGAGGGGTTTCAAGTTCTTTTGCCCTTTTTTCTTCCCTTTTTCCTTTTACTAACATAGTGGTGTTTTCCCCTTGTAGACCCGCACGTTTTTGAGCGCCACTTCCATTTGGTCAACTGGGAAGATTTGCAGAAGGTGCTGAGGGCGTCAGTTTATATAAACAAGGATGACAATCAAGTTAGGGCTGCCCACATAATCTTGGGGTATAAACCTGACCAGAAATCATTCCTGGTTCCAAAGCACGTCATCCGAGCCAACGATCCTCGGCTTCAGAGGATTACTGTGACCGAGGACGGATTTCAGTTCCCCGAGGGACCCTCTGAACCAGAAGTTGTTACTGTAGCTGTCCCTTCTTCTTCCTAAGTATTCGCCGAGGCTTACGAGGAGGATCCAGAGCGGGAGGAGGACGCGTTCGACGTTTTCGCCCAGCTTGATCAGTCCGAGGACCCTCTCGGGGACTTGGGCGATCCTCGTTTGACCGAAGCAGACCTCCTCGCTTCAGAAGCCCCTCCTCTGCCAACAATGGGTTACAAGAGGAAGCCTACCACCAGCTTGTTGGACCTGATTGAAGGCCAGCCGGGGAAGCCCCAACAGAAGCTTCCCCCTCTTCCTCCGAAGACTAAGTCGACTTCCGCTCAGCAGAAGCTTCCTCCTCCTCCTCCTTCCCAAGCGAGCCTGCCCCCTGGGTCCGTGCCTGCCGACCCCAAGAAGAAGAAGGATAAGGGCAAAAGGCCTATGGAGGATAAGACGGTGTCCTCGCAGGAGGAGGACAATACTCTGCGGCCGTCCAAGTAGCTTAAGATAGGCGACAAGAGCCAGGATAAACAGGTCGTCGACACCACGTCCGAGGCTCAGGCCTGGCTCCCAGCCCCGATGCTCCATGGGGAGCCCTTGAGGGATGACGCCTCCCTCAGAGACTTCAACGAGGGCGAAGGTGCGCACGTGGCCGATGCGCTGGAGAGGTGCTTGTTGCTCCCGACAGACATGGCCGAGCTGAACTCCTTAAGGAGCAAGCAAGACTTCCTCAGCCTCAAGCGATATATGGGGATGGTAAGGGCTATAATTTCGACTCCCCTCCCTTTCCTTTCCTTTTCCCCCTTTTTCTTTTGTTGGGCTTATAGCGTATCGGTTACTCTGGCAGGCTGTCCAGGCCATCTATAGGTTGGATGGGGCGGCGAACGACCAGGGGAAAGCCTTCGACCAGGAGCGTGATTGGCGCTTTCAGGCTACCCGGGCTCTGAAGAACTCCGAGGCTGACCTTGCCAAGGCTCAAGAGGACTTGAAGGCGATGACCAGGGCTCGGGACAGTGCAGAGTCTAGTCTTGAAGGTGCTTAGAACCAGGCCAGGGAGTAGACAAAGCGCCTGGGCGAGGCGGAAGGGCAGCTACAGATCGCGAGGGATCTGATCGCAGATCTGCAGGCTAAGGTGACAGCGGTCGAGGGGGCCCAGAGGGAGGCAAAATGGGCCAGAGACCAGGCTCGGCGGGCTAAAGACGAGGCAGATTTTGGCAGGGAAATGGCCCTGACTGCCAAAGAGGAGGCTGAGACCGCAGCCTACGCTGATGGGGTGGCTGCGGTAGAGGCCCTCTATAAAGCTCAAGTTTCGGGGGTATGTAGGTGATACTGCTCCCAGGTCTGGGTTGAGGCCCTCAAACAAGCCGGGGTGGAGGACATGTCTGACCTGTGGAAGGCAGAGAGCGTGTACTACCCCCCTGCTATCCGCGAGGCCGCCCCTGATGGTACTAAGGCTGGGGAGATTGTTGAGGAGGTGGGGGCTGCCGAACAAAGGGAAAATCCGAGCGAGGAGGTGCCCTAAGAGGTAGCGGAGGTCCCATTCGATGCTCAAATCCCCACCACCGAGGAAGCAGCCCTTCTCGCCGTATCCCTGTAGGCCGTCCCCTTAGACCAGGGCTTGGAGGAGTCAGAAGTTGCCCCTGTCCAGCTTGAGCAAAAGGAGTAGATTCCCTGGTGTCTCGGTTCATCCTGCTTTCGTGTCATTTTATTTTATTTTGTTGTGCTTCTTTTTTTTTTTTTTTTTTTTTTTTTTTTTATGTAATGTGGCTCTTGCCACACAACCTCTATGGACTCATTATTGTAATGGGAGTTTAATTTCCCTTCTTATCTATTTTGGGTTGTTTGTTTGTTTGCATGCTATCTGCTTCCTTTCTTTTCTTTTCATTTGCATGAATTGTATCTCGGCCAGTTATGCCAGTAACCATGATAATGGGGAAAGAATGTATGCGTGGGCAGTCCCCTTATGTCCCAAGGGTCAGGTAGGATTTTGGTCTTTTCTTAACTTAGGGTATTTTGAAGTAGTTAGTTTCCCCATAGACTTGAGTCCGATGACCATGTAATGCCTTGGTTCTGTCTAACACTTCCGTTCTTCTGTAAGTATCTAGTTTCCCCATGGGTTTGAGTCCGAGGACCATGCAATACCTTGGTTCTATCTAGTACCCAGGTATCATCGAGTGGTTAGTTTCCCCATAGGCTTGAGTCCGAGGACCATGCAATGCCTTAGTTCTGTCTAACACTTCCATTTTTCTGTAAGTATCTAGTTTCCCCATAGGCCTGAGTTCGAGGACCATGCAATGCCTTGATTCTATCGAACACTTTCATTTTTCTGTAAGTATCTAGTTTCCCCATAGGTTTGAGTCCGAAGACCATGCAATACCTTGGTTCTGTCTAGTACCTAGGTATAGTCGAGTGGTTAGTTTCCCCATAGAATTGAGTCCGAGGACCATGCAATGCCTTGGTTCTGTCTAGTACCCAGGTATAGTCGAGTGATTAGTTTCCCCATAGGCTTGAGTCCGAGGACCATGCAATGCCTTGGTTCTGTTTAACACTTCCATTTTTCTGTAAGTATCTAGTTTCCCCATAGGTTTGAGTCTGAGGACCATGCAATACCTTGATTCTGTGTAGTACCCAAGTATAGTCGAGTGGTTAGTTTCCCCATAGGCTTGAGTTCGAGGACCATGCAATACCTTGGTTCTGTCTAACACTTCCATTTTTCTGTAAGTATCTAGTTTCCCCATAGGTTTGAGTCCGAGGACCATGCAATACCTTGGTTCTGTCTAGTACCCAGGTATAGTCGAGTGGTTAGTTTCCCCATAGGCTTGAGTCCGAGGACCATGCAATGTCTTGGTTCTGTCTAACACTTCCATTTTTCTGTAAGTATCTAGTTTTCCCAAAGGTTTGAGTCCAAGGACTATGCAATACCTTGGTTCTGTCTAATACCCAGGTATAGTCGAGTGGTTAGTTTCCCCATAGGCTTGAGTCCGAGGACCATGCAATGCCTTGGTTCTGTCTAACACTTCCATTTTTCTGTAAGTATCTAGTTTCCCCATAGGTTTGAGTCTGAGGACCATGTAATACCTTGGTTCTGTCTAGTACCCAGGTATAGTCGAATGGTTAGTTTCCCCATAGGCTTGAGTCCGAGGACCATGCAATGCCTTGGTTCTGTCTAACACTTCCATTCTTCTGTAAGAAAGGGTTTGTCCTTGGACCGCTACACTGGAGACGGTTCCTTCTCGGGTCGGATGGTTAGCCTTGCGGTGCTTTGGGGCAGGGATTGTTCAGACTTTGATCTTACATGTAGCATTGACCTCGCCTTCAACTCTAGTTCCCGCCTTCCTCATTTACGAAGCGCCCCCTGGCCGTTCGCGCTCTGCGCTTGACGCTTCGATGCGCGAGACGCGCCTTCATTAATATCCTCGTGAATTGATACAAATCCAGTGGTTTACGGTCTTTTTGGGATTTAGCATTCTCGTGATTAGTACTGCTGATAATTCTCTTTTCGAACTTGGTGTGGATTAACTCCCACCAATCTTTATCCTCTATATAAGGCTTTCTGGGGGAAATGTTTCTCCACACTCTATGACTTACCCACCACGACTAGAAACACATCCCCTCAGCTTCCCGAGCCCCTTCAATAACCCTGCCAAGATTGTGACCAGAGTTGGAAGATATGGGGCGGCCTTGGGCAGGTGTGAGGGCATACGGGCTTAGGGCCCTACCGCCCCGGCCAAGAGCCGTTGTGACCGCAGCCCCCACTGGGCTTCCGGCGCGGCAGAGTCTAGGCGTAACCCTGGTTGTGCCCTGCGTGGTGGCCAAGAGGGATATCCTTGAAGTACCTAACGTTCCTCCCCGGGCCGCACCCCTGCCGGAGGAGACGCGCAAGATCACGTCATGGCTGGTGCCCGAGTATCGCCGTCTCCACCGGCCAACGCACGTGAGGGTTGGGGAGAATTAAGGGAACATCATGAGGGAGGGCGTCCCGGTGCCCATGCGTCGGCTCCTCTCTTTGTTCCAGCTTCGCCGCATCGGACAAGGAGTTGTTAGTGGCCTTGGAGCATACTAGCCTCAGCCCCGTTCCCTCTAGCTAGTTTTAGAACAGGTCCGCCTGGACCTCTGTTTGTAGGATTAGCTTGTAAAATTAGTTGTAAAACACGCCTACTTGAGCCTCTGTTTGTATCCTGTACTTTTCTGTTTTATAAAATAATACGAAGTTCCTTTTCTTTTCTGTTGAATCTTCTATTTCGGACCTTTTACTTTTCTGCAATGTTTGTTTTTTTTTTTTTTTTTTCTTTTTTGTTTGATGCGTCGGTACCAACCTTCCGTAAAATGACTACTTAGGAACGATCGCCCGTTGCGCCCGCCAGTGCACTAATCCTTCCCACAGACGGCGCCAATTGTAGGGACTCAGTTTAGGAAGGTTCCCTAACAATACATTTTTAGAGAGTGGGTCGAAGGGTTAGGCGCTCACAGGCTAACAACAGAGCACAAGCTCCATTCTTTTATTGAAGGATAATAAGCCCAATTTACAACTGAGGGTAGCTCCTCGGCCAGGCCGAGGAGGTTTTCCCTCCTCAAACTTACATCGCCTAGGAGCCATTCTATGTCCTTCTCTCTGAATGACCTCTGCCCAAAAAATCCCCCATTAAACTCTTTGCTCGCCTTTCTTATATAGTTCTCTCCCTCCTATCCCCTTCTTCCTTCTGTTGATCATCTATTGGCTTTTTTCTCTAACCGTCCGTCCCATCAAAGGCCTTATCCGTGCTCAAGTGGGTCGCCATGATCGATGTTGCCCTGTCAAGGGGTTACATCCCTATTAATGCGGCCAGGGGGGTTAGGTAAGCGCATTCAATGCAGAGGTGACAGCTCGCCTAAGGCTTGCCCCTTCGCCGTGCTCCTGTCCCCGACGCGTGGCATTGTGCCCTCTCCTCCTCGGATATTCGAGGAGTCTCCCTCGGTGGGGAGGTACTCGTGTTCTTTCGAGGTCTCGGACGCCCGAGGGTGGGCCCTCCTCAGATGTGTTCCTCGGGGGTCGGTCATCGCGCTTTCATCCTCGGACCCTTCATGTATCCTCGGCGTGGGCCCTTGGGCTTGACTTGGAGTGGGCCGAGGCTACCTGATTTTCTGGCCCCACAATAGATAATTTGAAATGTGGTGTTTTGAAAAATGTGTATTTTAAATAAATAAAAAAGAAAAAAAGAAAAGAAAAAGTAAGTAAGTACTTATGCTAAAATAATTAAAAAAAAATTGCACAAACTTGAATGTTTATAAAAGAATCTGACTTTTTGATTGATGTAATAACTAAAAACTATATTAAGTAACTAGAATTATATTATAAAATATTAGCCTCATGCCCTCGTTACACGTGTTTCAAGCGTGCGATTAGGCTTTTTTTATTTATTTATTTTTAATCTTTTGGGATATAGTATCATAATTTTTCATTCATTATAATTTGTAGTTTACACGTTTTTCTACTAATATTAGGCATTGACTCATGACCTTTTTTACAAGAATTTCATCCTATTTTATCTCTCCTGTTTCTATATTATTTTCATTCTAGAACTTATCATCATTGACAAACCAATTGCAATAAAATAAATTAAATAACTACAATTTTCTACTTGAAATTCTATAATTCACAATTACAAAAGTACAAAAAGAGTGCCAAAAAAAAAAAAAAACTATTCACACATGTAATTCATTCATATACAACAAATAATAACTTTTAAGGAGAATTGAAAGGGAAAGAAGGGGAAGGAATATTAATATATATATATATATATATATATATATATATATATATATATATATGTGGTAAGAAAACGGTGTCATTCCTTGAACCTTTTTCATGTTTGACTTCAACCTCATTTGGTCATCTAGTTCCTTACTTTTCCCCCCATAAAACCAGATATACAACAATTGCATGGCTTTAATAATCCTAAAAATAGTTATAATACAATGTTTATTATTTGAAATAGTTTTCTTACAATTTCCATTAAAAAAAAAATCAAAATCATATACAACAATCAAAATTATATGAGCAATAAAACAATAGAAAATATTTATTCAGATTAGAAACGGGGAAAAAGCCTAAATTTTAGGACAAAGTTGAGGATAAATTTAAAGATAGTTAGCTAAAAAAATACTAATATGAGTTTTAATTTTTTATTTTTTTTTAAAAAATGAAGAAGTTGTATTATACTTGACTAACGTGAGAGAATAAAAGGGGAAAAAGCTATTTGAGACTATCTAAAAAAAGCTATTTTATTTTTAATATTTGAATTTGACAAAGAAACGTGCATGGGGAGGAAGAATTGTGGATCAAAAAAACTATCTAACTCTATTATTTAAACTTTTTAAATAGATGAACTTTGGTACTCCAAATGGGATTTATATATATATATATATATATATATTTCTTTTTTGGGGAAGAAAAGACAATTTCAAGGTCTGAGATGACCTAGAAAGCGCTTGAGCATGTTATTAGTAGTACTAATAACATCATTCCCCAGTTTGGGTTTTAGTAGCTTTTTTTTGAATAGTCTCAAACAATTTTTGTTTTCCTTTCTTCTTTGACATTTGTCAAGTATAATACAACTTTTTCATTTTTTTAAATAAAAAATAAACAATTTAGGCCCCCGCCCCCCTTCATCTGAATAAAACACCTCTCCCTAGTTCAAAGAAAAACAATCGAAAAAAAAAAAAAAACCCCCTCTCATGTTTATACTATTTTGAATACACTATTTTTTTAGTTAATTGTTTATTTTAATTCAAAGATAACCTCTTATTCATATTCCTTAAAATAGACACTCAGTTGACAAAATCAAATATAAATAATTGTGTCTCTTCCTCCTGTTTTATCTAAATAAATAAACATCTTTTTTCTCTCTTAGAGGAAGGAGTAGTCTTTTCCTACAAGGTAATTCTCTCAGTGTTTTTTTTTTTTTTTTTAAAAAAAAATTATTTTATTGCTCATATGATTTTGATTGTTGTATGTGATTTTGATTTATTTGTTATGAAAATTGTAAGTAAAAGATTTTAAATAACAAACATTGTATTCTAACTACTTTTAGGGTTATTGGATTAATTGCTGTTCTTGTATATCTAGTCTTATGGGATCAAAAGTAAGGAGCTAAGGACCAAATAAGATCGAAGTCAGAAAATGAAAAAGATTCTAGGGATGGTATCGTTTTCTTACCCTATTTGTTCAACCCCCCCCCCCCCCCCCCCAACTTTTTTTTAAGTTTTTTTTCAATTCTCCTCAATTTTTTTTTTTTAATTGTATATGAGAGAATTAAATGTGTGAATTACATTGAATTTATGCCAAGAGGTTTTAATTCTATAGACTTTTTTAACACGTCTTTTAAGAAAGACGTCTAGGTTCAAATCATCTATCCAGTTGTTTTTTTTTTTTTGGAGAGAATCTCTCCAATTGTTGTAATAAGTAAATAATAACTATATATATATATATATATATATTTTGAGAATCTAATAATAACTATATTAAGTAACTATATATTATAAAATATATAAGATATGGTATTATATGGGCCAGGCCAATTGCACTACAAAAGCTGAGAGAGTTAGTGCTGAGTCTGCTGACTGCTGAGTCACAGCCTCATAGACTATCCGAACATAATCATCATCAACATCCTCGAAGTAAAAAATGTTGCGGTTTTCGATTCAACGAGGTTGATTTCATAAATCGAATTTCATTTTTATTACCAATTCAATTTGTTTTTGTTTTTGTTTTTTGTTTTTTGGTGGTATTGGTGTTGGTAGTTTAGAAAATATAATTTTGATTGTTGTTGCAGTGAGGAATTTGAACTTGAAGGCTTTGAGTTTAAGGCCTCAAATCTTCGCTTTGAGAAACACCCATTTCTCTACGGCCACAGAGCCCTCTTCTAAGCAACCTAACCCTCTGGTATTCTTAAACATACACATATATACACACACACACACACATGTAACTTTGCTAAGGATTGTGTTTTCTTTTTTTAAAATTATATTATGCTTATAGAATGTTAAGTTTAGCTATCAAATGGAGTGTTAATGGAAGTGGTTTTTATTTTTTTATTTATAAACAACCCTGTAATTTTTTGTGGAAATGAATCAAAAGGAGTTGATGGGAAATGGTATTTGGGTTGCATAAAATCTGATTAAAGATTCAAGATTTGATTTTACTTTTTGGACCAATAAATTTACAATTTTTTTTGTTTGTTTGTTTTTGTTTTAGAGATCTAATGAGCAATATCACAGTGAAGCTAAGGAATTAGAATTTTCATAGAATTGTGGAATGTATTTATCCAACAAAACACAGCCAGTCAGTGTTGATGCTTCTAGAATTTAATATATGCTATTTTCTCATTTTGTTTTACTGGTCTTATGTTATCAGAGGGTTCCCAATCTTATTGGAGGCACATTTGTTGATTCGCAATCACTAGCTTCCATTGATGTTATAAACCCTGTAAGGATCTTAAGATGCACCATACTGCTTACTTTTACATTTACTACAGAATTATAAGCGCAATATTTTGCTTTTTGGTGGGGGTCTGATTGATTTCTGATTTGGTAATAGGCAACACAAGAAGTTGTCTCACAAGTTCCACTAACTACAAATGAAGAGTTTAAAGCTGCAGTATCTTCAGCAAAGCAGGCTTTTCTATCATGGCGTAACACCCCAGTTACTACCCGTCAGCGTATCATGTTCAAGCTTCAAGAGCTTATCCGGAGAGACATTGTAAGTCTGTCAGAGTCATTGGTATATTTGGTTTCTCAAAATCAGTTGATTGACAAATTTGGATCACTCTGTTGTTCTTCCAGGATAAGCTTGCCTTAAACATCACAACTGAACAGGGAAAGACATTGAAGGATGCCCAAGGGGATGTGTTCCGTGGGCTAGGTTAGTGTGTTTTCTTTGCACTTTGCTCTTCTCTTTAAGAGGATTTTGTAGTCACTTAGTGATGATGGACCTCTTTGCTGTCTTTGTTTTCCTGTTGTAGAGGTGGTTGAACATGCTTGTGGAATGGCAACTCTTCAAATGGGGGAGTATGTTTCCAATGTATCAAAAGGAATTGATACTTACAGCATTAGAGAGCCGCTTGGCGTATGTGCTGGGATTTGTCCCTTCAACTTTCCAGCAATGATTCCCTTATGGGTAAGCCTGCTATATGTTTTACTCCCTGTTAATTACTTTTAAGACTGGTCCTTTCCATTTCCCATAATCATTGATTATAGTTTTGCTCAATGGTGTGGACTGCATTGCTTATTTGAAATCATAGGCTTGTTATGACAGTTACCATATGGTTGAATTAGGTTGAGAAATTCAACCAGCAAAGTTGTGATTAAGATGGAGAAAGCATTTTGTTGTTAGAGTGAAATCTGGTCAAACACACACACACTCTCTCTCTCTTTCTCTTGCATGAGAATGCATAAATGAATGAGATTTTTCTCAAAACAAAGGGAAAGATTTTTATGCAACAAGCATAAAATGAACACAAACAGCTGCAAATTGAAGCTAAAGTTCACTAGTTAAATCATTTTTGAAACAGTAAGGCTTGCACCAATGGACACAGCTCCTGTTTAGATGTCTTTTTTATTTTTTATTTTTTAACCAAGCTTGACTCTAACATCTTCCATAACAGAATGCAATAGATCCATGGTAAAGTTTTTTTTCCTTTCAACTTTGATTGCTATTAACACATTTTCCCAAAAAGCAGGAAAAAATTAGGTGCTCTGTATTTTATTTTGCATCTGCAAAAAGCAAAAAAATGCTATTTGCCTTAAGTTGTTATTTCTCACAAGCATAAAATCACTGGTTTTTATTTTATTGTACTTTTTCTGGGTCTTCTTTAATTAGTTTCTATGGTGCTTAAATAGTAGCTATTCATTTCTCCCAAGAATAAGATAATTTCTAAGTGTTGGTTTTATGATAATTTTGCAGATGTTCCCAGTTGCAGTTACATGTGGGAATACCTTTATATTAAAGCCATCTGAAAAAGATCCAGGTAATTCTGATCTTCTTCTTGGTAGTGTAGCCATTGAGCATTATCTTCTTCATGATACTATGAACTATATAATCCTAGAAAATAATTCAAAATTTTCTTCCCCCTTGGATCTATGCAAAAGAACTTATTCTGTTGTGTTGGTGCTTATAGCACATGAGCCTGCCTGCATAGGTTTGTGAAGCACCTGGGATTGACGATTGTAGAATATGCCGGAGTTGTGACCAAGTTTTCATTGATGAATTAATTTTTTAGATGCTTGATATTGGATTTATTGAACCATATAGCTGTTTGACTTTATAGATCTAAAACTGCCATTATATAATCTTTGCTTGTTTGCTAAAAATCAAATGCATACTGTTATCAAGAAAGCAATTAATAATTTTCAGGCCTTTATTTTTGTTAAGTGAAGTTGGGTTTCCAAAATTGAAGGAAGAATATTCTACTAGCTGAAATTCTTAAGGCAAGCTAGAGTAATTATGCAAGTGAACCTTGTCTTAATTACAGCGATGGATTTGTTCAGAAGGATCCATAGCTTCTAGCATAGCACCAGTATCACAGAGTAGTTGATCATCTTTTTTTTTTTTTTTTTCCTTCCTTCTTTTTTTTTTTTTTTTTGATAAGTATCATAGAGTAATTGATCATCTCCAACCTTTGTTCTTAGTTCTTTCCATAGGGCTAGTTATTGAAGCCGTAACTGCTGTGATAAGGTTATGCATGTGTGAATTATGCATTGCTATCTTTTTTCACCCTGACCTAATGTGTGAATTATGCATTGCTAATTATGCATGTGTGATGAGGTTATGCATGTGTGAATTATGCATTGCTATCTTTTTTCATTCCATGTATGAGGTTATAATTAAATTAGTGTGCATGTTAATTGAGGTTACCTTTCCATGTCAATATATATTTTTTCATATTTTTGTTGTTACGTGTGGAAAAAAAATTGAATTTTTGTGCTTCTACTTGGAAGTGATTTGTATATCTTTTCCAGGGGCTTCTATACTGCTTGCAGAGTTGGCAATGGAGGCTGGTTTGCCTAATGGTGTCTTAAATATCGTGCATGGCACCAATGTATGCTCTTTACTTTAATGATTGTTACTAGCTGTTGGATCCCGATAATTGTCCGTATATTAATGCACTCAAGGACTCATGTGGGATCTTTTATTGATCTGTTACTTTTAAAATGATAAAGATATAAAGTTGTGATTTTAATGAGTTTACTATCTGATGGTTCTATGATATGCAGCTTATGCAGTATGAATCTTTTTTTTTTTTTAACTAATCTGGTTAAATGATTTTTTTTTTTTTTTTTTTTTTTTTTTTTTTGGAATACAAACTTGCAATGCTTTGGTGATTTGATGTCACTAAATGTTGCATCTCCTAAAGAATTGGTTTTCTTAGTATCCTTCATTTTATGGCAGGATATTGTTAATGCTATTTGTGATGATGAAGATATCAGAGCTGTATCATTTGTTGGTTCTAATACTGTAAGTTATCTCAAAACATTAATTTCATGAATCCAATTTCTATATGTTTTTTTTTTTTTTCATAGTCTACCCTTTTGTGATCCTGTTATGTGTCTTTAAAATTTGAACAGTTTAGGCTTACAAAGTAGTTCATATAAGTAGAAACAAACTCTTATCTGTCATTTCGTTTCTTGTCCAAGTGATGAAAGGTTCCTTCTGTGACTACATAACCAAATAGTCAGCCCTTGATTTGCTGACCTACAATTTCAGTCAGCTCCAGTAACTAAACTTAATTTTTTAAGGTCTGCATGATGTATAGGACCTCTCAGCATGACTTCGAAACTGGGTTTAATTTCCATTGAGATTTTAAATGTTTTAGTTTTAATTTGGAAAGAGTAATTATTATCTGTAGGGAAAATGTAGCTTTTGCCTTTATGAGTTGTTTGTTCTAGGTTTATATTTTCTTTTAAGATAATTTTGTTATGAAAATTGTAGCTTTCTTCGTTCTCACGTTGTTGTGAGTTGTGTCAACAAGCTGTATCGCAAATGGCACCCACTCACTTGTTAAAAGAGGGTTGGGAATGAAGTAATGCGTCAAGACAGCGGGTGTGTGTATACTTTACCAATTAAAAATATATATATATATATATATATATATAAAAACTCTCACATTGTTTTTTCTTAACATTGATATATTTCACTGACCACCTTAATATAAGCTAGCTTGTCCCAAAAATTGGCGATTAGGACACTATTGCTACTTTTTCATGGCCTGTATCATGATGGTGTTCATACACAGTTGTTTAAATATAGTCTGAGATTTATTAAAAAAA
Source organism: Quercus variabilis (assembly GCA_030445155.1). Taxonomy (NCBI): domain Eukaryota; kingdom Viridiplantae; phylum Streptophyta; class Magnoliopsida; order Fagales; family Fagaceae; genus Quercus; species Quercus variabilis. The sequence goes on along the minus strand of CP129455.1, from coordinate 25,322,577 downwards.
AAATTTGTTTATATTCCTCCATTGTATAGGTGAAATAGAATAGATGGTCAGCTTGGCTCTATTCATCATAGTTTTGTTGTCATTGGTGCTTATTTATCATCTATAATTTGTAACTCAATGTATTTTAGACTCTTAGCCATATTCTCACATGATATTCTTATTCTTTTATCAAAGGCTGGAATGCACATATATGCAAGAGCATCAGCTAAAGGGAAGCGTGTTCAGGTAAGCATCATTTCTACTTTGGCAAAAAGTATTCCATTCCTCTTATGAGTAATATGGTTTCTTTTATATGCATGCAATGGCTAAAGTTGAATTGAACTCACTATTTTGTTAACTATTATCTTCAGTCCAATATGGGGGCAAAAAATCATGCAATTGTCATGCCTGACGCAAATGAGGATGCTACTTTAAATGCTCTAGTTGCTGCTGGTTTTGGTGCTGCTGGACAAAGGTGCATGGCACTCAGCACAGTTGTTTTTGTTGGAGGCTTAAAGTCATGGTAATATGCTTTGTTTCCTGGCACATTCTATTTCTTCATTTTTATGCCTTTAATATTAGTCTATCTTTTATACTCCTATCCTGGAAGTCGGAGGTTTCGTGTCATGTTTGTTATACTGAAGGTAGTGGATATAGAAGTATTCTAAATCGAGTTTTGACCTTCTGTAAGTGCATGTACCTATAAGAAATTGAAATGCTTCATCTACTCTCATCTTCTTAACTTAGCCAAATTGCTCTACTTTTATCTTTAAACCATCCTTGATCAGTTTGCAAGGTTTCTAATCTCATTTTGTATTCTCACCTGTTACCCATTCCAATTTTGGATTCCATAATTTCCTTTTGCATTCTCCCATTTTACCCACTCCTATTCTGATAGCAGGCTATTATTATCTTTTTTACTATCCAGTTCTATGTTTCCTTGGTCTTATAAAGTGAAGACTTCTTCTCTCCATTATTTTAAACACTCCCTGTCATAACATGTCCTCATCCTGCAGTGAATTAAGTTTTCTAAAGGAGTCCTAACAATTATAAAATTTCTCTGGAAGCTGGAATTATCTTCCCTGAAAACAAAATCTTAATATCTAGACCTGGAGGGTCTCCACAAAATGTCCCCATTGAGGATAATGAAGATATTTGATTTTCTGATGTATGTGAATGTGACATTAATGTTCTGAATGTAAGGTTGAATATGTGTAAAATTTGCATGTATATATAGCTTTCAAATTCATCTTACATCCAAAGGAGACAAAGATGAGTAAGCTGTCAAAACTTCCAGTTTGATTTCTTGTTTTCTGGAGAAGGATAATTGAATTTGCTAGTATGTTAGGCATAATACCTATCTCATTTTTATGGCATCTACGTGGTAGAAAAATAAATGAAAATTAACCTAATAAGTATTCAATGGACTATGATTCTATTCCTCAACTTTTACAAACATGTGTCTCAGTATGTGACTTATAGCGAACCTGTCAGAGACAGATTTCATACCTGTAGAGATGTTGTCTTGAATGGTATTCTACACATTTTGACCTTCCATTTAAAGCAGGTTCTTTCAGGACTTTAAGTCTGTTGATTTACATGGGTATATTTTAGTCTAAACCTTCAAAAATAATTCATTTGAACCTTTATAGGGAGAATAAACTAGTGGAACGTGCCAAAGCTCTTCAAGTAAATGCTGGAACAGAACCTGATGCAGACCTTGGTCCAGTAATTAGCAAACAGGTACGTACACAATTTCCAAATTTTTACCAACTTCAGACAGCTTCTGGTAACAAGTGAAGCTGAAAACTTCCTTACTTTCCATTATTTGTTTTGCATCATTTATGAAAACTTCTATTTAGCTGTATGACTAGCAGCTTATTGGCACTTCTTGGTCTACGTTTGAATCAGTCTTCGGTGGGTTTCAGACTGGATTACCTTTAAATTTTACTTGTGTTTACAGGCAAAGGAACGAATACACAGATTAATTCAAAGTGGTGTTGAAAGTGGTGCCAGACTGGTCCTTGATGGGAGAGATATAGTGGTACTTTTCGGTATCTTTAACATTCTACTGTCTTTCTGTGTGTCGTACCAGAATTTTTTGTAGCTTCTGTAATGAATAGTGGATGATAACTTGTGTTATGCAAGAAGCATAGTATAAGTACTTTGCATCATAGCTGGAAATAGCAAGAAGCAGGAATTGTGGTGAATGAAAGAAGCAATTGGATGCATAAGATTTGATTTGGTAGGTGATTGAAGGAACTTTTATGCATGGGAAGCACATTAAAACAGTACAAATAGTTGGTATCTTTTGATCCCAAACTGATACGTTGTGTATACTTGGGTGACTATTTTAACATTTGAATAAAAATTTTATTACTTATAAAAAAAAAAAATGGTATCTATACAAGCTTAACAACTTAAATATGACTTTGAGGAAGCTCCTCTACAATTCAGACTTGTTTAGCTTAATATCAATTTGAATTGCCTCTGACAATTAAGCACTCAATTAGACATGAATGTAAGTTTATGGGCCTTTATGAACTTGGGCAATTTCACTGCATATCTATCTGAGTAAGTTTAGGTATTAGATTTGTGTGGGTAATTTATTACATCTTTCACTCTCTCAAATTAATTTCTATAAACATAAAAATTGCAACTGTTTTGGTGATGTGAAACCTAAAAAAACCCCTGGTATATGCATTTCTTTCTCAAGAGTGATAATTGGTGCTTGACAAGGTGGTGGTTCCCCATTTGTTTAATTTCAGCATTTCAGAAACTGGTCTACTAATCAATTTATTCATGATTGACAAATAGGTCCCTGGATATGAGCATGGGAATTTTATTGGCCCCACCATTTTATCAGATGTCACAGCCAACATGGAGTGCTACAAGGTATCCCTTTTCATTTAATCCTTTTCTTCCCATATGTTGTCAAAAGAACCATGTTATTCCCATTGGATAAAAAGAGTAGAACTCTGACTTCAGAACAATGCTGACGTTTTTCTACCTCTGCATTTGCAGGAGGAAATTTTTGGCCCAGTTCTTATTTGCATGGAGGTGTGTTCATTACTCCATTGTTTTTATCAATCAGGTTTTTGATTGCCTAGTATGGAGATATTAACATACAATTTTTCTGTTCCTCTCAATGTCAGGCTGACAGTTTCGAAGAGGCCATAAATATTGTTAACAGAAACAAGTACGTACTTAAATTTTCTTCTCTTGTTGTATATATTACCATATTTTTTCTAATTCTCTTAAAGAAGTATTACATGTGATTTGTGTGTGACTTATACTTCTGGAACAGGTATGGCAATGGGGCTTCTATATTTACTACATCTGGTGTAGCTGCAAGGAAATTTCAAACTGAAATTGAAGCTGGCCAGGTAAGAGTGACTTCATAAACTCTATGAACCACTTTTTCTGACACCCTTTTCACCACATTTGTGTCATTATATATGATGGAAAGATTTAGAACTTTGCATGATTTGATAAAATTACTGAGCTGTATTGGTTTCTTAAGCTATAGTTTTGCTGCTGCCAGTGCTTTAAGTGGAATACATAATTCTCAACTTTTTTCTGTTTTGACTCAGGTTGGCATCAATGTTCCTATCCCAGTTCCTTTGCCGTTCTTCTCATTTACTGGTTCTAAGGCGTCTTTTGCAGGCGATCTCAATTTCTACGGTAAAATATCTTCCTTCCTTTGATCTGTAACTACATTTTTTTTTCCTTTTACTGTAGTGGTTACTTGTATTTAATTGATTTTTTTTATTATTTAATTTTCAGGCAAGGCTGGAGTTAATTTTTTCACCCAAATCAAAACAGTCACTCAGCAATGGAAGGATTTGCCAAGCGGCACTGGAGCTAATCTGGCAATGCCAACTTCTAAAGTGTAATAATTTATGTTAATAGTTTCTTTCCCAGAGCTTATTGTGAACTCTCCAATAAATGAATAACAAGGTGATTTTTCTTCTATGCTTGTGCTCAATGGTGAAATCAGAAAACTTTTTCAAGGGAGACCATGGTTGTATATTGATGTTAAAATTTTTGAAGTTAATCACTTGTCTGAATAATAATACATTTTTGAAAATTTAAGGTCTATTGACAAGGCAATAAAAATCAAAAGCAAATTTTAACCATCATGTTTGCTTAGCAAACTTGACAGAAATAACAAGCCAAACCAAATTGAATTTATTTTATTTTATTTTATTAAGAAACTACATTGGCTAATATTAGGATTTGTTCTTAATTGCAAGTTATCTCATATTTTCGTTGCCAAACGACAAGAGAAATTTGACATGTACAACTTCAAGTTCTTGGAACTTGAAAATTATCGATGCAACTACAACTCTAAGCGGTTGTTTTTGAAAGTTTTGTGAAGACCCCTTTGCATAATTGATTACCTACATGGCCAGAGTGTCCCATTCCATCTGCTGCCTATAATTCGAGTGCAATAATTTTTGGATTAGGTTGTATTTTAGTGGATTATCTTTAAGTTCAATCAAGACATCCTCTGCTTTAGCCAAGAGAGAGAAAGAGTCTCTATGATTGAATCCAGGAAAATAATTTCAATACAAGAGGTCTGTAATGCAAAAAAGCTTGTGTGTAAATTGCACACTTCCCTCAGTCCCTGTAGCAACCAGGCCACCCCCACAAATAAGAAAAAACAATGTTCATTGTGTAATACTTAAAACTGAAACTAGTCGGGAAGATTGAAAACTGAATGCACCTCTTGGATACTAGGACCAAAATTAGCAAGATTCTGATAGTAGTAGTCACTTCCCATTGATTACGAAAATCCAGAACAAATAGTATGCTTTACTAATATTCAATTGTCAATTTTCCAAACCATTCAATACATTTTCGAGGATTGAAAAGCAAAGCAGATTGGGGAAATCTCTAAAGTAATCCAAGTTAAGACAACTGGGCAAAAAATGCACAAGAGTATATTTTTCTAAATGTACACAGATCACCAAATTGCCATGCTTACCAATTTGATTCTGTGTACATTACGAATTACATTTAAGAAGCTTCATGAAAACATTTCTCAAGAATGAAATCAAAGAATTGAGAATTCAATAAGTAAACAACTTTCAAGTGTCCAAATTCAACAAGTAACCAACACTCAATAGCCAAATTGAAGCGGATCTATTGCAAAACACGTTCACCATTATTATCACCAACAGCTTCCACCTCAACAGATGTATATAATGAAAGGAGGGAAACAGTACATGTTAAGAGAGACAGAGACAGAGACAGAGGATACCCCAATGAGAAGAGAGGCCTGCAAGTACATTGCAGGAAAAGAAGAAAGGATAAATGCATGACATAAAACAGAGAAAAGCTTAGAATCAATTTCCTCATAATCATAAATTAAAAGGCAATAATTCTGAAAGCGTGAGATAAAATAAGACATGAAATAATAATTAAACAAAAAGAAAGGATTCCATTATGAAATGAAAGACAAGGCCTTATAAGTTATATCATCTAAGCACACACTTGCACACACGCATGCAGAGAGAGAGAGAGAGAGAGAGTCAGAATCTCAAAAACTGAATTCATTCATTGAAAATTAATTTTAATACAAGAGGTCTGTATAGGAAAGAAGCCTGTGTTGTAAACTACACACTTCCCTGTAGCAACCAGGCCATCTCCCAAAAGAAAAAAAAAAAGACCATCTTTGCAGATGGCATCAAAGGAGAAAAAAAAAAAAAGGAAAAAAAAAAAAATAGTCTGACACTCTATACAGAATCCGTTCCTTGAAAAATACTTTCAAGACAAGTGAATTTTTGTGTATTGCTCTAGCAGTTTGCTCTAACCAAAGAGGTAAAATTAAACTTGATAAGTGGCTTTGGGGCAAGGTATGCAGCAGATACTGCATTAGAGGATGGTGCAGTAGGCTCAAGTTCCTCTACCCGTCCATCATTCCTGAAGATATTAGAGCAATCTTTCCCTGTAGCCACTCCTTGCTGTACCCCGTCATTCTCTACCCTTGTTCCTTCACCAAAATTTTGTTGGACTTCACCCGTTGATTGCGCATCATCTTGAAATCTGTCATGTTCTTTGGAAGAACCTTGCTGGCACACAGATGGAGAAGGAACTAAATCAGAAACAAGGATCTCAACTGCAGTAGAGCTTGATGAACATCCAACAGAAGATGAAGCTCCCACTGGTGGGCTAAATCTGAAAGGCCCTTCAACTCCTAGACAAGTTTGTGAACAATCCACAATAGGACATCTTGCAGTGATTGAACAATCCTCTACTTTAGCTTCCACTGCCAAAGGTGAATTCCTGGTCCCTGCCATAGAATCATATTTTCTCAATTTATGGCCTGTGATAGATTCGTCTATTTTTCTCTTCTTTCCATTACCGGCTTCATCAGCTTCAGCAGCAGCACCATTTCCCCTGGCTACTCTCTTGGGACGGGCAGGCCTAACTCCACCAGGAAAGACAAACAGCGGAATATTATTTCGTTTTATGTGACATACACCAATCCACATCCCAGGCTTTTTACAGGTGTACATCCCCACAGTGTTCTTAAATTCCTCAACAGTAAAGCTTATATCAAACGGTTCACCTTCCTGAGCACAAACACCTGGTTTCCGCTGCAAGCCCATAAAATAACAACGGTGGAATTTTTTGGATTTGTCCAAACATTCACCAGGATGTGGATGGCACTGTAGCATTCCTCTTGTATCTCTCTCAATCTTCGAAGTTAGCAGACGAAGCCGAGATTCAACCCATCCTTGCCAATTCATTAAATCAATTTCCTTCTGAGCAGTTATATCTATCTGTAGATAGTTCTTATATGCTTCAAAGAAAAGGAAATTCTCAAAAAGAGAATTCCAGCCAGTCACACTTGCATCCATTGCCTCACAAATATTGTTTCCCCTCTGAAATTCTTGCTGCATAATACAGAGTGTACTTGAAGAGACATTGTAACTGGAGTTGATGCAAGGATATGCTGGTGTGATTATGGGCATTAAATCGTTCCTGTCTCTGAAATTTCTTCTAGGATCCCAAGACTGAAGCACCAAAGATCCTCCTTCAATGGGACATAGCAAAACAGGATTAGGCCACTGCCATTGGCTATACACCTTGAAAAACCGAGAAACCAACAAACTAGGCAATGCAGTTGGGTACAACTGGCATATCCGAGCAACCAGAATAGCCCAATTTATACCACCCAGAAACCCTGCAACATTCGAATAAATGCCACGCTGTTTAGCCCAATATCTTATGCATCTCAGCGTCGTCTGAAAAGTCTGGACATTAGGAACCATATGCAAGATCTTATCAGTAACTCTAGATCCATTAACACTAAGCACACTCTTCTCATCCAAATCCTGCAGAAAACATGGTACAGAAAGATCCAAATCATCCGGAATAACCCACAACCCCAAATTTGCATAAAGAAGATCAACGGAAACCCCATTGAACTTAAATTTCATGACAGGAACATTAGCATCAGGGACAGGATGCAACTCTTGCACTTCAGGCAACTCAGACAGCATCCTATGAAGTTCACCAAAGAAATCTTCCTCCCTTGTAACGTGCCTCGGCCCGACACACAGCGTGTCAATATCAGCACCGGGGCCATTTACACCCAACCGATAAGACCCAAATGTAATGATAACAGCATTTACTTCTTCCGCCATCTCCTCATTATACCCCTTAGCCTCAGTCACCTTTTTGACCCACGATTTCACAATTTGGTCCAACCTCCCCAGCACCTCCTGCCTTTTCAGAGCTTCCTCTCGACTCTCATACAACCCTGCATTCTCCATTAACTTCTGTAATTCCTGGGTCCTACTCACATCTAATTCAGAAGGCTGAGCAGTTGAAATCGGTTCCCACATTTGATTCGATTTGGGCATCGCCATTAGCAATATAATATTGTAGTAACTAAAATTTACCCAAACAAGAAAATAAGAACAAAAATTATTACGGAAGATTGAAAAAAATTCAACAATGGGCAGGAAAAGAAAATTCAATATTCACTAATTTCATGAAAAAGGCAATGTGATACAATTCTATTTAAGCAAAAATTCAAAAATTACAAACAAAATTAAAAACCCAGATACATAAAATTTGGCAAATAGAGAGAAGAAAAAAAATTACAAAGAGATATAGCAGTAGAATGAAACCCTAAAAGTGGGTTTCCGTTTGTGATTGAGTTGGAACGAGCCGAGGAGTCCAAAGCCGATTGTTGCTCTTTCACGCAGAGAGAGAGAGAGAAATCTTTCTTCTTCTTCTTACTTTTCTTCTTCGATTCAAAGATTGCTGCTTTTTCACGCGCAGAGAGAGAGAGAGAGAGAGAGAGAGAGAGATCTTTCTTCTTCTTCGATTCAGATACAGACTCAGGATGAAAGATTGCTGCTTTTTCACGCAGAGAGGGAAATTTGAAACTGAAAGCTGGAAAGTGAAAGTGAGAAGTCCGTTGGGTACTGGGAATCCTTTTATTTTGTTTGAGGTCGGTGGATGTGGAAGGTCGGTGGTATTAAATATTACTTTAAAAATAAAAAAAATAAAAATAAAAACCAAAGAAAACCCATTTTAATCTTCGTTCCCAAATATATTAATCAATAATTTTTAATAATTTAAGAATTTTTTAATAAAAAATATAGAGGTTTAAATTGGCTTGTATTATCTTATTTTATCAATCCATAGTACTATTGTAATGATTTTATTTTATCAATATTGAAAATTTTGTAGCTAATTTTAGTCAAAATTGATATAATTGAGTATAATTAAACAACTTACTTTTTTTTTTTTAATTAAATAAGAGATTTAGGGTTTGAACCATGCTTACACCAAAAATCACTTGATATCTTATTTTGATGATAAAGAACAATTATCATGGAGTGAATGCCATTGATTGTGAAATTCTATTATATTTCTGTTTTGAGTTATCATAGTAATATTTATTGATAGAATTATATTATTTTAATTATCAAATATAGGTATTGTAGGGATATTGGGCCTAGGAGTTCATCATTTGTTTGTGTTACGGGTTTGTGGCTCAATCTGAGGACAAGGGGTTGTTCGAGGAGAAAAAGTCTTTATTAGAAAAGATTATGTTAGTAAATAAAGGTTAGCTTTGACCATAATGGCTCAGAGGATAAATATATCCTCGGCTGATTGATGCCGAGGTCTGAAGGAGTTGTCTATCGATTAGGGTGATGTTCCAAGAAGTCTTGTTGGAGTTGATAAGTATTGTGGAGATATAAGACATGAAAGTGCCTTAAAATATCTAAGGAGAAAGCTACTACTTTCACATTAAATGTATTGCAACTAACTCTCTGGCTGCATTAATGTGGAGGTGATACCTGAATAGTGTTGTTTCAGCCTTACAGCTACTATATGGTGACTTAGGGGAGAAGCTGATGGGACAAGTATCAACACCAACCCTCTAGTATGCACGTGTAAGGTGGGAATGAAAAGGAAAGATAATATAAAAGAAGAAGGTGGCAACAAGAACAAGGGATGGGGAATTCAAGAGTAAAACATTGTAGCATTCAGGAATCAAATTTGTAATCGAACTTGAGAATAATATATAAGAACAGACCTCCTTGGATCTTGCTAAGGAGGATTTTTCTTCAATACAAACCTTTTTCTTTTCATTCTCTTATCATCTGAACCGATTCTAGTGTTCGTTTGATTAACTAAAACCCAATTTTCCAACTCATTCTCTACAAATTTATTTTTTTGGGTTTTTTGGACCTAAGTCCATCCATGTAGTAGGCTAGAAATTCAAATTTGGTCCTTACAATTGGCGACGTTTGTGGGAACTATTGTTGTTATAGTGAATCCAACTTTCAACCATGGTAGGTTCAGGTCCACACCAGGCAGAGTCTATAGGGTCTTACTATCAAGATCACCCCTGTGATCTTGAATGACAAAGAGACTGGGAGGGAAGTGTACATACTACCCATACCAGTAAAAGCCAGGCTCGGGGTAAAAGCCACGTCTCTTAGGAGGAGAGCGCCAGAAACATGCAGAAGGAGATTGATCACGTGAAGAGAAGCTTGCGTTATGAATGGCAAAGGTGAGCTCTATCCAATCTTGACTTCTTTTCTAATGGTAAGGAGGATGGTAACTATAGGCGTAGATCGAGGACTCCCCCTAGCAAGTCTTTTTCATATAATGAGGACTATCATCATGAACGTAGAAATAGAAATTCGTCCTCGGTCGGCCTGGGAAATGACGCTATGAGTAGAGCCCTTAACCAGATTTCCAAGTCACCTTTCACGCGTTGGATTGAGGGAGGGAGATTTCCTCAGTGCTTTTCCCAACCCACGTTCACCATGTACAACGGAAGAACGGATCCTGTGGAGCACGTTATCCACTTTAATTAAAGGATGGTCATACACTCCAAGAATAAGCCTTTGATGTCCAAGGTATTCCCGCCCAGCCTGTGGCGATAAGGTGGTTTGATAGTTTAAGGGTAGGTTCCATTGATTCTTTCAAGGAACTTACTTAAGCATTTGGATCCTGCTTTATCACGTGTAGCAGGATTCCTCAGCCTTTAGCTTTTTTGTTGTCTTTGTCCATGAGAGAAGGAGAAACCCTGAAGACGTATTCGAACAGATACTGGGAGATGTTCAACGAGATAGATGGTGATTTTGACGATGTAGCCATTAGCATTTTCAAGCTTGGCTTACTTACCGAGCATGGCTTAAGGAAGTCTTTAACTAAGAAACCTGTTACCAGTATATGCCAACTCATGGATCAGATTGACAAGTACAAGAAGGTTAAGAAGGACCAATTGTAAGATAAGGGCAATGGCAAGGTTATCTCTCAAGAGAGGAGGGATTTCAGGTCAGACCGCTACAACAATAACAGATCTCGAAGGGATTTTGTTGGGCAATCTTCACCTGCAACTCCTCAAGTGGTAAACATTGTGTTTAGAGAGACGGTGCTTCAAGTTTTAGAGAAGATCAAGAACGAGCCATACTTTAAATGGCCGAACAAGATGAGTGGAGACCCTTTGAGACGCAACCAGAGCCTTCATTGCTAGTACCACCAGGAGCGGGGACATACCACCGAGGACTGCAGAACATTGTGGAATCATCTGGAACAACTGTTAAAGAGGGAAGGTTACAACATCTCTTGTACCGCCTTAACGGGTAAGGAGACTAGTCAAGGTCTGGGACTCAAGGGAGTGCTTCTTTAAGACCCCTAATAGGCACAATCAATGTCATCTTTGCTGCACCTGGGAGGATTAGATCTCAGCCCTTTAGAGTGATGTCTATAGCTCGGCTACCAGTCGAGGATGTGAATTCAAGGCCGAAAAAGGATAAATTAGAAATCTGATCGGCGTTAAGTTTCTCGGATGAAGATAAGGCAGGAACCATCCAGCCACATGACTATACTTTGGTAGTAACCCTCAGAATAGGAGGGTATGATGTGAAAAGGGTATTGGTGGATCAGGACAGTGGTGTAGAAATTATGTATCCTGATCTGTATAAGGGGCTAAACTTAAAGCCCAAAGACTTGACAACCTATGATTCACCTTTGGTAAGTTTTGATGGAAAATTTTTATTCCAAAAGGTCAGATTAGGTTGCCCGTGCAGACAGGCTCAGAAGTGGTTGAAGTGGACTTCATTATGGTCGATGCCTTCTCTCCCTACATGACCATAGTCACCAGACCCTAGCTTCATGCCCTGGGGGCTGTTTCTTCAACTCTGCATCAGAAGGTGAAATATCCGTCAGGAGATTGGATTGAGGAGTTAGTAAGGAACCAATCCATGGCTAGACAATGCCTTGTGTCTGAAATTTTGCATCAGTCGGCAGTTGAGTCCTCGGCCTTGGTTAATGAAGGTTTATAGCAATCAAAGTGTATAGAATTACATGCTAAGGGGCTAGTCGAGGAGGCTAAATGTGAAGATTTAGAGAGATTTTCCATAGGTGATGATTTGAAGAAGTTTTTCTAGGTTAGAGCTTAGTTACCACCTCAGGAGAAAGGGGAGTTAGTGGAATTTCTTAAGGGAAACGTTGATGTATTCACCTGGAATGCCTACGAGGCTTCAGGGGTGGATCCAAGCTTTAGCTGCCATTATTTGAATGTCAATTCATCTGTCACCCCCAAGAAGCAACCACCTCGGTGTTCATCCAAGGAACATTCTAATGCTGTCAAAAACAAGGTCATGAAACTTAAGTAGGCTAGAGCTATTAAAAAAGTCTTTTATCCTGAATGGTTGGCTAATATAGTGGTGGTAAAAAAGAAGATTAGGAAGTGGCGCGTACGTGTAGATTTTATAGACTTAAACAGAGCCTGCCCAAAGGACTCTTTCCCTATGCCTCAGATTGACTACCTAGTGGACGCGACTATGGGTCATCCTCGGATGAGCTTCCTCGATGCCTTTCAAGGGTACCATTAGATACCTTTGGCCTTGGACAACTAAGAGAAAACAACTTTTGTCACTCCTACTGGAAATTATCATTATAAGGTGATGCCTTTTGGTTTGAAGAATGCAGGGGCTACTTATCAGAGGATGATGACCAGGATGTTTGAGCCTCAGTTAGTAAAAAATATTGAAATTTACATTGATGATATGGTGGTAAAGAGTAAGGTAAAATCCGATCGGAAATATTTTTGATATCTTGAGGAGATACAAGCTACAGCTTAATGCCTACAAGTTTTCTTTTGGTGTCAGATCAGGGAAGTTCACACCGTGGAATTGAAGTCAACCCTAACCAAATTAAAGTAATTAACAATCTGTAACCACCTTGGAATCCCAAAGAGGTTTAGAGACTTACGAGGATGACTGCTGCTCTAAACCGATTCATCTTTCGGTCAACGGACAGATGTAGGCCTTTTTTCTAATTATTGAATAAGTGGAAGGGATTTGAATGGATTAAGGAGAGTGTCCTAGATTTCCAACAGTTGAAAGAGTATTTGTCTCGGCCACCCATCATGTCTAGGCCTAAGGTGGATGAGGTTTTGTTTGCCTACATCGCAGTGGCCTCTCATACGGTGAGTTTGGTACTAATATTGGATGATAATGGCATATAGAGGCTGGTTTATTATGTGAGCAAGTCCTTACATGAGGCCGAGGTTAGTTACTTACCGTTAAAAAAGGGCTATTCTGGCCATGGTGCATGCTATGTGCAAGCTTCCCACTATTTTCAGTCACACATAAATGTTGTCCTAACCCAACTCTCACTCAGATCTCTACTTTGCAGTGCTGATTACACAGGGAGAATTGCAAAGTGGGGCACGATTCTAGGAACTTTTGATATTAAATACATGCCTCTCACCTCTGTAAAGGGTCAGGTCCTTCCCGACCTGGTAGCTAAGTTTACTGAAACCCCAGTAGAAGAGAGCGTAAAGGAGCAGAATATGGATGGAAAATCAGTTGGGGTAGTCTTTGTACAAGAACCTTTGTCTTGGAAGGTTTACATTGATGGTGCAGCGAATCATAGGGAATCTGGTGTGGGGCTAGTCCTGATATCTCCAAAGAGGATCACGATTGAGAAATCCTTAAGATTGGGCTTCTTGGCTACAAACAATGAAGCTGAATACGAAGCTCTGCTAGAAGGGATGATCATGGTGCAAAAAATGGGTGGAAAGGCAGTGGAGTTGTTCTCTGATTCAAGGTTGGTTGTTAGCCAAGTCCAAGGAGAGTTGGAAGCTAGAGATCCTAGAATGCAAGAATACTTAAACCAGGTTAGACATTTATAGTCTAGGTTTGAGTCTTTTAATTTATCACAAGTCCCTAGAAGTAAAAATACACATGTGGACTCTCTTGCCACATTAGCAAGCTCCTCGGCACAAAGTTTATCTCAGGTAATCCTCGTAGAGGACTTATGTAAACCTACCGAGGTGGGAAGAACTGTAGTTCATGTTCATCAAATAAGGACAGGTCCTAGCTGGATGGACTTTATTATATCATTCCTTAAGGAAGATGTTTTACCAGAGGATAAGTTTGAGGCTAACAAAGTATGGAGAAAGGCTCTTCAGTTCTGGCTGTTCGAAGACTAGAAGTTGTATAAGAGATCTTTTTCTAGCCCGTATTTGCTGTGTGTACACCCTGAAGTGGTTGAGCTAATCCTGGAAGAATTGTATGAAGGAATTTGTGAAAGTCATACGGGGGGCAAATCTTTATCACATAGGGCCTTTATGCAAGGCTACTGGTGGCCGAAAATGTAGAAAGAAGCACAAGACTATGCAAAGTGTTGTGACCAGTGCCAGAGGTTTGTCCTAAACATTCACCAACCTAGGAGCGTCCTTAATCCTCTCTTCAGTCCTTGGCTTTTTGCTCAATGGGGCTTGGATATTGTAGGCCCTTTCCCTAAGGTAGCAGGGAACAAGAGATATTTGTTGGTCGGCACAGACTACTTCACCAAGTTGGTTGAAGCTGAACCACTGGAAAACATCAGGGATGTGGATGTCAAACAATTCATTTGGAAAAACATTGTCACTAGGTTTGGAGTCCCTCGTAACCTCATCTCGGACAACAAACTCCAATTTGACAATAAAGCCTTTAGGAGATACTGCTGCGACCTGAGAATAAAGAATAGGTATTCCACTCCAGCATATCCATAGAGGAATGGACAGGCTGAAGCCGTTAATAAGGTTATCGTGAGTGGACTTAAAAAGAGGCTAGATGATACAAAGGAGAAAGGGGTAGAAGAGCTGCCACATGTCTTATAGACTTATCGGACTACACCTTGTAGGTCCACAGGAGAAACGCCATTTTCCATGACTTATAGGGTCAAGGCTATTATTCCTTTAGAGACCAAATTCCCTACGTTAAAAATAAGTTCCTTCACACTGAGCAGCAACGATGAACTGTTGGGGAGGAGCTTAGGCTTAGTTGAAGAGCTTAGGGAAAGTGCCATGGTCCATGTAAGGTGAAATTTATCAACCATCTTGTTGGCTTTATTCCGTACTAATTTGCTTGTAATTTAGCACTTAGTAACCTTGTATTTATGTAGGATTCTTGTAAGAGTAGTGTGTGAAGAGAGTATAAAGAATTGCTTATCCTTGTGCAAAGAAGCAGAGACTTACGGCTAGGACTTGTGATTGACTCACGACTTGCAAGCCGCCAAATGCTGTGCACGTGAGAAGCATGCGGGAAGGTGAAGAGTCACGCCAGCTATCGCACTACAGGACAAAAGTCCCAATAGGCCAGGCCTTTACCTTGCGACTTGAACTCGCGACTTGGATAAGCCACGAGGCCAAGTTGCCAACTTACCCTGTTTGACAAAAACTGACTCTTCGTATTCCAAACACACATCACTATATATAGACTCTTATATCCACAAAATCAAGAGAGCTTCCAGAGAGAATTTTGTGAGAGAAACCCTAGAGAAAAATAAGATTGCCTTATCCCCAACCTTTATTAAGAGACTCTACAAATTCCTCAACTCTTTTTCTCTCCATTGATACATCATTGAGAGGCTATTGACCAAATCCTTTTCTCATTACACTCACGTCTGTGAGAAGGTACATTTGGTACTAAGGGAAGTAGTTTGGAAGGGACCAATGAGTTTTGGTTGATGTTATGGTTTAATAGCGAAATCCGGTAAGTTAAAGAAGAAATAAGTTTGGTGCAACCTCATTGGAATAAGAAACTTGGAGAGCTTAGGTACACTGGGTAGATTAGGCTTGGAGGGTCTTCTGCTGTTCATGTATCCCAACTACATTCTTTAGTGGATTATTTACCGCTTGGAGGGCGGTGGAGAGGTTTTACGCCGAAAGTTTCGGTTTCCTCTTCGATAACACATCGCGTGTTATCCTTGTGTTTGCATCACTCTTCTTTTATTTTTTCCTTTTATTTTCTATTGTGGATGTGATTATAATTAGCTTAGATTGTTTATTAATTCTATGTTTGGCTTATGTTCATGTTCCGCACATTAATTGTTTGATAATAAACTTGAATTGATTTTTTGTATTTTGGGGTCTAAACGTTCAAAGGTGTTTTATACACATATTGAACTTTCAATTGGTATCAGAACGGGTACACTTTCTGTGGTTTAAATACCTGAGTGTGATCCTTGACCCTTTTTGAGATGGATAGGTCTCAATCCTTAAATGTTTCACCATTTTTTGATGGTAACAATTATGCCTTTTGGAAAGTTAGAATGAGGGCATTTCTATACTTTATTGATGACACCGTGTGGGATGCAGTTGAAATAAGTTGGAATAGGCCAGAGGCTGCTAAATTTACTTGGGATAAGGTAGCTCTTGCGGCAGCCAATGCTAACAGTAAAGTTTTAAATGCTATCTTCTATGGTATGTCTTCAGATGAATTTCATATGATATCTCACATGACAGTTGCCAAGGAAGTTTAGGAGATTTTGGAGACAACTTATGAGGGGACTAAGAAGGTGAAGTACACAAAGCTCCAAATGCTTACCACCAAGTTTGAAGAGCTTAAGATGGGTGAAGATGAATCGTTTGATTCATTCTATGGGAAGCTCAATGAAATTGTCATTGCTAAGCTTAATCTTGGTGAGAAGATTAAAGATACTAAGGCGGTGAGAAAAATTTTGAGGTTCTTCCCTGAAAGTTTTAGAGCAAAAGTCACAGTCATAAAAGAGAGTAAAGACTTGGATGAGATCAAAATTCAGAAGCTAATTGGGTCTCTCCAAATATATGAATTGGGACTGCCTTCCCACAAGACGAGTAAATCGCTCGCTCTCAAAACCATCATCGAAAGAATGGATGATCCTTCCGAAGAAGATGGAGTGGAGAAGGAAGTAGCATATCTTGCAAAAAACTTCCGCAAATTTCTGAAGATGAAGAACAGTAGGAAACCATTCAACAGAGGAAAATTTTCATGTTCGAGAGGTGATAGGAAAGAATTTATGAGGAAAGAAGGGAAGGATTTTCAATCTCTTTCGGACATTGTGTGTTATGAATGCAATGGCCGTGGACATCTCAAGAAGGAGTGTCCCAATTTATTGAGAGGGAAAGGCAAGACGTATGCCACAACGCTGAGTGATATAGACTCTTCGAGTTCTGATTCTAAAGAGAGTTGTGACGGACAAGGAAATTATTCTGCATTCATGACCATTGCACATGTGGAGTCCTCAGATAATTTGGGTACACTTGTGAAGGAGTTTGGAGAGCATTCTGATTTGAAGTCTATTGGAACAGTTGAGGAGTCTGAAGATGAGGAAGTTAGAGAAGTAGTGGGATTGCAAGAGACTTACAACTCACTTCTTGAGAAGATCGGTGAATATGCTAAGGTGGCTAATGCAGCCATTAAGAAGATGAAGAGGGCTAAGGAAGATTACAAAAGTCTTCTGGCACGATACAAGAGGGCGAAGTGTGAGATTGAAACACTAAATGGTGAGCTATCAGAAGCTTACACAAAAGTGAGATTTCTTGTGCAAGAGGTAGTGCAAGCTCATGCCAAGATAGAGAGAGTCTCCTCCAAGAAGTTAGAAGATGTTATTTCATCTTAAAAACCTTCCTCAGACAAGTCCAGGTTGGGATACACCGGAGGGAGTGGCTCATCAGCCAAGGTCATCAAAGAAGTGAAGTTTGTAAGGGCTAAAGAGATGATTGTGAATAAGTCTATTCCTGAGAAAATTAAGGCTGAGAAGATGAAAAATGTGGCTGATCAATGGTGTTCAATAAGTCCCACAATCAATCAGAATCCAGATATGGAGTTAGAGGAAGATCACTTCCAAGATCACAACAGGGTCCTAGAACGAACTATCTCTGTCACTATTGTGGAATGCAAGGACATATTAGACCCAATTGTCATAAGTTGAGAGCATTAAATAATGCAAGCGCTCCTTGATCACGAGAAAGGAGAAATGACGAGAGATCTTGGGGTGGTGAGCGACCAAGAAGTCAAAACCGTGATCCTGGAATGATGGACATGATGAAAATGTTTGGTGCCTCTATAAATTGCTTGGAAAGCTTCACACTAAGATTTGATAGTCCAAACTCTTGTACCCAATCTATAAAGGATATCACCCCAAACGCACGTGACGTGTGGGTGACGAAGGGTACTCATGCATAAGCATCATAACATGTCCATGCATTAATTCTTCCTATGACTTGTGAATATGTTTGGTTGTTTGCCTTATGCTTCTGTTTGTGTTGAATTGCTGCTTGTCTATTTGTTTCATTTTAAAATGTTTTTACATTGTCTTTGATCAATCTCTTTTTACTCTTATGTCAAAAATTCAAAAACACATAAAAAAAAAGTAGAAAATCCAAAAGTTTTGATCAACTTTGTTGAGTGTTAACTCAAAGCATGTTTTGCCTTATACCTTTATACTAATGGCTTTGTGCATTTAACGAGTGTAGCTTGTCTTTTATGCACTCATATCATTGTGAAAGAAATTCTGAAATTTATGTGACTATTGTAAATAAATCTTCAACCTTGTCATGAATGATTAGTGAATGGTTTTGTTGATCTTGAGACATGCATAGACTTGTGCCTATATATCTTCCCACTTTTATTTTTCTATGCTTAAAGAGCTCACCAAATGTAAATCTCCAAATGAAAAGAGATATTGAGCTGCAAAAGCCTGTCGCACATACTAATATTTGACTAAGAAAAAGGGAGAGCGACTAAAATAAAATGTATGATGCCCAAAAAGCCAAAGGCTAACTCATCAAATTGAAATATTAAAAATTTCAGGCATCAATCTCACAATGAGATTTGTTTATTCAAAAAGATCAAATAATATGTTGAAAATGGAGCTAAATGAAAAGTTTCAAAGAATTGTACTCAAGTTTTATGGGAGGTCATATATGCACATTTCTATAATTGAGATGGGTCACATTATCTATTGCTAGTTGTGTATGCATTGATTGAATTGATCATTGAAGCTTCACATTAGACTAAGGACTATCTCACTTTTGATATTCGCACACAATACACAAGTCTATGTTCAATGAATGTCATATTCATTTGTGTGATTGTACTTGTTTAAATGTGTTTTCACAAGCTCAATCTTTGTTGATCAAACACAAAAATATTTTTGAGTGTTTTATTTTGTTTTTAGAAAGTATTTTGTTTTCACAAAAGTGTCAAAAAATTCAAAAACAGTTTTGCCCTGTTTTGGCAACTTAGTCGCGAGTAGGTCCAGTCGCATGCCCCAGTCACGAGCCTACTCTTAGAGTTTTTGCGGCTTACTAGCGGGCCATGATTGCAGTCGCGAAAAATACTTAGAAAATTTTTCAAAAATTTGAGTTTTTTTATGGTTTTCGTGGCTCAATGAGGTGACTTGTTTGCGGGTTGAAAGTTTAGTCGCAAGGGGTACACAGAGATTTTTGCGGCTCCCCGTTGACTATCTTGCGGGTAAACCTTTCAATGGCGAAAAACACTTAGAAGTTTTTTTTATTTATTTTTATTTTTTAAAAATCTTGGTCTTACAGTGTTTCCCGGCTTGGCGACTTACTGGCGACTTAACTTAGTCGTGAAAAACGCGTATTTTGCGTTTTATGGATAGTTTTTAAAATTAATTTTTTAGTTTTTCCCTTGAATATCAGTGTCTGTTCATTGTATTCTTCATTTCTCTCACTCAAACACTCCATGTCTCACTGAAAAAGATTCCATTTTTGAATCATGTCTTCATCAAACACCAAGAAAAAGGTATGGGTTTTATATATCTCACTTCACTCTTATTGGTTTGGTCATTATTTTCTTGATTTGAATGTTGCATCTGCGTTCTGCGATATATTGTGTTAAAAAATGGGTTTGCCTAAATATGTTGAGAATGTTTGTGTGAAGATATTTTCTCTTGTTGCGGAGGTGTTTTAGGGTTATGTGTCTTCATCAGGTTGCTAATCTTTGGTCTGCGCATTGATATTTGATAGATTGTCTTTGGGCATATGGGTTTTGGGTTTTCTGTATTTCTCTTTGATTGAGGTTCTAAGTTTGTCTGTTTGGTTGTATGTTTGGTGTTTGGGATTAGCATTTTTGTGTTTTTAAATCATCATATCTTGGATGTGCTACTACATTTATTTTCCTGTTTGCACAGTTGATACTCATTACGCCATGTCTTATTGTCATTTGCTCAATTCTGTTTGAATGTGTTTTTACAATGCCATTGTTTTTGCTCCTGTCTGCAAACATTCAGATTAAACTTGTTTGACTTGATCTATCCATTTTTGGTTATCATCTATGCTTAATCTATGTTTTGTCTAGTCACTCTGTTTCTCTCCTTATAATTACCTTGTTACTAATATGTGTGCATTTCCACATTGTGTTTTGTTCTTGTTGTGGCCTTTTCTGCTTGTTTACAAATGGTTGCATCTCCTACAAAGAAGAAGACTGCTGCTAAGAAATCTGACAACAGGCTAAAAATGGATCCTAACTTATTTAGGTTGGTTCAACACTTTGAGAGATATAGGGATTTCTTCTTAAAAGGAATCATGATTCAGGAAAGATTTGTTAATCTAAATGACTTGAAAGATACTTTCATTCCAGAATGTTTTGAAGGTAGGGGATGGGAGAAGCTGCTGAGTGACCTACCCCTTGTGTGCGAACCCTTAATACGGGAATTATATGCAAATGCTGTTATAAATGATGATGAGCTGAACTGTTGGATTAGAGGACGTGAGTTGACCATAGATGCTTATGATACTGATAAGGTTCTGGGGCTTCGAGGACTAGAGGACTATGATTTCACCAACTACAAAGATAGGATGCTATCTTTGGATGTTGTTCAGTCTTGGCTTGGTGGTGTTAAAGAAAAGAGATGTCTCAACACTACTAACTTTTCTGCTGAATTGAGGTGTCTAACTACTATCATGATGTTTAACTTGTATCCATAAGAAAGATGACCACTCTTACGAATGCCAGAGCCATCTTCCTCATGGAGCTTAAGGAGAAAACCTTTATTGATATAAGTTCTCACATATACAACACACTTGTGGATGAGACTAAAACCACTTCAAGGGCCAAACTGATCTTCCCTAGTTTTCTTATGAGGATTTTCAGAGCAAAGGGTGTTGCAATCCCTCAGGATATTAATCCCTTGCCTCCTCTATCTGCCATAAACAAATTTACTCTCACAAGGATACAAAGTCATCTTCCAGGTGAAGAAGAAGAGGATGTTTAAGAAGAAGGGGATCTAATGGAGACTGAAGCAGAAGCTTAGAACAATTAGTCACACCCAGGAGCAGAAGAAAGAGGAGTAGAGGCTCAACTTCATCAGTTGTACCTCCTGATGCACTTCAGATCATCCTTGAGAGGGAGTGATTTTTTTTAGGGGGAGCTTTATTATCATATCTTGTTATGTTTTTAGCTTTGTTACTGTGTTTTGTGTTTTGGTTAACTGCTATTTTTATAGGTTTGTTACACTTTAGTTTTAGTTTTTGTGTGGTTAAAACTCATAACTCTTGGATAGTTTGAATCTTTGGTGGAAGTTTTTTTTTTTTTTTTTTTTTTATATTTTATATTTTTTATTTTTTTGTATATATTATGATGTTTATTTAGCATATCTTACTTTATGTGTTGGTTTGTACCTACTACCTTTGTAGGTTTTTAAGGTTTCTGTTTAAGGTTTGTACCCATGTTGCTTTTGTAAGCTTTTAGGGTTATTTCTATGCACTTGTAGGCCTTTGTAGTTTGTACCATGCTTTATCCAGCCTTTATGCTTTGATTAATCAATACTTATAACTAAGTGTTATGCATTTCCTTCTAAGTACTGTCACTCTTGTGCCCTTGTAGGATTTTTCTTAAATCCATATACTTCTTGTACTGTGCATTGCTTGAGTGTTGGTCATTCAAGTGATGTGCCTTGTGTTTGTCAACTTGAATGTCTGGATGTTCATTCCAAGTGTGAATGAACATTGTGATCACTTGTTTATAGTGATTTCTTGTTTTGGTCTTGCCATGATTTATTGCTTTATTCCATTGTGCTTAATCGCATTGTGCTTGCTCCATATGCTTTACAAGTTTTCTGCATACAATGGACTTATTGTATTGTTGTGTTTCAGGAGTTCTTGTTCTTATGATTCAAATGCTTCACAGATTCTAGAGTTAGGTGTGAGTGAGTTTTCCAACTGTTCCCAACTCACGCGTTAAGTCTAGAGTTTGTTTTAGTGTTTTGTCACGGAATAGCCAAAGGGGGAGATTGTAAAGTTGAAATTTATCAATCATCTTGTTGGCTTTATTCTGTGCCAATTTACTTGTAATTTAGCATTTAGTAACCCTGTATTTAGGTAGGATTCTTGTAAGGGTAGTGTGTGAAGAGAGTGTGAAGAATTGCTCATCCTTAAGCAAAGAAGTAGAGACTCCCAGCTAGGACTCGCGACTGACTCACGGCTTGCAAGTTGCCAAATGCTGTGCACGTGAGAAGTATGAGGGAAGGTGAAGGGTCACGCCAGCTATCGCACTATAGGACAAAAGTCCTAAGCTAGCTAGGCCGTTACCTCGTGACTTAGACAAGCCGTGAGGTCAAGCCGCCAACTTACACTATTTGGAAAAAACTGACTCTTTGTATTCCAAACACACACCACTATATATAGACCCTTATACCCACAAAATTAAGAGAGCTTCCAGAAAGAATTTTGTGAGAGAAACCCTAAAGAAAAACAAGATTGTCTCATCCCCAATCTTCACTAAGAGACTCTACAAATTCCTCTACTCTCTTCCTCTCCATTGATATATCCTTGAGAGGCTATTGACCAAATCCTTTTCTCATCACACTCACGTCTGTGAGAAGGTACATTTGGTGCTAAGGGAAGTAGTTTGGAAGGGACCAATGACTATTAGTTAATGTTATAGTTTAGTAGCGGAATTCGATAAGCTAAAGAAAAAATAAGTTTGGCGCAACCTCGTTGGAGTAAGAAGCTTGGAGAGCTTAGGTACACTGGGTAGATTAGGCTTGGAGGGTTTTTTGCTGTTCATATATCGCAACTACATTCTTTAGTGGATTATTTACCGCTTGGAGGGCGGTGGTGATGTTTTACACTGAGGGCTTTGGTTTCCTCTTTGATAACACATCGCGTGTTATCCTTGTGTTTGCATCACTCTTCCTTTATCTTTACCTTTTATTTTCTGTTGTGGATGTCATTATAATTGGCTTAGATTGTTTATCAATTCTATGTTTGGCTTATGTTCATGTTTCGCACATTAATTATTTGATAATAAGCTTGAATTGATTTTTTATATTTTGGGGTCTAAACGTTCAAAGGTGATTTATACACATATTGAACTTTTAGTCCAATTAGCCTACTATCAGCACAAGCTTAAGCAGGGATATGATGCCAATGTAAAGCTAAGACTACTGACAGTTGGAGACTTGGTCTTAAGAAAGGTTTTAGGGACTGCAAAGAACCTAGCATGGGGAAAGTTGGGACCCAACTGGGAAGGGCCATATCGTATCACATTGGTGGTCAGAATAGGTGTGTACTATCTAGAAGATCTAGAGAAAAATGTTGTACTACATCCCTGGAATGTAAATAACCTTAGGAGGTATTATTATTAATAAAGGCTTCCTATACCAAGTGTGGGTTTGTTATATTATGTGTCATACGTTTTTCACCATCTATCTAAGTATCAAACAGAACCTTGGTAATGCCTGGATCCTCGGACCACATACCTTAAGAAAATTGATAACTTTTAATTATCATTCCAAGTATTAAACAGAACCTAAGCTATGCCTGGTTCCTTGGACCACATACTTTGGGGAAGTTAATGCACCCAGACATCTATCTAAGTATCAAACAGAATCTTGGTAATGCCTAGATCCTCATATCACATACCTTAGGAAAATTGATAACTTTTAGTTATCATTCTAAGTATTAAACAGAACCTAAGCTATACCTGGTTCCTCAGACCACATACTTTGGGAAAATTAATGCTCCCAGACATTTATCTAAGTATCAAACAAAATCTTGGTAATACTTGGATCCTTGGACCACATACCTTGGGGAAATTGATAACTTTTAATTATCATTTCAAGTATTGAACAAAACCTAAGCTATGCCTGGTTCCTTGGACTATATACTTTGGAGAAATTAATGCTCCCAAACATCTATCTAAGTATCAAACAAAACCTTGGTAATGCCTTGATCCTTGGATGACATACCTTGGGAAAATTGATAACTTTTAATTATCATTCCAAGTATTAAACATAACCTAAACTATATCTGATTCCTCAGACCATATACTTTGGGAAAATTAATGCCCTTAGACATCTATCTAAATATCAAACAGAACCTTGGTAATGCCTAGATCCTCGGACTACATACCTTGTGAAAATTGATAACTTTTAATTATCATTCCAAGCATTAAACAGAACCTACGCTATGCTTGGTTTCTCAGACCACATACTTTGGGGAAATTAATGCTCCCAGACATCTATCTAAGTATCAAACAAAACCTTGGTAATGCCTAGATTCTTGGACCACATATCTTGGGAAAATTGATAACTTTTAATTACCATTCCAAGTATTAAAAAGAACTTAAACTATGTCTAGCTCCTTAGACCATATATTTTCCCTTAAATTGTTGAGTCTTGTTAGGGCAAGGCCTTGATTATTTTGGACTTTGTGAAATACATGTCTAAGGTAAATTATTTTCCTTAATTGACTACTTTGGTGCCAAGTATAATCACTCCAAACAACAATGATTTTCACTGCAACAAGAGTCTTAATTAAATGCTCATGAGCATCACTTACAGCATTTATGGGCATACCTATGTCTGTGTAAAAATGGATTGTCTCTTTAAAATCTATGTGCATGTCACAATGCTGTAAAGATTCCCAGAATTAGAATTATTCTTTGCCAAAGTGATAAACGTAGTAGTTTTCGTTTGTTTTGATACTAACCATGTTGTACGTGAAATTTGTGCTATCACTTAGACGGATTAGTAGTTCAAGATATGGTCATTTATCATGGTTTTTCTCAAAGTGTTGAAGCAAGCAAAAGTTAAATTGGAAACAGCATTAACACCAAAGTTATAAAGAAAAAAATTTACGAGTCTCATTAACATTGAGCCTCTAACAAAGGCAAATGGATTACAAAACCTTGGAACAAATACAGAACTAGGAAACTAAAAAAAAGAAAAAGAAAAAGAAGAAGACAATCTATTTCTTCATTTTTATTACAAGTTTATCTTTTGGATCCTTGGGAGGTTGGGTACTTGCTGCTATGGTTGACACTTCGGCCTTATCTTTGGGATCCTCTTTCAGGGGTATGGTAAGGGTTGTCAATACTAGCTTCATACTTTGAGAAGTTCTTTTTCCTTGGAGTAAGAGGAGGTAGGTCAGAGCCTTGGACTACTTCTCTATTGACCTCCCTTGTCTTTGAGGTGTCCTTGACCTGCTTTACCTTCTCTGTAGCAGTGTTGGCTATAGGAGAAGCCTTGAGTGGGTGGTCTTGAGCTTTGCCTACCTCTGAGGAAATTGGTTTGGTGTTAGAGTCTGAAGAGCTTGAAGGGCGTATAGTTGGGGGGTAGTAGATACTTTTTGCTTTCCTAAGCATGGAGGAAGCCTCAACCCCGACTTGGTTGAGGGATCCACCCTATGTTAGGGCACAGTAAGTCCTATATACAGCTGGGACCTCAACCTTAAGGGCATCCTCAGTCTCGGCCACCCCAACTTCATACCCATGCTGCTCAGCTTCATCCTTAGCCTTCTCTGCCTCATCCTTGGCCTTCTTGGCTGAAGCCTTGGCCTTCTCAGCCTCCTTCAGTTTCCTTTTTAGCGTGGCGATTTGGGTCTTGGAGGAGGCTAGCTAGTCCTCAGTGTTGCGCAGAGCAGCCTCTGGCTCTCAGCCTATTTCTCAGTATTTTCAAGGGCGGCTACTGCATATTTTCTTTCTTTCTCCTCCTCCTGCAGTTTTTTCTTGAGCTTTTGATTGCTCTTTTCGGCCACGTTGAAAGCATCCACCGTGGGAATATGCCTCCCTTCTTCCTCCTTCATTTACCAATGATAGTAATTGGTCATCTCCTTAGCTCAGAAGGAAGCTTAGACAACCTGCCAAAGAAAGAGACGAAAGTTAGAAAAGGAAAATAAGTAAAGTGAAAAAAGAGAAAGAGGTCAAGTAGGATTATACTATAGCCAAATATCTTTTAAGGCTGAGGAAGACCTTATGCCTCCTTATGGACCGCAGCTCAGCCATGTCTCCGGGAAGCAGCAGAGCTTGCTCCACTATGTAGGCCATATAGCTGACCTTTCTGCCCTGGAAATCCCTAATAGAAGCATCATCTATTAGAGGGGCCCTATCCAACATTGGGGTAGGAAGCCAGGCTACGAGCTTGGGCAAAGGGTCACTCCTCTTCTCACTACCTCTCTGCCCCACCTTAGCTTGTTTTGCCATTCTATGAGCCTCGTCCTCCTGAGAATGGTGGGTTTTTCCAGCCTCTACCACATCCTTGCCTTTGGGTTCCCTTTTCCTTTTATGATCAACAGGTCCAGGTTAGAAGGGTAAGGTCGGTGGGGGGAGCGAGAGGCTTTGTCTAGGTGGTCTTCCCAGGTGCATCCCTCCCCGGTTGGGATTCAATCAGATCCAACAAACTGGACTTGGGTTTGCGTTGTATCCCCATCTTGTCAATTATTGGTGAAAATGGTGGGCTGAGATTAGAATTTGAAACTTTTGGGGACAGGGCTTGGTTGAAAACTTCAAACTCGTCCTCGGAATCCGCTACTTCAACTGCCTCTTCTCCTTTGGTGTTGGTGGGGCGTGAAGTAGCTGCTTCTATTGTTTGTTGTAGTGCCGAGGTTTCTACTTTTGGTATCCCTTCAAGAATGGGAGTTGTGACTTGGATGCCCTATGGTTTTGGACAAGGAAGAAGGAAACCTAGTGCAGCTACGCTGATCCTTTATAGGCACGGATCGTTTCCCTTAATGACGCACTTAGGCGCTAGAAAGGTCTCAGTGATTGGGGTATAGCCCAATATTAAGTAGGCTGCTTTGGGTTAACCGTTGGAGTGAATAAACACCTCGGCCTACAAGATCTTATCTAGGCTCTCTTGGTTCACAAGACCAAAGTTGGGCATGGCAGATTGTGGGTTTACAAAACCATCAAAAAAATTAGAAAGATCACATTAGCGAAATGCAAGTCAGAAGAGAATTAGATATAGATGAAAATTAAAGAAAAAGAAAAATAGAATAACTCTAAAATTGTGAGTATAAACTTAAAGCCCCACCTAGTTCGCCCTCCCTTGTTGGACAAGGGAGGCCATTGTGCCATTCCCCAAATAGAATCAAGAAATCTTTATTTAAGCTTTTATTGGAGTCAGGGAGGCATTAGATGAGTTTGACCTTAAGGTATCTAGACTTAAGATAATACCCCTGCCCAATAAGGTGGTGGAGATTGTAGATTTAGTTGACATTGTGGTGAGTCAATTCTAAGCCCATTTTTTCGTTAAGGGCATCTACACACCCTAGTATTCTGAACATATTGGGGGCACATTGAGTAGGAGCTAACCTATAGGCCCTAAGGTAATCTCAGGTAACGGTACCTATAGGGATTCTCATCCCTCCTTCTATGAAGGCAATCATTGGGATAACTACTTCTCCCTCTTGCCTATCTATGTGCCATTGTCCCTCTTTATAGTACTTAGTAACCACCCTTGGAGGGATCCTATACTTACCTCTAAAATTAGCCATTCCCTCATCGTAATCTACTAAGCTCTTAAACCTACCCATTTTTAGGAAGGGTTGGAGGAATTAAAGGGATCGAGACGGGAGAGTGGAGCCGAGGAGGAAAAGAATAAGAGAATGCATAGAGAAGAAGAACGTATAGAAAAATAAAGAGGAAAAGTTTGAGAAGACTTATAGAAAGAGTAAGAATGTCCTCGGACAAGCCTTTGGTACTTATAAGGGTACAGGTGAGTTGAAAAGGTGTGCAGGTTCAAGGTATGTGCGCTGGAATGGACTGAATGCTAAAGTGAGAGGAGAGGTTGATTTAAAAGGTATTTATATCAAGGAGGAAGCAAAAAGTGGGAAAATTCCTACTCGGTACCCAATAAAAACATCAGCCGTTGGATTTGTATCGCACCGTAGAACGTGAAGGACATAAGGCCATAAAAATTTAATAAGGAGCGTGTATTGTAAACCAAAGTGACGAAAGCATGTCCTGGGCAGTAAAAAATGTGTATTTGTGAGCAGAGGTGGGACAAAATGAGCATAGAGCAAATCTGGTGACATCGAAATTCTCCTTTCTTCTTGAAGAGCTGGAAAGAAGAATCTCGAGGGGCTATTGTAGGGGTATTGGGCCCGGGAGTTCATCATTTGTTTGTGTTACGAGTCTGTGGCCTAATTCGAGGACAAGGGGTTGTTTGAGGAGAAGAAATATTCATTAGAAAAGACTGTGTTAGTAAATAGAGGTTAGCTTTGACCATAATGGCTCAAGAGGGTGGGCCAAGGATAAATATATCCTTGGCTGATTGATGCTTAGGTCCGAAGGGGTTGTCTATCGCTTAGGGTGATGTTCCAAGAAGTCTCGTTGGAGTTGATAAGTATCATGGAGATATTGAACAGGAAAGTGCCCTAAAATATCTAAGGAGAAAGTTGGTACCTCCGCATTAAATGTACTACAACTAACTTTTTGGCCGTATTAATGTGGAGGTGATACCTGAATAGTGTTGTTTCAGCCTTACAGCTACTATATGGTGACTTAGGGGAAGGGCTAATGGGACAAGTATCAACAACAACCCTCTAGCATGCATGTGTAAGGTGGGAATGAAAAAGAAAGATAGTATAAAAGAAGAAGGTGGCAACAAGAACAAGGGATGGAGAATTCAAGAGTAAAACATTGTAGCATTCAAGAACCAAATTTGTAACCGAACTTCAGAATAATATATAAGAGCAGGCCTCCTCAAATCTTGCCGATGACGATTTTTCTTCAATACAAACCTTTTTCTATTTATTCTCTTATCATCTGAACCCATTCTAGTGTTCGTTTGATTAACTAAAACCTAGAATTCCAACCCATTATCTACAAATTTATTGTTTTGGGCTTTTTGGGTCTAAGTCCATTCATGTAGTAGGCTAGGAGTTCAAATCTGGTCCTTACAGGTATAATAAACCCTTAAAAAAATATCTAAGGAGAAAGCTGGTAGCTCCGCATTAAATGTACTACAACTAAATTTTTGGTCGTATTAATGTGGAGGTGATACCTGAATAGTATTTTTTCAGCCTTACAGCTACTATATGGTGACTTAGGGGAAGGGCTGATGGGACAAGTATCAACAACAACCCTCTAGCATGCATGTGTAAGGTGGGAATGAAAAAGAAAGATAGTATA
The DNA here is from genome assembly GCA_030445155.1 of Quercus variabilis. Taxonomy (NCBI): domain Eukaryota; kingdom Viridiplantae; phylum Streptophyta; class Magnoliopsida; order Fagales; family Fagaceae; genus Quercus; species Quercus variabilis. The sequence goes on along the minus strand of CP129455.1, from coordinate 25,293,415 downwards.
AAAGAAGAAGGTGGCAACAAGAACAAGGGATGGAGAATTCAAGAGTAAAACATTGTAGCATTCAAGAACCAAATTTGTAACCGAACTTCAGAATAATACATAAGAGCAAGCCTTCTCAAATCTTGCCAATGACGATTTTTCTTCAATACAAACCTTTTTCTGTTTATTCTCTTATCATCTGAACCCATTCTAGTGTTCGTTTGATTAACTCAAATCTGGTCCTTACAGGTATAATAAAACCTTAAAAAAATATATAGGTATAATAAAAATAATTAGCCTTATGCATACTTTATGTGCATGATAAAAGATTGTTTTTTAATAAAACAAATCTATTGTGTGATATTCTTTTTGCTTAAAATAAACAAATGTATGAATGTAAAAAGGTTTTGAATTTTTAGATAGTTATTAAAAAGGTTTTGAATTTTTAGATAGTTATTAAAATCGATAAAAACATGAGATATGGAGTTAGATATATTTAAGAGATTTTTTTTCCCAATTTGACTACTTAACCTTTAATATCTTTTATTTATTTCAAAATTTATTTTAACCATTTTTCAAGAAATAAAATTTGAACTAAAAAATAAGAATAGTTGTTGAAAAATAGAAAAAAATAGATACCAAAGAATCTTATTCCAATTACATAGAAAGATGATGATAACAGGGGGCGGCAAAAATTGGCCTCCGTGGAGTTCATCACAGATTCACACTTAAATTATTTAAACAAACAATATATAAGTAAACAACAAGGGATAAACACTCCACAATGGCAGACTCAAGCAATTGATTTCTTCTACCTTAAATATTACAATTTCAACCTAGATATTACAATAGATGACTCCCAAGTTCCTGAGGTGTTACCCTTACTCTCTCTCTTTGTGACTCATTTTTCTTCTAAATGTTCCCTTCCCCCATTTTTGGATCCTTTGCCTTTTGCCTCTCCTCTCCCTTTTATAGCTTTAATCCTTGCTCTTATCACTATAGTTGTCTTGTTTCCTATCAGGGTCTTAGGGATATTTTTCTTAACTTTATCGGTTCTCTCCCCATCCTCACCTTTATCTTGGAACTCTGACTTTTGGGGGTTTTTTGTATTATTCATGCTATCTTACTTGTATTTAATGCGGCAGAGGTTAGGTAAGAACCCCATCATTAATGCGAAGGCAAAGATCTTCAACCTTCTTGCATGTTTCGGAAGTTTCTTGTGGTTCTAGGAATCTCCTAGAAATCACACGCAGATCATCCGTGCATCATACCTCGGGTAAGTTGGCACCTTACCTTTTCCACAGGAAGCTGATTTCTTGTGACAATTATCTTTTTCTTAATACTTAGGATGACCTGGTTTTCCTCCTTTCATAGTTTATTACCCATTGAGCCTTCCTTTCAATACACAGGCCAGGCCCAATTCTTTCCTCGTGGCCCAATTACTTCTTGGGCTTAAGGCCTGAGTAGTGATTGTTCCACTCCCCACAATAGCCCTTCACGATCTCCAGGTCATCATAACTGAAGTGGGAATCGTGGTTCGAGAAAAATGCTGCAAACATTAATTGGCATTTATGAATAGTGGCAGTGTTAGGCAATAAATGCCGCGGACACGCCTGTACTTCTTGCCCCACAATCATCAGCACATGTTGCTAAATGGATGCCCAGATGGGCCCTTTGGAAAACGAAAAATGGGCGGGAAAGGAAATGTCTCATATGTCCCTTCCTCTCCCTCACTTTTTCTATATAAGGGAGACCTCAGACCCTATTTTAGGCTCTTTCTCTATTATTATTTCGTTAGAACTCTAAGAAAACTTCTCTTTTCTCTTTTCTCTCCACCACTTCCTTCTTTAACAAACTTTAGGCAGCCTTTAGTGACCCCCTTTCTTCTACTTCTCATTCCTTTTGTAAGTTAGTTTACTTTTCTTCCTTTAGCTTAGTTTTATCTTTGTATTTTTCTTCTTAGTTTATTTTTTTTTTGTTTATAATGGGGAAATTTAAATCTATGGTTGACACCCCTGAGAGATTAGCTAAGTTTAGGAGGAAATATAACTTTCCTGATGATGTAGAAGTGAGTTATTGCCCGAAATCCAAGGCAATACTTTTAAGAGGGGAAGGCAGAGTGGTAATCCTACTTGTTGCCATGGTAGAGGGGGGATTGAGGATCCCCATGAGTGACCTCTTTACTAACTTCCTACGCCACTTTAAGGTCCATCTCGACCAATGTACTCCTAACATATTTAGGATCGTTAGTAGTGTAGACACCCTTAATAAAAGGCTTGGACTGAAGTTTACTAAGCACGATATCAACTTCATCTATAGTTTTCAAGATAGTAGAACCTCCGGGTTTTACTTTAAGATTCGGCATGGGGAGGTAAGGCTCATTTTTGGCCTTTCAGATTCTGACAAGGAGATAGAAGGAGACTATCTAATCGTCCCAAGGAACTGGTACCTTGGCGGAATCCATTGCCCCACAAGTGTGGGTAAAGCAAGTGGGTAAATCTTATAGGATTTTTTCTTTATACCAACTTATTATTTCTAATTTGTCTCATTTTCGAGCTCTTTTAGACATTCTATATGATGAACCTTTGCTTATTTCTTTTTTAGAGCATCACACTTTCAAGAAGAAGAGGCAATTGATCAACTCCACGGACTTAAACAGATTGTTGAGATCTCCAATCTATCCTAATCTTGACGGTCAGCTCCATGCAGCTTATCTCATTCTCGGATATACTGTTGTGTATTGATGATTTCAAGTTGCGGGAAAGGCTATCACTATAAAGTATCATTTGCTTCCTTATATCAATGTCCACTACAAGGGATATATCCTATCTCCCTCAGAATGTGCTCATCGAGAAAAGGGAAGATATTGGAGCAACTCTCCTCCTCCTTCTTTCACTCCCGTGGACCTTGGGGTCATTGTTGCAGAGCCAGCTCTAGCTGACCGCCCGTGATGCCAGAGGAAGGAGAAAACAGGCCACGCTCTTACCCATAACCCTTCGCCACCTTGAGAAGAACTTGATATTTAAGCTATTATTCCCCTAGAAAACTTCCCAACCGAGATGAAATTTCAATGAAGTGGGGTTGCTCTTACACAACTTTTGGCCACTCTAATTATGCCCATAACTCAAACTCCTCCTGCTCTAGCTGCTAATGCTCCCATGGCCATTCAAACTGCTCTCGTCACTACGGCAGCTACATCTCCTACTTGGAAGACTAGGGCTAGTCGGAAGTGTCCTAGGGGAGTAGGCTATTCCTCTACAGCTCCTGATTCCAAAAACTCACCCCTGACCTTCGGGAATCTTAGGTTAATACCACAAGGGCTCCTTCTTATGTCCACACTTTCATGGTGGACGGGGTTCCCCTCCTTGCAATGGATAAGGTTAGGCCCTGGAGAGAAGGTTGTGGGGGCAAATTGGCTGAGAGTGTTGGTGAAACTCTCTTGCTTCCAGCAGACATGAACCACTAGACCAAGTAGAATGATGAATTCATCTTGCTTAACATGAAAAGGGAAACCATCATGGTAACAAAATTTTCCTTGCCTCCTTATTGCTATTTTCACTTCTTTTTTATTATTTCATTCAAATTTTTTTTTTAAACACTACCTTTGTTATATGGTCGGGATATCAATGTTCCATGGTGATTGAAGAGAGGTACCAAGCTGCCAAGGCTAGAGCTGAGGAATTGAGTAATGACAATGATGATCTTCTAAGGAAGATCTCGAATGTCATGAACAAAGTTTTTGAGTTTGAAAGGCTGCGGTTTGAAGCCAAGGAGAACACCAAAGCCATTACTGAGAGGGCTGAGGCTTTAGAGAAAGAGTTGCAAGAGGCCTAGACTGCTTTCGCGGGAAAAGATGCTGAGCTGAAAAGCTATATGGTAGCTGATGATGCCAAAATTCAAGAGGCATACTACCAAGGCCAGTATGACTACATTGCCTCTATAAAGCTCGAGGTGTAGCAAAACCTTCAAGTCTACTTTACCAAAGGGTGGATTGCAGCTTTGGACAAGCTAGAAGTAGAGGATGCATTTCCCTTGAGGCTAGAGCATAACATTCCTATCCCCGGAGAGCTAGTCATTATCACCAACCCCGAGATTCAGGCCATCATCAACGACGAATCCCCCGTCCGCATGGTTGAAAGAACTGGCCTTATTGCAGTCTCGGAAGGAGAGATAACTAGCTCCACGACAGTGTCCTCTGCTGATGAGCCACCACAAGTTTAATTTTCTTCTAACTTATGTTGCTTTAGAGACAACTTTGTAGTTTGCCCAGTTTGAGGGCTTTTATTTTGTACTTAATTACTTCTTATGGTTTTTTTTTTTTTTTAAATGTTTGAAACTTTTATCTATGAAAGTATTTCTAAGTTTTTGCATCTAATTATGCTTCATACTTCTATCTCTTGAGTTTCTTAGACACATGGTGATTATTTTTCATGGTTTTTCTAATAGGAGAAATGCTATTAGCTTTCGGTTATATTAATAATTTGCTAAGTTTTGATAATATTTGATAGTTGACTATTAGATCAGACTTAAAGCAATAATCTTAGCTACTCACTTACTCGGGTACTTGCTCTATGGAACTCATCCCTTATGCACTATCAAGTCTCATCCATGCCTTTCACTAGTGTCATATGTACAAACTAAATAAAGTGATAGGATGAATCCCATTCTTTGCAAAGATGAAGTTCATTACCACGGAGCTTGTTTTCGTCTTATATAAGGTCTTTACCTAGCTTTCTGTTAATGATTATGGAATCATACTAAGGTAGAAAACTCAGTTCGCAACTCACCTGAGTTAAAGACAAGGTCTAGTACCTTAGGGTTTACTTTCAATAAAGTTTTGATTTCATTTTCTGTTAGTGACCTTGAAGTTAGGCTAAGGCAAAGAGCTTGGGTTAAAACCCACACAAGGCAAAGACAGGCTCTAGTACCACGGGGTTTACTTTTAGTAAAGTTTTAATTTCGTTTTCTGTTAGTGATCCTGAAGTTAGGCTAAGGCAGAGAACTCAACTTAAAACCCACTCGAGGTAAAGACAAGGTCTAGTACCACGGGGTTTACTTTCAATAAAGTTTTAATTTCGTTTTCTATTAGTGACCCTGAAGTTAGGTTAAGGCAGAGAACTTAGCTTAAAACTTACTTGAGGCAAAGATAGGGTCTAGTACCTCGGGGTTTATTTTTGTGAAGTTTCAATTTTATTTCCTGTTAGTGACTCTGAAGTCAGACTAAGGCAGAAAACTTAGCTTAAAACTTACCCAAGGCAAAGACAGGGTCTAGTACCTCAGGATTTATTTCCCTTGCTATTTCAATGTCCTGAAGTGGGCCTTCATAGGATTTATTATTGTTTACTGAACTAAGATAAAACATAAGTGTAAGTAGTGCATATTTTCTATATGATAATCAAAAGTAATACTTCTTTAAATTAAATACATTCCATGGCCTAGCAACAAGTCTTTCATCCAAGTCTTCTAGCCGATAAGCTCCAACCCCAGCAATGGACGTGACCTTATAGGGCCCTTCTCAAGTCGGGCCTAGCTTTCCTATAGCTGGGTCTTGGGTATTTCCCAAAACTTTCCTTAGCATCAAATCTCTTAGAATGAACTCCCTATTTTTGATTCCTTTGTTGTATCCTCGGCAGATCCTCTGTTGATAGTTAGCCAGCCTTACTGAAGCCACATCACGACCTTCTTTTGTCAGATCCAGATGCTTGCAAAGTAATTGATCATTTTCTCCTACTTCGAACACATCAGTCTGAAAAGTAGGGAGCCCAATTTCCATGGGTATTACCGCTTCTACACCATATGTTATCAAGAAAGGAGTCTCTCTTGTGAAGCGCAATGGAGTGGTTCGGTATGCCCATAGCACACTCAGAAGCTCTTTCGCCCATCAACCTTTTGAATCATCTAGCCTTTTTTTAGGCCATTTATAATGGACTTGTTGGTCGCCTCTGCCTGACCATTGCTTTGTGGATAAAAGGGAGTAGAATACCTGTTGACAATTCCTAATTCTAAGCAATATTGCCGAAAAGCCTTACTATCAAATTGCAACCTGTCATCTGATATTATAATTTTTGGCTCACTAAATTGAGTCACGATATTTTTCCATACAAATCTGTTGACGTTTGTATCCCAGATATTAGCAAGGGGCTCGATTTCCACCTACTTGGTGAAATAATTTGTCCCCACTAGGAGCTATCTTTTACTTCCCGTGGCCTTCGAGAAAGGTCCCATTATGTCTAGCTCCCACTAGGCAAGGGTTCACGGATTAGATATAGGGCTAAGAAGACCCCTGGGTTGATGAATTCTTAGAGCAAACTTTTGGTATTAATCGCATTTTCTAGAGTACTCCAATGCTTGTTTTTGCATGTTCAGCCACCAATACCCCTGAGTAAAGGCTTGGTATGCCAACGACCTGCCTCTCGTATGACTTCCATATATCTCTTCGTGCAACTCTTCTAGAAGTGTTTCAACTACCTCAGGGTGTATGCACAATAGATAGGGCCCTGAATATGATCTCTTATATAATTTTCCTTCTTCGGAGACCCAGTACTATAGAGACTTACATCTGATTTGCTTGGACTTTTTCTTATCCTCGGGAAAAATCCCATTTCGAAGATAAGCTACAATAGGATCCATCCAGCTTGCGGATGGATGTATGCTCAAGACTAAGCCTTTGTTGAAAAGAGTTAGGCTAGAAAAAAGTTAAAATTTCAACTAAGCCTTTGTTGAAAAGAGTTAGGCCAGAGAATCGGCATGACTGTTACCGCCCTTAGAGATATGTGAGTTCTCTACCTTCTTGAATTGATACTTAAGTATCCTGACCTCCTTTAAGTAGCTTATCATTCTCTAGCCCTTAGCTTCGAACTCGCCCATAATTTGACTAACGGCCAACCGTGAATCACAGTGCAATTGTACTCTGTCCGCCCCTACTTGTCTTGACATTCTAAGCCCCACGAGAAAAGCTTCATACTTTGCTTCATTATTTGATGCAGGAAAACCCAGTCTAAATGATTTTTCCACTCTTACCCCTTCTGGAGAGATTTTTATAACTCTAACCCCTACCCCTTAGCAGTTTGATGCTCCATCCACATACACCTCCCATATTTGTTCCCAAGGTTCCATTGTCCTACTTCCCTCTATTTGCAAAACTTTAGCTTGCTCGAGAGTGAATTTGGCAACAAAATTTGCTAAAACCTACCCTTTGATGGAATTTCGGGGCCTATATTGAATATCAAAAGCTCCCAAAATGGCCCTTCACTTGGCTATTATTCCCGTAAAATTAGACCTCCTGAGCAACACCTACAAGGGGTGCTTAGTTAGCACAACTACTGTATGAGCTTGAAAATAGTGAGGCAATCTCCGTACAACATGAATTATTGCAAGCGCAACTTTTTCCAAAGGGAGATAACATGCTTTTGCTTCTACAAGAGTCTTGTTGACATAAAAGATTGGCTTCTAAACTCCTTGATCCAACTTTAACAAGACAGCACTCACTGCATGATCAGTCATAGCTAAATACATATACAATGTTTCTTTAGGTACCGGCCTTGACAAGACGGGAGCCCTAGATAAATACAACTTCAGCTCATTGAATGCTTGTTGGCACTCATCCGTCCACTAAAAGCCTTTTCACTTCTTTAGCAGTTGGAAGAAAGGTCGAGACCTATCTGTAGACTACAAAATGAATCGATTAAGAGCCACAACCATCCTAGTAAGTTGTTGGACCTATTTAGGGTTCCTAGGAGACTTCAAACTTTGCAAAGCTAAAATTTGATCTGGATTAACTTCTATACCTTAGTGAGTCACCAGATAACCCAGAAACTTTCCTAAGCTAAACCCAAAGGCACACTTTGAGGCATTCAACTTCAAATGGTGCTTCCATAATGTTTCAAAGGTCTCTACGAGATCAATGAGGTAATCCTTCACGGCCTTACTCTTCACTACCTTGTCATCAATGTATGCCTCCATGTTTCTGTACAACAACTCTTTGAACATCTTGGTAACCATTCTTTGATAGGTGGATCCCATGTTCTTCAGTCCAAATGGCATGACTTTGTAAGGAAATTACCTATAGGTGTAATCAAAGAAGTTTTCTCTTGGTTCTTAGGGGCCAAAGCTATCTGATGGTATCCTTGAAAAGTATCAAGAAAACTCATCCTAGGGTGCCCTTAGGTTGCATCAACAAGTTGGTCTATCTTAGGCACTGGAAATGGATCCTTTGGACATGCCTTGTTTAGATTCGTGAAGTCTACACATACTCTCTATTTGCCATTCTTCTTTTTTACCGCAACCGTATTGACTAACCACTCGAGATAATAAGCCTTCTTGATGGCCCTAGCTTCTTTGAGCTTCTCCACCTCTTCCTTCACCACCTTGGTGGGTATATTCGAGGACCTACGAGGCTTCTATTTCTTTAGCGGGCACAGAAGGTCTATGTTAAGCCGATGACAAATAAACTCTAGATCTACACTAGGGGCTTCATATGGACTCCATGCAAATACATCTAGATTGCTTACTAAAAACAAAATTAACTTTACTTTTTTTAAGACAAGAAGGTTAGCTCCTACCTGGAAGTACTTATCCCTGAGGTCAATGTGTATTTTCTCTAATTGCTCACATGTGTCCTCAGGTGGAGATTGTAGCTACTACAAGGGATTTTTCGGTTCAGGCTTTCCCTCATTCCTGTGCCTTATGACAGCTATCTAGCATCTCCGTGCCATACTCTAGTTTCTACGTATTTTTGCAATGCCTTGCTAGGTTGGGAATTTTACTTTCTGATGCAAAGAAGAAGGAACTGCACCTATGGAGTGGATCCAAAGACGTCCAAGAATTGTTGTATAAGTAGAGTAGGAGTGTACTACTATAAAGTGGACCATTTCCTTTCTTCCTTCCACCTCCATGGGAAGAGTTACCTGTCCAGCTGGCAGAACAATACTTCCATCAAAGGCCACCGAAGGGCTATTATACTCTATCAAATCCTCGAGGGTAAGTCCTAACCCTTCATATAGGTCAGGGTACATTATCTCTACCCCACTTCCTTGATTTATCATAATTCATTTTACATCAAAGCCCCCAATCTACAGTGTAACTACTAGTGCATCTTCATGGGACTGAATAGTATCCATTGTTGGGATTAGTGCCCTAAAATCCTATTGTATGATGTTATGTATGATATTATGTATGACATGATGTATGACTTAATATTGTAATTAATAAAGTTGTTTTATTATTATCTAAAATAATGGTAATATAAATATTCAGACATTATCATATAGTCCATGAGATACATAATATGTAATTTATGTGATTTAGTCACAGAAGATATAAGTCACAAGTTCTTTGTAAACTCAAAATTTTAGGATGTAGTCGGTGATGAAATTGGGCATTTCATCTGCGAAGACTATAACATATCAACTAAGATGATTTGTCTTGGTCATGGAAGTTGAGATTTCTAGTTGATATGTTGATATGTTTTAAGAGTTAAGACATATTGAACAGAACCGCTGTGAAATTTATTATTCTTCTAATGATTGTTAATTGAATAATAAATCTCACGACTTATATGTACATGAACTCTTAATCTTAAGAGAATAATGGACCTGATCATGAAGTGTAGGTTACTTTGATATATCAGGAGTGAGATCTAAAGTAACGGTCAAAACCTCAGTATGTTGGGCAACCACATTTAATGTTGATGGAACATATATTCTCAAGATGGAATTCATGGTATCTTAATAAAGATGTAAAATATTTCCTTGAGATAAGTTTAATGGGTTCAGTTATTTAGAAAGTTAGGCCTAACCACTTTGGTAAGAAATTACTAAAGTATATATTTATGAAATTGGATTTCATAAATATATGGTGAATAACTAAAATGATTAAACTGGATACTCAAGGATTAAAATGTAGTAATCTTCAAAGTGACAGTCTATATTCATGATTTTGAATTACTACGAATATTTTATGAAGGGGTTGCATGTATAGCCTGCGTTTGGATTGCACGGTAAGTTGCGGCACGTTTTCCGTTTCACGTTTTCTCCCTTTTTTTTTTTTTTTTGGCCGGCTTTTTTGACTTTGGGGGACAAAATTCACTGTGCACTGTTCACGCACTGTTCATGCACTGTTCACGCAATATTTAATATTAAAAGTAGGCCCCACAACACTATTCACACATTTAAAAATTATTTTGCTACAGTGTTTTCAGCAACAATCAGTTTTTAGCAACTTTCAGCAACAATAAGTGCTATCCAAACGGACCCATAATAAAGTTTTGGGATATAATTTATTAATAAGGCCTAGAGTGCAATTATATTTTTATAGTAGTATTAAATATAATTAATGGTAATTTTGGACTTGTCAAGAGTTGACAGAAAAGCCCAAGGTCCATTGGAACTAGTGTCTTATTGGTCCCACTCCAAGCCACATACTAAAGCCTAATTGGAAAAGCTCAAAAGGCCAGCCCAATTAGACAATCGGTTATTAGGGGAGAAACATACAGAATTTAATAACCATAAGGTCTTTTCCTATAAAGCCAATGCATTCGTTTTCCCAACGTCTCCTTTTATGTGTGGGCCTTCCAATTCGGAGTCAAAAGCTTAGTTCATGGTCAATATCATCGATGGATTTTTCATAGTCTTCACCTACTTCCTAACTGCATGTATTACCCCTATGAGCCCCTGAACTAGTGTCAAAGTTCTTAAAGTGGTTGCCCCTTTTAGGTCTTGCGGACAAGAATCTTCTCGTACTAAGAATTCTCCCAAATAACCTGCCTTTTCAAGCTAGTGCAAGTGGTCCTTTAGGATTCGGCAATCCTCAGTTGTATGTCCCTAATCCTGATGATATGAATAGAAAAGGCTTTAGTTTCTTCTCATAACATCCCTACTCATCTTGTTCGGCTAGCAAAAGTATGACTCATTCTTTATTTTTTCCACAATCCGGTATACAGGCTCTTTGTACAACTAACTAACCATTTCGGGCCTCATCTTCTGAGCCTGAGAGAAAAAGTCCTTTCGAGGTTAGGGAACTTGATCTACCTTATCCTCTTTCTTCTTTATGATAGGTGCTTTTGCTTTAGCCTTATCTTGCAACTAATTATCTTCTAACCTCTTATACTCCTCCACCCGCTCCATTAATTTATTTATATCTGTGACTAGCTTCAAAGCTAGGGAAGCCCTTAAGTTGGAATCAATGGGGAGCCCCACCTTGAAGGTACTTGCAGCAATTCCCCCATTATCTCCCTCAATCTCGTTGTATAATTCCTAGTAACGATCCAAATAAGTTCTAAGGGTTTTGCTTTCTTTCATTGCCAATGAGAGGAGTGAGGCAAAAGGCTTCGGGGTCCTACTGCACATCATAAATCTCGCCCCGAAAGCTCTGATTAGCTCATCATATCCTCGGATAGCCCCTTTTCCAGCCTATCAAACCATCTCATAGCTATTGGCCCCAGGCTTAAAGGAAAAATTTTACACATCAGAGCCTCGTTTTTAAAATATATGGCCATGCTTTCGTTATAATGACTAACATGTTTCACGAGATCTGTTTTGCCATCATAAATAGTAAAAGTTGGCAATATGAATCTTTGTGGTAAATCAGTTTTCTCAATATCTTTTGAGAAGGGGGACTGAGATATCTAATGCAAAGTCTTAACCATGGCATCATCACTGGAAACCTGTGGCACTATGAGGACTCGAGAATGAGGGACTAACGAGCGCTGAGGAATTAGTCCTCTATGCTTCTCCCTATCTTGCTTTTACCTTCTATTCTTGTGGTGAGGTGGAAAAACTGTCCTCTCCCTTTGTGGAGACTACTCTCGCTTTCCATGGAGAGGGGGTGATCTCCTATCTTGCTTCCTATTCCTATCATTTAGCATGCGTTCATTTGCTCGAGAGTGACTGGGTGCCAATCTTGGTCCTTTTCGATGATGAAGCTCTTTGTCTTTACGGTGGAGTAACTCTTTATCCTTCTTAGTGTTCTTCTGCAACATCGGCACTTGCTCCTTCAACCTTTTCACCTCCCATCCCTATTATAGTAGGATAGACCTTCTATATTGGTAGCAGTCCCTTCTCCTTGCAAAGGTGGGCTAGGTTGTTGTTGCTTCTCCTTATGAACTTCAGATCTCACATGTCAGTCCACATGAACAGGTTCTTTTGAAATGCTTGGTTGCTCTAGATGAGCGGGACCACTCCATGATCAGTTTGCCAGAGTCTAAAACAAACCAACTCTTGAGTTTTCTGCTTAGTAGAGTGATTTCCTATAGAAGAAGCCAATTGTGAGGTTGCAAAAATTGGGCCCGTGGAGTTCTTCACAGATTCACACTCAAACTATTCAAACAAGCAACATATAAGTAAACAACAATGGATAAACACTCCACAATGGGGACTCAAGCAATTGATTTCTTTACCTCAAATACTACTATTTCAACCTAGATATTATAATAAATAACTCCCAGGTTCCCAAGGTGTTACCCTTACTCTCTCTGACTCATTTTTCTTTTAAATGTTCACTTCCCCCATTTTTGGATCCTTTGCCTTTTGCCTCTCCTCTCCCTTTTATAGCTTCAATCCTTGCTCTTATCACTACAATTGTCTTGTTACCTGCTAGAGTCTCAGGGATATTTTTCTTAATTTTATCGGTTTTCTCCCCACCTTTATCTTGGAACTTTGACTTTTGGGGGTTGTTTGTACTGTTTAGGCTGTCTTACTTGTATTTAATGCGGTAAAGGTTAGGTAAGAACCCCATCATTAATGCGAAGGCAAAAATCTTCAACCTTATTACATGTTCCAGAAGTTTCCCGTGGTTCTAAGAATCTCCTGGAAATCACACATGGATCATCCATGCACCATACCTCGGATAAGTTGGCACCTTACCTTTTCCACGGGAACTGATTTCCTATGTCACTCATCTTTTCCTTAATACTTGAGATGACCCGGCTTTCCTCCTTTCATGGTTTATTACCCATTGAGCCTCCCTTTCAATACATAGGCCAGGCCTAATTCTTTCCCTGTGGCCTAATAACTTCTTGGGCTTAAGGCCTGAGTAGTGACTGTTCCACTCCCCACAATAGCCCCCCACGATCTCCAGGTCATCATAACTGACGCGGGGATTGCGGTTCGAGAAAAAACGCGGCAATCATTAACTAGCATTTATGAACAGTGGCGACGTCATGCAATAAATGTTGCAGACACACCCATGCTTCTCGCCCCACGATCATTAGCGCGTGTTGTTGAATGGACAGCCAGATGGGCCCTTTGGAAAATAGAAAATGGGTAGGAAAGGAAAGGTCTCATCTGTCCCTTCCTCTCCCTCACTTTTCCTATATAAGGGAGACCCCAAACCCTATTTTAGGCTCCTTCTCCGTTATTATTTCGTTAGAACTCTAAAAAAATTATCTTTTTCTCTTTTCTCTCCACCACTTCCTTCTTCGATGACTTTCAAGCGGCCTTCAGCGACCCCTTTTCTTCAACGATCCACTTACTTTCCTTCTGCTTTTGCTTCTGCTTCCTGTTATAATTATGATGGATGAAAACAATTATCCCAATTTTATTCTTAAGGGAAAATATATATATATATATATATATATATATATATATATTTTAGGGCTTTTTTTTGCTTTATTTTTTTTTTCCTTTTCCAATTAACCCTAAAATCATTGAGATGTTAAATTTCAAGCGTTAAAAAATTTGTAACATACTTTATAAAATAAAATTTTTCTTACATTATATCATATTTCCCATGACATTTAGATAAAGGCGTTAGTATTATGCTATGTAGTGAAATATTTAACGGAAAATTAGAGTATAATTAGTATTTTCATCATAAATTAATCAATAGGTTGTATTTATTTTATTAGGGATTTTTTTATAAAAAAAAAAAAAAAAAAAATTACAAGAAACTTTCAGGTAAACATAAAGGAAAACAACAGAAATAATCATGGTACATCACATGAAGGGGCTACTAAACTAATTGTAGATAAATCACAAGAAAATTCTATTGCACTGAATTTCACAATCTAGTATTGGTGTTGGGTTCCACATTTCAACTTCAGTGAATGCAATCAATTAAAATTTAAGAGAAAAATGATAGGTCACAATTTGAATGACTCCTTGTGATTAATCCTAATTAAGTAATTTAGTCAAGTAATTAATTAATCAATTAATCATGCAATTTTATGGAAGCACAAACAAATCACCAAAAACTAAATGTGTAGCGGAAAATAATTAACACGGTGATTTATTTACGAATGGGAAAAACCCTAACGGCAAAAACCCCACAGGGTGATTTTCAGGTCACCACTCCCGAAACTTTACTATTATCAAATCAAGCGGTTACAAGTAAAGAAATTCCAAGTACCTTACCAACCTACAATTGAACCCTTATCCCAATACCCAATTGGACTTGATCTGTAGTTACAGTTTCCACCTTTGATGCACGGCTCTCAAGTACGTGACTAACCAATGCGTAGATCCAAGTACGCGACTTCAGAACACCAACTAAGGAAGAATGGTTGGCTGCAAAGTTCTTCAGTTCATCCTTTATGATGAATAGCAGGAAGATACTTGGTTACAAAACCCTACGGTGCAAATACACAGCAACTTCTTGATGGAAGATGAACTAGGTCAAAAATTTTGTCTTTTGATCACAATTTGCTTGAACAGAGATTGCTCAATGATAAATCAACTTGTGTCACACTTGACGGCTCTTAAAACACTCCTTTTATATGTTTAGGGTTAGAAGAAAAGAATGCCCAAAAACATATTCACGGATCCCAAGAAAATCAGATTGGAAATCTGAAAGTTTAAATCTCGACAGATAGCAGGTGTCGAGGTAGCTATCGAGAAGGTGTCGAACTTTAAAAACTTTGCACTTCAGCTTGCTTTTTCTAGGACAGACTTGATAATTTTAACACTTGACCTTGAAACATTGTTTCTTAAAGTATTAAAAACACATAGAACTACCCAATTACAAGTAGAGTGCATTTTGTCAAAAAATTAGCCAATTTACATAAATAAGTGACATATGTTCTTAATCAAGTTAAAATATATATGTCCTAACAAAAAACAAGCACACTCATTTTAAGCTAACATCTTCAAGTTCATAACAAGCACAATGGTTTCTGTGTTAGTGAAATGAACAACAAAAATTGGTCAGACGCGTCCACCACCAAAAAATTGTTCACTGAGTAACCGAATCTGAGCCAAGTGCTTCCTCCCATTAAAGTGAGAAACCAAGTTGTTTTCTCCAGTGCAGCTTATATTACAAATGTTGCACCTGAAAGTGGATTCTTTCACACTAACAACTTCTTTCTTCTGTTCTGGTGCACTGTTTGAAACTCTTTCTGGCTCCTCTTTTGTGAGCTGATCAGATTTCTTTGCGGTTGAAGCCAAAACACTCTTTGGCTGGCATTTCTGTTTTTCTTCATGATTTGTAGTAGTTATCTGTACTCCATTGGTCGATATAACCTTTTCTAGCTCCTCAACTGGCTGCTCAGTTTTCTTTGCAGTTGATGCTGGGACCATATTTGGCTGGTTCTTTGCTATGAATGCCTCATAAGCAGCCTTGTGTTTCTTTCCTTGAAGGTGTGAATTTAAGATTTTCTCACTTTGAGTAGTTAGTTGACATATATCACAAGTCCATTCCTTTTGGACTTCCTTCGGTATGGGTGAATCGGGAAGCTCTCTAGCCGCTGCAACTGCCTCTGCTGGTCCTTTAATCTCCTTACTGGCTGATATTTTGTTCTCAGTTTGATCAGAGTTAGGCTCTGCTGAAACTACCTGAAAAATTCAGTGAAGATATAAATTAGAAGAAAAACTGTGGTCTTGTCATTTCCACCCTTATTTGTGGGAAAAGCATGAGAATTTCACCACTAAAAAGAGAACTAGACTGAAGCATAAACATGCACAGTTCAAAAGCAAATAATGATGGGAACTCAGTAACAACCTATGACAGGAAAAATGCCATTCCTTTTGAGGCAAGATTTATAACAAGATTACGATTCTGACCAGCCAATAGTATTTTAAACTTGGTTAAAATGTGAGGCACCAAAACTGTCATGCCATTTTCTAGTCTGACAGCTTCCAAGATCGCTAACCACTCACATCATTAACCAACAATTTTTCACATTCAACGAACAATTCCCCTTGCAAAATACTCATTTTGATATCCTTCTCAAAAAGATTGGGTTTTCCACACAAAATTTGCATAAAATCCACCAATAAACTTCATTGTAAATATAATAAGAAATCTTACACATTTGGCTGCAGGCACTTCCTTTTTCTCTGTTACTTCCACAACTCTATTGCCTTTCTGCTCAATGTTAGGCTCTTTGCAATTTGACTGCATCAATAGATAGGAGTGCAGATTAGCTCATCTAGAAAGAAGTAAATAAAATTGTTATTTCTCATTAGAACATACTTCAGAGCTCTTTTTCTTCAATAATTTATATTAGGAAAAAAGCAAACTGTCATATGATTGCTGAAATAGTGAACATTCTATTGATAAGATTCTTCCAACACTTGTTGGAATTTGTCATTTTATTTATCTAAATAATACCAACAATTGTTGGGAATAAGAATATATTAAAAGAATCATAGCAAATGCCATTTTGTTCATCTAACTTAAACCAAAAACTGTTGGACATATGAGTATATTTATAGAATTATAGTTAATCTTAGTGTTGCATGAGTGACATTTAAAGCTTTACCTCCACTTCTTTCTTCTCCATAACTGCAATTGCTTTGATCTTGTCCATGTCTTGATTAGGCTTTTTACTTTTAATCTGAAAAAAAGAAGAAGCAAAAAACAAAAACAAAAAAATAAACAGAAGAAAAAGTTAGAGGGAGTGTCTCATTAGTCCATTTATTACCTGCAATGGGATCCTAAAGAAATAAAATAAAAGAACACAAATCTAGTACAAATTTTGTTCAACAAGTTTTGGTATCAGACCTGTGTCACCTTGCAAACTTTTATATGTGCGCATACAGATTGTGAAGTGTAACGAAAGTGTGTTGTGTTCCAGAATAGATATGTACCAAGTCCATTTGGATTATACAAGTGATTATGAGAAGCTATAATTGTGACCAATCCTTTTAGGATATCATGCAAATATGAGTAGTGCATCCTTGGTTGTGATAATTCCAATTATAAATACCCATTTATTTGAATGTCAATTCCAACATATCTAACAAAGAAAGCAGTTTTCAAACTCAATTATTATATAAAAGTTTGATATAACATTTGATCTTAGCTGAACACTAAAACTTTGACAAACTAATTACCACGAATTGACATACCTTGGAGGCAATGAGCTCCTCTAGAGCTTCAGGTCCGTTCTCATTTATATATCTCTCTGCCTCAGATAGAAAGTGGTCTCTCTTAAGTAAGAATTCCTTCCACCTATTGAATTCATCAATGACGACTAATGGGTTTATGGAGAGGCATGGACGAACAAGGTGATTATAGACATAAAAAGCACCATTGAAGTGAGGTACAACCAGCCAGCAGATGATCATTAGCTTCATGTGAGGCCAAAACCATAACCTGATAATTAAAGATAGTAAATTTAAACATAAACAAGAAATATAAAAGACATATATTCTCACACATCAAGAAAAGGCTAAAACAATAATCTAGTCAAGTTATGTATTGACATATAGCATAGTGACAGAAAGGCCTTAGATTTAGTAGCCTCATCTTGATGAGAAGGCTAAACACAAGGTGACAAAAATTTAAAATTCAGGAAGCCCATCCTGCGGCCTATATATTTGTGAGCTTCAAGCAGTTTCCAAGGACATGAAAAGAATATAGAATTTTGAAAAACTTCTATTTTACTTAGATTTCTATTGACATGGACAGAGTATCATGCAGACAAAGGGTATCACAGACCACAACTTTTAAAAAATTTAGAGACAGGGACATAGCCATATATGTGTTTCTTTCTAAAGTCACTACTAAAACGTATACTGTATTTATTTGTGTAGTTTACTTTTTTTTCCCCCTAAATAGAGGAATCTTTTCCAGCAAAATGAATATGGAACCAATATGTGTATAACACCCTCATGATATGCACAATGTTTAGGTAAATGAAGTTCCTTCCTTTTACAAGTACTCAGAGAAGTATTGAACGCAAGTGGACTCAAGTGATGAGTGTATGTGTGCATCTTGAAACGTATAAAATTCTGAAATTTCAATACGAGAAAAATGATAAGCTTGAAATCTATATAAATCCACACATGAAATTTTTTCACGTGTGAAACATTTAGAATTTTAAGTTTAGCAAACATTTAACATTCAATTCAACTTGCATATGATTTAAATAACACCAAATTACAACTTATCCATCTGTGGCTTGGCTGAAATTTAAGTTGTCTAGCTGTGGTTTAAAATTTGACACTTTACCCATGTAAGGTTTGATTGAAAGTTAAGTTACCTATTTGTGGTTACTAGTAAACAACTTAAATTTCAGTCAAACCACAAGGATAAGTTGTAATTTACCCTTTAAATAATGAAAATATAAATGAAAAGACTTATTTTTTTTTGGCCACTATGCACCATCCTAACAAATGTGACTGTTATTAGTGATCAGATTATAATTTAGGTACTCAAAAAGTGTGCACGTGGACAATAAAACAATTGAGCATTTCTCTTTCCTTTCACTAATGCTTTTGAAGGTTAAAGGTATGGTATGAGCAACCAAACTCACAAAATCCCAGTAGATACAGAGTGTTGGCTAGAACACAAAGTGCAAACAAATTTAAATCCACATCACGAAAAAAGGATTTCTATGAGCATTTATTTCACATAAATGATGATTGCACATCATTTTCCCTTTTGTTTTCTTGGCACTCAATGCAGGGCTAGACTATTGAGGGTAACAAATTTACCTTTCCAGAAGCATCAAGAAAGCATTCTCAAAGAGTGAAATCAAAGAGAAGGCAATCCAATATGTGACCAACTTTTGAGTGTCCGAACTTGAATTGTTCTCAATTGCCCGGATGGAAGCACAACTGTTAAGAAAACATATGGTATCCACATCATGTTCATGCAACAAAAGTACCACTAATGAGAGAGAGAGAGATACTTACAGAGGATACCCCAAGGCAAAGAAATACCTGCAAGTAAAAATCAAAAACAAAAAAAGCAGAGAACACTTGAGAAAACCAACTTCATGAATCCTGGGACATTGAATTTTCAAAAACTAAAATATTTAAATAACGCATACCATAATGTAAGGACATCAAGGGATTTGAGTGCAAAATTGAGAATACCCAATAGACTCATCTTGGAAATGAATCAATCTATCTGATTTTCTCAACCTGAATCTCCAAGAGAAGTGAAGATGAGAGGAAACAGAAAGCAAGTAGAGCTGGAGGGTGGAAATTCCTACAACAAAACAAAATAATTATAAATAAAGTTGTTTCCTCGGAAGTAAGGAAAGTCCAACAGTGGACTAGGATTGCCTCCGGCCGACTTGTGGTTCAAGTTGAATCTGGGCCGTGAATTGAACATGGGACCCATGTTCTAGGATGTGGGCCATGTGACATTAAAGCAGGTTGCATGTGGAATTGACGCTCAATTGTACGCAACTAGTGCTAGCTAGTACGGTGGCACCTACCTAGTACTTCGGCTGAACTATTGCCATCAATCTACCACGCTTTTTTGGCTTTTGGGTAAAATTTAGGCATTATATTGCTTTGGTCTTGCATAACTATTGCTATATATCATTCTTTCGTGGATTAATTGGTTTTCTAAAACTGATTAGTAGAGATTTGCAATAGCTATAGCCATGATTTATTCTTTTAAGGGTAACTTCTTTTTTCTTTTATATTTTTCTGTTTTGTTGTCATATACTTTGAAAAGTTGAGTTCTTTTTAGACATTTATATTGAGATTTATTTGATTTTAGATATCATTATTTTGTATACTAACTGATTTTTTGAAACTAACTGGAAAATTTGCAATAGCTATGGTTATGGTAGTTATGAATTATTCTTTTAAGGGTAATCTCATTATAGCTAAGAGGTTGACAAAAACTTCTTTGTAAATATGCTCTTCTTATTTCATCCTGATCAATAAGATGAAAATATGAGACATTTTTCTTATATCTTAGGATTTGAAAGAAGATTGTTCAAGTCAATACAAATTCTCTTAGAAGGTGAACCTTGCAATGCAAGTGATTTCCTTATAAGAAGCTTGTCCATAATGCAAACAAAAGAATAAAAAATAAACTATAAGGTCATTTAATATACTTTTTTTTTTTTTTGATAAACAGAAACTTTTATTAAGAAGGAAACAAACTACAACAAGCCATTGGACTCTCTCAACACAACAGAAGAGAAACAGTCCGGGCTAAAGTTGACATCAAAAGAGCCAAAAAAAAAAATTGTAAAACAAAGACCATTTGGCTAAAATGTGGGCAGCCTCATTACATATCCTAGGCACCCATCTAACTACTACATTACTATAACTAGATAAAAAGGACCTCAAATCAGAGCATAAAAACCTAATTCTCCAAGGGGAAGGCGCTGCTAGGTTTGAGCTAAGATTGGCCACAACTTAAGAGTCCGTTTCCACCGTGATAGAACCACACCTCAAGTTCAGAACTAAAGAGAGCACCCATCTCACTGCTTCCGCTTCAGCTTGAAGAGGGAAGATGGTGTTCACTTTCCTTGAACCAGCAAATACCACATTCCCTCTCCAATCTCTTGTGACCGTAGCAATGACAAAGAATCTTGGACCTACCGCAGCGTCAACATTTATTTTTAAGCCAAGCCTTGGTGGAGCAACCCAACCCAAGGCTGATGCAGAAACTTGAAATCTCACAAGAGGGGGTCTAGCACTTTTATGCTCAACAAAAAGGCTGAAAATTCTGGCTGCCACACCGTCCAAGTTTATGTCCATGTTCTCAAATATGGAACTATTTCTTTGCTTCCAAACAACATCACAGAGGATGGCACCAAATAAAAAAAAAGTCCTCTCTATGGCTAGGCAACAGATTACTCACAAAATTTGGAGTTAAAAGAAAATTGACAAACTTTGAAGGGGATTCAAAATTCAAAACTTCCATTCTCAACCCCCATTGACTTTGATACCACAAAGATTTAGAAAAGGGACAAACCGTGAAAAGATGCAAGGTTTTCTCTAGTGCTGAACTGCAGAGAGGGCAGCGTACATCCATACTCTCATTAAATCTGCTAATTATATCTTTAGATGGCAGCAAGTTAGCAGCAATTCTCTAAAGAAGCATCTTGAATCGTTCATGTATTTTTGTCTTCCAAATCTGACCCCTAACAACATCAATATTAGAGGGAGGAGATTCCACTCTCGAGAGCCAACAGGCAGATTTAATAGAGAACAACCTGGAGTTTGAAGCTGTCCAAGCCCAGCAATCTTCCCTTTGGAAAACAGGGATGGGAATGCTTAGAATTAGCTCAACCACTGATTCTTCAAAAAAATAATTTAGTTTGGCCATGTCCCAATTTCTTTGCTCTGGCGTTAATAGTTGCGAAACCACCAAGGCCGAATATGAGTTAGTACCCTCTTTAGGAAAAGGGATAAAGCTTGGGAGGTTGGGAATCCAAGGATCAGACCAGATTCGAATTGAAGCACCGTTCCCAACTTGTAAGCAGGCTGCCTTAGCTACAAGGTGTCTAATGCCCATTAAACGTTTCCAAAAAGGAGAAGCTTTACCCGAAAAGGAGAGGGAAAGCAAATTATTTCGAACATTGTATTTTGCTTTCAACACCTGAACACAGAGGCAATCCTTTCCTGATACTATCCACTAGCCAAATTTGGAGAGGAGAGTTTGATTGAAGTCCCAGAAGTTTCTGAAACCCAAGCCTCCTTCCTTTTGGGGCTAACACAAAGACGACCATGACATCAGAGTCCAGTAGGGACCTGATTTTGCTTTTGGATTCCACCAAAATTTACGGATTGAAGCATCAAGTTGGTCACATAAGCCTTTAAGGAGTAAAATAGCGGACATGGCATAGATTGGAATCGCTTGAGCAACCAATTTGATGAGAGTAGCTCTACCTGACCAAGACAAATTTTTGCTTTTCCAGCCACATAACTTGTTGTCTAGCTTCTCTTTAATAAATCTAAAATCTTTATTTCTGCTCTTGGAAAGAAAGAGGGGGACCCCAAGATAGGTGGAGTTTTGAGGCAATGTATTGAGACCCCAAGTATGCTTAACTTGACTAATGAATTGGGAACTTACCCTTTAGAAGGGAAACAGCCAGATTTCTCTATGCTAATAAGCTGACCCGACCAAGAGCAAAATTTTTCCAGGTAGGATCTGAGGATGGCAATCTCGACAGATTTAGCTTTACAGAACAAGATAATGTCATCCGCATAGCATAACTTGGAGATGGGCGGAGCAGTGTTAGACACTTTAACCCCCGATAGCCTTTTTTGTGATACTTCCCTGCTTAAGAGCCTCAAAAGCACCTCACTTCCTAGGATGAAGAGATAAGGCGATAAAGGATCGCCCTGTTTAAGACCCCGAGAAGGAGAGAAGCTAGGACATTGTCCCCCATTTAACAACAAGGTGAACTCTACTAACGATAAGCATTGGTGGATGAGCTTGGTAAAACTGCTGCTAAACCCAAAGGCTTTAAGAATCGCTATCAAGAAACTCCATTCCATTCTATCATAGGCTTTTTGGAAGTTTAATTTAATACCAAGGTAACCTTTTTTCTTCCCTGTATGTTTGAAAGTATGCACAATCTCATGGGTTAGTACCACATTCTCATTAATCCACCTATTTGGCACAAAGGCTACCTGAGCTGGATCTATCATTTTGATTAACAAAGGTCTCAGCCTATTCACAATAATTTTAGATATCACCTTATAACACACATTGCAAAGACTGATAAGGCGAAAATGATTAAAATTGTGCGCACCTTTCTTTTTAAGAATAAGAGAAAAATAAAGGTTTTGTTGAATTCCTTCAGCAGCTAGCCATTGCAAAAAAATTCCTGGATAGCAAGTGTTAGCTGATCACCCACAATATCCCAGTAGTGCTTATAAAAAAGCACTGGGAAGCCAACTGGCCCAGGGGCTTTAGGAGCCTTCATTCCAAACACTACCTTTTTAATCTCCTCTCTAGAGGGTACTCTACAAAGCTCCAAATTATCTTGGTCAGTCACACAAGGTTGTATGAGATTCTCAAAGTTCTCTGGAAACTGAGGATGGCTCGTATTGTATAAGGATGAAAAATTATCCAGAAAATAACTTTGAATATCCTCCCTGTCTCTGATCCAAGACCCATTTTCCAGCTTGATTTTAGAAATGTAGTTTCTTCTCCTTCTAATGATGGTTGAAAGGTGGAAGAATCTAGAATTACGATCACCTTCTTTTACCCACAACTCTCTAGAATTTTGCCGCAATTGCAAATCTTCTCTGGCTAGCCATTAATCAAGCTCTATACTTAGAGATGCCTCAAAATTCAAATTCTCTTTCGTGGGCACTGCTTGTTGGATCTTCAATAGCTTGTCTTGAAGGTCTTTAATTTTCTCCTTTGTATTCCCAAAGGAGTTTTTGTTCCACCTCACTAACTCCCTACTAGTTACTGATAGTTTTTTTGCTAGCCTAATTCCATGAGAACCTTCCACCCTAGTCTGCCAGGCATTTTCCACATTGCTTCCCTCTTTTTTGGTCCATATTACTTCAAACCGAAAAGGTTGAGAGCCCATCTCAGTTTCCAAATTGGTATCTAGCATAATCGGATTATGGTCCGAATTTAAGTTACAAAGATGTCTAACCCCAACCTTGGGGAATAAGGACTGCCAAGCTTGATCACACAAACACTGATCCAATCTTTCTCTTATGCTGGCTAGACCTTCTCTTCTGTTTGACCAAGTAAAGGAAGGACCAATGAATCCTAAATCAATAGCACCTGAATTCATCATGAAATCTCTAAGGCAATTAGTTGAGCTTTCTGCTACTATTCTCCCACCACATTTTCCCCTAGCCCATTTTATGCAATTAAAATCCCTAATCACAACCCAAGGGCCTAAAAAGGCAGCCACCATGCTTTCAAGCGATACCCAAAAATTCCTTTTTTTGGACCTCTGATATGGACCATAGATGGCAAAAAGAAGCCAAGGGGCTTCAGGGGGGTCCGAATACACCAAAGCAACTATCATATTCTTATTAGAGAAGACCAATTCTATATCCACACCCATTCTCCAAAAAAGAGCAAGACCACTAGAAATCCCAACAGAATCAACGCACCAAGAATCTACAAACTTTAATCTATCACAAATTTTTCTTAACTTTGGAGATTTAATTTTTTTTTTTTTTTTGATAAAAAGATAATATCCGGATTGGTACCACGAATCAGCTCCTGAAGAGCTCTCACTGTCGAGGCTCTGCTAGCACCTCGACAGTTCCACGCTATGGTCCTCATGGTGAAGTGGGGGCATGATAAGGCCCGCCTCCTCTGCCGTCGTGGATGTGCTTGTGGAAAGAGTAGCTGAAGAATAGGGTGCTGTGATATAACCATCCTTGCTATTTTTATCATTTTGCGCCCTTGAGACTACTTTTGCTCTTGTAAGAGATTTGAGAGATTTCTTTCTGTGAGAGTTGGAGTGTTTCAGTGAGGAATGGGGAATTGTGTAAATGGGATTAGACAGTGAGTAGATTGGAGTAATTTTCATTTTTTTGGGTGAGGTACTTGGGTTTTTTGGCTGGCTTAAGGGAGTGAATTTCCTTTTGTATCCTATTATTGGGCTTAGATGGAGCTGGGTCAGAGTAAAAGTGTTTAGGAGAGTCCATTATCTTGTGGTCAATGTTCCAACGAGGAAGTTGGGTGGTAGTTAGAAATGAACTAGCATTAAGACTTTCCTGTGAGTTAGACAAATCTTTTGTTGCCTTTTCCATGTCTGTCCCATCAGCCTGAAGTGTGGTCACCATCTCACACTGCTCAAGTGTCTCCACCGTCTCGTCTCTAGTGCCACTTACCTCTCTAGCAATAATGGCATCCCACGAATCCATGGCATTTTGAATCCAGTTGGATCGGTTGTTTGGAACTAAGGATTGTGAATCTGAAGTTGTGGCTTCCATCTCTAATCGGTTTGGGTTGAGCAAATTCTCCAAATTAATCCCCGGTCTAAACTCGTCATTGTCTGCTCTCAACCATTTCTCATAAAAACCAGAGATAACTCCTTTATCAGGACAATCACACTGATCATGGCCAAGCCTTCCACATCCATAACAGAAATTTCCCAACTTTTCAAACTTGAATGGGATCCACAAGTCAGGAAGTTGGTCTCTTTCCAAAGGAAAACCTGGAACCAAAGGGCAACTCACATCTATTTCAACTCTAACTCTAACATTCCTACTCCATACCCCTGACCCAAGGCCAACCAGATCTGTATCTAGTGCTCTGCCTGCCATGCTTCCAATTTTAAGCACATTTTCCTTACTTCTCCTGTTGAGAGGAAGCCCATGGATTTGGATCCAGAACTCCGTGAAAGAAAAGTCTACTTCTGAGACACTAATATCTGGATTGAAGCGTTTAAGCACTAAGTGTTCTCCTTTGACTGTCCAGGGTCTTCTATGCCATGCCCGTCTCACATCAGCTCATGTTTAAAGGAGAACATAAATATATTCTTATCTACTGCAGACACCTCCACATCATTTATAATATTCTAGGCTTTAATCAATATTTCCTTGACTAGTGACTTTGAAAAAGCTTTGCTGGAAAGGATCTTACCAATAAGAAGTTTTTTTGAGTCTTCATTAGAAGTAGGGACCACCTGAAGGTAGATTTTGCTTTTCAGCCAACTGAGTTTGGCCGCTTGTGAAGTTATTGTGTCAACTGAATCTTCTACCATGCGAGAAAGTATTTGAGAAAAGAAACAAGGGAGAAAAAGATTTATAAATAGTACATACTTGGCTTGTAGTTCAAAAGAGAAGATAGATGTAGATAAGGATGAGGGACCAGGCTTCACTCGGAAGAAGGTATAACCTCACGAGGAGAAAACAGAGACTTCACAAGTAAGAGAAACAAAGGCACGAGACCCATTCTACTCCACAATTTGTTACCATCTTAGACATTTAACTATTACATTAATTATGTTCAATAAAGCATTCAGACATTATTTTAGTGCACATGTGTATGTACAAAATTTATCACATAAATCCAACAAGTTCAAGTAAAAACTAAAGCAAGTACTAACAAATTAGTTATTTGAAAAAGTGCATTATATATATAGCAATTTTAAAATATTCTTTTTAAAAATCATAATTAAACATTTGATAAAATTGTAGTTTGACAATTGAGCTATTGATCTAAAATTGTTGTTTCAATGCAAATTACTAAAATTAACCTTCAATAGATCACAATTTCGGAGAGGTCAATTTTTTTTAATAGAATCAAATTTTATTTAGGGTGTTCAAAGGTTTTTTTAGGGTTGTCAAGTTTTTTTTTATTTTTATTTTTTTATTTTTTTTTTAGTGTGGTAACAACCCATATTAATTTAAAATTATATATATTTTAAGGTATATAATTTTTTTTCCCAAGTAAGGGTGGTCACATGACCACCCTCAACAACACTTAGAGCCGCCCCCCAGTTTCGGTGACAAGTGATAGTGGTCTGGTGGCCAGAGTTGCCACTTTGGCTACCGGTATTAGGGGTTTGCCATTGTCACCGTTTCGACGACATGTGCCGATAGATGGTCATTGGAGTCATTGTTCTGATGATAGGAGCTGGCGGTTTGAAGACATCGCCAAGGCGACCGGTGCTGGAAGTCTAATAACTGAAGTCATCATTTTGTCCTCCAGTGTAGGCGGTTTGCTGGCCAGAGACGCCGTTTTGGCCACCGGTGCTAGCACTCTGGTCACTAGAGACACCGCTTGGTGGTTGCCAACAGTTCTTTTTAGCCTTGATTTTCTTTTATTTTTGTATTTTCATATTGCTATGTACTTGCTTTAGCTCTTATTTGCAAGTGATTGCTATATGAAATTTGGTTAATCACGTACATTGACCTAGTTGTTAGTTTTAGATTAGAAGTGATTTAGCCTAGAAAATGGTCTATAGGGTTTGACGGGACTAACGAGTTCATGCACACACGGACAATCCCATCGATACGGACGAATCCAGACTTTGGCTAGGTGAGTCAATTCTATGCTTTACTGACGAAGATATTCAGACCATTCAATGCAGGCAATCAAACCCAAAACGGTTACAGAAACAACTGTACAATCCATTGAAAGACAGTGATGGCACATTAAACCACCCCAGACGTTACCAAAGGGAGCATTAAGACCTACATAACTACCCCAACGGCTAGAAGCCATGAGAACATATATAAGTCTCCCACATTGCTGAAGAACAGGTACTTACACCCAAAAAACACTAAGAGATCTCTCTAATGCTTTCCAGTTACATTATTCATTTCCTAGAAAGTTCCTTATACTGGCTTTGGCATCGGAGGCGTTGTGGTAGGCACCACACCGGTGACCATCACCAAAGGTTGAAGAATCATCTTCGTCTGACGAATCGTGCTGATGAGTTCACACTCATCAGTTTGACGCCGTCTGTGGGGAACGACATTTTTTCCGTGTTCAAACTCGAAATAGTGGTTCCTTATTCTTGTTCTTTTTAGGATGGAGTCTAATCAAGATTCTGCAGCCCTAGCTCAGCAAGTTCAAGCCCTTGCAGCCACAGTTGAAGAACTGACTAGGCAAAACCAAGAAATGAGATTATGACTTCAGCAGGAGGAAAATCATTCGAAGGGAAATCAGGAAAATGAGGGGGATAGCAACAGAAGAAGTGACCATCGAAAGCCAAACACTCTCGTCGAGCAAAATTCAGATATTCTTCAGGAGATGAGGAGGGAGATGGACGAACTAAGGAACGCCATCAAAGAAAAAACAGAGTGGAGCGTGGATCGGATGGTCCGGGCGACGGATTCACCATTCACAACAGCGGTCCTCGACTGCCCAGTGCCGTTGAAATTCCGGTTACCTTAGCTTGAGCCCTTCGATGGGCTAAAGGACCCTCAAGATCACCTAAACACCTTTAAGACAACCCTGGGACTTCAACAGATCCCAGATGAAATATTGTGTCGCTTCTTCCCAACTACACTCAAGGGAGCTGCCCGAGAATGGTTCACAAAGTTGCCAACATCGTCAATCGATACGTTCGAGCAATTAAGCAACGCCTTCCTGCGTCACTTTATTGGAGGACAACGACCAAAGAGGACCGCTGACCACTTGCTTACCATCAGGTAGGGAGAAAAGAAAACCTTGAGGTTGTATGTAAAACGTTTCACGAGGGAAACACTGGAGGTAGACGAAGCCGACGATATGGTGCAGCTGACGACCTTCAAGGCAGGGCTGAGGTCTAGGGATCTCGTCAGCTCACTCGCGAAGAACCCCCCAAAGACGATGGCTAAAATGCTCCTTAAGGCGCAGAAGTACATGAACGCTGAAGACGCATTGGCTGCTATCAAGGACGTGGACAGACTAGGGGACAAAGGAAGAAAAGAAGACGATCGTAGAGGGCAGAAGCGGGATCGACCAGATCGTCGAATCAATGACGGAGTCAGAAGGAAGAATGACAAAAATTCACGAACGGTAAAATTCACCCCTCTCGTTATGCCTGTTGACAAAATTTTAGCGCAAATTAAAGACGAGCATTATCTTAAGTGGCCACGGCCACTACACTCATCTCCTAACGTCCGCGACAAAAGTAAGTACTGCCGATTCCACAAAGATCACGGCCACTACATCGAAGATTGTAGGGATCTCAAAGAGCAGATAGAAGAATTGATACGGAGGGGGATGCTGCAGAAATTCGTAAAGAAGGGGGAACACAACAAATTCCGAGATGAAAACAAGGGCCAACATGGGTCCTCATCCAGGAACGACGGCCGTCAATCACAACCTCCTCAAAATGTGGTCGAGAAGATACAAACGATCGCAGGGGGGCCTACTACCGGGGCCTCATTCAAGTCACTCAAGAAAACATATCAATGACAAGTAAATAGCGTCCATATGACACCCCTGCCAAAGTACAGACGAATTGATCAGGATATGACCTTCAACGAGAGTGACTCCAGAGGAGTGAAACAGCCTCACAATGACCCGTTGGTCATAATGCTCACCATAGAAGGATTCAACACCAAAAGAGTCCTCGAGGACAATGGTAGCTCTGCCGATATCATTTACTTTTCTGCATTCCAACAATTGAAGTTGGATCCCAAGAGACTTCGTCCGTTCGATTCTCCACTCGTCAGTTTCAGTGGTGACAGGGTGTATCCCAGAGGTATAGTGACACTGATAGTAACAGTGGGAACGTACCCAAAGCAGTTGACTCGTCAAATAGACTTTTTGGTAGTGGATTGTCCCTCGTCCTATAATGTCATTATCGGAAGGCCAGCACTCAATAAGTGGAAGGCGTCCACATCCACCTACTGCTTGAAGGTGAAATTTCCAATGGAAGGTGGTATTGGTGAAGTTAAAGGAGACCAAGTTTTCGCTCGAGAATGCTATCAAGCTGTTTTAGCAGCTAAGGAGAACCACACGTGGATAGTGGAAGAAAAAGAGGAAGAAAAGATAGAAGCACTGGAAGTAGTGGAGTTGATCGAGGGAGAAAGGACGAAAACAACCAGAATAGGGACGACCTTAAGTCCTGAGATAAGAACGAGGCTCATTCAATTTCTAAGGGAGAACTTGGACGTCTTTGCTTGGAGCCATGATGACATGCCGGGCATATCTCCAAAAGTTATCCAACACAGGTTGAATGTGGACCCAGAGAGGAAACCCATCAAGCAGAGACGAAGAACTTTTGCGCCCAAAAGAGACCAGGCAATCGCTGACGAGGTGAGTAAACTCTTGACTGCAAGCTTTATCAGGGAGGTGTACTATCCAAACTGGTTGGTAAATGTCGTCCTAGTAAAGAAAGAAAATGGAAAATGGAGAATGTGCGTGGACTTCACGGACCTAAACAAGGCCTGCCCGAAGGACAGTTTCCCTCTTCCAAGAATGGACCAGCTGGTAGATTCTACGGTCGGGCACAAGTTGTTGACGTTCATGGACGCATTCTCAGGGTACAACTAGATAAAAATGGCTGACGAGGATCAGGATAAAACCGCCTTCATCACCAGCCAGGGGCTCTACTGCTACAAGGTAATGCCCTTTGGACTGAAGAACGCAAGAGCGACGTATCAGAGGTTAGTGAATAAAATGTTCGTCAAGCAGATAGGTAGGAATATGGAAGTGTACATCGACGATATGCTCCTCAAGAGCAAGGAAGAACTCGCGCATCTGGACGACCTTAAGGAGACATTCGATACCCTTAAGCAATACCAAATGAAGCTAAACCCTGGTAAGTGTGTTTTCGGTGTCACCTCTGGAAAATTCCTCGGATTCATGGTGTCTCAGAGAGGAATAGAGGCAAATCCTGAGAAGGTGCAAGCTATACTCAACATGGCATCACCCAAGACTGTCAAGGAAGTCTAGAAGCTCACAGGCCGTATTGCAGCTCTTAGCAGGTTCGTGTCTAGAGCAACGGACAAATGTTTACCGTTCTTTAAAACCTTGAAACAAGCTTTTGAATGGACCGACGAATGTGAAGCGGCCTTCCAAGAGCTCAAGCGTTACCTTAGCAATCCACAACTCTTAAGCCCGTCCAAAGAAGGAGAAAACTTGTACTTATACCTGGTAGTTTCGTCTACAGTCGTCAGTGCAGCCTTAATACGAGAAGAAGATAGGAAACAACTCCAGTATACTACGTCAGCCAAGCTTTCCAAGGAGTTGAATTCAGGTACCCAAAGATCGAGAAAATCACCTTTGCATTGATAGTAGCCTCGCGCAAGCTCAGGTAATACTTCCAGGCAAACCCGATCTTAGTGATGACGAACCAACCCATCAAGAAGTCTATGAATAAACCCGAGGCAGCCGAGAGGATGGTCCAATGGGCAATTGAACTCAGCCAATTCGACGTGGAGTACCATCCTAGGATGGCCATTAAAGCACAAGCTCTGGCTGACTTCATAGCCGAGTTTACTCACCCAGACGAGCCGAGCATTGCCAACATGGATGAGACATGGGTGATGCAGATAGATGGCTCGTCGGCCCAAAAAAGAGGGGGAGTAGGGGTCGTCATAACTACCCCTAATGGAGAAACATTGAAATATGAAGTCCAGCTAATATTTCCAGCCACCAATAACGAAGCTGAGTACGAAGGAATTCCGATGGGTTTAAGACTCAGAAGAGAGCTTGGGGCCAGGAACCTACTAGTCCAGAACGACTCAAAGCTAATAATTGGGCAAATCAGAGGAGAGTACGAAGCAAAACAAAAAAGAATGCAGAAATACCTCAAGTTGACGAAACGCTTAACTCAAGAGTTCGAAAAAGTGGAGTTCGTCCAGATTCCGAGAAGCCAGAATATGGCTGCAGACGAAGTCTCAAAGATAGCCTCGTTGGAAGAGACAAAATCAGGGACGGGCTTGATGATGGAGATACAAAGAAACCCCAGCATAGAAGAAATTTACACATTCGCAGTTGAGGGCACAAATAGCTGGATGACGCCCATCATGTCCTTTCTCCAAGATGGCCACCTGCCCCAAAACACAGAGGAAGCTAGGAAGATCAAGAAGAGATCCGCCAGATTCACAATTCTCAATGATACTTTGTACAAAAGAGGTTTCTCCATGCCCTACTTGAGGTGTGTTGACGAAGGAGAGGCCGAATACGTCCTTAGGGAGGTCCATGAAGGGATCTGTGGAGATCATGCAGGCCCAAAATCCCTGGTAAGAAAAATTATGCGAGCCGGTTACTTTTGGCCGACCATGCAAGATGACTCAGCAAGGTTCGTCAAGAGATGTGACAAGTGTCAAAGGTTCGAGAACGTCTAACGGCTCCCATCAGAAAAGCTGACAACGATAACGTCTCCATGGTCATTCGCACAATGGGGAATCGACATCGTTGGCCCACTACCTCAAGGCAAATGTCAGGTAAAATTCTTACTAGTTGCTATTGATTATTTCACTAAATGGGTTGAGGCAGAGGCATTGGCAACCATCACCGAGGCCAGAATCTAGGGGTTCGTATGGAAGAATATAATTTGCAGGTTCGGGATCCCACGAATGATCATATCGGACAACGGACGACAGTTCGATAGCTAAAGTTTCAAGGACTTCTGCTCAGGCTTAGGCATCAAGAACCAGTTCTCGTCACTAGGCCACCCACAGGCGAATGGACAGACAGAAGTAACGAACCGCACATTGCTCAAGATCATAAAGACCAAACTAGACGACGCGAAAGGAGCCTGGCTAGAAGAACTACCCAACGTCTTGTGGGCCTACAGAACCACGGCTAGAACCCCAACAGGAGAGACCCCCTTCAGACTCACCTACGGTACTGAAGCAATAATCCCTGTCGAAGTGGGAATAACCAGCACCAGGAGAGAAGCGTTCAATGAAGAAGAAAATGACGACCTACTGCGAGTTGACCTAGACTGTCTTGACGAAGTACGAGACAAAGCCTTTAGCAAAATGACGGAATACCAGAGAAAGATGATAGACTACTACAATAGAAGGGTGAAGCTCAGGAGACTCACCATAGGGGACCTTGTCCTGCGCAAGGTAACCCAGGCAACCAAAGATCCATCCCAAGGAAAGCTTGGCCCCACGTGGGAGGGGCCATACAAAGTCATTCACTACTCCAGACAAGGCAGCTACCACCTGGAGACCCTAGACGGACGAAGGCTCCCAAGACCGTGGAACATTGAACATTTGAAGAAATATCATCAGTAGAAGTAATGGAAAGACACATTCATCATTTACGATCAATAAATGAGTTATTCAGCCAATATTTGTGTATAAAACATGCTTGGGGAAATTAACGAAAGCCAAAAAACGGCTAAGTAACAAGATTCCGCCTAGACGGATGTAAGTTACTGACGAATATCACTTAGTGATTAAAAAGCCAAAAAACAGCTAAATAACAAGATTCCGCCTAGACGGATGCAAGTTACTGACGAATATCACTTAGTGATTAAAAAGCCAAAAAACGGCTAAGTAACAAGATTTCGCCTAGACGGATGTAAGTTACTGACGAATATCACTCAGTGATTAAAAGGCCAAGAAATGGCTAAGTAACAAAACTTCCGCCTAGACGGATGTAAGTTACCAACGAAGATCACTAAAAAGCCAAAAAAAAGGCTAAGTGATAAAAACTCACCTAGACGGATACAAGTTACTAACATGCATCAAACAAAAAAGAAGAAGGACGTACAATCACAAATACAAGTAAGTGCCAAAGAAATAAAATTAAAGGCCAGAGGCTAGCAAGCGAATAACCATTGTTTCTACAATTGAAAGCCCATAAATGTTGGGCTAAAAATACTGTCTTTAAAATAAAAAAGATTGTTTAGCAAATAGATTTACAAAAAAGAAAAAAAGCCCAAAACATGACGGGCACCACAAAAAGGAATCTTTCCAAAGAAATTTTTTCCAAGTATCAAACTCGTCAAGCCGCATCGCCGGCAAAGGCATCCTCGGTACGAACGGCGTCATCAGGAGCATCAGTTGGAGCCTCAGTCTCGGTGGCAGACGATTGAACAGCTTCGTCAGCCGCCATTTCTTGATCCACTTCTTCCAGATCAAGCGCCTCCATGTTTACTCCTGAAGGGTGTTTGACGAGGTACCTCCTCAGAAGCTCGAAGCCCTTGAAATACCAACTGAAGAGCACGGTATTGTACTCGTCAGTGGTCTGGAAGGCCGCTACCGATCTAGCTGCAATAGTTTTGAGGCTCTCCTTGGCGGCTACAAGTTGCTCGTCTTTCTCGATGGTCAGCTGACGCTCCACCCTAAGATCGTCTGTGAGTTTCTTTGCTTACTTTCTCAGGGTATTTACCGTGCTCATGGACTTGATGAGGTCCTTCTTCAAACCAGAATTTTCCGCCTCCAACGCCTCCACCCTTGAAGTCAGGGACGCCACTTTTGCCTCTTGAGTAAGATACTCAAAAGCAATGTGTAGGCTCTCCCCCAGAACCTGAAAAGAAGTACAAACTCTTCAGTAAAAAAAAAAAAAAAATGAGGGGGTTGCTCACGAAAGAAGTAAAAAGCACTTCACCTGAACCAGCTTATGAACGTGGCCAGCAGCGACTGTGTTCAAGGAGACCCCAGAGAAAGCCTTTAAGTCGTCAGCCGTCACAATGTTGTGGGCCCGTTCAACTGCCAGCTTCTCATCGCTCCAGATGGTTGAGCGGCCAATGTCCTCTTTCTCTTTCTCCTTCCCCGTCAGGCATGGCCTCTTGGAGACGGGGGTGGGAAGCTCCTTCACTGAAGTGGACGGAGAAGCAGTCCTCGTCACCTCAGTGCCAGAGACGAGGGGAGTGACTGAGGCTGGCGGAGTGGCAGAAAGGCCCTTTCCTATAACACGCACGGTCTTTTTGCCTATGTTGGATAAGGGCTTGTCCTTCTTGGCCCTCATCTTGGCATACATATCTTTGTTGAATTTCGACGTCATCTCTGTCAAAAGAAAAACATTAGCCCCGAAGAAAAGCACAAGAAAAGAAAAGGCCAGTACTGACGAAGCTAGAACTTACTCTTTTTTCCTTCTATGTCAATGTTTTTCAAGACAAAGGCAGAGGGTTCAGGCCCGAGACAATAGAATGCGAGGGTTCTGGGATCGACGAGATCGTCTCAGTTCTCTATCGCCTGCGCATACTTAATGGCCTTCTGCACACGTTCTCTATACCTGCTCTTTAGCTTTTGTCGTCTTTTGACTAAAAAAAAAAAGAGAGAGAGAGAGAGAGAAGGTTTTAGCGGCCTTAATTGTAAGCATGATAGGATTCAAGAAACGAAGAAGAAATATTGACACACCTAAAGTTGGGGTTTCCCACCGACGACGTAACACCGGGAGATCACCCTAAACCTCGCTTGCGGGAGTCTCAAAATCGTCCCCAGACACATAGAAGAATCTGGACTTCCAATACCTGAACGACGAAGGTAATTTTTTGACGATTCTAGTACCTCTCTCCCAAGGCACTAGTTTATAATACCCATGCTCCTTTGACGCTTTCAACCGGTACAAATACACTAGCTCGTCTACCCTGATCATATCCCCGTCATTAGCTGCCAGCCATATCCCCATACAGCTGATTAAAATTCTCCAAGAGTTGGGCATAAGTTGCCCCGGAGCGATACCAAAATGATCTAACAACTCCATCAGGAAAGGATGGACGGGAAACCTCAACCCACAAGTGAAGGCAGCCTCGTAAAAGCATACCTCGCCTGGGAAGAAGTGACACACCCGGTCCTCTACACTGGGCAGACGAACCCTAACTCTATTAGGAAACTAGAATCTATCTCTAAACCTCGCCAACGTGTCAGCATCTAACCCACACTCCTCTCCCAGGGCATAAAAAGCCCTAACCTCTCTAGAGCCAGAGACGGCGGTATCTTCCTTCGCTGGGCCGCCGTTGGACGACAACCCAGTTTCAAGCTCGCTCAACCTAACTACTGACATACCTACTCGCACTCCAACCTCGTTCACGAACCAATCCAAAGACTGACGAAGCAAAGGCAACAGATCAGCCAAAGCAACGCTCAGACAGTTACCCTCAAAAACAAAATCCTCAATACTAGAGGAAACCCCCAAAAACCCTCCTAACCGAGCAAAAAGGAATGAAATTGAGGGGCAAGCTACCCTAACCTCAGAGCTACTAAGCATGAAAACCAAAAGACACAACAACAAACTAAACCCCCATGGAATTTAGAAAAAAAAAAAAAAAAAAAAAAGAAGAAGAGAAAAAAAAGAAAAAGATCAGAGGCAAAACCATAACAAGGCGAAGAGAAATAACGCAGGAGGATGGGCGTACCTTAAGGAAGCGGTTAGAAGGAAGAACACCACCACACCGGTTGCTAGTTCGCAGAAGGTTGTAGAGAAAGGTCGCCGGAGAGGATGATCAAAGCAAATGATTAGAGTATTTTTGAAAAATGTGAACAAGGAGGGGTTTTAAACTGAGGCTTTGGAAAATTGAAAAAAACCAGCGGGAAGCCCAATAGTCCCACCAAATCAAAGCATTAACTCCACCCACCAGCGCGTGCCACGTGTGCCACGATTTGCGAAACGCCGTCGTTTTGCATTTATTGCGGATCGAAATCCCAAACGACACTCGTAAACTATAAAACTCCTCACATTCTATGATCGTCATTTAGCTGACGAACACAGAATCGGGGGGCAACTGACAGGACTAACGAGTTCATGCACACACGGATGATCCCATCGATACAGACGAATCCAGACTCTGGCTAGGTGAGTCAATTATATGCTTTACTGACGAAGATATCCAGACCATTCAATGCAGGCAATCAAACGCAAAACGGTTACAGAAACAACTGTACAATCCGTTGAAAGACAGTGATGGCACATAAACCGCCCCAGACGTTACCAAAGGGAGCATTAAGACCTACATAACTACCCCAACGGCTAGAAGCCATGAGAACATATATAAGTCTCTCACATTGCTGAAGAACAGGTACTTACACCCAAAAAACACTAAGAGATCTCTCTAATTCTTTCCAGTTACATTATTCATTTCCTAGAAAGTTCCTTATACTGACTTTGGTATCGAAGGCGTTGTGGCAGGCACCACACCGGTGACCATCACCAAAGGTTGAAGAATCATCTTCGTCCGACGAACCGTGCTGACGAGTTCACACTCATCAAGGTTCTAAAAATATGCTAAGGTGTTATTAGCATCATTCCAGACGATGAACAATAACACATTTGGTAAAGAATGTATTCAATTTATGAAATTCACCACCCCAATAGGTTTGGATGCATTTTATTTTGGTGGAAAATTGGCGTTTATCCATACATTGAAATTGAATAAAAAAGGCAAACACGTCTGATTTCAAGGAAATTGAAAAATACCACATATAGTTCGAATAAGTGTCAAGATATAATACAAAATAGCGATGACCATCACTAGAGGGCACCGGAGAAGAACCTAAACATCACTAAAAATTAAATCCAATGGTACAGTAGAGTCGGTACTAATAGACCGATTTACAAGTAAAGACAGACGACACCGACTTTCCTAGTTGACAAGCATGAAGAGTAAAGAAGATTGTTAGAAGATAGAGTCTGACGCAGCACACGTTCATGAGGATGACACAGACGACAATGCTAGCAAATTGAATCAACATACTCAGAGACATGAGCACTAGGACTGGAAGGCACGGACGAGGTGCGGAGGAGAGCCTGTAAAGGCCAAATTCATTCCGCCAGAGAAGTAAAATTTTCTTGGTGAAATGATATCCTTAATGAAGAAATAGATAAGATGGAATTCAAAGAAAACACCATTGGTAATGGAAGGAACATGGAGCACATTAAAAAAGACGAAAAGAAGAAGATTTAGGAAGGGCCTTACCATTACCAACGCGAAGGAGCATCTATGGAAGCCATATGTACAGATAATGAAGGTGTAGCATTTGAGTAGCGTTGATGGCAGGTGTTGGCAGTGTGATTGAAGCTGTTGCAGATTTGACAGCAACTGTGAGAGTCTCCTTGAAAATATTGGCCACCACGGGAGTCAGAATGACCACGTCCACGGCCACGGCCACGCGACCTTGATAGTGATGGCCACGGCCTCTGTTGGAGGACGGAGAACCACGTTGTGCAACATTGGCCTGAGGTGTGTGCTCATTATTAAGGTTGACAGAGGAGAAAGAATTTGCATAGTGACCTTCCAAGAAGATACAATAGGAGAACTTACCCTCTCAATTGCAGCGACTTCCTTCTCTATCACTTCAACAACTTTGATTTCTTTCTGTTCGACATTATGCTCGATGAACTTTGACTGAATTAAGATAAATGAGAAGAGAAGCTCATCAGAAAGTTTATGAATTTAATTATTTATTATAATGAAGACACACAAATACTAATTTTTTTTTTTTTTAAATATCTTACCACCCCCCCCCCCCCCCCCCCCTCTTCAGAATCACATCTCAATTCCTAATTAATTAAATTTCAAAGAAATTTTAACTTAACCCAAGCAATGAGTTTGCCATGTATTCATTTAACCTAAAGCCCACAGGGGCAACTTTCATTCAAATTGATCCTGTAATAAATCCTCTAATCAGAGATTAACTAGCCAATCTCAGGCACATTGACCAGCCTAATTACTACCCCTAACATACCTCACTAGAAAGAAGTTCCTTTGAAGCTTCAGATTCATTCTGTTTCTGGTATCTCTCTGCCTCAGTAGGAAAGTCATCTCTCTTTAGATAAGCTTCCTTCCACTCATTGAACAAGTTGATGACCATTTGTGGTTCCAAGGAGAGAGGGTTGGACAAGGAGTTCATAGAAATAGAGAGCACCGCTGAAGTGAGAAATCATCAACCAGCACATGATCATCAGCTTCATGGGAGGCCAGAATGGTAGCCTGATATGGACGCACATAGTTTTACCAAAAATTAAATAAAAAACCAAGTAAATAACGTAATAGATAGGATAATCAACTAGCTGATGAAGCAAATTGAAAACTGTGTAACATAATTCTCCAATTCTTCATAAAACTCCCCGTGACCAAGAAGTAGAGAGGAAAAGACAGAAGATAACCTCCGGCCACATCTTGGTAACTCTAAATGACTGAGCTACGAGGATTCTGAAAGTTGTTGTCAATTGCTGATTATGAAAATCCAAAACAATTAAAAAAAAAAAAAATGCTTTACATGTATTCACATTTCAATTTACTATACCATTCAAGACATTTTCATGGACTGAAAAGCATGGTTGATTTGGGAAGTCTCTTAAGTAATCAAATTTATAAAACAACTTGGCAGAAGGTGCACAAGAGTGAATTTAATTTTCTGAAATCTTACTCTCATGAACAATCAATCTATGGTTCCCACAAAATTTAAAAGTTTTGGATATACAATAAACAAAGAGATAGTACTTAGTAGAAGCAAGGCAATAAGGCAACCAAAAAGAAACATAAAATGGATTGTAACAAAACCACCATTCAAGAAGCTTCATGAAAGCATGCTCAAAGAGTGAAATCGAAGAATAGAGAACCCAATAAGCGACCAACTTCCGAGTGTCTGAATTCGAGTTACTCTCAATAGCACAAATTGAAGCGCATCTATTAAGAATACAATATTCATCATTATTATCATCACCAGATTCACCACGACCCCTTCCACCTCTATGTATATAAATATATAATAGCAGAAACTGAGAGAAAATTGATTCTTGCAATTAAGGAGGTGGTGACAAATAAGATAACTACCTATCTAAAATTCGGACATGTATACAGTTTAATCTTAAAAAATCGTACGGTATATCGTTTGGAGAGACTTCCTATCATAGCATTAAAACAGTATGATCTCTGAGTATAAATACATTAATAACTGGTTAAATGGGTAAATTACATTCAGGAGGCTTGCCCGTATACGGAGAAAGAGAGAGAACAGAGTTGTTCGTTGGTCCTCAAGCGAAAGAGAGAAATATCCAAGGCCGGCGATTGTTCTTCCCCTGGCCAGACTTAGACCATCGGAATAGCAAGCACAGAAAGATATCGTCAGGCCATATATCAACCACCCGAATCGTCGGAACCATCACCAGTAAATTTGTTTTTCCATTTTAAAGATTTGGGTATGAAATTTTACTTTTAATTGAGTTTTTTTGTTGGATAGGTTTAGATTTGATTCATTTTTGTTTTGGGTTTTAGGGTTTTCTATCAACATGTTTGTAGATATTTGCTTTTTGTTTTGAGAAAAAAGAGAATCGTTTCCAGGTTCCTTTCAAAAAATTCTTCCTTCTTCTTCTGACTTTTTGTTAACAATGCCTCCAATGAGTCCCTATTCTTTCTCTAACTTTTTTTTTTTTCCCACCAAATTTAAAGTTAAATTAGTTTTTCTATATGTTTTCCACTTATACAATTGTAGTTAGATTTTGGTTCCAAGAATTAGGGTTAAGGAAATTAGAATTATGATACGTGATTATTTTTTGTTAAATATTTTCGGTAATGGGTTTGTTTGAATTCTTCTCTTTTGGATTTAAATCATTCAATTTCTTTCTCTGCAAAAATGAAGTGGAATCTTTCTATAATCTAGAGTATCTAATTTAATCAAAGCAAATTGTTCGATTAAGGTTTGTTGGAACCGCAAGCACAGAGAGACAACCCGTGTACCCATAACTGGTAAAGTTATTGTTTCTGTTATTGTTTTTTTCCTTTTCGTTTACAATTCTGGGAATTGAATATAATTTTGGTTTGAATTTCTTGGTTTGATTGGTTTAGATTTAGATTTTTTAATAATTTACTCATATGCTGAATCTAACAATGATGAAGAAGCATGATAGGTCAATCCGAACTATTTAAATTGAGGCTGTTGACAACGATGTGTTAAAGGCAAGTGTGGCCTTGATGATCGCCTCCTAGCCTGTTTGTTTCTCCAACCCAGAAGATTGACTTGTCTTGCATAAAGATTTAAAGGTTGCCCAACAGGTTTATAACTCCAAAGATTAAAACTCTTTTCTTTTTCTTTTTTTTTTTTCTTTTTCTTTTCCCCTTTTTTGTTTGGTGGGTTTCGTTGTAATTTGCTATATGAATGAACTGTTTTATTTTTGAATGTGGGATTTGAAGAATTTTTACTTATTTTGTAGTATTACATACAGCCCAATTCGTGGAAATGCAAATTGAAACATATGGAAAGAATAGAAAGTAGTTTTTTTTTTTTTAATTTTTTTTTTTATCAAGAAATGTATGTGTGAATATGGAGACTATGGCAAATATTAGATGGTTAATAAATCTTTAATTTGAAAATAATTTGGAGGCCATTCTTAGCAAATTGTTATATTTAAAGTTATTTTAATGTGTGGTTAAATAGTATCCTTTATTTTGAAGCAAACTGGTTGTGTTAGATAGTTGGGGTTTTAGAGGAGACTAATTTTTGTTTTGGCTATGAGGAGAATGAATGTTTAGAGTTTTGTTTTTACATTTGAATTATGCATCGATTCATGATTTTTGTGCTACTATTTAAACCCCTATTTTAAACTAGGATAAAAGACCATTTTCAATGATTGCACATTTTCATAGTGCTGTTTCTTTTACATGTGCACAAACTATTTGATAAAGTTCTCAAGGGATGTTTTGCTGGCCCTTTTTAAAAAAATGGCATTTTTCATACAATATGACAAAAGTTGCCAACAAACGTTTTTATTTGGACTATGTTTCTCCAACTTAAAATGAATTACTGTCTTTTATGGGTTGCACCTATTCTTTGAACTTGATTTTAAGTTTCTTTTGATTCTATTCTTCTAGAAAATGTATACATTTTCCAATTGTAAATTTTGGTTTAGTCAATAGATATTGAATTGGCAAGCAAGCAGAAGCTATCTTTAATAGTTTTATGGTTGGTAATTAAAGTCATTCATTAACCTGGCAAATGTTGAAAAGCTAATGGATGATATTGCCAAAGCCAAAGTTTATCAAGAGAATGGAAAAAAAGGGTTTTAGATCTTAGGTCTCATTATTATTATTATTTTAATTGTTTAGGATTGTGCTTGGTTCTAAAGGGGAGTTTCTCTCTCTACTATTTGATGATTTTTTTTTTTTTTTTTTTTTTAAATCTTGGGTCTCATATTGTTTTCCTCATTGTTCAATCAAAATGCAGAATTTCAGTTTCAAGGTCATCAAAGCTGTTGGCCAACATCCTTTACTCATGGGCCTGTCTGTTGGGAACTTAATTGTTAGATGAAATGAAATGGTAAGTGTTTTTTCTTGAATCATCTTTTTGGGTTGTTTTGAATTAACCTATTCTATAAGTGTTCTTTTTGTGTTGCATTATATATGTTTTTTGAAATTCGTTTTAAATTTGATATATGATCATAGATTTGAGTAGTTATACTTATACTCTAGCTGTTTAAAATAGTTTTATATGGAAATGAATAATTTGGTTATAAATATGGAGAGCATGATTCTTCCTTTACATATGACATAATGAATTTATGTTGTGATTGTAGACAACTGAACTACTTTTCTGACTCCATGAATTGACTAATATGTCATTTACTTTGATATACTACATATTTTGTGCATATTTTTTATAGGTTTAATTTTCTTTCTTGCTTGCTTTGTACTTCCTACGAATGGTTTAAATTTTTTTCCTTTGCTTGATTTTTCTAATTTTGCTTATTGTTGACTTCTTTAAAGAGAAAATGTAGAATTTTGGTGATTTTTATTTGGTTTCAATTTATTTATAATGTATAAATTGTGTTTCACATCCTCGACCTTATGAAGTGTTGGGTAGTGCTTATAAAATACGTGTGACTATTTTCATTTGATTGCTGTTATATAATATGCATTTGCGGTAACCCATATGGGCTAAATCAAGTTGAACGCAGGGGGTGTGGCTCCTTCTTAATTTTGCTTCTTTCTTATAAATCTTATTTTTCCACATGCTGATTGGTTTCTCAGTCCCAAAAAACCAACAAAACCTTAAGTGAGGGAGGAAAAAAAAAAAAAAAAGGCCAAACAAGTGCTAATAGCCATGAGTAGTGGAAGTCATGGTTGGTAAGTGATTTTACTGATAGGCTTGGCTTTAGGAAATTTTTTTTCCTAAAATGCATTTAGATCAAAATTAAAAAAAAAAAAAAAAATTCATTTTATGCAGCCACAAACCATTGTATGAAGACACTTATAGATGACAAGAACCCCCCCTTTAAAAGGAGCAATGTGGGTTTGAAGGTTTTATCTTGGTTCTTTGGTATTGCTATCTTTGTGTTTGTTCAAATTTCTCAGTGAATATATTGAACATGCTAAATGTATATTGTAGGGTCCGATCTTTATGGCCCAAGCCCAAAAGATATAGGTTGAAGGCCCAACGAACCCAGAACAATGAATTTATAGAGAGTGGGTCGAAGGTTTAGGCGCTCACCGGCCTTCACCAGGCCGGAACTACTTCTTCTTTTATTGAAAGAACACTTAGACTGATTTACAACTGAGGGATGCTCCTCGGTCCATGGCCGAGGAGGTTTGTTTCCCCCAAGCTCCTTCCTCCCCTTTACACTTTGCTCATATTCCTTATATATTACTCTTTTCCTCCTTCTGTTGATCATCCATTGGCCTCTCCTCTGGCTACCTGTCACATCAGAGGTCGTATCCATGCTCAAGTGATTCACCCTGATCGATGTAGCCCTGCCCAGGGGTTACATCCCCATTAATGCGGCCAGAAGGGTTAGGTGAGCGTATTAAGTGCGGAGGTGACAACTTGCTCTGGGCTTGTCCCCACCTACAATTATCCTCAGTATGTCGAGGACGAAGGGGTCCTTGGCGTGAATCCAAAAAAGAGTCTCTCCGTGAATTGGTCTCGGATAGTCGTCCTTCCTCGGAGTGGGCCATTTGGGATTGGCTTGGAGTGGGCCAAGGCTACACAATTTCCTGGCCCCACAATAGCCCCTCAAAATCTTGCTGCACGCATCCTCGGGTGGGGAGTAGGATTTTGACATCCTCGGCCTTACCCCTGTCAAGATTGGGGTTTATTCACCGGCCCAATGCACGTTGCTGACGTTTCAGAGCACATAACGTGCCCATTATTAAATTCAGGTGGCTCTGGGCTCCCCACGTCTAGTGAGGCGTTATTCATCCAACGGTGGGGGTTCGTCTCGCATTTATGGGCGGGAAAGCCCGCATCGTTCCTCGATTCGGGGTATAAATACCCGTACGAACCGCTTCTCCCTGTTCCTCATTCGTAATCAAGAGTTCTCGTGCGTCCTTTCTGAGTCCAGCCACACTCTCACATCTCCAGCACAAAAAGCCTGTCCGAGGAGCTCCTCCTCTTTTTAGTAAGTTGCTCTATCTCTCTCTGAGCTCTCTTTCCCGTTATTCATTCTCCTTTATTTGTCCCTTCTTAGTTCCTTTAGGTGTCAACTGGGATGGGTAGGTTTAAGAAATATGTCCACACCGAGGAGATGATGGAGAAATTCGTCGCCGACTACCGAATTCCCGTCAATGTGGGTTTGAGATATAGTGAGGATGGGGATTGGCGCTTACATAAGTAGGAGGGTGAAGTGGTAATTCCCATTGCCGCCTTCCTCGAAGGGGGAATGACGATTCCAATGGGGCCGGTGATGAGGGACTACCTCACGTACTTCCGGTTGGTCCCTACCTAGTGTGGGATAAACGTCTTTAGGAT
Organism: Quercus variabilis; assembly: GCA_030445155.1. Classification (NCBI taxonomy): domain Eukaryota; kingdom Viridiplantae; phylum Streptophyta; class Magnoliopsida; order Fagales; family Fagaceae; genus Quercus; species Quercus variabilis. The sequence continues at coordinate 25,249,283 of CP129455.1, read as the reverse complement.
TTTGGGCTGTGTGGACGCCCTGAATGAGAAGATGGGGCTAAGGTTGACCCACCACGACGTGAATTGGTGCTACAACCTTCAACATCTTAGGGGCAAGTCTTATTATCTGAAGACGAGGGATGATAGGGTGCGGCTCATCTAGTGCCTCCCTAAGTCCAACAAGGGGCTTAACGAGGACTAGGTCGACTTCCGCTCAGCAGAAGCTCCCTCCTCCTTCTCCTCAAACACGCTCGCCCTCTTAGTCCGTGCCTGTCGCACCCAAGAAGAGGAAGGACAAGGGCAAGGGGCCTATAGAGGATAAGACGGTGTCTTCACAAGAGGGGGACACTACTCTGCGGCCGTCCAAGCAGCTGAAGATAGGCAACAGGAGTTAGGATAGGCAGGTCACCGACACTACCTCGCCCGAGGCTTAGGCCTGGCTCCCAGCCCCGATGCTCCGTGGGGAGCCCTTGAGGGATAACGCCTCCCTCAAGGACTTTAACGAGGGCGAAGGTACGCGCGTGGCCGATGCACTGGAGAGGAGCCTGCTGCTCCCGGCAGATATGGCGGAGCTTAACTCTTTGACGAGTGAGCAGGTCTTCCTCAGCCTCAAGCGATATGTGGGGATGGTAAGGGCTACAACCTCGACTCTTCTCCCACTCTTTTTCTTTTATTGGGCTTATAGCACATTGGTTATTCTGGCAGGCTGTCCAAGCTATCTTTACGTTAGAGGGGGTGGCAAACAACCAGAAGGAGGCCTACAAACGAGAGCATGATTGGCGATACCAGGTCACCGGGGTTCTGAAGAATTCTGAGGCCGACCTCGTCAAGGCCCGAGAGGCTCTGAAGGCGGTGACCAGGGAGCAGGACAATGCACTGTCTGGTCTTGAGGGCGCCCAGACCCAGGCCACGAAGCAGACGAGGCGCCTGGGCGAGGCGGAGGAGCAATTGCGGATCGCGAGGGATCTGATCACTGGCCTGCGGGTTGACGTGGCCAAGGCCGAGGAGGCCCAGAGGGAGGCTGAATGGGCCAGAGACCAGGCTCGGCGGGCTAAGGACGAGGCTGACCATGGCAGGGAGATGGCCGAGAGTACCAAGGAGGAGGCTGAAGCCGCAGCCTACGCTGCTGGAATGGCTGCGGTAGAGGCCCTCTACAAAGCTCAAGTCCCGGGGGTGTGTAGAAGATATTGCTCCCAGGTCTGGGCTGAGGCCCTTAAACAAGCTGGGGTGGAGGCCACATCCGACCTATGGAAGGCAAAGAGCGTGTATTACCCCCCTGCTATCCGCGAGGCCGCCCTTGATGGCGCTAAAGCCGGGGAAATTGTTGAAGAGGTGGGGGCTGCTGAACTGGGGGAGCATTCGAGCAAAGTGGTGCCCCAAGAGATAGTGGAGATTCCTTCTGATGAACTAGCCCCCGCCATCGAGGAAGCAGCTGTTCTCGCCGCGCCGTTGCAGGCCGTCCTCTCAGGCTAGGGCTCGGAGGGGTCAGAGGTCACTCCTGTCCATCCCGAGCAAAAGGAGTAAACTCTCCAGCACCTCGGCTCTTCTCACATCATTTTATCTTATTTTGTTGTGCTCTTCCTTTATGTACTGTGGCTCTTGCCATGCAACTTTTATGGACTAGTTATTGCAATGTGAATTTACTTTCCCTTTCTGCTTATTTCAATTGCTTATTCGTGTGCATGCTGCTTGCTTTTCCTCTTTTCCTTTGATCTGCACGATTTTAGCTCGAATTGTATGTCGGCCGACTGTGGCAGTGACAATGAGAAGGAGAGAGAACGTATGCATGGGCAGCCCTCTGGTGCCTCAAGGGCTAGGTGGGGCTTGATCATTTCCTAACTTGGGATGTTTCGTAGTTAAGTTTCCTTGTGGGCCTGAATCCGAGGACCATGCGGTGCTCCTGTTCTGTCTAGCCCCCAGGTATAGCTGAGCGGTTAGTTTCCCCAAAGGTTTAAGTCCGAGGACCATGCAATGCCTTGGTTCTGTCTAACGCTTTCATATCTCTGTAAGTATCTAGTTTCCCCATAGGTTTGAGTCCGAGGACCATGCAATACCTTGGTTCTGTCTAGTACCCAGGTATAGCTGAGCGGTTAGTTTCCCCATAGGCTTTAGTCCGAGGACCATGCAATGCCTTGGTTTTGTCTAACGCTTTCATTTCTCTGTAAGTATCTAGTTTCCCAATAGGTTTGAGTCCGAGGACCATGCAATACCTTGGTTCTGTCTAGTACCTAGGTATAGCTGAGCGATTAGTTTCCTCATAGGCTTAAGTCCGAGGACCATGCAATGCCTTGGTTCTGTCTAACGCTTTCATTTCTCTGTAAATATCTAGTTTCCCCATAGGTTTGAGTCCGAGGACCATGCAATACCTTGGTTCTGTCTAGTACCCAGGTATAGCTAAGCGATTAGTTTCCCCATAGGCTTGAGTCCGAGGACCATGCAATGCCTTGGTTCTGTCTCACGCTTTCATTTTTCTGTAAGTATCTAGTTTCCCCATAGGTTTGAGTCCGAGGACCATGCAATACCTTGGTTCTGTCTAGTACCCAGGTATAGCTGAGTGATTAGTTTTCCCATAGGCTTGAGTCCGAGGACCATGCAATGCCTTGGTTCTGTCTAACGCTTTCATTTCTTTGTAAGTATCTAGTTTCCCCATAGGTTTGAGTCCGAGGACCATGCAATACCTTGGTTCTGTCTAGTACCCAGGTATAGCTGAGCGATTAGTTTCCCCATAGGCTTGAGTCCGAGGACCATGCAATGCCTTGGTTCTGTCTAACGCTTTCGTTTCTCTGTAAGTATCTAGTTTCCCCATAGGTTTGAGTCCGAGGACCATGCAATACCTTGGTTCTGTCTAGTACCCAGGTATAGCTAAGTGATTAGTTTCCCTATAGGCTTGAGTCTGAGGACCATGCAATGCCTTGGTTCTGTCTAACGCTTTCATTTCTCTGTAAGTATCTAGTTTCCCCATAAGTTTGAGTCCGAGGACCATGCAATACCTTGGTTCTGTCTAGTACCCAGGTATAGCTGAGCGATTAGTTTTTCCATAGGCTTGAGTCCGAGGATCATGTAATGCCTTGGTTCTGTCTAACGCTTTCATTTCTCTGTAAGTATCTAGTTTCCCCATAGGTTTGAGTCCGAGGACCATGCAATACCTTGGTTCTGTCTAGTACCCAGGTATAGCTGAGCGATTAGTTTCCCCATAGGCTTGAGTCCGAGGACCATGCAATGCCTTGGTTCTGTCTAACACTTTCATTTCTCTGTAAGTATCGAGTTTCCCTATAGGTTTAAGTCTGAGGACTATGCAATACCTTGGTTCTGTCTAGTACCCAGGTATAGCTGAGCGATTAGTTTCCCCATAGGCTTGAGTTCGAGGACCATGCAATGCCTTGGTTCTGTCTAACGCTTTCATTTCTCTGTAAGTATCTAGTTTCCCCATAGGTTTGAGTCCGAGGACCATGCAATACCTTGGTTCTGTCTAGTACCCAAGTATAGCTGAGCGATTAGTTTCCCCATAGGCTTGAGTCTGAGGACCATGCAATGCCTTGGTTCTGTCTAGTGCTTTCATTTCTCTGTAAGTAGGGGCCTGTCTTCGGACTACTTCGTTGGGGACGATTCCTCCTTGGGTCGGACTATGATCTTACACGTGGCATTGACCTCGTTTCCAGCTCAAGTCCCCCATCTTTTTCATTTACGAGGCGTCCTTTGGCGATTCGTTCTCCGTGCTTGACGTTTCGGTGCTCGAGACGCGCCTTCATTAATGTCCTCGTGAATTAGCACAAATCCAGCGGTCTACGGTCCCCTCGAAATTTGGTAGCTCCGTGATTAGCACTGTCGACAACTCCCTTTTCGAATTCTGTGTGGATTAATTCTCACCAACCTTTATCCTCTATATAAGACTCTTCGAGGGGAAGGTTTCTCCACACTCCATGAACTCTCCAACGCAGTTAGAAACGCGCCCCTTCAATAACCCTAGCCTTTTCAATAACCCCGCCAGGATTGTGACCGGAGTCGGTAGACATGTGGCGGCTTTGGGCGGGAGTGAGGACATCCGGGTCAAGGACCGTCGTGACCGCAGCCCCATCTATGTTTCCGGCGCGGCAGAGTTTAGGCGTAACCCCGATGGTGCTATGCATGGTGGCCTGGAGGGATGTCGTTGAAGTACCTATCGTCTCTCCTCGGAGCGCACTCCCAACGAAGGAGACGCGTGAACTCATGTCATGGCTGGTGCCCAAGTGTTGCCGTCTCCAACGGCCAACGCTCGTGAGGATTGGAGAGAATCAAGGGAATATCATGAGGGAGGGCGTCCCGGTGCCCCTACATCTGCTCCTCACTTTGTTCAAGCTCCGCTGCACCGGACAAGGAGTTGCTGGTGGCCTTGAAGCGAGCCAGCCTCAGCCCCCTTCCTCTCTCTTATTGTCAAGTTCTCCCATTCTCTTGATGCCAATAAGAGCACGGGTTGACACTTCCCTCTAGCTAGTTCTAGAATCGGTCCGCCTGGGCCTCTAATTGTAGGATTAGCTTGTAAATTTGTTTGTAAAGCACGCCTGTCTGAGCCTCTGATTGTATTTTGTACTTTTCTTCTTATGAAATAATATCAACCTTTCTTTCTTTGCTGTTAAATCTTCTACTTTTCTGCGATTTTTTTTTTTGATACGTCGCCAACCTTCTGTGAAGTGATCACTTAGAACGATCGCCGGTTGTGCCGGCCAGCGCACTAATCCTTTCCCACAGACGGCACCAATTGTAGGGTCCGATCTTTATGGCCCAAACCCAAAAGATATAGGTTGAAGGCCCAACGAACCCAGAACAATGAATTTATAGAGAGTGGGTCGAAGGTTTAGGCGCTCGCCGGCCTTCACCAGGCTGGAACTACTTCTTCTTTTATTGAAAGAACACTTAGACTGATTTACAACTGAGGGATGCTCCTCGGTCCATGGCCGAGGAGGCTTGTTTCCCCCAAGCTCCTTCCTCCCCTTTACACTTTGCTCATATTCCTTATATATTACTCTTTTCCTCCTCCTGTTGATCATCCATTGGCTTCTCCTCTGGCTGCCTGTCACATCAGAGGTCGTATCCATGCTCAAGTGGTTCACCCTGATCGATGTAGCCCTGCCCAGGGGTTACATCCCCATTAATGCGGCCAGAAGGGTTAGGTGAGCGTATTAAGTGCGGAGGTGACAACTTGCTCTGGGCTTATCCCCACCTACAATTATCCTCAGTATGCCGAGGACGAAGGGGTCCTTGGCGTGAATCCAAAAAAGAGTCTCTCCGTGAATTGGTCTCGGATAGTCATCCTTCCTCGGAGTGGGCCATTTGGGCCTGGCTTGGAGTGGGCCAAGGCTACACAATTTCCTGGCCCCACATATATATTGTGAGAAAATTTCAGTACTACCTTTGAAGATCATAATTTGAATTTCTTTGACATTGTTTCCTTAGTATTCAGAATCAATAATGACTAGGGCTGATTGTGTATGACCTCCAAAATTTGCAAACATAGTTTCTTCTGTGCATCAATTCTAGATTATCCATAGAAGTTTTTTTTTTGCTGTTGGCATGAAGCTATTAGTATGGGGATTATACAAATTTTTGGAAATTTTTCCGTTGTTATAATATGAAAAAATGATCCATTAGTGAGAAATTTAAACAAACAAATAGAGGACAAATGCAAAGATCTGAAAATTTTGATTTTTTGTTGTTCCTAATTTCTTTTAATAATATTCAGAATTTTTTATTTTTTTTATAGAATTTAAGAATCTCCCACAAAACCAGTCATTTGGCATTGTTATCTTTGTAACAGGAAAGTAACGCAAACTTGGATGAAGTAGTGGCCCTTGCCAAGAAGCTTCAGGTAATTTTATATGCATTGTCTTTGGATTTTTATTTTTGGCGGTGTGGGAATTCTTTGTACTTTTGAAGCTTCTAGGTATATATAGCTGTTATACTTGGTTCATATTCTTTGTGCATTTGACAATGCGTGTGCCATTCTCAATTTTTGTGAAGTTTTGGTAGGAATGAGCTTTCGTACAAATGGCACTTCCTTCCCCCAAGTTGTAGGGTGAGATCATGGATTTTAAACTCATTGGGTGTTTGTGTAACTCAACAATAAGGTTATTTATTTATTTATTTATTCAAAGTTTTGATAAGAAAACACATTTTTGTGATCTAAAGTTTGGTTTTTGTTAATTATTTACTTGGCTTGTAGTTTATAAATGTGTTATCTTTGCCTTTGGGATGTTATTTGAAAATGGGAGTTTTTTGGGGTCAATGTTCCAATGGAGTCTGCTTTTTGGTTAGTGAAAGTGTTGTTTGTTTTTAAATTTTTTATGGGTTTTGTGCATTCTGATGATGAGATAAATTGTATATGGGTTATAAGGGTTGTTAGGACATACGTGTTTCACTTGTTAAGAACATATGTCATTCTTTTATGTAATTGGCTAATCTTTTGACAAAACACACTTTACTTGTAATTGGGTAGTTCTAGGCGTTTTTAATACTTCAAGAAACAAGGTTTCAAGATCAAGTGTTGAAGTCATCAAGTTTGTCCAAGAAAACAAGTTGATAGTGTAAATTCATTAAAGCTCGACAGCTGGCTCGACAGCTATATCTATCGAGCTTAAGAAAGTTGTCTCAAGCCTGTAAGCTCGACACTTGCTCGACAGCTTCTCGACACCTCCTATCTGTCGAGATTTAAGAAATTAGGAATTTTGATTTGATTTCTTGGGATCCGTGAATGTGTCTTTGGGCTTTTTTTTCTCCTAACCCTAGACATATAAAAAGATTGTTTTAAGGGCCGTCAAACTGTACACAAGTTGCATAAGCATTGAGCAAAACTCTATTGAAGCAAATTGTGACTAGAGATAAAGTTCTTGCCCTAGTTCATCTTTTCTTGAAGAAGTTGATATGTATGTGCATCTTTGGGTTTTGTGACAAAGCATCTTCTTGATCTTCATCGTGTAGGATGAACTAAAGAACTTTGCAGCCAACATTTCCTTCAGTTGGTGTTGAAGTTGCGTACTGGGATCCGCGCATTGGTTAGTCACGTACTTGGGAGCCGTGCATCAAAGGTGGGAACTGTCACTACAGAACAAGTCCAATTGGGTATTAGGGTAAAGGTTCAACTGTAGGTTGGTGAGGTATTTGGAATTCCTTTACTTGTAACCGCTTGTTGTGATAATAGTAGAGTTTCGGGAATGGTGACCTGAAAATCACCCGGTGGGGTTTTTGCCGTTAGGTTTTCCCCATTCGTAAAACAAATCACTATGTCATTTATTTTCCACTGCATTATTAGTTTATTGGTGATTTGTTTGTGCTACCACACATTTGCATGTTAAATTGATTAATTAATAACTTGGCTAATTAATTAATAATTGGTTTAATCACAAGGGGTCAATTCAATTTCTGGCCTATCAAGGGTGATTCTTTTTCTCTTTTCTCTTTTTAATGTTAAATTAATTATTTTGCTAATTGTTTATAGTTTAGAAAGTTGTGTTGGCTTTGATGGAATGTGATGGGAAATGTTTAAGGCCGTGTTAAGTTTGGAGAGAGGGGGAAATGATGAACAAGGATTAGGTAATGAAAATAGGGTCTTGGTGAAATTGTTTGGTTTTTATGGGTGTTATATGTGCAAGCTGATTTTTAACTAGAAAATTTTGTTGAAAGCAATGTACATTTTGATATCAGAAACTTCAAGTTGATAAAGGGGTAACATGGCAAATTATGTGTATACCTTTGCCTGTTGAATCTATAAAAAGCCTCAGCAAACCATAAATCTCATCTTATTGTTATGGCAAACTAGAAAAAATTTGTTTTACTAGATGCCTAATTATGGCATGCTAAAGGAAGAAATTTTTATATTTTATAGAATGCATGACTGATTTCCCATTAAGTTTTTATATTTGAATGCCAAATGTTTGTTGAAATGTGTGATAGAAAATCTAATAGCCTATGTGCAAATAAATGTTAGCTACTACACATTGCCAAACCATTTAAAATAACTTTATAACAATCCATTATTATTGTCTCTTTTACTTTCCTCAAACTTTTATGATTAGAGCTTTAACATAATATGTAATTCATATGAGAAATAAGATTTAGAGAGAATAGAGAAGATTAGGAGAGAAACTGTTGCTTATTTCATTTAATGGTCCTTACAATAACCACTTTAGCAAACCACTAATATCCAGTTTTCTTCAGTATTCAAAGCTATTCCAAGTAAAGCCATATATGTTGCATTCTAACAACCTATCTAACTAACTAACTGATAGCAACTAACAAATGTTAATAGCTTTTATGGTAAAAGACTGACAATTCCCTAACTCTAATACAACGGTTTAGGACAGGTGTATGTTAGGCAACATCAACAATAACAGCCATAGCAGCAAGTCAACTTTAGCAGCAACATCACAGGTGTTGCTTGATGACTCTTAACATATTCTATATTGTTAAAGTAATAAAATAGTTTACTATATTTTAATATACAAGTTACAAGGAAAGTTTTGATGCACGGGTCAAATATGATCTGTCGTGATTTATTATTGCATAATATTCTCCTTGAGTTTGCCAATGATTTGATTTGATTTGATACAATGATTTTTTATGTCTGGGTTTTTACTAGAATGAGACTGATTTTCAAGACTTATGATGGCTGAACCTATGCTCATGATTGGTGGCAATAATGCTCAACTTAAGTTGCTGCATAAGTCATGTTGGTGCTGCTGCTAGAGGCTTAAGTAGCTACATAATTGCTGGTGTTGTTGCTTAAAGTCAAATTCTTTTTTCAGACGCTATATGCTTAAATATACTACATTATTTAAGTTAGTTTGATCTTCCTTATTCTCCTGAAAAGATGATACACATTGACATATATAGACTTTGAAATTGTTGACTAAGATTGAAGGCCAAATTATTGGATGAACTGATCACCAATTTAAATGTACATGGTGTTAGATTATTTTTTTCATCTATCAAGGATACCCCCTTCTTTAGAGTTGTGGTGTAGTTGATCTGATTAGATCATGTTGTAAGGAAGTAGATAATTGTAACATTTATACATGCATAATCTGCAAAAAGAAACAACTACAAGTTTATAACATAAAGGGAAGTTAAAGGCTTTGTAATGTAAATGCACAAACCAATAAGATAATTGGAGAGGACTAAATAATCTACTAATGGTTTCTTTGTTATATTACATGGAGATTCATGTTGAGATTAAGTACTTTTAATGATATTTTTGTGCAAAAGGTCTTTTTTTTTTTTTTAAATTAATTAATTAATTAATTTATTTTATATCAGGAAGTTAAGAAGAAAGGATCAGAGAATAAGAAGAAAGAAAAGAAGAGATAAACGACACAACAGATGAGCTACAAGTTTATTTAGAGCAGTAGCTAAACGGCATGTAGTTTTAGTTGTTAATTTAAGTCAGATTGTATCACACGTGTGCTGTATCTAATCTCTACACGTGCTGTAACTAATTCCCTTATATTTTGGTTAGTTGGTTAGCCTTCTATTTTGGGTGTTTAGGTTCAGAGGTGTATATAAGCATAGATTGTGTACAGGTTCATTCATTACATGAATTAGAGAAAGTTTCTCATCTTTTCTCTCAATTTCTCTCTTGTGTTCATTCATCTTTTCCTTTCCTTCATATCTACTTTGTTACATGGCATCAGAGCTTGAGCCTTCTTCAATGGCGTCAAATACTTAGGCTACTCAAATTGGTTCATCTTCCTCTTCTCAGCGATAACTAACTCCAATGGAAGATCCACGTAGTCCATTTTTCTTGCATCACGATGAAACACCAGGTGCGATTCTAGTTACTCAACCATTAACTGAGAATAACTATCCTATGTGGTCTAGAGCAATGAGAATGAATTTGGATGCCAAAAGCAAACTTGGATTTGTTGATGGTACTGTTAACGCATCAATGGCTATCACACCATTAGAGAAGCAAGCCTGGTCCAAATGCAATTCAATGATCTCCTCATGGATCTTGAATTCGATTTCTCCTCACCTTATTGCTAGTGTGATTTATAGAGACACTGCATTCGAAGTGTGGGATACTCTCAAGAAATGATTCTCTCAAGCAAATGGACCAAGGATCTCTCAGCTTCAGAAGCAAATCTCAACTATGATGCAAGGTGCTGCTACGGTAACAGGTTTCTTCACTGATCTTCAAGCTGCCGGTGATCAACTATTGAATTTCAGGCCTTTGCCTTGTTGCTCGTGTGGAAAGTGCACCTGTGGTGTGAATGATAAAATCACAACCTTTCAGCATAAAGATTCCCTCATGCAGTTCTTAAATGGCTTGAATGATTCTTATTCTCAAGTCAGAACACAAATACTCATGATGGAGCCTAGTCCTTCCATTAATAAGGCATTTTGTTTAGTGATTGAAGAGGAAAGGCAAAGGTATTCAGGATTTACTGTTGCTCCTTCGGTAGAATCAACTGCTCTTGCAGTTAAGAATCAAGGATTCAATCAAGGAAATTCATATCCAGGAAACAACAAGAACACCAAAGGGATCAATGCTAAAGGGAGGCTTGTATGTAGTCATTGTGGGAAGCTTGGTCATGTTATGGAAAAATGCTACAAATTGGTAGGATTTCCTCCAGGTTACAAGCAAAAAGGCAGAGTGGCTATGGCCAATCAAGCCTTGATTAAAGATGATCAAGGCAATTCTAGCAATTCTGGTGTTCAACAGGTCAATTCTTTTCCTTTCATTTCAGAGCAGTATCAACAACTAATCTCAATGCTCAACTCTCATCATGCATCCACATCTGGTGCTGCTAATGATGCATTACACTCAGCCAATTCTGCTTTTTCAGGTAATGCGTGTAATACTTGGTCAGATTTTGCTTCCTTAGATTTGCATCATTCAGTTTTTACTGTTAACCCTGTCAATAAAACTGCTTATGCTACTGATGTATGGATACTTGATACTGGAGCCATTGATCACATAGTTCATTCCTTATCCTTGTTTAAACATATCACTAGCTCCATTTCCACATTTGTTCAATTACCTAATGGTGAAAAGGTCACTGTTACACATATAGGTACAATTCAGGTTACTTCAACCCTGAAACTTGAAAATGTACTTTGTGTTCCCTTTTTCATTTTCAATCTGGTTTTTGTCAGCCAATTAACCAAAACACTTTCATGTTGCCTTGTTTTTCTATCAAATTTGTGCTTTATACAAGACCTTATTTGTTGAAAACGATTGGAGTGGGTGAATTACATGACAATCTGTATCTACTACATACTGCATCATCTTGCAAATCTATCTCAGAAGCTTCTTCAACCCTTGATTCTGTTTTTCAATCTTTTGTTAACTCTGTGTCTGATTCTCTGTCAATTCCTAGTGTTACCAAGCCTTATCTTTGGCACATGAGGTTAGGACATGCCTCGGATAATAAACTTCATGCTTTACATAGTCATATCCCTGATGTACAAAATTTTCATAGCAATAAAACTTGTGTTCTTTGTCGAATTGCAAAACAGAAAAGACTTCCATTTCCATCTTTTAATCACATTTCAAATAATGCTTTTGATTTAATCCATTGCGATGTTTGGGGACCATTTGCTAAGATCACTCATGATGGTTTCAAATACTTTCTTACCATTGTGGATGATGCCACAAGATCCACTTGGGTTTATCTCATGAAATCAACACTAGATATTTGTTGATTTCATTCTATAACATGATAAATACACAATTTCATGCCAATATTAAGATCATTAGAACTGACAATGCCCATGGATTTTTCTTAAAGAATTTTATGCAAACAAGGGTATTATTCACCAACATTCATGTGTTGCCACTCCACAACAAAATTCAGTTGTGGAGAGGAAACACCAGCACATTTTGAGCATTGCAAAAGCATTGAAATTTCAATCTAATGTTCCTATTTCCTATTGGGGTGAATGTGTGTTGACTGCTGTCCATATCATCAATAGGTTACCTTCTAAAATCCTGAACCAGAAAACTCCTTTTGAAAAATTCTATGGCAAACCTCCTTCCTTTGCTCATTTAAAAGTTTTTGGTTGTCTTTGTTTTGCCTCCACTTTATCTCACAATAGATCAAAATTTGATCCTAGATCATCATCTTATGCTTTTCTTGGTTACCCGTTTGGTGTTAAAGGTTACAAATTACTTGATTTAACTACCAAAAGGCTTTTTGTATCAAGGGATGTCCATTTTCTTGAGACTTTGTTTCCTTTCATTTCACCTTCCCATTCTTTTTCTCCTCACATAGATATTCCCTTACCTCACCTTTTTGCTTCAATAGCTCAACCACCTACTTCCTTATTTGATTTTCGCACCTTTGGTAATCCTACTTCTATCCCACATGTTTCTATTTCTGATAACCTTTCCCCTCATGATGTTCCCTCTGATCTTATTCCTCCTTTAGATAGTTTACCTACAGAGGATTCTGCTTTACCTTCAGCAAATTTATCTGTTGAAAATTCTGTAGATTCTACAACTTCCAATCCTTCTCTTTCTATACAACCTATCATTCCTTCCACCATTCCTTCTTCTATTCCTTCAAGGAAATCTTCCAGAATATCTAAACCACTTGCATACTTAACAGACTTCAAGTGCAGCATAGTTGTCAATGCTAATCTCCCTTCTCCTTCTGCCAACAAGCCAGGTACACCCTTTCCTTTGTCTAGTTACCTCAATTCCTCAAAATTATCCTCCAATTATGCCCATTTATGCTTTCTCATATCTGCCATCCCAGAACCTACATCTTACCATGAGGCAGTCAAGGATCATAATTGGCAGGATGCTATGGCATCTGAAATTGCTGTTTTGGAAGCAAATCAGATCTGGACCATTACATCTTTACCTCTTCATAAAAGGGCCATTGGGTGTAAATGGGTTTATAGGGTTAAATATAATGCTAATGGCTCATTGGACAGATACAAAGCTAGGCTTGTTGCCAAAGGTTTCACTCAACAAGCTAGTTTAGACTTCACTGGCACCTTTTCTCTTGTTGCTAAACTCACTACTGTCAAAACTTTGCTTGCAATTTCTGCTGTGAGAGGTTGGCATTTGGTTCAACTTGATGTGAACAATGCTTTTCTTAATGGTGATCTTCATGAGGAAGTGTATATGCAATTACCTCAGGGATTTCATAGTAAGGGGGAGAACCTAGTTTGCAAGCTTAACAAACCTTTGTATGGTCTCAAGCAGGCATCAAGGCGGTGGTACTCCAAGTTCTCTACAACCATTTTAAAATATGGTTTCAAGCAATCAAAATTTGATTACTCATTGTTCACTAAGAAGTTTAATCAGACTTTCATAGTATTGCTTGTTTATGTTGATGACATTCTCATTGCAAGTAATGATGTTCAAGCAGTTGAAGATCCCAAAACTTCTTTGAATCATGAGTTTAAGTTGAAAGATCTTGGTAATTTGAAATACTTTCTTGGCCTTGTGGTTGCTAGATCAGAAAAGGGAATTTCATTATGCCAAAGGAAGTATGCATTAGGGGTTCTTAAAGATGTTGGTATGACAGGTTCAAACCTAGCAAAGTACCAATGGAACAGAATTTAAAGCTAAGCAAGTATCAAGGAGATTTATTGGTTGACCCTAGGGTTTATAGAAGATTAGTAGGAAGGCTGCTATATTTGACCATAACAATACCGAATATCACCTATTCAGTTCATAAACTAAGCTAATTCATGGTTAAGCCTAGAAAACCACATCTTGATGCAGCCTACAAAGTATTACAGTACATTAAAGGATGTCCTGGTCAAGGCATTCTTCTGTCATCAAAGTTAGATTTACATTTGAAGGCCTACATGGATGCAAATTGGGCCTCTTGTGTAGATACTAGAAGATCCACTACTAGATTTTGTGTGTTCTTAGGAGACTCATTGGTTTCATGAAAATTTAAGAAACAATCTATAGTTTCTAGATCCTCAGCTGAAGTTGAATATAGAGCAATGGCCTTGATTGCTTGTGAAATGACTTGGCTGTTAGCTTTGTTGAAAGATTTGGAAGTTGATCATCCACAACCTGGGATGCTCTTCTATGATAATCAGGCAGCAATTCATATTGGTGAGAACCCTGTCTTCCATGAACGTACAAAACACATAGAAGTAGACTATCATTTGGTTAGAGATAAGGTGCAAGAAAGGGTGATTCGTTTGTTCTTTACTCCTACACATACACAGGTAGCAGACTTGTTTACCAAGGCATTGTGCAGTCAACAACTGAAGTTCTTAATTTCCAAGATGAATGTCTTAAACATAAACAGTTCTAAGTTTCATCTTGAGGGGGAGTATTAGGCAGTTAAGAAGAAAGGATTAGAGAATAAGAAGAAAGAAAAGAAGAGATAAACGACACAACATATGAGCTACAAGTTTATTTAGAGCAGTTTCTAAACGGCATGTAGTTTTAGTTGTTAATTTAAGTCAGATTGTATCACACGTGTGCTGTAACTAATCTCTACACGTGCTGTAAATATTTCCCTTATATTTTGGTTAGTTGGTTAGCCCTCTGTTTTGGGTGTTTAGGTTTAGAGGTGTATATAAGCATAGATTGTGTACAGGTTCATTCATTACATGAATTAGAGAAAGTTTCTCATCTTTTCTCTCAATTTATCTCTTGTGTTCATTCATCTTTTCCTTTCCTTCATATTTACTTTTTTACATTTAAAATATATATAAATATATATATATATATATATATATATATATATATATACTTTCAGGTTGTTAATACTGACTTTAACAATAAGGTCCACTCATGATTTGCATGTTCTAAATTGTAGAGGATGATGAAGCCTCAAATGTACTATACTAAATTGCTTTATTTTAGTGAACTCTCATAACAAAATAACACCTAACTTCTATTCCTCTCTCTCTTAGCTTTCAAGCCATTGTTGAGAAGCAACTTTTGTTCCTCCCAATTTATGAGATTGCTAATTACGAGGAAAACAACTCTTTTGAATGAGGGTGATATTGGTTGATGATGCCAAGAAAATCACTAATGAACCGCACGATACTCACACACTATGAATGTAACTTGCACAACACAAGAAAGGAGAAAGACCTTAACAGAGAGCACCGGTGTGGTGCTGGCCAAATACCCTCCGAAGGTCAAGTTAGAATCTTTTACAACTCCAGAGTACTAGAGAGGGTCAATTATGCGTACCTTGATTTGTGAGGGTATTGGTGCTTTTATAGTAGTCGAAAGTTGACCTCTTTTACTTGGAGTCGAAGTCCTTTCCTTGTGGAAATCCTCTTAAGAAGTCCAAAACGTGATGGACAAATCTTTTCCTTATAGAAAGGATCCTCATTAATGCGTACCGCTAATAGAATCCTCTTTCCGCTAGGATTCTATTTTCCTTAAGATACTATGGTATGTGTCACAAGTATTCTTTTCTAGGGATTTTGTCTGACACATGGCAAGCAGGCCCGTCTAGGTTGTATCTATTGACGATGGATCCGTCCCCAAAAAGGTCTTGCACACAACGGGCCAGTCTGTCATCGGCCTATGGATGAGAAACCGTCCAGCCCACTTTGCAAGGACCCGTCAATCTTATATTTCACCTCTTTAGTTGCCCCCTCACCCCATGGGTTCGTCAACTCTGAGAAAAAGGACCCGTGGGGTGACGGTTCAAGATTGGGATGACGGTTGAAAATCCATGGGTCGACGGCTTTAACTCAATGAGCTACACTGTCAGATTGTCAGGAACACATTTATTGCTTTATGACACGTGTAACTCTTCTACCGGCTGTTGTCTCAGATCGAAGCGTCGCTTCGTCTTTCGTGCACTCCTTCTATAAATATCAACCCCTTCTCTACTCATTTCTTTTACTTTCCATAGAAATATATTGTTAGAGTGCGACCGTCATCTTTGTCAAAGACTAGTCCGTCCAGTTCCTACACTAGTCGTCAGCACCTTCATCCGTTCATTTCTTAACTCAGTAAGTAGTTTCTTATCTGTCTTCTTTTTAGTTTCCTTTCAACTTTTGGTATTTTGCCTTTCCTTAGACTTTATGTCCTCGTCACCCTTCCAAAACCCGTTAGAGTCTTAGGTTTTGTCATTACATGTAGGTAATGTCTTGTGTATCGAGTAATCAGTCAGTCGTCCTTGACGGGGCGGACTATGAAGAGGTTTACCTGTCAGGTCACAAAGACCGAGACGATTTGAGCGAAGAGAAGAGTCCATCTGCATCTTCCCCGTCCTTAACAAATGAGGTTATGGAGATGATCAAGCTAGAGGAGGATTCTGATGATGGTGGGGATCAAAGGGTTAAGTCCGTCGTAGGTGCTGATAGACTTAGGGAGCTCATCATGCTACTAGAGTGGACGGTGAATGCTTTTACATCTACTATCAAGGAGTCTCATTTCAATACCCTTAGAGCCCACTACCAAATCCCAGATTACATCCCTATCCGTCTACCCTATAAGTCGGAAAAGTGTTACTATGAAGGGGTAGATGGTGTTGGAGTGTACGAGCAGGTGCTCAAGGCAGGCCTTAGGTTTCCTCTAAGCTCCCTGCACCGTGAACTTCTCAAGTATCTGGGCTTATCTGTCAGCCAAATATCCCCTAATGCCTTAAAGGTTTTTATAGCAATGGAGGTCTTGTACAGAGCCATGTCAAATGGTACTCGAAGGTTGACGGTGCGGGAATTTCTCCTTTGCTACCGTCCAGATGAGATAGACAAGTCAAGGGGGATGTACAGTTTTGCTCCTAGGAGCCCCGTCTTGAAGGTGATTTATGAGACCCCAGACTCTAATAGGGACTGGAAGATCTGTTACTTCTTCATAGAAGGTGACGATTGGATGTGTCATCCAGGGGAGACAAATCACATGCCCGTCGATACGACTTAAGGCATAATTAATCCATCCGGTATACATCCGTCAGTATTTTTTTTAATTTTTATTTTTATACTTTTGACGTCCGTCCTCTTTTTTCAGTTCGACAGTGTCTTCAAGTAGACCTCGAGGAGTTTACATTCCTTGAAAATTTTTTTGCCAAGTCGAAGCCAGAGGAGCGAACTTGGGCAAAACTTGTTAGCCTCAATACCATCCATTGGTATTGTGATGGTCTCGAGCCAATTCCAGCAGCAATTAAATACGAAGAGCAAATCCATCAACGTGAGTCCGTCATTCCCCATTGTTTAAATAGTTTATGCAATTATCTCCACCTTACCCGTCTACCTTTTTAGAGATAGACGATGCCAAAAGGAGGGCAGTGATCAGATTACAGGCAGCCAAAAACAAAGACGCCAGTGCAGATCCTATGGGGACGGGCTCAAGTAAGCCGTCGGTGAAAAGGAAGCAACTGTCCAAGGGAGACCGTGCACCCAAGAAACCCAAGGTTCCTTTGGAGCTCGTTGTTGGGTTAATGGCTAAGGGTGTTAAGACGGTCATCCTAGTAAAACATGGGGCCGACAAGGGCCT
Organism: Quercus variabilis; assembly: GCA_030445155.1. Classification (NCBI taxonomy): domain Eukaryota; kingdom Viridiplantae; phylum Streptophyta; class Magnoliopsida; order Fagales; family Fagaceae; genus Quercus; species Quercus variabilis. The sequence continues at coordinate 25,231,894 of CP129455.1, read as the reverse complement.
AATGATTGGTCCGTCGATGAGCTAGAAGAAGCCACCCATCTTGCTTCGCGAGGACTCCAAATACCCCCTGGAGAGGCTCTCGTCCATCATAACCACTGAGGATTATGAAGACTTGAGTAACCACTCGATGGAGGCTATGGGAGAGACGAGCCTATTTAGTGTTGCTCAGGTAACTCTTCCGTCATTTTTTTTTTTTGTCCATCCTTATTTTAGTTTGAAATTAATTTCTGTCTTCCTTCAGGCAATGATTATGATGAAGGGGTTAATGGGATAGTGTCTTAACCATGAGACGACCTTAAGCCGTGTTCGTGATAAGGCTAGGTTGACGAAGGACGAGCTTATTGAGTTGAAGAGCTGGAAGGTGACGGCGGAGCAGAAACTCAAACTAATAGAAGAGGCCCGTGACGAGTACTATTAGATGACGAAGGGTCTGAAGAAAGTTCTGGGGGACAAGGAAAAAGAACTCCATCAGGCTAAGGAGATGGCAATACAAGAGTACCGTGACTCCGACGCCTTTCTGTCAGAGCTGGGGATTTCCTATAATGACAGGTTCGATGACGTGCTCTGTCAAGTGAAGAACTTATACCCAGAGCTTGACCTGTCATCCGTCACCATCAATATTCCTGAACAGACCTCCATCCAGCCTGCCCAATCAGAGGATACCAATGAGCTCTTTGGAGATGATGCCCCTGTCAATAACATCCATGTGGACCCAACGATTGTTGATAGTGAAAAGGATCGTCAAGTTGAGGAGACCGTTGCCCCTGTTGCAAACTAAAGTTATTTATTTTTATTAGTTTTTCTTCCTTTTTTCTTATATGTAAAAATTGCAGAACAATTTCTGGTTCTTCGTCATGTTTTGGGGCTATGTAGACATTTCCCTTGGTGGGCTTTTTACTTATTTACTGAACTTTGCTTGGTCCGTCGATGTATTTGATATTTTGTTTTGGAATGCATCTGTCAACTTTGTTTAAACACATTTTTACTTTTTGTGGGCTTTGGATTTTATCAATACTTTGATAGACTTCATCCGTACTATAATATTTTTGAAGGTTGTCTTATTTAGTTAATTCGTCCAATTTGTGGGCGTCTAGCTGATATCCGTCCGTTTAAGGTTTTCAGACCCTTTAGACGATCCGTCCATTTTGCATATGTAAACCTTATCTGTCCACTTTTGGACTTAGAAATTTTCATCCTCTTAGGACGATCCATCCGTCTCGTGGATGTAGATTATGTCTGTCCATTTTTGGACTTAGAAACTTTCATTTTCTTGGGACGATCCGTCCATCTTGTGGATGTAGTTTTTATCCGTCCATTTTTGGACATAGAAATTTTTATCCTCTTGTAATGATCCGTCCATCTCATGGAAGTAGATTTTATCCGTCCATTTTTTGGACTTAGGAATTTTCATCCTCTTAGGATGATCCGTCCAGCTTATGGACTTAGTTTATATTTGTCCATTTTTTGGACTTAGGAATTTTCATCCTCTTAGGATAGTCCGTCCAGCTTGTGGACTTAGTTTATATCCATCCATTTTTTTTGGACTAAGGAATTTTCATCCTTTTAGGATGATTCGTCCAGCTTGTGGACTTAGTTTATATCCGTCCATTTTTTTTGGACTTAGGACTTTAATTTTAAGTAGACAAAAACATAGTTGCATTTGAATATTCCTCTTATTAATTAAAAACCATGCGTTTGTAAAAAGCCAAAAAAATAACTGCCCCCTTGGGGTTAAAAAGGCACTTGTAGAAAGAATTGTTTGAAGTAAAAACTAGTAAAATTAAACGATAAACTGGGTAATTGGGGAATGTCGATGCTCTTCATATCTTCACACCGCCTCTATTGGTAGTATTTCTGTAGGTGCTCCATGTTCCATGGGTGCTGCAGCTTCCGTCCGTTTAGGGTTTCGAGGTGGTAGGTCCCCTTTCTCTGCCATGACAAGATCCTGTAGGGTCCTTCCCAGTTGGGGCCGAGCTTTCCTTGCGAAGGATCTCTAGCAGTGCCCATTACCTTTCGTAGCACAAGATCTCCAACCTGAAAGTCTTTATGCCTGACATTGGAGTTGTAGTACTTTGCCATGAGATTTTGGTACACGCTAACCTCTACTTTACTGTTGCTTGGACCTCGTCCACTAGGTCTAGCTGAAGGCGCAAGGCTTCTTCGTTTTTATCCTCGTTGTAGTTATCCACTCGATAGCTTGTAAGCCCTACCTCCGCTAAGATGACAACATCACTTCCATATGCTAGCTGAAACAGCGTTTCTCCAGTAGGTGTTCTTGCTGTAGTATGATATGCCCATAAGACGCTTGGTAATTCGTCAGGCCAAATGCCCTTTGCCCCCTCGAGCCGAGTCTTGATTATCTTGAGCAAGGACCAGTTCATGACTTCTACTTGTTCATTGGCTTGTGGGTGTGCGGGTGAAGAGTACTAATTCTTGATGCCCAGCTCCGAACAAAAGTCCCTAAATGCACTGTTGTCGAACTACTTTCCATTGTTGGAGACTAGCACTCTTGGTACCCCATACCTGCAGATAATATTCCTCCAAACAAAGCTTCAAATGTTTTTCTCCGTGATAGTGGCTAGGGCCTCTACTTCCACCCACTTGGTGAAGTAGTCGATACCAACTACCAGAAATTGTAGTTACCTTACTGCTATTGGGAAGAGGCCCATGATGTCCTCATTAGGCGAATGGCCAAGGGGCTGTCATGGGTGTTAGCTCTTCGGACGGTTACCTGATCAGATTACTGAATCTTTGACATTTGTCGCAAGTCTTAACGTAAGCTTGTGCATCCTTTAGCATTCTAGGTCAATAGTACCCAGCCCAGATCAACTTATGTACTAAGGACCTTGCTCCTAAGTGGTTTCCACAGATACCCTTATGGACTTCTCTCATCACGTAGTCTGCTTTATCGTGACCTAAACATCTCAGGTACGGCCGTGAGAATCCGCTTTTATATAAGACATCCTTGATCAGCACAAATCATGAGGTTTGGACTTTTAATTTCTTGGCTGTGTCTTTTCCATCTAGTAGCGTGCCAGATCTTAGGTATGCCATTAATAGTGTAGTCCAATTGCTCTCAGAATCAATTTCCTGCACATTTGCCCCGTCATCGATGAGTGAGTAGTTTTGAATAAATCACAATGCCTGTTCAGGGGCAATTATGAATTTTGCTGAGGCGGCCTTTGCAAGACGGTCGGCACATTCGTTTTCTTCCCTTGGGATTTGAATGACTCTGACTTTGAGGCTGCCGATCTGATTCTTCACTTCTTCCAGGTATCTTCTACTTCTTCCAGGTATCTTCTCATTCTTTCATTCTTGCTCTTATAACTACCGTTGACTTGACTTACTATGACTTGGGAATCGTAATGTACAATCACATCTTCTGCTCCTGCTACTTTTGCCAGGTCTAGTCTTGCCACCAATGCCTCATACTTGGCCTTATTGTTCGTTATGGGGAAGTTTAGTCAGATCATGCATTCGATCCTGTCCCCTTCCGGGGTTTTAATCACCACACCGGCTCGTCCTGCATGCTTATTGGAAGTTCCATCCGTGTGGATGCTCCATTGCTTAGTGATCTCTGCCCCCTTGCCTTCAACTTAAGTAAATTCGGCGATGAAATCGGCCATAGCTTGCCCCTTTATCGCGATTCACAGGCGGTACTGTATATCAAACTCACTCAGTTCTACCACCCATAAAGCCATCCGTTCGGCTGCCTTCGGACTACTTATTGCTCTTCTTAGGGGTTAATCCATCAAGACTATAATGGTATGCACCTAGAAATAAGGCTTGAGCTTTCGCGCCGCTATTACCAGCGCGAAGGCCAATTTCTCCATTTGGGAGTACCTTTCTTCTGCTCCTCGGAACGCCTGACTTATGAAGTAGACGAGTCTTTGGGATCCACCTTCTTTTCTTACCAAGGTCGCGCTTACTGCCACTTGCGAAACGACTAAGTAGAGGTAGAACTCTTCCCCTGTTTGGACAAGCTAAGCAATGATGGGGATGAAAGGTACTTTTTTAAATCTTCAAATGCCTTCTGGCACTCATCTGTCCATTCAAATGATTTTCTGATAGTGCGGAAAAATGATAGACACTTGTCTATCACTTTCAAGACGAACCTATTTAATGCCGCAACCTTGCCATTCAAGCTTTGCACCTCCTTAATCGTTTTTGGTGGTTCTAACTCTATTATGTCCCATATTTTTTCTGGGTTAGCCTCTATACCCCTTTGAGATATCATGAATCCCAAGAATTTCCCTGCCGTCACTCCGAACGCGCACTTACTTGGGTTTAGCTTCATGTTATATGAGTGGAGGGTGTTGAACATCTCCCAAAGGTCGTCTAGGTGATCATCTTCGTGCAGGCTCTTCACTAGCATGTCATCAACATAGACTTCCACGTTCCTCCCAATCTGATGTGCGAACATTTTGTTCATCAGCCTCTGGTAAGTTGCCCCCGTGTTCTTGCGCCCAAACGACATCACCCTTTAGCAAAAAAGTCCTTGGCTGGTGACAAAGGAGGTTTTCTCTTGATTCGCTTCCTTCATCTTGATTTGATTATAGCCCGAAAAGGCGTCCATGAAGCTTAGGAGCTGGTATCTCACTGTCGAGTCTACTAAAGTGTGTATCCGAGGCAGTGGGTAGCTGTCTTTTGGGCATGCCCTGTTAAGGTTTATGAAGTCGACACATATTCGCCATTTCCCATTAGCCTTCTTTACCATGACTATGTTTGCCAACCAGTCAGGGTAGTATATTTCTTGAATACAATCTGCTTCTAGCAGCTTCTTGATCTCTTCTCCTATTGCCTTGTCCCGTTCTTGTGCGAACACACGCTTCTTCTGTTGGATGGGGGAGGATCCAGGGTTCACATTTAAACTATGGACTATGACTAAAGGGTCGATTCCGGGCATGTCCTCGTGGCTCCAGGTGAACACATCTTGATTCATTCTAAGGAAAGTTGCGAGGGCTTGACGTATCGGCTGGCTGGCCAATGTCCCCACTCTAGCTGTCCGTTCGGGTCTCAACTCATCAAGAGTTATTTCTTCTAGTTCTTCGACCGATTCTGCTATGGTTCGTTGCTCTTCTATGCACATAGTCTGTTGTTAATCTTCCATTTCCAACATGGCAATGTAGTATTCACGCGCAGCCACCTGATCTCCTCGTAACTCGTCGACCCCATAATCCGTGGGGAATTTGATCATTAGGTGGTATTTCAATGTTGCCGCCTTCCACGAGTTAAGGGTGGGTCGTCTGATAATAGCATTGTAAGTGGACGAACAGTCGACCATGAGAAATGTAACATCCTTAATGATCTGTTGAGGATAGTCGCCAACTGTCACCGAGGTCGTGACCGAGCCTAATGGGAATACTTTTGTTCCTCCAAAGCCTACCAACGGGGAGCTTGTTGGTACCAATCTGTTCCTGTCAATTCCCATTTGCTGGAACACTGGGTAGTATAGGATGTCTGCCGAGCTGCCATTGTCAATCAACACTCGATGAACATTGTAGTCCCCTACATGTATGCTGACAACAAGCGCGTTGTCATGTGGATGATGAAGACGTTGTGCATCTTCTTCTGAGAACCCAACGATGGGGCTTTCCCTCCATGCTATCTTAGGTATGGAGCCCGTCAGCTGGACATTCTGGATCATCCTAAGGTAAATCTTCTGAGCCTTTTTGGATGAGCCAGTAGTCGCGGTGCCTCCTACAATCATCCTTATGTCTTCTACCGGGGGGTCTTGGATGCTCATTATCTCGTCGGGGGGCCTACTCTTGAGGATTTGAATCCGTTCTCTCCTTGCTAATGAACTTCTGCAGCTTACCTTGTCTGATAAGGACCTCAATCTGCTGTTTTAAGTTGTAGCAATCAGCCATGTCAGGACCGTGGTCCCGGTGGAAGCGACAATATTTGTTTCTAGAATGCTTGTTTGGATCACTCTTCAGCTTTCCTAGAAACGTTAGAGCCTCCTCGTCCTTGATCTGCATTAGGACTCGGTCTAATGGGGTATTCAATGGCGTGAAGCTTGTAAACCTTCCTCCTGAGGGCTTAGGGCGCCTTTCATCCCTTCTGTCCCTTATTCTTGGTTTCTTCTGTCTTTGGTCCTGCCGTGTATCTTCTTGTCGCTCTCTCTTCCTGGGCTTTTCTTCTCTAGCCAGCAGTGCATCCTCTGCGTTCATGTATTTGGTGGCTCTATAGAATACTCCTGACATGGTCTTTGGGTCGTTTTTGTATAGAGAGAACAAAAATTTGCCCTTTCGCAACCCGTTGATGAAGGCTACTACTAATATCTTGTCGTTAGCTTCGTCTATTAAAAGCGCTTCCTTATTGAAATGGGTTATGTAGGATCTCAGCGTCTCGTCCTCTCGTTGCCTGATGCCCATTAGGCATGCTATGGACTTCTTATACCTGTGTCCCCCTATAAAGTGTGAAATGAACTGAGCGCTCAATTCCTTGAAAGTGCTGATGGAGTTTGGCGTTAGTTGACTACCCATATCCTCGTGGGACCCTTCAGTGTTGTAGGGAAGGCCCTACACATGATTTCGTCCACCACCCCTTAAAGATGCATCAAGGTTTTGAAGGTCTCTAGGTGATCTAGAGGATCCTTGACTTCATCGTAACTCTCTATCTGTGGCATACGGAACTTATGTGGTAAGGGAAAGGAATTGACGGGAGTGGTAAAGGGAGAGTCAATTCGGTTGACTAGGTCATCCAGATCGCTAGACACTCGTCCTTTGAGGGCGTTCATCATGATCTCCATCTGTTCCTTCATTGCCTGCATCTCTGTGACAATAGGGGGTGGAGCCATATCCATGAGGGATGGGAGGCTCATATGTTGTCGCTCTTACCTGCTTGGGGCGTTGCTACCCTCAGGCCCCTCTCGCTCTCTTCGTGCAGTGCTAGTACCTTCTTGGTTTTCTCTCTGATTGTTCAGCATCGCGTTCTTCTGGCGCAGCTACTCTTCTAGGTTGTGGTTTTGTTTGGTGAGAGTTTGGACCTGTCTCTCGAGGGCAGTTGTGGGTGGTTCCTCTCCTTGGATGTCGTTGGTGGTTGCCATCGAGCAAGTGAGTACCATGCAACTCTTTTGTCCGGGAAGTGATAACACAGCTTATAGATCGTAAAGATCGTATTTCCCACAGACGGTGCCAATTGATGATGCCAAGAAAATCACTAGTGAGCCGCACGATACTCGCACACTATGAATGTAACCTGCACAACACAAGAAAGGAGAAAGACCTTAACAGAGAGTACTGGTGTGGTACCGGCCAAATACCCTCCGAAGGTCAAGTTAGAATCTTTTACAACTCCAGAGTGCTAGAGAGAGTCAATTATGCATACCTTGATTTGTGAGGGTATTGGTGCTTTTATAGTAGTCAAAAGTTGACATCTTTTACTTGAAGTCGAAGTCCTTTCCTTGTGGAAATCATCTTAAGGAGTCCAAAACGTGATAGACAAGTCTTTTCCTTATAGAGAGGATCCTCATTAATGCGTACCGCTAATAGAATCCTCTTTCCACTAGAATTCTATTTTCCTTAAGATACTATGGTGTGTGTCGCAAGTATTTTTTTCTAGGGATTCTGTTTGACACATGGCAAGCAAGCCCATCTAGGTTGTATCTGTTGACGATGGATCCGTCCCCAAAAAGTTCTTGCACACAACGGGCCAATCTGTCGTCGACCCATGGATGAGGAACTGTCCAGCCCACTTTGCAAGGACCCATCAATCTTATATTTCGCCTCTTCATTGGTCAAGTTGTTGGTTATTGAAATTCTTAATAAAAGAAGGCAGCTTGGATTTTGAAAAAGGTTTTCAAATTGGTTTATAGTGAGTGAATAGTTTTATATTAATGAAATAATTTGATTTTCTATTTAATTATAGATTTTTTTTCTCGGATGTTTGTTCAATGAACTATATCTCTTCCTTATGTATCAATATATTGCTTAGCTATAGGTTTGCAATTTATAAATAATGTCATGTTAAGTGGAGTATATTGAGCTAAGTGTAAATTTGTCTTTGAAAATATTTAAAAGTCAAACAACTATATAAGTTTTGATTGTCTTCTAATATGTAATATGATTTTGCGCATTGCACGGGTTAAACACTAATATATATATATATATATATATATAACGAAAGGAGGGAAAGAAACAACACGTGTCAGAGAGAGAGACTTACAGGGGATAGCCCAAAGAGAAGAGAGGCCTGCAAGTACGTAACAAGAAAGAAGAAATGATAAAGGCGTGTAATTAAAAAGAGAAAATCACCTAATAATGTATTAATGTGTGTAAGAGAGTGAATAATAGGGTGTGTCCAATAAATACTACCCTAATCATAAATTAGAAAACAATCATTCTGAATGTTTTGAGAGAAATAAGAGATAGCCCATGAAACACATTACCGTTTGAAAAAGAAAAAGAAAAAGAAAAAGCATAGATATATACCATGCAAATTGGTCAAAGCATTTTAATGCAAATAAGAGAGAGCCCAAGAAACCCACCTTTAAACTCAACTTTCTGGTGTGGTCTTTCTCTTGAATCTCCGACTCCGAGCAAATGATGATTGAAATTGTGAGAATGGGATTGGGAGAACGAAAAGTGAACGTTACAACGTATAAGCAGGAATCAATTTGAAAGTGGAAAAAAGGCAGTGAAAGAGTAAAGCCAGCCAATTCTTCTTGAAGCGGAAATGAGTCAATGACCCTTTGGTATCTTTCTCGTTACGTAAAGTGAGTTAAATGCCACGATGACGATTTGTCTTACTCGCTCGTGTATGCCATTTCATGAGTGACACGTTAGCTAGAGAAAGTTCAAAGTAATAAAGAAGAAAAGAGTTTTGATTCTTTTCTATTCTAATAATAGATTGCGGCTTACTTTCAATATTTTTTTTTAACTGAAGTTTCTTTTTATTTTAATAAAAAATTGTCATGTTATTCATTAACTAAATAAAAAGTATAGATTAAAATTTATTAATACTTGTTATTATATATTTAAAATAAAAGGACATGTCTAGTTAAAAAAGTACTAAGGTAAATATATGGAGTAACAAATTACAATTGATAAAAAGTGTTTTTTTTTTTTGGGCATGCCACCTCTATTTTTATTTCCTGAATAACACTAATAAAGGAAATAAAAATTCTAGAGAAGAAGCCATCTACATTACCATCCGGGACACAAAAATAGGGCAAGTGTATGAGAGTAAGGAGATGGAAATCCTTCCCGTACGCATAGAGACAGCGACCTAACAAAAATTGTCTTTCAATACTATTACTCCCTCAACTCGACAAATTGTCTAGGCATGTGACAACGGCATCACACTTCACCTTAGAAGTGTGCGAGGTCGCCTTACATACTAATAGTTATCCTCAAATAAAATTATATAAGATAAATACAAAACTAACCTTCAACAATTCAATTTCTAAAAGATCTCCAAGTATAAATGGAAACAAAAATACCAATCCTCATGTGTGTCAATTACTAGGCAACAAAAATATATCTCCCCTCTCATGCGCACAACGTTAGTGAAAATCCCAACAATTTTTATCTTTATAATCTGAAATGTGAAAATCTGCCACATAAACCAACTAGGTGAATGTTTAAATCATCGTAAAAAGCACCAATTCCATTGTATCATCCGCCAAATATGCTGTTGTATCACTTGATTTTCTATTTCTTGAAAATATATCTAAATTAGTAGATTTAGAGTTAAATTTATTGTACAAATTTTAATTCTATTAATGAATATGTTGCATTGAGGATTGTTTAGGTTAAATCCTTCATAAGTTTATTACTGTGAAACAATAGTTCCATTGATTTTCCCAGGATATCAATTTTGCTGTCTATGTGATTTGTGCTTGTTTGATATGTTAATCAATTTAATCAAGAGCACAATTAATTAATTAATTATTTAGTTGAAATTGGATTAATTTTGTAACAACTAGGGCCTAAAACCCTAACAATTTTAATGAGTTTACTATCTGATGGGTCTATATATGACATACAACTTAGCATGCAGTATGAATCTTTTTTCTTTACTAATCTGGTTAAATGATTTTTTTGAAGACAAACTTGCAATGCTTTGATGATTTGATGTCACTAATTATTGCATCTCCTAAAGAATTGGTTTTCTTAGTATCTTTCATTCTGTGGCGGGGATTTTGTTAATGCTATTTGTGATGATGAAGTGTCTGTTTCGCTAGCTTATTTTTTGTCAACTTATTTTACTTTTCAGCTTATTTTTGTTACTATTCATGAGTTCTACTGTACTATTTCAACCAACATTTACCCTTATCTACAATATTTTCAACAAAAAGTTTTTAGTTTCAATAAAATAAACGAATCCCAAATAGACCCAAAGATATTAGAGTTACACCATTTGTTGGTTTTAATACTATAAGTTATTTGAAAATGTTCATTTCATGAATCCAATTTCTATATGGTTTTTTGTCATTGTCTTGTGTATCTTAAAATTTTGAACAGTTTGGGCAAACAAAGTAGTTCCTATAAGTTGAAACAAATACTTGTATGTCATTTGGTTTCTTGTTCAGATGAAAGATGCCTACTGTGACCATATATACCCAAATTTGCTGACCTGTAATTTCAGTCAGCTCCAATAACTGAACTCAATCTTTTAAGGTAAGTGTGATGCATAAGACAATTCTCAGCATGACTTTGAAATTGAGTTTTGATGATGCACAAAAAATTGTTAGTGAGTCAATGGTCCAAATGGAGAGCTCCAGAATATCTGCAAGGATGAACACACTCTTATAGAATGTTAGTGTAGGATCGGCCTATTAGCCAACGACCCTCCGATAATTTAGTCAGTACCTCACAAGATGTCCAAAAACTCTAAAAGCATAAGAATAAGAGAGCCCTTGTTTTTTGGAATGTAATATATTTAACTTCCTAATAGCTTTTGCAAGGTCGTCCATGTTTTACCAGTCATCTATTTGAAATTTAGACTATTTTGAATATATGATAATTTTTCTCTGGCCATATTTATCTTTTGCCCTTTGGATGGGGTGATTCCCTTGTCAATTGGATTCTAGGTTTTAATTTGGTGAGAAATGCTCAACAATTTTTTCTCATCTTTATGAATCTCAAATAAATTAAATACAAAAATACTGTTGATGTCACGAGGAAGAAACTCCAGCCAAACTAATAAAGGAAAAAAAAGACATTGTTCTCCTAACTAATACATGTGCTACTACATTGTTTTGCCTACATTTATGAACTGAGAGAAAAAGTACCTTTAAAGAGAGCCAGCAAAAGACAAAGTGTATTGACTAAGTGACCAAATTAAGAGTTGTGCATATCTCTATGAGGAAGTGCATTGATAACAATCTTTGAGTCACCTTCGAAAGTGGAGTGGTGGATGCCAATCTCTTGAGCAAACTTAACAGCTCGTCGAGAAGCAAAAATCTCCAAAATCACCACAAAGAATGGCAATGCGTAATTTTTTCTGATAAAGCTGTCAAAACATCCCCTTAATTGACAAATAAAATTTTGAAATAGCGATTGTCTATCAACATATAAAAATTGACTCTCTTAAAAATAATTTTAATTTTAATTATCCATTCCAAACTATAAGAATATTGTAATGTATTTACAAAACTGAACAATCATCATTTTGATTTAGAGTTGCCAAGAGCCTTGTTGTACTCAATCAACACTTTTTGATATTTCCAAAAGAGATGTTCATGATTTAAATCTTTTGTCTCCCAATGGTTAAATTATCCAAAAAAAAGAAAAATCTAATTCAGAGGTAACATGCAACATCTACCCCCAGTGTAGAAATTGCCTATAACATGAAAGTCTGCAGTCTAAACCCAAAACTAAATAAATTTAATAATCAACATTATATATTTGAGATTAATTTGTCCACTATTACGTTAGTTTATCCTTACGACCAAACTAGGACTACATATTTAATTTCAGCAATGCTCTAGCAAAAACTCCAATATAACAATTTTTGCACACAAGCCATAACTTGCAACTTAGCATAGCGATATTGACACCGGAATGTCTCATGCAAAAAATCACATATAACTTGGCTAAATTTGAACATCAAATTGGTGAAATTGCACTTGTGTCCCTTCCTTACCCTCCCAAAAAATCTATTATCAAATATTCCATACTATGGAAATTAAAATATAAATCTAGGGTCTTGAAAAAGGTATCAATAAAAACCAACTACAACTTTTGGTACATACAAATCCAGTACGTAGATATAGAACACCTTTTGACACTTAGAAATTTAGAATCAAGTCTCTTTGTCATGATAAATGTCAAGCTAATATTTTATATGAACAAGAACTAATTGAAGATATATCCCACATGTTAAAATATATTGAAATCGAAATCTCAGTAACTACTAACTAGAAAATATTGGTCAAAATATGGTAATATTCTAGATCTGTCACATACATGCTTATAAATTTGATTCTAACTGTGTACACTCAGCTTACAGGACTAGGAAACTCAAAAACTTTACTCCAGGATGGGACTGTCATCCAGAACTACTAGTGTGCTTTGGATTAGTTCGTTGTTAAAAGTAGACAAAAGTGCAATTATACCTAGAGGATGTGAGGCGTTAAAAAGCAACACATAAGCAAACAAGTTAAAAGGCTAAAAGAAAAAAACTAATCCAAACTCAAAAAGAAAGTCGTCATCAATCTTAGACACCAAACTACATACTAAAGATTTGAGATTTGTTGATCTAAATTGCCATGGCAATTTAGGCATGCTGACCTCCTACAAGACCAGCTGCCAATTCTTGAATCCGGGCCAGGTGTTTCTTTCCCTTCTGGTGAGATTCCAAGTCGACTTTAGAACCGCACCTTAAATTGCATATGTAACACCATAACGGAGAATGAGTGTTTTGAACAACTTTCTTTGAATTTTTTTGCAGGCCATGCACACCCCTTTGTTTGATATTAACTTCCTCTTTCAATCCATTGCTGGATGCAAATTTCTTTTGTGTCTGTTTAAGATGTTCGTGCTTCTTTGGTGTTGAAGTAGGGAAACCTTTGTTTTTGGCTCTGGTAATTAATTTAAGCTCCTCACAAGTGGCCCGGTGTCTCTTTCCTCGAAGGTGGGAATTTAAAGTTGTCTCACTTTGGGTTGTGACCTGACATATGGCACAAGTCCACTCTTTCTGGACTTCCATGAAATCAGGTATATTCTTTGTTGTATCCCTTTCTTTCATATCTGTTACTATCACTGTGCTTTTCTTAGTCTGAACAAGGGTAGACTCTATTGGAGTATCCTACAAGTGTAGCAAATTAAACAGAAATTAACAATAATGATTGAGAGTTGTGATAAATATACTTACCTAGGAAAAGACATGCCTTAATAATTTAAATGTGAATAGAAAATAGGTACCTAATTGCAGGATAACGTACGACCAACATTACCAATACTTTTATTTCTTTAATTTCAATATATATATGATTATGATTCCAACAATTTAGTATACAGTGGAGCGCGCTTATGAGCTCATTTACAACTCCAAAATCATTAACTAATCATGTCCAAATCATGTTTTGACATAGTTTCAGGCATCAAAAAACATGGTTTCTATGCATATTCATTTTTTTTTTTTTTTAGTGAATGTTTCTATGCATATACCTAATTCATAATATTTTTCACCCCTTTTAATAAAGAATTCAAATGACCACAAATTTAATAATGACCTTCTAAGTAAACAAAATGGGTGAACTTACCCTCTCAATTGCAGTGACTTCATTTTTCTCGGTTACTTCAACAGCTTTGATTTCTTCTGGCTCGATATTGTGCTCAATGAACTTTGACTGAATTAAGATAAATGAGAAGATAAGCTCATCAGGAAGTTTACGAATTAAATCGTTTGTTATAATGAAGACACACAAGAAATAATTTTTTTCCCCTTGCCTTCAGAAAATTCTCAATTCTTAATCAAATTTCAAAGAAATTTTAATTTAAAAATAAACATGAGTCTAAGATACTACTGATGCTATCACACGCTCAAAGCTTTTAAGTACAGAAATATCTTGTTCATACAATCTTCCTCACCTCTGTTTTGGGTTTGCCTTACATTCATATAACTTAAACGCTTATGAGCTCATTTACAACTCCAAAATCATTAACTAATCATGTCCAAATCATGTTTTGACATAGTTTCAAGCATCATAAAACATGGTTTCTATGCATATTCATTCTTTCTTTTTTTTTTTTTTTTTTTTTGAGTGAATGTTTCTATGCATATACCTAATTCATAATATTTTTCACCCCTTTTAATAAAGAATTCAAATGTCCACAAATTGAATAATGACCTTCTAAGTAAACAGAATGGGTGAACTTACCCTCTCAATTGCAGTGACTTCATTTTTCTCGGTTACTTCAACAGCTTTGATTTCTTCTGGCTCGATATTATGCTCAATGAACTTTGAATGAATTAAGATAAATGAGAAGATAAGCTCATCAGAAAGTTTACAAATTATATCATTTGTTATAATGAAGACACACAAGTACTAATTTTTTCCCCCCTGCCTTCAGAATATTCTCAATTCTTAATCAAATTTCAAAGAAATTTTAACTTAAAAATAAAATTGAGTCTAAGATACTACTGATGCTATCACATGCTCAAAGCTTTAAGTACAGAAATATCTGTTCATACAATCTTCCTCACCTCCGTTTTGCGTTTGCCTTGCATTCATCTAACCTAAACGCTATAGTTTACAAATATACAAATCTTATCTGCATCAGCATGTATATGTATACCACAAGTACAGAGCCAACTTTCAATGAAATTGATCATGTAATAAAATGAACTAGCCAATCTCAGGAATTACTATCCCTAACATACCTCACTAGAAAGAAGTTCCTTTGAAGCTTCAGATTCATTCTGTTTCTGGTATCTCTCTGCCTCAGCAGGAAAGTCATCTCTCTTTAGATAAGGCTCCTTCCACTCATTGAACAAGTTGATGACAAATTGTGGTTCCAAGGAGAGACAAGGTTGGACAAGGAGTTCATAGAAATAGAGAGCACCGCTGAAGTGAGGAATCATCAATCCGCACATGATTATTAGCTTCAAGCCAGGCCAGAATGGTAGCCTGATATGGACACAGTGTTACCAAAAATTTAAAAAAACTATGTAAATAATGTAAAAGATAAGATAATCAACTAGCTCTGGATGATGAAGCACATTGAAAATTATGTGACATAATTCTCCAATTCTTCATAAAACTACCCATGAACAAGAAGTAGAGGAAAAGAGAGAAGATAACCTACGGCCACATTTTGGTAACTATAAATGACTGAACTATGAGGATTCTGAAAGTGATCAATTGTTGATTATGAAAATCCAGAACAATTATAATGCTTTACCTATATTCACATTTCAATTTACTATACCATTCAATACATTTTCATAGACTGTAAAGCATAGCTGATTTGGGAAATCTCTTAAGTAATCAAAGTTATACAACAACTTGGCAGAAAATGCACGAGGGAGAATTTGTCTGAAACCTTTCTCTCATCAACGATCAATCTATGGTTCCCACAAAATTTAAAAGCTTTAGATATAAAATAAACAGAGAGATATATAGAACTTAGTAGGAGCCAGGCAATAAGGCAACCAAAAAGAAATATCAAATGGACTGTAAAAAAATTACCATTCAAGAAGCTTCATGAAAGCATGCTCAAAGAGTGAAATCAACGAATAGAGAACCCAGTAAGCGACCAACTTCCGAGTGTCCGAATTCGAATTACTCTCAATAGCACAAATTGAGGCGCATCTATCAAGAATACAATCATCATTATCATCACCACCACCTCCATATATATAATGAAAGGAGGGAAATAAGCAACACTAGTCAGAGAGAGAGACTTACAGAGGATACCCCAAAGAGAAGAAAGGCCTGCAAGTACGTGACAAGAAAAGAAGGGATAAATGCGTGAAATTAAACAGAGAAAATCACCTATAATGTATTAATGTGCGTGTAAGAATGTGTATAATAGGATGTATGTAATAAACTCTACCCTAATCATAAAAAGAAAACAACAATTCTGAAAGTTTTGAGAGAAATAAGGCATAACCCATGAAACTCATTTCAGTTTGGAAAAGAAAAAAAGAAAAAAGAAAAAAAGAAAAACAGAGATATACCATGCAAATTGGTCAAAGCATTTCAATGCAAATAAGAAATAGCCCACGAAACCCATCTCTAATTAAACTCAACTCTCTGGTGTGGTCTTTTTCTTGAATCTCCAACTCGAAGCAAAAGATGATTGAAATGGTGAGAAGATTGGAAGAACGCAAAAGACAAAACGTTACGACGTATTAGCAGGAATATTAATTTGAAAAGTGAAAAAAAGGCCGTGAAAGAGTAAAGTTAATTTAATCTTCTTGGAATCAGAGATGACCTTTCGGTATCTTCATCGTTACTTAAAGTAAGTTAAATGCCAAGAGATGACGACGCCATTCTTGCATCGTGGTACGTCATTGTCGTATATATACGAGGAAGGAGAACCAATTAAGGTTTTTGCTACTCTCTCTTGTATGCCGACATTGCAGAACTAAATCGGAATGAGTGACGTGTGCTGGATAAAGTAGAATTGTCCAACAGTTGGTGAGTATAGAAATTCTTCTCGTACGGAAAGTAGAGATGCACATGCACAAGATGCATGATTCACGTGCTAATTAAAAGGGATTTTGATTCTTTTCAATTCTCTATTACAGGAGTGTAATAGAGTCCAAATCTTCTGTCTCGTCAATTGTGCTCCACTTTATATTCCACTAATAAAATTTAGACAACTAAATTTTATTAGTGGAGCATGAAGTAGAGCACAATTGATGAGACAGAAGATTTGGACTCCTATTATAGAATATTGAGTAACAAATTACGTTTGAAAAGAAGTTTTTCTTTCTTTTTGGGTTAGTTGTGTAAATGGTTCTTAATCCATATAATTATTCATTCTTATTCAAAGTTGTCAAGAGCCTTGTTGTAACTCAATTAATACTTTTTGGTATTTTTAACAAAGATTTCCATGATTCAAATATTTTATCTTCCAACAGTCAAATTAACCAAAAAAAAAAAAAAAAAAATCTTAATTCTAAGTTAATATGCAATATCTACCATCCCTAATGTAGAAATCGTGAAAGTCTATGCAGTCAACACCCAAAATTACAGTGTACTCTGGATTGTCTTTTTTGTTGAAAGATGACCAAAGAAGTGAGGCTTTAAAATGCAACACAACCAAACAACTTAAAAAAAGAAGAAAAAAAGAAAAAGAAAAATCCAAACTCACAAAATAAAGATGACATCAATCTTAGTCACCAAACTACTAAGATTTGTCAGCTGTTAATCTAAATTGCCAAAGTAATTTAGGCATGCTGACCTTCTACAAAATTTGCCAACTCCTGAATCCGGGCCAAGTGCTTCTTTCCCTTAAGGTGAGCATCCAAGTTATTATTGGGGCACCTTACGTTACATATGTAACACAATTGCAGAGATCGAATGTCCTGAACAATTTTCTTAGAATTTATTTGTAGACCATGCACATCCCATTGTTTTATATTAACTTCCTCTTTCAATCCATTGCTGGATGCACATTTCTTTTGTGTCTGTGTATGTTCATGTTTCTTTGTTGTTGAAGTAGGGAAATTTTTCTTTTTGGCTCTGGTAATTGCTTTTAGCACCTCACAATTTGCCTTGTGTCTCTTTCCTTGAAGGTGGGAATTCAAAGTTGTCTCACTTTGGATTTTGACCTTACATATAGCACAAGCCCACTCTTTCTGGACTTCAGTGAAATCTCTTTTTCTTGATAATTGGACTTCAGTGAAATCAGGTGTACTCTTTGAGGTTACATTCATATCTGTAAGTGTCTCTGTGCTTTTCCCAATCTGAACAAGGGTGGACTCTATGGGAGTAACCTAAAAGTGCAGCAAATTAAACAGAAATTAACAATAGTGATTGATAGTTGTGATACATATATTTACTGAGGAAAAGACTTGCCTTAATGATTTAAATGTGAATAGAAAATAGGTATCTAACTGCAATATAATGTACGATCAACACTACCAATAATTTTATTTCTTTAATTCCAATATATATATATATATATATATTCCACACGCTTATGAGTTCATTTATTACAACTCCAAATTCATTAACCAATCATGTCCAAATCATGTTTTGACATAGTCTCAAGCAACATGGTTTCTATGCATATTCCCTTCTTCTTTTGTTTTGTTTTTTCTTTTTCTTTTTTTTTCCCCTCCTTTATGAGCAAATGTTTCTATCCTTATTCGAAATTCATAAAAATTTTCACCCCTCAAGAAATGCCCACATATTGTATTATGACCCTCCAAGTAAATAGGAAAGGAGAACTTACCCTCTCAATTGCAGCAACTTCATTTTTTTCTGTTACTTCAACATCTTCATTTTCTTCTGTTACAACTTCATTTTCTTTTGTTACTTGAACATCTTCATTTTCTTCTGTTAGTTGAACATCTTCATTTTCTTCTGTTACTTCAACATCTTTTGTTACTTCAACATCTTCGTTTTCTTCTGTTACTTCAATATATTCATTTTCTTCTGTTACGTCAACATCTTCATTTTTTTCTGTTACTTCAAAATGCAACACAACCAAACAATTTAAAAAAAAAAAAAAAAAAACTAAACCAAAATCACAAAACAAAGTTATCATCAATCTTAGTCACCAAACTACTAAGATTTGTCAGCTATTAATCTAAATTGCCAAAGTAATTTAGGCATGCTGACCTTCTACAAAATTTGCCAATTCCTGAATTTGGGCCAAGTGCTTCTTTCCCTTTAGGTGATCATCCAAGTTATCTTTACTGGGACACCATACGTTACATATGTAACACAATAGTGGAGATTGAGTGTCTTGAACAATTTTCTTAGAATTTATTTGCAGGCCATGCACATCCCATTGTTTTATATTAACTTCGTCTTTCAATCCATTGCTAGATGCACATTTCTTTTGTCTGTGTATGTTCATGTTTCTTTGGTGTTGAAGCAGGGAAATTTTTCTTTGGACTTCAGTGAAATCAGGTGTACTCACATTCATATTTGTAAGTGTCTCTGTGCTTTTCCCAGTTTGAACAAGGGTGGACTCTATGGGAGTAACCTAAAAGTGCAGCAAATTAAACAAAAATTAACAATAGTGATTGATAGTTGTGATACATACATTTATCGAGGAAAAGACCTGCCTTAATGATTTAAATGTGAATAGAAAGAATAGAAAATAGGTATCTAATTGCTATATAATGTACGATCAACACTACCAATACTTTCATTTCTTTAATTCCAATATATATATATATATATATGTATGTATGTATGTGTGTGTATATATTCCACACGCTTATGAGTTCATTTATTACAACTCCAAATTCATTAACCAATCATGTCCAAATCATGTTTTGACATAGTCTCAAGCAACATGGTTTCTATGCATATTCCTTTCTTCTTTTGTTTTGTTTTTTTTTTTTTTTTTCCCCCTCCTTTATGAGCAAATGTTTCTATCCATATTCGAAATTCATAAACCTTTTCACCCCTCAAGAAATGCCCACATATTGTATTATGACCTTCCAAGTAAATAGAAAAGGAGAACTTACCCTCTCAATTGCTGCAACTTCATTTTCTTCTGTTACTTCAACATCTTTGTCTTCTTTCTGCCCAACATTGTTCTCTATGGACTTTGACTAAATTAAGAATCATTTAACATAAATGAGAAGATAAACTCATCAGGAAGTTCATGAGTTAAATAATTTATTATAATGAAGAAACAACTACTAATGGTTTTTCTTTCCTGCCTTCAGAATAACATCTCAATGGCCTAATTAAATTTCAAAGAAATTTGAACTTAAAAATAAGCTTGATTATAAGATACTACAGATGCGACTACACTCAAACATTAAGCACAGATATATACGTTTGTACACTCTTCCTAACCTCAGTTGTGGGTTAATTTGCCTTACATACATACCTAAACCCTATAGTTTACATGTATTTGAACCTTATCCGCACATATATGCAGACACAAAACGATCCCTCAAGTATAGGGGCAATTCTCATTCAAACTGATCCAGTGATAAATCCTCTAATCAGAGATTAACTAGCCATGCAATCTCAGCCCCACTTGGCAGCCTAATTACTACCCCTGATATACCTCATCACTAGAAATAAGATTCTCTGAAGCTTCAGATTCATTCTGTTTCTGGCATCTCTCAGCTGCCTCAGTAGGAATGTCATCTCTCTTTAGACAAGGCTCCTTCCACTCATTGAAGAAGTTGATGACAATTTGTGGTAACAAGGAGAGACAGGGTTGGACAAGGAGTTCATAGAAATAGAGAGCACCGCTGAAGTGAGGAATCATCAACCAGTACATGATCATTAGCTTCATGTGAGGCCAGAATGGTAGCCTGATATGGACACAGAAAGAGTTACTAAAAGTTAGATAAAGCAAGTAAATAATGTAAAATTTGAATGATGATGAATCACATTGAAAATTATGAAACATGATTCTCCAATTCTTCATAAAATGACTGAACTATGAGGATTCTGAAGGTAGTTGTCAATTGTTGATTGTGAAAATGCAGAAAGAATAAAATGCTTTACTTATATTCACATTTCAATTTAGTATACCATTCAATACAATTTCAGGGACTGAAAAGCATAACTGATTTGGGAAATCAATGAAGAACGTAAAAAAAAAAAAAAAAAAAAAAATGCACATGCAAGTGAATTTTTCCGAAACCTTACTATCATCAACGATCAAACTATATATGGTTCCCACAAAATTTAAAAGCTTCAGATATATATACAATAAACAAATGGATACTTATAGGGGCAAGGCAATAAGGCAACCAAACAGAAACATATAATGAAGGTTAACAAAATTACCACTCAAGAAGCTTCATGAAAGCATGCTCAAAGAGTGAAATCAACGAATAGAAAACCCAAAAAGCGATCAACTTCCGAGTGTCCGAATTCGAGTTACTCTCAATAGCACAAATCGAAGCACATCTATTGAGAATACAATCATCATTATCATCATCACCACCCCTTCCACCTATATATATATATATATATATAACAAAAGGAGTGAAAGAAACAACACATGTAAGAGAGAGATACTTACAAAGGATACCCCAAAGAGAAGAGAGGCCTGCAAGTACGTGACAAGAAAAGAAGAAAGTATAAACATGTGAAATTAAAAAGAGAGAATCACCTACAGTGTACTCATGTGTGTGTAATAAAAATGCGTATAATAGGGTGTGTGTGTAAACCCTAATCATAAATTAGAGAACAATAGTTCTGAGTATTTTGAGAGAAATAAGACATAACCCATGAAAGCCATTTCAGTTTTAAAAAAAGAAAAAAAAAAAAGAAAAGAAAAGAAAAAGAAAGCAGAGATATACCATGCAAATAGGTCAAAGCATTTCAATGCAATTAAGAAGAGGTAGCCCACGAAACCCATCTCTAAACTCAACTCTCTGGTGTGGTCTTTCTCTTGAGTCTCCAACAACTCGAAGCAAAAGATGATTGAAATGGTGAGGAGAATGGGAGAAAGAAAAGACAAAGCGTTACAACTTAGAAACAGGAATATTAAAAAAAAAAAAAAAAAAAAAAAAAAAAAAAAAAAGGCAGTGAAAGAGTAAAGTCAGCTTATTCTTCTTGGAAGCAGAGATGACCATTCGGTATCTTTCTCATTACGTAAAGTAAGTTTGATGCCATGAGATGACGATGCCCTTCTTTCATCATAGTCATATACATGAGAAAGGAGAACCAATTATGATTTTTGCTACTCGCCCGTGTAGGCCATTGCAGAACTAAATAGGTTTGCATGATGACACGTGTGCTGGATAAAGTAATTGTAAAGAGGAGTTGTGATGCACATACACAACGGCACAAGTCGATACATGTGCTAATTAAAAGGGGTTTTGATTCTTTTCAATTCTCTACTATGGAATATGGAGTAACAAATTACTATTGAAAAGAAGTGTTTGTTTCTTTTTGCCTTTTTAATTCAAACCATTTTAACACTAACAAAAAAAAAAAAAATTTTATATTCCTAATATTTTCAAACTTTTACAAAAAATTATAAGTAGTGTTGTTACAAATTGTTATTAGTGGGAAAAAAGTAATTTTTATGTTAGATTACTACTTATGATTTATTGTTAAAGTATTGTGAAAATGTATGTTGTGAACTAGACAAGAAAAAAGCATCAATCTTACTACTCAGAACACAAAAATAAAGAGGAATCAAGAGTAAGAAGATGAGAATTCTTCCCCATACATAAAGACAATGACCCATCATCACAAGTCAAAGTAGCAGTGGTTCAATACTATCATGCACCTAACCCAATGAATGGATTAGGCACACGACAACAGTCGCACACTTCACCTTACAAATATACAAGGCCTACTTGCATATGTACTCATAATTATTCTTAAAGAAAATGATATCAAATAAATCCAAAGCTAACCTTCAACCATTCAATTTCCAAAAGATCCCCAAGTTTAATGGAAGCAAGAATCAATCTCCATGTGTGTAAAGTACTAGAGACAACAAAAATATACTAATTATTACAAGTTCAATTTTATCCCAAATTTCTAAGATCCTCTCAACTGCACAAAACCTGTTATCTTCATAATCTGAAATGTGTAAATCTCTGCCTCCTCTCTTTGGAATCCTTAGAACTCACTAATGAGTCTAATGGTGGCCGGCTGAGTTTTTAACCTAGTGTATATATATTACTAACCCAATATCAAAATTACTAATTAAGTTGCACTTAAAAAATATCGCTCTATTTTTTTTTTTTTTTGGTTGCCTTTAATGATTATTATTATTATTTGCTTTGGAACCAGTTATTACAATTTGCAAATACATTTTAAGGTCTTAGGCAATAAATTTGAGAGTGTATTTTTTAAATATTTATATATCTATTAAATATTTTTTAATATACTTTATGTATTATATTTTTGTTTTGGTTTAAAAAAAAAAATTCTTCTTATTTTTTGAGATGCCAAATTGCTAATTAGATTTTTGTATTTAAGTTTTATTAACATATCTTTTATAAGTTGTTAGGAAAATTGATTATTAGTGATTATATATTCAGCATACTTATAACAATTTATTTTTTGGTGAAACAGTTTACAATTTCAATTGGGTTGGATTTATATTGGCTCAATATTATGGGGGTCTTTCTTGAAGGCGACAGGAAAAAAAAAAAAAAAGTAAGACCCAACTAAATTTTTTCTTTTAAAAAAATTCAATTACATCATTACAATTTCAGGGGTCTTTTGTTTTGTTCATGTAATGGTAGCCTAGCTTGGGACCCTTTATAAATTTTGGAAGAAATGAGGCCCTAGGATTACACCTAAGCGGCCGAAGCCTAGAGTCGGCCCTAAGCTAAAGAGTTTGCTTCTCTGATGACATGATTTACCAACCAATATGAAGCAAGAGATTATAAATTAATAATGTTTGCAATAATTTTTGCAATTTTCCAATGGGGAAGAGAAAGAGAGCATGCTATAGGTTTAATTACGTTTAAAGCATCATCTCCCAAAATAAAATTGGTAATACCCTCTTCAATCAAAATTTTCATTGCAAAAAGAGTTGTCTTGCCTTTTTCCAAAAAAAAAAAAAATCACCAGGATCCGAAGAAGTAGACCATATATAAGAAGAGGTAAAACTTATTGTGACACACGGCTGAAAGAGTTACATAAGAGCTGTGAATCTGAATCAAGGGAGTCAATACCGTACAGGAGGCTGTACCGGTTTGGCCAGCGGTACGATATATTTTGGATACCGGTCAATACCAGTATACCGTTTCGGGTTTATCGATATTATTTTATATATATATATATATATAGATATACTTATTATTTATTTAGAATTATTTATAAATCTATATAAGAATCCTTAAATTTATAATACCATATTTCTCTAAATTAATTGCTTATTTTAATATGATTATTTCTAGCTCAAATATCAACCTATTAATATAACTTGACATACTAGATTTTAATAATAATAAAAAGCTAAAAAGATGCTGTTAATTATTAGAAAAAAAAAAAGAAAAAAAAAAAAAAGAAAGAGAAATGATATTTGAGTGGCAGCCAGCCTAGATAAGTCAAGTATATTTGAAATTTGAACTCATTAGAGTTCACGTGGGTTGTCAGAAGACTCAGAACTCACACAAAACAATTAAACAAGAACCACACACAAACAACTAAAAAAGAAGGCACAAGAAGGGAGGTTCAGTCTCGGTCAAAACTGAAGAAGAAGAAGAAGAAGAAGAAGAAGAAGAAGAAGAAAAAAGAGAAGCGGCTGGATAAAACAGAAGAAGGAAGGCTGAGGGAATGGTCGACAACATGGGAACAACCAATGAAGACGGCATCGTGAGCTTTCTGCTGCAAACTTTTTCCATTTTCTTCAAGTTTTTAGTATTGCTCGGTTTCCAATTTTCGGCCGAGATGTCCGATATTCGGCGGTATGTCTAGTATAGTCCGGTAAGGACCGGTATTTTAAGTGGTATGAATCATGGATTTTTCTATATCGGTTCACCTGCCGATACAATAAATTTCGACCATACCGGCTGGTACGGTACGGAATTGACTCCACTAATCTGAATTGTGATACATAAAATTTGGGCCATAGACATATTGTACATGAGCTTATTGAACTCGCAACAGATTTGCAGAATAGTGTCCTTTTCTTTTTTATTCAAAAATGGGAAGGTAGTACATTCATATGATAGTATTATCTCACAAACCTAAGTTTATGTACATGGTAGAATGTCATGTATTATTTATTTATTTATTTATTTATGGGATGAGAATTGATGGGACTGACGAGACCTCTTTCCTTGGACGACCTCATCAAATACATTCGTCCACCTCGACATGGCATGGATGAAGGTAGGCAAGTCATTAATAAGAGGATTCAATACCTCAAACAATTACCAACTAGTTGTTAGACTGTTGAAGCCTCATCAAAATTTGCATTAATAAGCCCTAAGGCGTTACAAGAAGAGCACTAAAACCACAATTAAGGCTCTAACGGCTAGAAACTATAAAACTATGTGTACACACTCATCAGAGGCAAAGGAGGTACATAATTTTCTTCCTAATATACTCTTATACTAATATTCAAAACTTTCTTACTTCTCATGAAAAGCTTCTATACACTAACTTTAGCATCGAAGACGTTGTGGCAAGTACCACACCAGTGACCATCTTAGGAGACCCTTTGTTCTACATTTTCAGGGGTTCTGGTGAGGATTTAGCTCCATTTGGATGAACCTACAGGGCTGATGATTTACACATCATCAGTTTGGCGCTATTTGTGGGGAATGACATTTTCGCACTTAGGTTCGAAAGCATGGTTCCAATCAATTCCCAAATTCAGATGGAGTCTAATTAAGATTCTGCAACATTAGCCCTGCAAATCCAGGCGCAAAAGAGCTCACCAAACAGAACCAGGAGATGAGGCTGCGACTTCAACAAGAGGAGAACTGGTCCAGGATCAATCAAGAAGACAAGGGAGATAGTCAAAGAAGGAGTGACCGTCAAAGGCCAGCCACTTCAGATGGACCGAGCTCAGATCTTCTTCGGGAAATGAAAAAGGAGATGGACGAGCTAAAGAATGCAATTAAAGGAAAAACAGATCGAAGCCTAGATAGAATGGTCAGGACGACAGATTCACCCTTTACGGCGACAATTTTAGAATGCCCAGTGCTGTCAAAGTTTCACCTGCCTCAACTTGAACTGTTTAACGGACTTAAGGACCCCCTAGACCACCTCAACACTTTTAAGACGACACTAGGTCTCCAATAGCACCCTGAAAAAAATATTGTGTCGCTATTTTCTCACCACTCTCAAAGGAGCTGCAAGGGAACGGTTCACGAAGTTACTAACATCGTCCATCGACAGCTTTGAGCAGTTGAGCAGTTCCTTCCTATACTACTTTGTCGGAGGACAGTGCCCGAGGAGGCCAACAAACCACTTACTCACCATCAGACAAGGAGAGGAGGAGACCCTAAGGTTATATGTGAAGCGTTTCACTTAGGAAAATCTAGAGGTAGATGAAGTTAATGACAAGGTGCAACTAACAACCTTTAAAGCCGGATTGAAGTCCAGGGAGTTCGTGGTCTCACTTGTAAAGAATCCTCCAAAAATAGTGGCAAAAATGCTCTTGAAGGCACAAAAGTACATGAACGTTGAGGAAGCCTTAGCCGTGATAAAAGACGTGGAGAAAACTAGTGAAAAAGGATGGAAAGAAGTCGACCAGAGAGGATGAAAAAGAGAGCGTTCAGATCGTCAGACTAACAATGGGGGTAAAAGGAAAGACAAAAAAGCTCATCGGATGGTAGAATTTACTGCTTTAGTCATGCCTATTGACAAAATTTTGGCATAGATTAAAGATGAGCACTACCTTAAATAGCCTAGGCCATTACATTCATCACCCAACGTGTGTGATAAGAAAAAGTATTGTCGTTTCCACAAGGATCACAGACATTACACAAAGGATTGCAAAGACTTGAAGGAACAAATAGAGGAGCTCATATGAAAAGGGAAACTGCAGAGGTTTGTGAAGAAAGGAGAACCTAGTAGGTCCAGGGATGATGACAAGGACAAGAGCAAAGCCTTACCAAGGGACAAGGACAATACGTCCCAACATCCACCAAGCATGACCGGGGAGATAAAGACAATCATATGCAGGCCATCCATATGAGGGTCTTTCAAATTTCTCAAGAAGTCATATCAAAGGTAGGTGGATAACGTCCACAAAATATCCCCTTTGAAACAAAGATGAATAGACAGGGACATGTTTTTCTCTCAAGAAGACGCTAGAAGAGTGAAGTAACCTCATGATGACCCCTTGGTCATAATGCTCACGATAGAAGGATTCAACACCAGGAGAATCCTCGTACATAATGGCAGGTCCGTGGACATTATCTATTTCTCCGCCTTCCAACAATTGAAACTAGATCTAGGAAGGCTATGCCTTTTTGAGTCCCCCTTCATCAACTTCAATGAGGACAAGGTGTATCCCAAAGGCATAGTAACGTTAGCAGTCACAATAGGATCTTATCCACCATAGTTGACTCATCAATTGGATTTCCTAATGGTAAACTGTCCCTCTTCATATAATGTGATCATTGGAAGGCCTACACTTAACTATTGGAAGGTAGCCATGTCCACCTATTGCTTGAAGGTAAAATTTCCAATGGAAAACAGTATAGGTGGCATAAAGGAGATCAAGTACTGGCTAGGGAGTGCTACCAAGTAGTGTTGGCAGCCAAGGAAAATCATACGTAGATAATTGAGGAAAAAAAAGAGGAGGAGGTGGAAGCCCTAGAAACTGTGGAGTTGGTAGATAGGGAACCAACGAAGACTACCAAAGTAGGGATGACCATGAGTCTAGGCATGAAGGAGAAGCTAGTCCTCGAAGCCACGAAGACATGCCTGGCATGTCCCCGGAGATTATCCAGCAAAGGTTAGATATGGATCCCAAGAGAAAGCCCGTCCAACAGAGACGACCAGTGTTTGCTCCAGAATGAAACTAGGCAATCATGGACGAAGTAAATAAACTTTTAGTAGCGGGCTTCATCCTTGAAGTCTACTACCTGGATTGGTTGGCCAACGTTGTCCTCGTAAAGAAGACCAATGGAAAATAGAGGATGTACGTGGACTTCACAGAATAAGGCCTGCCCAAAGGACAATTTCCTATTGCTGAGGATAGACCAGATGGTGGACTCCATAGCAGGGCACAAGCTTCTGACTTTTATGGATGCATTCTCGAGATACAACCAAATAAAGCTAGTAGAGGAAGACCAGGAGAAAACTGCATTCATCACAAGCTAAGGACTCTACTACTACAAGGTGATGCCCTTTAGGCTGAAAAATGCAGGAGCAACCTACCAAAGGTTAGTAAAGAAGATATTTAGTAAACAAATCAAGAGGAACATGGAAGTGTATATGGACGACATGCTCGTCAAGAGTAAAGAAGAGTCTACTTACCTGGATGACCTCCAAGAGACGTTCACGACCCTTAGATGATATCAAATGAAGTTAAACCCTAGCAAGTGCACCTTTAGGGTGATGTTAAGGAAGTTCTTAAAGTTCATGATGTCCTAGAGGGGAATAGAAGCAAACCCAGAGAAGGTCTGAGCCATGCTGGAGATGGCGTCACCCAAAATCGTGAAGGAAGTCCAGAAGTTCATAGGAAGGATAGTAGTGCTCAACAGGTTCATCTCCAAAGTGACAGACAAATGTCTGCCCTTCTTCAAGACATTAAAGCAGGTTTTTGTTTGAACGGACAAGTGTGAGAAAGCCTTCTAGGAACTCAAGCGGTACCTGAGGAATCCACCCTTCCTAAGTCCGTCCAAGGAGGGAGAAAATTTGTATTTATACTTGGTAATGTCAGCTACAGTTGTGAGTGTTGCCTTGATTCGAGAAGAGGATAGAAGACAACTCCCAGTCTACTATGTCAACCAGGCCTTCTAGGGGGCAGAAGCCAAATACCCGCGGATAGAGAAGATTACATTCACTTTGATTTTCACTTCACGCAAATTGTGCCCTTATTTCTAGAAGAATCCTATCTTGGTAATGACAGACCAGCCTATAAAGAATGCAATAAATAAGCCCGAGGCTGCAAGAAGGATGATCTAGTGGGCTATAATGCTCAGTCAATTCGACATAGAATACCATCCCAAGACAACTATTAAGGCACAAGCGCTGACAGACTTCATTGTTGAATTTATAATCCCCGACGAGGAGGGGGATACGGATGAGGTGGAAAGATGGATGATATAGACTGACGGTTCGTCAATCCAAAAGAGGGGCACAATAGGGATCATTATCATTACCTCTGAATGAGAGACGCTCAAGTACGGAGTTCAGTTAGCATTCCTAATCACAAACAATAAAGCTGAATATGAAGGAGTGCTAATAGGATTAAGGGTCGGAAAAGCACTAAGAGTGAAAAACTTGCTCCTCTAGAGTGACTCAAAGCCCGTCATAGGCCAGATAAAGGGGGAATTCGAAGCAAAGGAGGAGAAGATGCAAAAATATCTAAAGTTGACGAAGCTTTTGACACAAGAATTTGACCAAGTCAAGTTCACACAGATCCCCAGAGGCCAGAACGTAGGGGCAAACGAGTTGGCAAAACAATCGTCGTTAGAAGAAGGACCAACGAGCAAAGACCTAGAGATTGAAGTCCAGAGACACCTCAATATCGAATAAGTCCACGCCTTCACAATCCAGAGTGAAAGCAGCTGGATGACCCCAATCTTATCATTCCTTCAAGATAGATGGCTCCCACAGGACGTCAAAGAAGCAAAGAAGGTCAGGAAGAGGGCAGCGAGGTTCACAATCTTGAACGATTTCCTGTACAAGAGAGGCTTCTCCATGCCCTACCTGAGGTGTGTCAACGAGGAGGAGGCCAAATATGTTTTGGAGGAGATCCACGAAGGAATTGTGGAGATCGTGTAGGCCTAAAATCCCGGATAAGCAAAGTTATCCGAATGGGTTACTTTTGGCCTACCCTGCAGAAGGATGTAAAGGAGTTCGTCAAGAAATGTGATAAATGCCAGAGGTTTGGTAACATCCAGTGCATCCCATCTGAAAAACTGACGATGATATCTTCTCCATGGCTGTTTGCTCAGTGGAGACTTGACATCATTGGCTTATTATCCCAAGGTAAAAGACAGGTAAAATTTTTACAAGTTGCCATTGATTATTTCACAAAATGGGTTGAAGCAGAGGCACTATCAACTATCACGGAGGTGAAGGTCTAGAACTTTGTATGGAAGAATATAGTATGCCGATTCGAGATACCACAGACGATCATATCAGACAACGAGCGAAAATTTGATAGTCAAGGTTTTAGGGAATTCTACTCGGGGCTAGGAATCAAGAAGCAGTTCTCATTCCCTGGTCAACCCCAAGCTAACGACCAGATAGAAGTGACGAACAGGACCTTACTTAAGATCATCAAGGCTTGGCTGGATGAGGCGAAAGGCACATGGCCGGAAGAGCTGCCTAATGTTTTGTGGGCATATAGGACTATAGCAAGAACCCCAACAAGAGAGACCCCCTTCAATCTCACCTATGGCACCGAAGCAATTATTCTAGTTGAAGTAGGAGTAACTAGCTTGAGACGAGAAGCTTTCCACGAGGACAATAATGACGATCAATTAAGAGCCAACTTGGGTTGCTTGGACGAATCTAGAGACAACGCATCACGCAAGATGGTAGAGTACCAGTAGAAGGTGTCTGAGTACTACAACAGAAGAGTGAAGCTCAGACGACTTAATATTGGAGACCTCGTCCTACACAAAGTCACACCTGACACCAAGAACCCAGCTTAAGGAAAGCTCGGCCCAACCTGGGAAGGACCCTACAGAGTCACTTATTATTCCAAGCAAGGTAGCTATCACCTGGAAACGTTGGTCGAGAGGAAACTGCCACTACCATGGAATATCAAGCATTTGAAACAATACCATCAGTAGATGTAGTGGACTAATGTATTCATGTTTAAAATAAAGCAATAAAAGTACTATTCAGCTAGTGTGATGCATGTAAAAAAAGAACAAAATTGGCTAAGTAATAAGATTCCGCATAGACGAATGTAAAATACTAATGAAGCAAAGAATGGCAAGATCCCTTCAATGAGTGTAAGTTACAGAAAATTGGCTAAGTAACAAAATTCTGCCTAGACAGATGTAAGTTACTAATGAAGTAAAAAATGACAAGATCTCTTAAATTGGTATAAGTCAACCATAAATTGGCTAAGTAACAAAATTCCGCATAGACGGATGTAAGTTACTGATGGGGCAATACCCCTTCAATGAGTGTAAGCCTCAAGAAAAATTTTAACTAAGTGACAACAATACAAGTTACTAACGAAGAAGAAATAACTAAGGGAACAAAGTAGGCAATGATCGCGCAAAGACAAGAATGTAAACAAGTAAGTATAGAATTATAAATATAAATAAAGGCCTAAAGACAATGGGTAACCAGCATTGTGTCATCATTATAATTAAAAGCCCATAAACACTGGGCAAGAAAAAATTGTTCTCAAACTAGAATGAAAACATTGTTCTAAAAGTAGAATTAAAAAGCCCAAAGAACACCGGGCACCCAAAACAAAAGATCACAAGAAAAAAGGGGGCAAACATGAAGCAAGATAGGTTCAGCAGCTGCATCATCACTAGTTGGAGGCGAAGGAGCGTTCCCAGGAGCATCACCCTTAAGAGTTGTGGATTGGGAGGTTTCATCAGCTACCATTTCTTTGTCCACCTCTTCAAGGTCTAGATTCTCTAAGTCCACTTCGACGGGATGTTTGGCGAGATACTGCCTTAGGAGCTCAAAACCTTTGAAGTACCAGCTGAATAGGACGGTGTTGTACTCCTCTGTTAGCTAGAAGGCTTCCATGGACTTCGTAGCAATTGTCTTGATTTTTTCTCTCGCGGCCAAAAGTTGCTTGTCCTTCTCTAGAGTCAGCTGTTTCTCTGCCCTCAAATCATCAAACAGGATCTTAGCCTTTTCCTTGATGGTGTTGGCCTCGTCCATAGCAATGATCAAGTCCTTCTTTAGTTTGGAGTTCTCTGCCTCCAGAGCCTCCATCTTGGACATCGCGAACACGACCTTTGCCTCCTGAGTAAGGTACTCCAAAGTGATATGAATGCTCTCCCCCAGTACTTGAAAAGAAAAGTAAAGTTTTCAAGACGATGTAAGACGAAGAAAAAGAAAAGGGTAAAATTGCACAAGTACAATACCTGTACGAGCTTGTGGATATGACGACCCACAACTTTGTCAGAAGGCGCACCAGATAAAACTTTCAGGTCCTTGGCAGTAAAGATCTATTGTGCCCTCGACAATGCGAGACCAGCATCGTCCCAAACACTGGACGAATGAGAATCAACTTTCTCCTTCCCTTTATCAGCCACATATGGTTTCTTTTGAATAGGAGTAATCTTTTCGACCGAGGTAGCCGAAGAGGCTGTCCTTGTCATCTCAGTGCCAGGGGTAGCTAGAGCGATGGAGACCCCCTTCTCTATAACTCGTGCTGTCCTCTTCCTGAGATTGGACAGAGGCTTGTTTTTCTTTGACCTCATCTTCGCATACATGTCCTGATTAAATTTAGTTGTCATTCTTGTGAAAAGAAAACGCTTGTTAAAAAAATAAAAATAAATAAAATAAATAAAACAGAGCCAAAGACAAACTAAATAAAGTACTTACTTTTCTTCTCTTCTCTCTTAATAGTGCGCAGGTACGTAAGAAAAAGGCTTCGGACCAAGGCAATACAAAGCCAAAGTACGAGGATCGACCAAATCATCGAAGTCATCAATTGACTTCGTGTTTTCAATAGCAGCCTCAACACGTTGCTTATACCTGCTCTTAAGTTTAGGTCATCTCTTAACTGCACAAGACAACGAATAGAAGAATTAGTAATGACAAAATGTACAAGAAAGAATGAAAGACAAAAGACTGGCAAAAATAACGACGCACCTAGCCTCGGGGTTCTCCACCGACGGAGCAGCCTAGGGAGATCACCCCACACCTCGCCAGAGGGAGTCTCCCATTCATCCTCGGACACAAAAAAGAAGTGGGACTTCAAGTGTCTGAATGACAAGGGCAGGTCTCTGATGATCCTAGTCCTCCTCTCCCGAGGCACCAGTTCGTAGTACGTATGTTCCTTGGACTCCTTTAGATGATACAAATAAATAAGCTCATTCACCTTAATCATATCCTCTTCAGTAGTAGCCAGCCATATCTCCATACAGCTGACCACTATCCTCCACAAATTGGGCATAAGTTACCCAGGAGCAATGTCGAAATGGCCTAGAGGCTCCATGATAAAAGGGTGGATGGGGAATCTAAGCCCACTCAGGAAAGCAGCCTCATAGAAGCATACTTCCCCAAGTGAAAAGTGACAAGCTCATTCCTTCTCATGAGAAAGATGAATCCTAACCCTATCAAGAAATTGGAACCTATCCCTGAACCTGGAGAGCGTCTCGTCATCCTGACTACACACCTTTCTAATAGCATGGAAAGCCCTAACCTCCCGAGGGATGGAGATTGTGGTGTCTCCCTCCACCTCTGCATGGTCATCACTAGACGACAACCCGGTCTTAAGCCCACTCGATCTCACCTCAAACATTGCTCCTTGCTCACTCACTATACCCTTCAACCAATTAATTGACTGACAAAGCAAGGGGACCAAATTAGCTAACGCAACGCTTAAACTACTACCCTCAAAGACAAAATTTTCAACTAAAGGGAGAAAGGAATGGGAAACACCTAAAGAAGCCCCCAAACGTGCAAAAAGGAATGAAAGTGAGGGGCAAGCTATTCTAACTTCAATACTACTAACCATGGAAAAACAGAAAACTGAGGAAAAGAGAAGATTATCCTAAAAGCCAAAAAAAAAAAAAAAAAAAAAATTAGAAACCAAGCACAATCTATCTATGCCATAGAAAAGCGAAGGAAAAGGAAAAAGATAGACATACCTCAAAGGAAGCAACCTCAGAATGCAAAAGCTCAACCACAAAATGCAAAAAGCTTGAAGAAAATTGCAAGAACAGATTGGAGAAGAAGAAGCACAGAGCGATGATTGAGAGTTGGAAAAAGTGAAGGGGAAAAAGGAAAGAGAGGAAGTTTAAAAACTAGGCACAAAAAATTGAAATTCAGCAAGAAACCTGAGAGTCACACAATTGAGGCATTAACTTCACTGGTCAGAGCACGCCACATGGCCACAATGCGTGTGATGTCACCACTACGTATTAAATGTGGAACAAAATCCCAAGAGCCATGTCTGGTCACAAAACCTTTCATCTTCTGATGATCATCCTAACACACCACGATGACCACGAAACCTAGGGGGTAGCTGATGGGACTGATGAGACCTTTTTCCTTGGATGACCTCGTTAAGTACATTCATCCACCTAGACACGACATGGACAAAGATAGGCAAGTCATTAATAAGAGGATTCAATGCCTCGGATAGTTACCAGCTAGCTCATACCGTTAGAGCCTCATCAAAACTCGCATTAATAGGCCCTAAGGCGTTAAAAGAAGAGCACTAAAACCACAATTAAGACCCCAATGACTAGAAACTATGAAGCTATATAGACACACTCATCAAAGGCAAAGGAGGTACATAATTTTCACCCTAATATACTCTTATATTGATATTCAGAACTTTCTTACTTCTCACGAAAAGCTTCTATGCGCTAACTTTAGCATCAGAGACGTTGTGGCAGGCACCACACTAGTGACCATCTTAGGAGACCCTTTGTTCTACATTTGCAAGGGTTCTGACAAGGATTCAACTCCATCTGGACGAACCTACAGGGCTGACACTTTACACATCATTAAGAATCAAGCCAAATGGGATGTCTCTTGTACTTGAATCCCACAACAAATATTAGCTAAGAATAGGCTTGATATATATATATATATATAGCTGAAGGGAAGAGACGGAAGCACAGTAATATATATGTTGAAAGTAATGTAAGCAAAATAGCTGAAAGCAATAATAAGCCAAGCAATATATAAAAAGATAGTTCAAAGTAAATGAAAGCAATTTAGAACCGTTCGGTATGGCGGTAATCCGTCCAAGGTGGCGGTAGCAACAAGTAGTATAATGAACATAAAATTAACTGAAAATACTTCTTTATTGAAAGTAAAGTTAAACACTTACAGTAGTAGTAGTGAATACAAGATCTCAGAACAGATTAATAGTTACAAAACTTGAACTAGTCCTAGTTACAAGGTTTGTGGGAACAAGGTAGTAGTAGGAACAAAGTAATAAATAAGGTTGTAGTAGAAATAAGGAATTCTCTCAAAGAAAGCTTCTAAGGAGGAAAACTCTCTCTAGAAGGGAATTTCTCTGAAGAAAATTCTGATTCTAACTTAAGGGACAACCCCCCTTAAATAGGCAAAATTCGGAGTGAACAGTGTCATGAACAGTAACAGGTGAATAGTGACAGGTGAATAGTAAAATTCTCATTATTGTCTTCCAAACTTCCGTAGCATGGAGCTTGTCCTTTGCTTGTCCAAATCATGCAGAAAATAGCTTTGAAACACTTTAAACTTTAGTCCAAACTAGTCTTGGAACACTTGAAACTTTAGTCCAAAACGGTACATAAAGAATCCTCCAAGAATATTGTGAAGATTTAAGGGAGTAGACATTGTCGAAAGGAGCATGGCAAGACAAAATACAAAAGAATATGGTACACATGGGGCTTTACACAGGCGCATGGGAATACACAGTGAATTGCCGCAGACGCATAGGAATACACAGTAATGATTCAGCAAGCGCACTTGAATATTGTAACATTTCAATCAACAGTATGAGAGAATATCTTTATGAGACTGACAAGAATCTCAGAATAGTAGTGCAATAATAATAGTAACCTAGGGTTTCTCCTTATCAATCAGTGGAATGAGCATCGGATGGGTATCCATCAAATGAATCAAAAGGGCCTTGTGGAGAATTACATGGATGGTCATGGTAAATAGCATATCTATTGCAGAATCCACAATATAATATTGGCTCAAATACTGGTCTTTTCCTGGGATGAGTAGGCTCCTTGGGTTATAGTGATTAGTTATCTGTAACCGGGCAATAGCATCAGCATATGGCCTGGGACCAAACATAGAAATTCTATCAGTACTTCCTATGAAATGATAATTCTTCCATAGACTCTGAGCCACCTCAATAATCTGGTTATTAAAATAATCACTCCAACATTCGGCTAGAGCATGAGGATCATTAAAGGATAAATGAGAATTTCCTTCAAACCATTGTCCTTGGTGAGTATATCCATTTATGAGAATAAGATGCTTTGAAGGCTAGACATTCATCCAATTATCTCTTTCCCATTTTGGCAAAGTACTCCAGCATCTGATAGAAACAAAAGGACTAGAAAATCTTTTAATAGCATCCTAAATTATTTGTGGAAGCTGGCTAGCTTGATGATGGCTTGTTAATTTTAAGAGCCTGATAAAGTCATATTCAAACATATGAGAAAGCCAGTTAGGATCAGGATCAGTATTATCATCATCTTCGGGAGCATCAGCAAATGGACCATCAATAATAAATGGACTATCATCATAATTAATTAAAAGACCAGGAAATGGGTGTTTCTTTTCATACACCCTAAGAGTACTTCCAAAGTGTTCTTCCTAGTCCAACGGGATGAACACATTATCACCTTCATCCAATTCATCAGGATCAGGAATAGTGGCTGTAAAAAGTTTCATGAAACATGTGAACCATAGATCAAAAGACCCAAACATAGCCTTGCTTTCTAGAATACGAGATTGTATATCTATAGGAAAGTTGGCAACAACACTTCTTAACATAGATTGGGCCTTAAGGCTCAATCTAGCATAGTCAGTGCCCATGATAGTCATTTTATCCATTGAATGGATATCCTCTTTGCCAAAGAGTTGACTAATGTAGGCTTCAAGACGAATCCTAAGAGCCTCTTTTTCTAGAACAAGATTATTTTCTGTAGCAATGTCATTTTCTGAAACAGGGTTGTGTTTAAAAATAAGAATGGCATAGTGACTCATAGAGGCTTCGTTTTGAGCAGTAAGGTTAACAAGATGGATTTCAAGAGCTTGGAGGGTTTTTTCGAACAGGAAACGGTGGTCTTTAGCAAAGGCAGCATAGAGATTATCAAGAATGAATTTTATGAAATCTGGCAATTCATTATAGACACAATTATGGAATTGCAGAGATCTGGATAGAACTTCTTGTAAAGCAATTGTAATATCACCATTGGAATATGTCACCGTTGCTGGGACATACCCTTGAAGGGATGTTGATCCACTGGATGTTACCCCAGAAGATACACCTTCATGCATTTTAAAAGGTTGTCCCACTGGGAGCCTTTTGTTTTGGGAATAGTCATGTACAGGAGCTTTTCCCTTATTTTTCCCCTCTGCTGAGGGAGCCATAATAATCCACTTACTAGTGGTATAAATATGAATATTATTATTATCCCACTTATTCAAAAGTGGCATAGTGACTCATAAAGGCTTCGTTTTGAGCAGTAAGGTTAACAAGGTGGATTTCAAGGGCTTGGAGGGTTTTTTTGAACAGGAAACGGTGGTCTTTAGCAAAGCTAGCATAGAGATTATCAAGAATGAATTTTATGGAATCTGGCAATTCATTATAGACATAATTATGGAATTGCAGGGATCTGGATAGAACTTCTTGTAAAGCAATTGTAATATCACCAATGGAATATGTCACCGTTGCTGGGACATATCCTTGAAGGGATGTTGATCCACTGGATGTTACCCCAGAAGATGCACCTTCATGCATTTTAAAAGGTTGTCCCACTGGGAGCCTTTTGTTTTGGGAATAGTCCTGTACAGGAGCTTTTCCCTTATTTTTCCTCTCTGCTGAGGGAGCCATAATAATCCACTTACTAGTGGTATAAATATGAATATTATTATTATCCCACTTATTAGTGGTATTTATCCACGCATCATTGACTGATTCCTGCAAGAAGTCATTAGGAATATTAGGGTGATTGGCAATAGTTGATAATTTGGCACTATTAACATTATCTTGAAAATTTTCTATGAAATACAAATTCATTCGTGCTTCATGAATAGATGTATTAGTAGGAAAATCATAAGACATGTCTAGAGCATTATTAATATCAATTTCAAGCTTTGAAGCAAATTCAAATTTTACTTTTTGTCCAAAAGGATCAGTAGTAATTCCATCATGTTCAACAAGAAAAGGATACAGAGCATTTATAAAAAGCAGACCAAGAATTACTTTATCAGTCATATTTTTGACAAGAACAAAAGGTATTTTGAAACAGACATTGTTATGGCAAATATGAGCATTATTCAATTCATATTTAATCTTCATTTGAGAACCATTAGCAGAAACCATTCTTTCAATTGATTTTTCAAAATATTTTGGAGGAATCAATCCTTCTTGAATACAATTCTTATCTGCACCAGAATCAATCATAGCAATAACAGTGAAACAATAATCATCAGAAATCACAATTTTAACTTTTGTGAACCATTTGGGAGGAAATATGTTATTAACAAGAGCAAGTTGAGGATCATCACCAACATTACCTTTATCAGAAAGAAGAGCATGTTGACTGGATTCATCTCCATCTATGTGCTCATCTTGTTTATTATCAGATTTATTTTGATCAATATTTTTATCAATTTTTAGCATTAACAATTCTTGTTTAAGATTATGATTATCACTTTTCATTTTTGTAAATTCATTTTTTAAATCACTTATCTCTTGTTTAACAATATAAATTTCATGTTGAAGATCATTAACAGTTAAATCTTTGGATTTCGTTTTATTAAATCTTTCCAAAGTTTCTTCAAAACTTATAGTTGATTTAAGTTTTTTACTGGTTTCTTCTTTTAACAAATTTTTCTTAAATTTATCCAAGTAATCTTTTTGTAAATCAGGATTTTCAATTTGACTTATCAATTTAATTAACAAATTTTCATTTTCTTCACTTTTAGTGAGAGCATTAACAGAGTTAATAACATTGCAACAAGAATCTCTACAACCAATTTTAATATTAGGTGAACCGGAAGAATCATCAGCAGATTGATAGCAAGAATCAGTTGAAGAAGAAAAATCATTTTCCAAGGAATCAGACGAATTGTTTGATTCAAGGATTCTGAATAATTCTTCTTGATCATTATCATCGATTTTTAACATGTTAAACTTATTTTTTAACTTACCAGGTTTTTGTGTACAATCTTTACTAAAATGACTAGGTTTTCCACAGTTGAAACATTTACTTTTACCTGATTTTTGGTTAACATGTTTATTAGAAACATTTTTCTTTTTAGCATAGAAATTACAACTTTGGGAATGTTCCATTTTCGGAAATCTGGAAGCTCATTATCTTCAACAGTGTGATCTTCTTCATTTACAATATCAGGAGGATAACCAATCCTGGAGCTGATAGAGGAGTTGGATCTCCACAACTTATCCATACTATCCTAGTTTTAACACTCAGTTATCATGTTTTTTTCATAACCGTTGCATTTCGTAACACATACCCTAAGCAACCCTATACCACACACATGCCCTACACACCCTCTCTTGGCTCAAACAAGCCTTATAGTCAGGTTCTGAGAATTCACTTTACACCTAGGGTGGTGCCAACGATGGTAAGAAGAGGACACAACAACAGAGCACCAAAGGTTTGGACAAGCACAGACAAGATACAAAGACACAACAACACTACCACTGGCCAGAAAAGAATGGCTCTGATACCATAAAGGGGGGAAAGAGACGCACAGCTGAAGGGATGAGACGGAAGTACAGTAATATATATGTTGAAAGTAAGGGGGAAGGAGACGCACAGCTGAAGGGAAAAGACGGAAGCACAGTAATATATATGTTGAAAGTAATGTAAGCAAAATAGATAAAAGCAATAATAAGGCAGTAGAACCAGCCAAGCAATATATAACAAGATAATTCAAAGTAAATGAAAGCAATTTAGAACCGTCTGGTATGACGGTAATCCGTCCAAGGTGGCAGTAGCAACAAGTAGTATAATGAACATAAAATTAATTGAAAATGCTTCTTTATTGAAAGTAGAGTTAAACACTTACAGTAGTAGTAGTGAATACAAGATCTCAGAACAGATTAATAGTTACAAAACTTGAACTAGTCCTAGTTACAAGGTTTGTGGGAACAAGGTAGTAGTAGGAACAAAGTAATAAATAAGGTTGTAGTAGAAATAAGGAATTCTCTCAAAGAAGGAGGAAAACTCTCTCTAGAAGGGAATTTCTCTCAAGAAAATTCTGATTTTAACTTAAGGGACAACCCCCCTTAAATAAGCAAAATTCGGAGTGAACAATGTCATGAGAAGTAACAGGTGAATAGTGACAGGTGAATAGTAAAATTCTCATTATTGTCTTCCAATCTTCCATAGCATGGAGCTTGCCCTTTGCTTGTCCAAATCATGTAGAAAATAGCTTTGAAACACTTTAAACTCTAGTCCAAAATAGTCTTGGAACACTTGAAACTTTAGTCCAAAAAGGTACATAAAGAATCCTCCAAGAATATTGTGAAGATTTAAGAGAGTAGACATTTTCGGAAGGAGCATGGCAAGACAAAATATAAAAAAGGGAATATGGTACGCATGGGGCTTTATCACCAGTGCATGGGAATACACAGTGATTTGCCGTAGGCGCATGGGAATACATAGTGATTTCTCAGCAGGCGCACTTGAATATTGTAACATTTTTTAGCCGTTATGCAAGCTAGACAAATAGAGAAATCAATCATCTAGTGAAGAATCTTCAACATATTCATGCTTATGGTAGATAGCATACTGGTTACAAAATCCACAGTATAGAAGTGGCTCGAAAACAGGATTTTTTCTTGGAGTAAGGAACCTTCTTGGATCAACATGACCAGTTCTTTCTAAATGACGGACAGCAGAGACATAAGGTTTAATACCAAAAACATGAATTCTATTTGTATTTCCTATGAAATGGTAATCTTTCCATAATTCTTGAATAACATCAAGAATTTGATTATTGAAATAATTTCTCCAGCATGTTCCAAGAGCAATAGGATTTTTGAATGAAAGGAAAGAATTTCCTTCATACCATTGTCCTTGATGAGTGAAACCATTAATGAGAACGAGATGTTTTGAGGGTTGGACTTCCATCCAATTATCTCAGACCCAGTTTGGTAAGGTACTCCAGCATCTGATGGAAACAAAAGGGCTAGCAAGTTTTTTAACAGCTTCTTGAATTATTTGCAGGAACTGGCTAATTTGATTATGACTTGTTAACTTGATGAACCTGATAAAACCAAACTCAAACATCTAAGATAGCCAATCTGGGTCTCTGTCATCATCATCATCTCCTGTTCCATCCCTATAGTTAACAAGAAGTCCTAGGAATGGATGCATTTGCTCATACACTCTGAGACTATTCCTAGAGTGTTCTTTCCATTCTAGCTGAATAAGGACATTATCATTTTCATCATCAGGATCAAGAATAGTGGCAGTAACAAGTTTCTCGAAATATTTCAACCATAGGTCAAAAGACCTAAACATTGCCTTGCTTTCCAGAATACAAGATTGTATATATGTTGGCAAGTTGGCAATAGCACTTCTTAACTAAGATTGGGTTTTAATACTCAATCTAGCATAATTAGTGCCCATTAAAGTCATTTTATCCTTTGAATGGATATCCTCTTTGCCAAAGAGTTAACTAATGTAGGCTTCAAGGTGAATCCTAATAGACTTATTTTCAGGAGTATTTTCTGTAGTAAGGTCAGTTTCTAAAATAGGGTTGGCATGGTATCTCACACAAGCCTCATTTTGGACAGCATGGTTAACAAGGTGAATTTCGAGGGTTTGAAGGGTTCTTTTAAACAGGTTACAGTGGTTTCCGATAAAAAAGGCTTGAAGATTATCAAGAATAAATTTAATAGGCTCAGGAAGTCCTAAATAGATTCCATTGTGTAATTGTAATCTTTTAGATAAAACTTCCTGCAAAGCAATTATTATATCACCATTGGAATATGTCACCGTTGCCGGGACAAATCCCTGAAGGGATGTTGATCTGTTGGATTTTACCCCAGAAGATGCGCCTTCATGCATTTTAAAAGGTCGTCCTGCTGGGAGCCCTTTACTTTGGGAATAGTCCTGTACAGGAGCTTTTCCCTTGTTTTTTCTCTTGGAGGAGGAGGGAGCCATAATAATCCACTTACTAGTGGTATAAATATAATTATTATCCCACTTATTAGTGGTATTTATCCATGCAACATTGCCTGATTCCTGCAAAGAATCATTAAGAATATTAGGGTGATTAGCAATGGTTGATAATTTGGCACCACTAGCATTACCTTGAAAATATTCTATGAAATACAAACTCATCTGTGGTTCATGAACAGGTTTATCATAAGACAAATTGAAAGCATTATTAATGTCAATTTCAAATTTTGAAGCAAATTCGAATTTTACTTTCTGTCAAAAGGATTAGCAGTAATTCCATCATATTCAACAAGAAAGGGATACAAAGCATTTATAAATGGCAAACCAAGAATCACTTTGTCAGTCATATTTTTGACGAGAACAGAAGGAATTTTGAAACAAACATCATTATGACAAATATGAGCCTCATTCAGTTCATATTTTATCTTCATTTGAGAACCATTAGCAGAAACCATTCTTTCGGTTGATTTTTCAAAATATTTTGGAGGAATCAATCCTTCCTGAATACAATTCTTATCAACACCAGAATCAATCATAACAATAACAGTGAAACAATAATCATTGGAAACAACAATTTTCACTTTTGTGAACCATTTTGGAGGAAGTATATCATTAACAAGAGCAAGTTGAGAATCATCAATATTACCTTTATCAGAAAGAAGAGCCTGTTGACTAGATTCATCTCCATCTATGTACTCATCTTGTTCATTATCAGATTTATTTTGATCAATATTTTTATCAATTTTTAACATTAACAATTCTTGTTTAAGATTATGGTTATCACTTTTCATATTTTTAAAGTCATTTTTTAATTCACTTATCTCTTGTTTAATAATATTAATTTTATGTTGAAGATCATTAACAGTGAAATCTTTGAATTTCTTTGTATTAAATCTTTCCAAAGTTTCTTCAAAACTTATAATTGATTTAAGTTTTTTACCAGTTTTTTCCTTTAACAAGTTTTTCTTAAATTTATCCAAATATTCTTTTTGTAAATCAGGGTTTTCAATTTGATTTATCAATTTAATCAACAAATTTTCATTTTCTTCACTTTTAGTGAGAGCATTAACAGAGTTAATAACATTGTAACAAGAATCTCTACAACCAATTTTAATATTAGGTGATCCGGAAGAATCATCAGCAAACTGATAACAAGAATCAGTTGAAGAAGAAAAATCATCTTCCAAAGAATCAGACAAATTGTTTGATTCAAGGATTCTGAATAATTCTTCTTAATCATTATCATCAATTTTTAACATGTTAAACTTATTTTTTAACTTACCAGGTTTTTGTGTACAATCTTTACTAAAATGATCAGGTTTTCCATAGTTGAAACATTTATCTTTACCTGATTTTTG
Organism: Quercus variabilis; assembly: GCA_030445155.1. NCBI lineage: Eukaryota > Viridiplantae > Streptophyta > Magnoliopsida > Fagales > Fagaceae > Quercus > Quercus variabilis. Next base: position 25,188,764 of record CP129455.1, on the reverse strand, counting down.
GTTAACATATTTATTAGAAACATTTTTCTTTTTAGCATAGAAATTATTGAAATTAGTTTTGTATTTTTTATATTTTTTGTGACTTTTATCATGTTTTTTGCCCTTTTGCCGAGAATGAGCAATCTAGGGCAAACCATATTGTTCACAAAAATTACCCATTTCATATTTAGCTTTTCTTTTATTTTTTAATTGGTATTTTAACAGTTTTTCATCATTGTACGTATTAATACCAAGTTTTTTAATAGTGCTTAAAATATCACCATAGGTTAAATGATCATAATCAATAGAATCATTTTTACCAATTAATTCTTATTTTACCTTATGAGCAAAGATAGGAGGCAGACCGTCAATAAACTTTTCTTTCCAATAAGGTTTGTAACAGTCTTTCCGCTACATTACTCTAGAAAGGAAAACATCTTGATACCATCTATAATCAGACATAGTAGGACATCTCAAATTATTCAGTAAATCAGAAATTCGAGATGAAACATTAGATGGAGCACCAACAAAATATTTGATAATAGTATAAATCAAGGTATTAACACCATCAAGAATACCTCAACCAATACAATCATCAAAAATAGGCAAACATTCATCATTCTTTTTAACAGCATGTTTAATAGAGTCTCTGGAATCTTCTGTGAGATATGAATCCCACCATCCTCGAAGAGTACCAGAAAAACCAGTAGCAAGCAAGTCAACAATTTCAGGTTGATCAAAATCATGATTATTTTGATAAGTAATACCAACCATGGACATATGTCCCATTTTGTTAATAATTTCTTGTTCAGAAAAACCATCAATATTCCATCTATAAATTTTTTCAGCAGAAACAGAAAATTGAGTTTGAAAAGGTCTTTCTTCAAACTGAATATCAGAAGGAGTAGGTTTTGAATACCAATTTTTTGTAAGAAACATGGGTTTGGAAGAACTTCCAACAAATCTTTTAATTTCTAGGAAATCATTATCAAAAATCTTTTTAGCAGAAACAGAAGAAACAGTATCAGAATTTGTATTTTCATCAGAAACAATTTCTTTTTCATTTCTTGAAATAGTGCAAGCAGCATGAGTACTTGTAGAAGTACCCTCAGTTTTAACTTTTAGATCAACAAGCATTTTTTCAACAGTGCCTAGAGTTTTGGATTGAGAAGTTTTAAACTTGAATTTGTTATCAAAAGTGGGTAAATTAATCAAAGGCTTCTCAATTTTAATAGAAATAGGTTTTTTAATAGAAGCAGACTTTTCAGCAGTTTTTTCAACAATTTTTTCTTTAATACGGTCAAGCTGTTGACCGATAACATGCAAAGATTCATTAGTAAAATTGTTTTGTTTAATAAGACTAACAATAGGAGTTTGATCATCAGCAATTTTGAAAGGAGAAGCTTTAACATCAGTTTTGCCAGTATTTATCAAAATAGTTTCAAGAGGAGGATGGCTAGTCCTAACAATGGTCTTGTCACTTTTAACAAAATTTGACTTCTTTATTACATTCAAATGATTTTTTGATACTTCATCTTTTGAAACATAATAATTTTCAAGAAAATCAAAAAACATAATATGTTTTTTCAATTGAAGCATTTTTTCTTTCCATTTTCTTTTAACACGGTCTTTTTCAGACTGAGCAAAATTATTTTGAAAATATTTCCTTTTAGGTCTATTTTTTGAAAGTATGAACTCATTGAATAAAGAAACCATATCAATTTCAAAATCTTCATTTAAAACAGTCAAAACTCTTAATTGGTTAACATTATTTTCAATAGGAGGAAAATCAGAATCAGAAGGACAAACAGATCTAGTATCTTCATCTTCTTCATTGGCAGGTTTGCCATATGGAGAGGAAGGTTCAGATTTAGTAGAATAGTAAACAGAGCTGATTTGAGGTTTATCACTTGAAACACCTTTTAATTTCAAATCAGAGGGTTTTTCAAAATTCTTTTGCAAAAATTCATTGAGATCTTGATCTCTTTTCGAAATACTTTCAGATCCAGTAAAGAAATGTCTTCCTTCGTTGATCCTCAAAGGTGGTTGAATATTTTGAAAACTTATTTTAACAGTACCATCAAGATATTGTTGAATATTTGTGAGATCTAGCTCATCAAAAATAGGTTTAGAAATAGGGGATTCTTGTTCCAACAACCATTCAGTGGGAAGCTTGACATCTTGCCATTGAATCATTTTTGGAACTTGAACTTTAGCATCAGGAGTTGAACATTGAATTAACATAGTTTTACCAGAAGGTTCCCAGTGATTTAAACAACCAGGATTTAACTAAGTACCCAACAATCTGTAATAAATGCGGTAGATCAAAGCAAAAGGTTTACTACCTTCATCCATGATATAACCAGAAGAAGCAATATTCAGAGTCAGAGCTTTAACAGTATTAGGATCATCCAAAGCAAGAGTAAGATCAGGATAACAGTTAAAATAAACAGGACCATCGTACAAAGAAGCAGTAATCATACCAAGAATGCTGTCTTTAAAGTGCTTAAATCTAGTATCATGTAAACACATGAGAACAGAAGTATTGATACCCTTTCAGGTGAGTGGTTTAATAGCAACTTGAACCATACCAATATGCAAATAACTTTGTTTTTTAGCAATAAAATCATTAATATTTCTTTTGGAAAACAAGCAACATTTTTCATGAATTTTTGAAATAGAAAATATTTGTTCAACAGTTCTCACTTTGTAAATGGGATGAAAGGTGGTTTCAGCCCAACTAGTTTTGTAAATAGTTTTAGTATCAATTTTGGGAATGTTCCATTTTCGGAAATCTGGAAGCTCATTATCTTCAACAGTGTGATCTTCTTCATTTACAATATCAGGAGAACAACCAGTCCTGGAGCTGATAGAGGAGTTGGATCTTCACAACTTATCCATACTATCTTAATTTTAACACTCAGTTATCATGTTTTTCTCACAACCGTTGCATTTCGTAACACATACCCTAAGCAACCCTATACCACACACATGCCCTACACGCCCTCTCTTGGCTCAAACGGGCCTTACAGTCAGGTTATGAGAATTCACTTTACACCTAAGGTGGAGCCAACAACGGTAAGAAGAGGACACAACAACGAAGCACCAAAGGTTCGGACAAGCACAGACAAGACACAAAGACACAACAACACTACCACCAGCCAGAAAAGAATGGCTCTGATACCATAAAGGAGAAGGGGACGCACAGCTGAAGGGAAGAGATGAAATCACAGTAATATATATGTTGAAAGTAATGTAAGCAAAGTAAATGAAAGTAATAATAAGGCAGTAGAACCAGCCAAGTAGTATATAACAAAATGAAATAATGTCCTGAAAAGAAGATTCTTCATGTTTCCAAGACCGTTTTCAAATATTCCGAAGTTCACTTTCGGCATGCGTTTTACTGGCTATTATTTAATTTCACTATTCACCTGTCACTATTCACCTGTTACTGTTCATAACACTGTTCACTCTGAATTTTGCCTATTTAAGAGGGGTTGTCCCTTAAGTTAAAATCAGAATTTTCTTGAGAGAACTTCCCTTCTAGAGAGAGTTTTCCTCCTTAGAAGCTTTATTTGAGAGAATTTCTTGTTTTTACTACTACCTTATTTATTACTTTGTTCTTACTACTACCTTGTTCCTACAAACCTTGTAACTAGGACTAGTTCAAGCTTTGTAACTATTAATATGTTCTGAGATCTTGTATTCACTACTACTATTGTAAATGTTTAACTCTACTTTCAATAAAGAAGTATTTTCAGTTAATTTTATGTTCATTATATTATTTGTTGCTATCCCCACCTTAGACGGATTACTGTCATACCGGACGGTTCTAAATTGCTTTCATTTACTTTGAATTATCTTGTTATATATTGCTTGGCTGGTTCTACCGCCTTATTGTTGCTTTCATCTATTTTGCTTGCATTACTTTCAACATATATATTACTGTGCTTCCGTCTCTTCTCTTCAACTGTGCATCCCCTTCCCCCCTTTATGGTATCAGAGCCATTCTTTTCTGGCCAGTGGTAGTGTTGTTGTGTCTTTGTATCTTATCTGTGCTTGTCCGAACCTTTGGTGCTCTGTTGTTGTGTCTCTTTCTTACCATCGTTGGCATATATATATATATATATATATATATATATATATATAATTTAGGGCAATATTTATTATACATAGTGTGTTTTACACTCACGATTCAAATACACTAAAACTGTAATTTAAAGTAAGGTTTTTAGTATATATTTGCAAAATATATATGTAAATCACATTTTGTGTAATAGATTTTTCTCTATAACTTATGTGATTTAATTTTGCTAACTGTACCTGTGACTCAAGATTCAACCCATAATGGATAGCCTTGTAGTTAACTTGGTTGTCCAAGTGTTTCTAACTTGATATACTGCCCTTTTGAAGTTTCCAAAAGAAGTTGCTATTGTAAAATAGCAGAAGTTGGAATTTACTAAGATTGATTGTGGAAATATTTTAGACTTGAGAAAGATCTCCAAACTAATAATAGGAATGAAGAAAATTGATCTAAATAAAAAATAGACATAAAACTCCAAAATTTACGTAGTTCGGCAATAGCCTATATCCATGAGCAACGATGAACAACTTTCATTATATCAAATTTGGGATAATACAAATTGGTGTAGAGGCACTCTCACAAACTCAAATCATAAATACACCCAAATAGCTATTTTCTACAAATACAAAACCAAAGAACCAAAAGTTTACAAATACCAAATACTAAATGTGAATTGCGCACAACTCAAAGAGAGAGTCACAAATTAAATCCAAAAGTTGCAACAAACCAAGAGAGAGCAAATCACCAAACCGCAAAACAAAACCAAGCGGCAACAAACCTCTCTTACTATTCCAAATTACAACCCACAAATATCAAATAATCAAACGAAGAGAGTCTTTTTTTCTCACACATACTCCCTAATTTTCTGTAATAGTACTATGCTTATATGACAAGTTGTGATTGATGAATATAAATTGAATTACAAAAAGTGAACTAAGAAATTTTTATTAGACCAACAAAACCAAGTACCATATAAGTTGTAAGAGCATTAGCATTAAAGGGTATAAAACTTCTAAATAACTATTTTAGCAACTGACACACAAAAAAAGAGTTTTACTCGTATGTAAATCTAAAAACATTTTGCAAATCGAGAACAATAAGTACCTATATTTAGACATTACTATTCATGATTCGCAAACTTAAAATATTATATTTTATTTCTTTTTTCTCTCTCTCTTACTTTGTTGGATAGTGTATATTATTTTAATTAGTTGCATGGAAATATAAATAATGAGATATATAAAATATATTGTTAAATTAGATGGTACAATAGATAAAATAGCATTTGGATGTAAAGCGGATGTTATTATAAAAATCCGGATGTTTAAGACACAGATATTAGCTCCACCAAATGAATGAAATCTTTTACTGCAGTTCCATTCGGGCTAGCAGCCGCTTGTACTGTATGTTTGAGAGCTTGAGCCTTATCTCTCATCTCCTTCCCATTTTCATGGCCCAAAATGAGTTCCAAGCTCTTGAGCAATCCACTCTTAGTGAGAATTCCACCCTCAACTTTCACACCAACCCCCCATACTTCCTCTACCATTCTTCCAGTCATGTGATGATCACCAAAGAACGGCCTGCAGATCAGTGGCACACCATATGCAACACTCTCCGACACAGAGTTGCTACCACAGTGAGTCATAAACACAGCTATTGAAGAATGAGCTAGAACTTTTACCTGCGGTGTCCATGGCACTATTTTCCCTTGCATTCCAGTTCTCTCAACAAACCCTTTGGGCAAGAGGCTCTTTATGTTGTCCTTGAGAGACCACAGAAATGGAATTCCACTCTCTTCCAGTGCCTCAGCCAATGCTATTAACTCATTTTGAGGTGGTGAAGCCACAGTTCCAAAGCTTACATAGGCAACCGACCTTTCCTTCTGCTCATCTAACCAAGATATGCACCCTGTTAAATCCGAATCCGACTGTGATGGCAGCGATAGTGTGAAAAGACCCACATTAAGCACATTTCGAAACTTCGTTTTGAAATCACGATTGAGAAGAGGTGGGTTTAGTTCTTCATAAAAGTTCAGCACAACAGCACTAGCTCGTGGTAACACCAACCCGACTTGACTCAGCATGTGGGAGAAAGTTGACTCTTCCAACTTCTCCGATAGGACCTCCTCAGGTAAGTCCGAAACACGCATTTGAGACAATCCTGGAATGAATTCCAAGGTTGCATCTTTAACTTTATTACTGGCAAAACGTTGGCGTATAAGGTCAGTATAAACATGAGCCGAAAGAGAGCAAGGGAAAGGCAACCAAATTGGGATCCATGGAACATGCAAACCCTCAGCAATCTCCAAAGCAAATGTCAAGAATGCATCGGAGATCAAGCAAGAGATTTTCTTACCAGTCTCTGCCACGGCCACTTCTAAGCCACTTTTGAAGTTCTGTGGCGAGACCTTAATGAAAAGTTCCACAGCCTCAATAGGGTTTGGGGAAAGAACATGACCAGCAGGAACTCCATCGGCCACATTATAGGCTTTTATGTTGGGCAAGATCTCGTCTGGTTTTGCTGTGGAGAAGATTGAATGGTTGGACTTTTGTGTGTTTAAGAATGAGAAGTGAACGTTTGGAGCAGCTTTTGCTAATTTGCGAACCAGAGTCAAGAGAGACAAGGCATGGCTGCCGAATGAGAATGCCAACACAGCCACATGTTTATCAGGAGAGCTTTTGGTCATCGACATGATGGGTTAGACAGTTGAATCAAGAAGAGAGAGAGAGAGATGTTACTCTGCATGGGACAGGACGGGATATTTGCTCTGCTTCTCAGTCTTATCTTTTATAGGAAAGAAGCTCAAAATTAGTAGTTGTCCTTTTTTTTTTTTTGCTAAATAAATTAGTAGTTGTCCTATACAAACATCATGACCAACTAGTGTGATGTTACATATTGTCAGATACTCAGATGTGATCGACAATCTAAAGCGGAAAATACTTTTGACAATCTAGGAAGAAATCCATAGTTACTCGAAAAGGAGACACGAAAATTGGTGGTCATAGAAGCAACACGCTCATTGTACGACAGTCATGAGTTGCATACCTACTCTTGGGAATCCAATTCATGTGACATTCACCTACTCCTGCCTCTGATTTTTAATTAGATTTTACTGACGTGTGTAGGTATACAAGTAAATTACTTTAAAAGTTTTAATAAAAATTATCAACTGTTTTTTGATAAATTTTTTAATGCTCCATAAATATTTTTAAAAATAGACGAGCACACATTAATTTCACCTATTTTTGCTATTATATTAGGGTTCATTTGGATACAGTTTACTATTACTGAAAATTAATTGTTATTTAAAATACTGTAACAAAATAATTTTTAAATGTGTAAATAGTATCGTGAGACCTATTTTTAATATTTTTTTTCTAAATAAAGTGACTATGAGTCCCATGAACAGTACATAAACAGTACCAAAACAGTGCATGAACAATATTTTTTGTCTCATGAACAGTAACTTTTGTCCCTAAAACGCGTGAAAGCCAAAAAAAAAAAAAAAAAAAAGAAGGAAAAAACGTGCCGCAGGATTCAGTGGAATGAAGTGCTATCCAAACCAGCACTAGATATCCAAGATGCAAGCTCAACGTACATATTACTCTAATCAAAGTTCAAGTTTATTGCATTTTTTGTGCCATGTGGCCCATCCTATTTACCAATCCAAGCCAACTCAAATATTATGCCATATTCTATTACTCATAATAATAATAATAATAATAATAATAATAACTAGTCGCTAACCCATGCAATGCACAAAAAAACTATTAAGTTTGAGACTTTAAAGAATACATACATATATATATATATACACACACACACATTTACGTTGTTTACTACATGTAGCAATTAGTCAAGATACTATTCAATCATAAAAAATGGCAATAAAATGAATAACAATTTACTATGCTATCAAATAGACATTGTGAATTTAAATGAACAATATGTAATAAATTGAAAATAATAAACCTTCAGTCCTGATGTGGCGTAAATGAGTTAATTTACATCACCAATAAAACACTGCCACGTCAATCCTGTATTGAAAGATTAATACACACAAGCACACATAATCACATCTCAATTAAGCTCAAAATCCTCCCCATTCGATTTAGACCTGAAGTGGTCCCTAGGTTTAGGCGTTGAAGGAGTTTTTCTTCAAGTCTAAATCATATGGGGAGGATTTTGAGTTTAATTGAGATGTGATTGTGCATGCTAGTATGCATTATTCTTTCAATACAGGACTGGCGTGGCAGTGTTTTATTCGTGGCGTAAATTAACTCATTTACGCCACATCCAAACTGAAGGTTTGCTCAATTGAAAAACACTATATTTTTTATGTCTCCATAATTGCAGATATGTGGAGGAAAACTTATGCACTTTGATGAAGCCTACATAAATCTTATTTGAATAAACATTTTTATATGTGGCTTTGCCAATTGCAGTGCCTTCACTTGTATTGGGTCTAAAAGATGAGCAAGAATTCCACATCAACATGCCTCTTTTTTTTCAGTCCATCAACGTGGTTAAAGACCATTCACTTCTTTAGTTCCTTATCTCTTAATCTAACTGAAAGTTCAAAATGTGTATAAAACACTCTTGAATGTTTAGACCCCAAATTATAAAATTACCAATTCAAGTTTTATATCAAACAGTTAATGTGCGAAACATGATAACAATCTTATAACAGAATTGATAGACAATCTAAGCCAAATATAAACACATCCACAGCAGTAAATATAAGGCAAAGATAAAGAGAAGGAAGATGCAAACACACGGACAACACACGATGTGTTCTCGAAGAGGAAACCGAAGTCCTCGGCGTAAAACCTCTCCGCCGCCCTCTAAGCGGTAAATAATCTACTAAAGAATGTAGTTAGGATATATGAACAGCAGAAGACCCTCCAATCCTAATCTACCCAAGTACCTAAGCCCTCAAATCTTCTTGCTCCGACGAGGTTACGCTGAACCTATTTCTTCTTTAACTTCCCGGATTCTGCTACTATACCATAGCATCAACCAATGCATATTGGTTCCTTCCAAACTGCTTCCCTTAGCACCAAATGAACCTTCTTACAGACGTGGATGTGGTGAGATAAAGATTTGGTCAATGACGTCTCAAGGATATGACAATAGAGAGGAAGAGAGTAGAGGAATTTGTAGAGTCTCTAAGGTAAAGATTGGGGATGAAACAATCTTGTTTCTCTCTAGAGTTTCTCTCACAAAATTCTCTCTTGAAACTCTCTCAATTTAGTGGGTATAAGTCTCTATATATAGTAGTGTGTGTTTACAGGGCTGATTGGCGACTTGACCTCGCGCCTTATCCAAGTCGCGAGTTCAGGTTGCGACGTAACGGCCTGGCCAACCTGGGACTTTTGTCCTGCAGTGCGACAGTTGGCGCGACCCTTCAGCTTCCCTGTGTGCCTCTCACATGCCTACATTTGGCGGCTTGCCAGTCGCGAGTCAGTCGCGAGTCCTAGCTGCGAAACTCTGCTTCTTTGCACAACCTTGAGTTTTTCTTCACACTCTCTTCTCACACTATCCTTACATGAATCCCATCGAAATACAGGATTACTAAGTGCTCAAATTACAAGCAAATTGGCACGGAATACAGCCAACAAGATGGTTGATAAATTTCAACCTTACAATCTCCCTCTTTTACTATTCCATGACAAAACCCTAAAACAATCTCTAGACTTAACGTGTGAGTTGGGAATAATTGGAAAATTCACTCACACTTAACTCTAAAATCTATGGAGTTTTAGAACCATAAGAACAAGTAACTCCTGAAACACAACAACACAATAAATTCATTGTATGCAGAAAACTTGTAAAGCAAATGGAAAAAGCACAATGCAATCAAGCACAATGGAATAAAACAATAAACCATGGCAAGACCAAAACATGTAATCACTGTAACCAAGTGATCACAATGCTCATTTACACTTGGAATGAACATCCGGAAATTCCAGTTGACAAACACAAGGCAAATCACTTGAATGACCAACACTCAACCAATACACAGTACATAAAGTATGTGCATCTAGGAAAAATCCTACACGGGCACAAGAGTGACAGTACTTAAAAATGAATGCATAGCATTAGGTTAGAAGTACTGATTTAACAAAGTACAAAGGCTGCATAAAGCATGTCACAAACTACAAAGGCCTACAAGAGTGCATACAACCAAACCCTTAAAACTTACATAAGCAACATGGGTACAAACTAGAAAACAAAACAGAACATATGCTGAATTAACATCATCAATATAAAATTAAACCAAGTATTAAACACATTCAAGAGTTATGAGTTAAAACCAAAACAAAAATAGAAATCACTGAGTGGCAGACCTATACTAATAGCGGATAACCAACAAAATATCAAAACTACAAACAAAACATTAATTGATAAAGAAATCTCTCCCTCAAAACAAGCACTCCCCCTCAAGAGCTGTCCCAAAAATTCTCCCCCTTTTTGATCGGAATGGCCAAAGGGTCACTGCTCCTAGTTAGTATGGATGCTGTCAAACTTGGCTGAAAGTACATCCAACTGATCTTGCATTACTGTCATCCTTTCAGTATGCTGGTTTTGAACCTCTTTGAGTTCATCAAGCCTTTCCAGGATGATCTGAAATGTATTAGGAGGTGCAGTAGATGAAGTAGAGGCCCTGCTCCTCTTGACTCTTCTTCTTGGTGTGGAAGATGGTCTTGTAGCCTCTACTTTAGTCTCCATTGAATCACCTTCTTCTTGGACACCCTTCTCTTCTTCATCTGGAAGACGACTTTGTATCCTTGTGGGAGTAAATTTGTTAATTATTGATAGAGGAGGCAAATGACTGATATCCTAAGGGATTGCAACACCCTTTTCTTTGAAAATCTTCATGAGAAGACTAGGAAAAATTAGCTTGGGTCTTGAGGTGGATCTAGTCTCATCCACTATAGTATCAAAGATGTGAGAACTGATGTCAATGAAGGTTTTCTTCTTAAGTTCCATGAGAAAGATGGCTCTGGCATTTGTTAGTATAGTCATCTTCCTTATAGGGTACAGATTGTATATCATTATGGTGGTCAAACACCTTATATCTTTAGGAAAATCAGAAATGTTGAGACATCGCTTTTCTATAACCTCACCAATTCTTTTTTGGAGAGTTTCTAGAGAAAGCATGCTGTCCTTGTAGTTAGTGAATTCATAATTTTCCAATCCCTCAAGTCCTAGAACCTTATCAATATCATGAGCATCTAAGGTAAATTCCTTTCTTTTCACCCAACAACTTAACTCCTCCTCCCTTATCACAGCATTTGCATATAATTCTCTGATTAGAGGGTCACACACAGGTGGAAGGTCACTTAGCAGTTTTTTCCAACCTCTACCCTCAAAACACTCTAGAATGAAGGTGTCCTTCAACTCCCTGAAATCAACAAATCTTTCCTGAATGATGGTTCCTTTTGAAAACAAATCCCTATATCTCTCAAAGTGTTGAATAGACCTAAATAGGTTAGGGTCTATTTTCATTCTTTTGTCAGATTTCTTAGCAATTGTCTTCTTCTTTGTAGGAGATGTAGCCATCTATAAACAAGCAGAAAAGGCCATAACAAGACGAGGCACAATGTGGAAATTCACACACATTAGTAACAAGTTAGTTACAAAGAGAGTAACAGAGTGACCAGACAGAACACAGAATCAGCACAGTTGATAACCAAAGGATGGATATATCAAATCAAACAGGTTTAAACAGCATAAGAGTAGACAAGAGCAAAAAAAAATGACATTGTAAAATACATTCAGATATATATATGAGCATATGTCAATGAACCATGACATAATGAGTATGAAGCGTGCAAGAAGGAAACTAAAAAACAACAGCACAAATAAGATCAGGTGTTTTAAAATAAGAACAATGCCAACCACAAACACCACAAACTCAAATAGCCTGAAAATCCTAACACCACATTCAGAGATAAATATAGAAACCCCAAATCCATATGCCCAAAAGAAAACCTATCAAAAATCAATGTTCAAACCAAATATTAGCAACCTGATGAACACACAAAAACCTGAGACACCTCTACAACAAAAAATACCCTCACACAATCAATCTCAACATTTTAGGCAAACCCATGTTTGAACATTTTATATCGCAGAATCACAGATGCAACATTCAAAACAATAACCTAAAAAGCAAAATAGTAAGAATGAAGTAAGGGAAAGAAAACCCCATACCTTTTTCTTGGTGTTTGATGAAGACATGATGCAAAAATGAGAGTTTTTTCAAGGAAACATAGAGTGTTTGAAAGAGTGATTTGGGAAAGACAATAAACAGTCACAAATTTTCAAGGAAAAACTGAAAAATAATTTTAAAAACTGTTTTTAAAACGCAAAACATGCGTTTTTCGCGACTAGATCAAGGCGCTAGTAAGTCGCTAGGGTAAACCGCGAAACACTATGAAACAAGATTCTTGAAAAATCTTCTAAGTGTTTTTCGTGACTGGAAGATATGCTCATGAGGGAGTCGTGAGCTGAGCCGTAAAAATCTCTATGTACCTCTCGCGACTGGACCTTCCACCTATGAACAAATCGCTACACTGAGCTGCGAAATATGCAAAAACACAAATTTTGAAAAAGTTTCTAAGTCTTTTTCGCGACTGGGATGCTGACCCACCAGTGACCCGCGAAAACTCTTGGAGTGAGATTCGCGACTGGAGCATGCAACTAGACCTACCTGCAACTGAATCACCAAAACAGGGCAACACTGTTGTTGAAATATTTGACATTTTTGCAAAAACAAAAACACTTTCCAAAAACAAACTAAAACACTCAAAAATATTTTTGTGTTTGATCAACAAAGATTGAGCTTGTGAAAACATATTTAATCAAGTACAATCACACAAATGAATATGACATTCATTGAACATAGACTTGTGTGTTGTATGTGGATATCAAAAATGAGATAGTCCTTAGTCTAATGTAAAACTTCAATGATCAATTCAATTAAGGCATACATAACTAGCACTAGATAATGTGACATATCTCAATTATAGAAACATGCATATATGACCTCCCAAATGCACTTGATAACAATTCTTTGAAACTTTTCATTTGGCTCCATATTTAACATATCATTTGCATTTTTGAGCAAAGAGGATCTTATTGATATTTCAATAGATGAGTTAGCCTTTGGCTTTTTGGGCACCATACATTTTATTTTGGTCGCTTTCTCTTTTTCCTAGTCAAATACTAGTATGTGCGACAAGTTTTTGCAGCTCTATATCTCTTTTCATTTAGAGATTTACATTTAGAGAGCTCTTTTAAGTATAAAAATAAAAAGTGGGAAGATATATAGGCGTGAGTCTATGCATGTCTCAAGATCAACAAAACCATTCGCTAATTATTCATGACAAGGTTGAAGATCTATTTACAACAGTCACACAGATTTCAGAATTTCTTCCATAATGATATGAGTGCATGAGAGACAAGTTAAGCTCGTTAAATGCACAAAGCCATTAGTACAAAGGTACAAGGCAAAACATGTTTTGAGACAAAACCCAACAAAGCCGATCAAACTTTTTGGATTTTCTACTTTTTATGTGTTTTTAAATTTTTGACACAAAAGCAGTAAAAGATTGATAAAAAATATAACAAAAAAACATAAAAATATTTGAACCAAAGACAATCACACACACACACACACAAAATAGCAACTTAGATACTAGCAAGAAGCACACAACCAAGCATATTCATAAACATGGAAAGTATTGATGCATGGACATGTTGTAATGCTTATGCATGAGTACCCTTTGTCACCCACACGTCACGTGCATTTGGGGTGATATCCTTGATGGATCGGGTACGAGAGTTGGGACTGTCAAACCTTCGTGTGAAGCTTTCCAGGCAATTGGTGAAGGCACCGATCATTTTCATCACGTCCATCATTCTTGAATCACAGTTTTGACTTCTTGGTTGCTCACCACCCCAAGACCTCATGTTATTTCTTCTTCCTCGTGACCGAAGTGCACTTGCATTATTGTCTGCACTCAGCTTTTGACAGTTGGGTCTAGTATGTCCTTGCAATCCATAATAGTGACAAACATATTCCATTCTCGGACCCTGTTGTGATCTTGGAATTGATTTTCCTCTAGCTTCATATCTGGATTCTGATTAATTACAGGACCTATTTATCACCCGTTGATCAGCCACATTCGTCTTCTTCTCAGCCTTAATTTTCTCAAGACTGGACCTATCCACAGTCGTCTCCTTAGCTATCACAAACTTCACTTCTTTGGTGACCTTGGCTGATGAGCTACTTCCTCCAATGTATCCTAAACCGGACTTGTCTGAGGCATGTTTCTGAGATGAAATAACATCATCCAGTTTCCTAGAAGAGACTCTATCTACCTTGGCATGAGCTTGCACTACCTCTTGCTCAAGGAATCTCACTTTTGTGTAAGCTTCTGATAGCTCACCATTAAGTGTTTCAATCTCACACTTTGCCTCCTTATATCTTACCAGCAGACTTTTGTAGTCTTCCTCGGCTTTCTTTATCTTCTTCACAGCCGCCTTTACTACCTTGGTATACTCACCTGATTTCTCAAGAAGTAAGGCGTAATTCTTTTGTAGACTAGTTGTATCTTCATCTTCTTCAGCCTCTGATTCTTCAACAATCCCAATGGACTCCAAATCAGAGTATTCCCCAAGCTCCTTGACAAGTGAACCCAAATCATCCAAGGATTCCACATGTGCAATAGTCATGAATGCGGAGAAGTTTCTTTCTTTGTCATAGCTCTCTTTAAAATCAGAATTTGAAGAGTCTATATCACTCATCGTAGTGGCATATGCCTTGCCTTTTCCTCTCAAGAAATTGGGACACTCCTTCTTGAGATGTCCATAACCATTGCATTCAAAACACACAATATCCGAAGGAGATTGAACACCCTTCCCTTCTTTCCTCGTAAACTCTTTCCTATCACCTCTTGAAGATGAAAATTTCCCTCTGTTGAATGGTTTCCCACTATTCTTCATCTTCAAAAATTTTTGGAAGTTGTTGGCAAGGTATGCTACTTCCTTCTCCACTCCATCTTTTTCGGAAGGATCATCCATTCTTTCGGTGATGGTTTTGAGAGCAAGCGATTTACTCATTTTGTGAAAAGGCAGTCCCAGCTCATACATTTGGAGAGACCCTATCAACTCTTGGATTTTAATCTCATCCAAGTTTTTGCTTTCTTCTATGGCTGTAACCTTTGCTCTAAAACTTTCAGGCAAGGACCTCAATATTTTTCTCACCACCTTAGTATCTTCAATCTTTTCCCCAAGATTGAGTTTAGCAATTACAATTTCATTGAGCTTCCCATAGAATGAATCAAATGGTTCATCATCACCCATCTTGAGCTCTTCAAATTTGGTGGTAAGCATTTGGAGTTTTGTATCCTTGACCTTCTTTGTACCTTCATATGTAGTCTCCAAAATCTCCCAAGCTTCTTTGGCTATGGTCATATGAGAAATCCCGTGAAATTCATTAGGAGACACACCATAAAAAATAGCATTTAAAGTTTTACTATTAGCATTGGCTGCCGCAAGAGCTACCTTATCCCAGGTGGATTTTTCAGCCTCCGGCCTGGTCCAATCTATTTCAACCGCATCCCACACGGTGTCATCAATAAAATATAGAAATGCCTTCATTCAAAATTTCCAGAAGGCATAATTGTTACCATCAAAAAATGGTGGAACATTGAGAGATTGAGACCTATCCATTTCAACAAGGGGTCAAGGATCACACTCAGGTATTAAAACCACAACAAGTGTACCCGCTTTGATACCAATTGAAAGTTCAAAATGTGTATAAAACACCCTTAAATGTTTAGACCCCAAATTATAAAATTACCAATTCAAACTTTATATCAAATAGTTAATGTGTGGAACATGATAACAAACTTATAACAGAATTGATAGACAACTTAAGCCAAATATAAATACATCCACAGCAGTAAATATAAGGCAAAGATAACGAGAAGGAAGATGTAAACACACAGACAACACACGATGTGTTCTCGAAGAGGAAACCGAAGTTCTCGACTTAAAACCTCTCCACCGCCCTCCAAGTGGTAAATAATCCACTAAAGAATGTAGTTGGGATACATGAACAACAAAAGACCCTCCAAGCCTAATCTACCCAAGTACCTACGCCCTCCAAGCTTCTTGCTCCAACGAGGTTACGCCGAACCTATTTCTTTTTTAGCTTCCCGGATTCCACTACTATACCATAGCATCAACCAATGTATATTGGTTCATTCCAAACTGCTTCCCTTAGCATCAAATGAATCTTCTCACAGACGTGGGTGTGGTGAGATAAGAATTTGGTCAATGAACTCTCAAGGATATGACAATGGGGAGGAAGAGAGTTGAGGAATTTGTAGAGTCTCTAAGGTAAAGATTGGGAATGAGGCAATTTTGTTTTTCTCCAGGGTTTCTCTCACAAAATTCTCTTTGGAAGCTCTCTCAATTTAGTGGGTATAAGGGTCTATATATAGTGGTGTGTGTTTGGAATATGAAGAGACAGTTTTTGCCAAATAGGGCTGATTGGTGACTTGACCTCGCGGCTTGTCCAAGTCGCGATGTAACGGCCTGACCAGCTTGGGACTTTTGTCCTATAGTGCGACAGTTGGCGCGACCCTTCAACTTCTCTGTGTGCTTCTCACATGCCTGCATTTGACGGCTTGCCAGTCGCGAGTCAGCCGCGAGTCCTAACCGCGAAACTCTGCTTCTTTGCTCAACCTTGAGCTTTTCTTCACACTCTCTTCACACACTACCCTTACATGAATTCCACCTAAATGCTAGGTTACTAAGTGCTCAAATTACAAGCAAATTAGCACGGAATAAAGCCAACAAGATGGTTGATAAATTTCAACTTTACACTAACCCTTCCTTTTCCTTTACATGGGCCTTATTAACTCACTTTTGAAACTAACCATGGCATACACTTTACTGATCATACCACCATCGCAACAGTTTGTCTAATATTATTTCGATGGGCCGATAAGTTTGAATGTCTATTGAGTTCGAATCATTGAGGTCAAACTTTCTGGTCTATAGTCTTGAACTAAGCTTTGTGTGTGAGGAGACTTCATAGCTCGCATGCGATGAGATTTCATGGTGTGAGCTTGAACCAATTTTAGCCGGCTTGAGAGGTCAAACTTTCTAGGTTTACGGTCTCGAATTAAGCTTTGTATGTGAGGAGGCTTCATGGCTCGCTAGAGGAGATTTTGTTGTTCATAGAGGCTTCGCAGTTCGCACTCGAAGTTGATTACTTTGTGTTCAAGCTTGCAGAGATTTCGTAAGGTTTTTACCATGTACAGTGGGTCTTTATTAGGTTTTCAGTTTGGGGGTAACATACCTCTCATCTTCCTCCTTCTCTAAAGGGGCTGCCTAAGATAATTTTATGAATTGGGTGAGAAGCTGGGTAGCAAGGAGAAGAACTGTTTCAAAAAAAAAGTCGGGTAGCAAATCAAAGGAATTAAAAAGGCTGAAACTATTTATTATTATTATTTTTTTAAAAAAAGGGATAATATTGGTTATATAATATTTATAAATTATGATATTTATATTTATTTATTTTAGTATTGTTGACGTAAAAAATTGTGGAAGTTTCAAAGGTTTCGGTTTTATATATATATATATATAGATAATAATAATATTACGTGTAATATGCCATATCGGCATATTCTATATATCATTCATAAATAGGCCAAAAAAAAAAAAAGGAAAACAATATTGTAGCCATTGTTTACACAAAATGAGTTTTGTGTGAGAAATGCCCAAGTTGAATTGCTTCACCAACAAGAAAACCGTTTTGGCTTAGGTTTACTGGGTAACAAATCTACAAAGCCCATTAGCATTCTTACAAGTCTATGTTTTGCCATTCATGCTAGTAACTCTTGGACTTATGGTTAATGTCTGAAGGGAGAATTCTTACCATCATTAACGATCAATTTATATGTGGTTTTAGCATTTTTTTTAAATAATTATTGTGAGTAAAAATATAATGTTAGTGATGAGCTTATATTAGAACTAGTAAGAAATTGACATATTAACAATTTGTAAAAATATTATAAAATAATTTATTTTTGTATTATTTTTTTTTCCTATAAAAAAAAATAAATAAGTACATTAAAAGTTATGATTGGTAAACATAAATTAAGGCTCCGTTTGTTTTGGTGGTAAATGATTTCAGGAAATCATTTACCACCAGGCCCATGTGTTTGGCTGGCAAGGAAAATGAATTTTCCGGAAAATATGCATAAACTTTGACCGAATTTTCACCCTTGACCCGGAAATGGTTTTACGCTTGTATTTTACCTTCAAACCATTTCCGGGTCTCGCACGCGAACACAGAAAAGAGAAAAGAGCAGAGAACCTGAGAGAGAACGAGTGAAGCAAAAAAAAACTCAGCAACCAAAACCAAAGAAAAAAATAGAAATCGTTGCAGTCCGTTGAACCAAAAAAGGAGAGAAACCCAGAAATCCAAACCGATCCACCGAAGAAATAGACAAACCCAGCATCGACGGACCGATCCACGCAATCTGATCCAGTCCTAAACCCAGTTCGATCTATGCAGTCCGAGCCAAATCCCACAACCCAGTCCGATCCACGCAGTCCGACGAAGAACGCAGATCCATTTCGACGCCGTTCGACGCCGTTCGACGCAGTCCCAGCACCATTCCGACGCCGTTCCACCACCAGCAGTCACCGGCGACTCCGATCCACTCAAGCCGTTCCACCCCCTCGCCGATTTCAGCGCCGTCCGACCACCACACTTAACGGTGATTCCGATCGGTTTTTTTTTTTTTTTTTTTAGTGAAGCTTTGGACTGTTTGAGTTGTTTTAGATCAGTAAAAACTTTTGTTTGAGTGGATCGGACTGGTTACAGAGATTGCATTGTTGGGATTATATATATATATATATATATTTATATATTAATTTATTTATTAAACTTATATATATATATTTATTTATTTATTTATTTATTTATATATTTATTAAACTTATCAATTTGAACTATCAAATTTTATTGATAAGTTTGATTGTAAAATATTATATATGTATTTATATATTATTGATAACTACATATTTACAATATTAATAAGTTTGAACTATCAATAAACTATATATTGTAAAATTGTATTTATATATTTATTATACACAAACTTATGAATTTGTGTAAAATTGTATTTATATATATTTACAATTTTACAGAAATTCACTACACTATCAACATCAAATACATGAAATACCTACAATATGCTCAGACTCACAGATTGGTAATAGAAATAAATACATAAATATATGCATATTTATTTACAAATGTAGGGGCTCCTTTTTCGGAGGTGGGCCCCCGACAATGAATTTGTAGAGAGTGGAGCAAAGGGTTTGGCTTCGGCCGGCCCTTTGCCGGTCTTTCTAGAACTTTTCGTCTATTTGCTCTCCGTCTGGGGTTGCTCCTCGGCTGGGGTCCGAGGAGGCCCCCCTTTCACCAGGGGAGTTCTTTAACTTATATACTCTCTCTGGCTCGATCCTGGCCTTACAGCTGTTGGCCATCCGGGCTAATGGTTCAGGACTTGTCCCATCAGACAGGTTCTTCTCCATGATGGGGGCTGCTGCCTCCAAGGCTTTTCAGTGAAGGGTCTTGTCAGCATTAATGGGACCTGGAGGGCCAGGCAGAATCGTTAAGTGTGGATGTGACCACCTACATTGGGTCTGCCCCCTAACCCGATTAGACTAGGTGTGCCGAGGATGGGTGTGTCCTCGGCTCAGGCCTTGGGAGTGCTAGGGCCTTTAGGCCGACCATCTGGGGAGGTCGCCTTCCTCGGCTTGGGCCCTGGGCCTGCCTAAAGGTGGGCCGGGGGTTCTGGGCCCTTGGGCCCCACAATAGCCCCTCAAAACCCTGTTGCACGTATCCTCGGATGGGGAGGAGGGTTTTGCAAACCTCGGGGCTGATGGTCCGGAAGGCCGTCGGTTTGGCTGGTCCTTTCCTGAGTGGTCGGATCGACCTTTAGGCTCTTCATTAGGTAGTCAGTTTCTTCACGGGAATAGATCTTCGGACCGAGCAGTACCTTGACTCTGTTGTAAATAGATAGCTCCCCGTATACAGTCGCTGCCTTAAGTACGAGTGGCCAGCTCCCCGTAGGCTTGAGTCCGAGGACCATGCAAGACCTAGGTACAGTTGCTGCCTTAAGTACGAGTGGTCAGCTCCCCGTAGCCTTGAGTCCGAGGACCATGCAAGACCTAGGTACAATTGCTGCCATCGTTTCCATTGGCTAGCTCCCCTTAGGCTTGAGTCCGTAGACCATGCAAGACCTAGGTACAGTTGCTGCCTTTAAGTACGAGTGGCCAGCTCCCCGTAGGCTTGAGTCCGAGGACCATGCAAGACCTAGGTACAATTGCTGCCATCGTTTCCATTGGCTAGCTCCCCTTAGGCTTGAGTCCGTAGACCATGCAAGACCTAGGTACAGTTGCTGCCTTAAGTACGAGTGGTCAGCTCCCCGTAGGCTTGAGTCCGAGGACCATGCAAGACCTAGGTACAATTGCTGCCATCGTTTCCATTGGCTAGCTCCCCTTAGGCTTGAGTCCGTAGACCATGCAAGACCTAGGTACAGTTGCTGCCTTAAGTACGAGTGGTCAGCTCCCCGTAGGCTTAAGTCCGAGGACCATGCAAGACCTAGGTACAATTGCTGCCATCGTTTCCATTGGCTAGCTCCCCTTAGGCTTGAGTCCGTAGACCATGCAAGACCTAGGTACAATTGCTGCCTTAAGTACGAGTGGTCAGCTCCCCGTAGGCTTGAGTCCGAGGACCATGCAAGACCTAGGTACAATTGCTGCCATCGTTTCCATTGGCTAGCTCCCCTTAGGCTTGAGTCCGTAGACCATGCAAGACCTAGGTACAGTTGCTGCCTTTAAGTACGAGTGGCCAGCTCCCCGTAGGCTTGAGTCCGAGGACCATGCAAGACCTAGGTACAATTGCTGCCATCGTTTCCATTGGCTAGCTCCCCTTAGGCTTGAGTCCGTAGACCATGCAAGACCTAGGTACAGTTGCTGCCTTAAGTACGAGTGGTCAGCTCCCCGTAGGCTTAAGTCCGAGGACCATGCAAGACCTAGGTACAATTGCTGCCATCGTTTCCATTGGCTAGCTCCCCTTAGGCTTGAGTCCGTAGACCATGCAAGACCTAGGTACAATTGCTGCCTTAAGTACGAGTGGTCAGCTCCCCGTAGGCTTGAGTCCGAGGACCATGCAAGACCTAGGTACAATTGCTGCCGTCGTTTCCATTGGCTAGCTCCCCTTAGGCTTGAGTCCGTAGACCATGCAAGACCTAGGTACAGTTGCTGCCTTTAAGTACGAGTGGCCAGCTCCCCGTAGGCTTGAGTCCGAGGACCATGCAAGACCTAGGTACAATTGCTGCCATCGTTTCCATTGGCTAGCTCCCCTTAGGCTTGAGTCCGTAGACCATGCAAGACCTAGGTACAGTTGTTGCCTTTAAGTACGAGTGGTCAGCTCCCCGTAGGCTTGAATCCGAGGACCATGCAAGACCTAGGTACAATTGCTGCCATCGTTTCCATTGGCTAGCTCCCCTTAGGCTTGAGTCCGTAGACCATGCAAGACCTAGGTACAGTTGCTGCCTTAAGTACGAGTGGTCAGCTCCCCGTAGGCTTGAGTCTGAGGACCATGCAAGACCTAGGTACAATTGCTGCCATCGTTTCCACTGGCTAGCTCCCCTTAGGCTTGAGTCCGTAGACCATGCAAGACCTAGGTACAGTTGCTGCCTTAAGTACGAGTGGTCAGCTCCCCGTAGGCTTGAGTCCGAGGACCATGCAAGACCTAGGTATAATTGCTGCCATCGTTTCCATTGGCTAGCTCCCCTTAGGCTTGAGTCCGTAGACCATGCAAGACCTAGGTACAGTTGCTGCCTTTAAGTACGAGTGGCCAGCTCCCTGTAGGCTTGAGTCCGAGGACCATGCAAGACCTAGGTACAATTGCTGCCATCGTTTCCATTGGCTAGCTCCCCTTAGGTTTGAGTCCGTAGACCATGCAAGACCTAGGTACAGTTGCTGCCTTTAAGTACGAGTGGTCAGCTCCCTGTAGGCTTGAGTCCGAGGACCATGCAAGACCTAGGTACAATTGCTGCCATCGTTTCCATTGGCTAGCTCCCCTTAGGCTTGAGTCCGTAGACCATGCAAGACCTAGGTACAGTTGCTGCCTTAAGTACGAGTGGTCAGCCCCCCGTAGGCTTGAGTCCGAGGACCATGCAAGACCTAGGTACAATTGCTGCCATCGTTTCCATTGGCTAGCTCCCCTTAGGCTTGAGTCCGTAGACCATGCAAGACCTAGGTACAGTTGCTGCCTTTAAGTACGAGTGGCCAGCTCCCCGTAGGCTTGAGTCCGAGGACCATGCAAGACCTAGGTACAATTGCTGCCATCGTTTCCATTGGCTAGCTCCCCTTAGGTTTGAGTCCGTAGACCATGCAAGACCTAGGTACAGTTGCTGCCTTTAAGTACAAGTGGTCAGCTCCCCGTAGGCTTGAGTCCGACGACCATGCAAGACCTAGGTACAATTGCTGCCATCGTTTCCATTGGCTAGCTCCCCTTAGGCTTGAGTCTGTAGACCATGCAAGACCTAGGTACAGTTGCTGCCTTAAGTACGAGTGGTCAGCTCCCCGTAGGCTTGAGTCCGAGGACCATGCAAGACCTAGGTACAATTGCTGCCATCGTTTCCATTGGCTAGCTCCCCTTAGGCTTGAGTCCGTAGACCATGCAAGACCTAGGTACAGTTGCTGCCTTAAGTACGAGTGGTCAGCTCCCCGTAGGCTTGAGTCCGAGGACCATGCAAGACCTAGGTACAATTGCTGCCATCGTTTCCATTGGCTAGCTCCCCTTAGGCTTGAGTCCGTAGACCATGCAAGACCTAGGTACAGTTGCTGCCTTTAAGTACGAGTGGCCAGCTCCCCGTAGGCTTGAGTCCGAGGACCATGCAAGACCTAGGTACAATTGCTGCCATCGTTTCCATTGGCTAGCTCCCCTTAGGCTTGAGTCCGTAGACCATGTAAGACCTAGGTACAGTTGCTGCCTTAAGTACGAGTGGTCAGCTCCCCGTAGGCTTGAGTCCGAGGACCATGCAAGACCTAGGTACAATTGCTGCCATCGTTTCCATTGGCTAGCTCCCCTTAGGCTTGAGTCCGTAAACCATGCAAGACCTACGTACAGTTGCTGCCTTAAGTACGAGTGGTCAGCTCCCCGTAGGCTTAAGTCCGAGGACCATGCAAGACCTAGGTACAATTGCTGCCATCGTTTCCATTGGCTAGCTCCCCTTAGGCTTGAGTCCGTAGACCATGCAAGACCTAGGTACAATTGCTGCCTTAAGTACGAGTGGTCAGCTCCCCGTAGGCTTGAGTCCGAGGACCATGCAAGACCTAGGTACAATTGCTGCCATCGTTTCCATTGGCTAGCTCCCCTTAGGCTTGAGTCCGTAGACCATGCAAGACCTAGGTACAGTTGCTGCCTTTAAGTACGAGTGGCCAGCTGCCCGTAGGCTTGAGTCCGAGGACCATGCAAGACCTAGGTACAATTGCTGCCATCGTTTCCATTGGCTAGCTCCCCTTAGGCTTGAGTCCGTAGACCATGCAAGACCTAGGTACAGTTGTTGCCTTTAAGTACGAGTGGTCAGCTCCCCGTAGGCTTGAGTCCGAGGACCATGCAAGACCTAGGTACAATTGCTGCCATCGTTTCCATTGGCTAGCTCCCCTTAGGCTTGAGTCCGTAGACCATGCAAGACCTAGGTACAGTTGCTGCCTTAAGTACGAGTGGTCAGCTCCTCGTAGGCTTGAGTCTGAGGACCATGCAAGACCTAGGTACAATTGCTGCCATCGTTTCCATTGGCTAGCTCCCCTTAGGCTTGAGTCCGTAGACCATGCAAGACCTAGGTACAGTTGCTGCCTTAAGTACGAGTGGTCAGCTCCCCGTAGGCTTGAGTCCGAGGACCATGCAAGACCTAGGTACAATTGCTGCCATCGTTTCCATTGGCTAGCTCCCCTTAGGCTTGAGTCCGTAGACCATGCAAGACCTAGGTACAGTTGCTGCCTTTAAGTACGAGTGGCCAGCTCCCCGTAGGCTTGAGTCCGAGGACCATGCAAGACCTAGGTACAATTGCTGCCATCGTTTCCATTGGCTAGGTCCCCTTAGGCTTGAGTCCGTAGACCATGCAAGACCTAGGTACAGTTGCTGCCTTTAAGTACGAGTGGCCAGCTCCCCGTAGGCTTGAGTCCGAGGACCATGCAAGACCTAGGTACAATTGCTGCCATCGTTTCCATTGGCTAGCTCCCCTTAGGCTTGAGTCCGTAGACCATGCAAGACCTAGGTACAGTTGCTGCCTTAAGTACGAGTGGTCAGCTCCCCGTAGGCTTGAGTCCGAGGACCATGCAAGACCTAGGTACAATTGCTGCCATCGTTTCCATTGGCTAGCTCCCCTTAGGCTTGAGTCCGTAGACCATGCAAGACCTAGGTACAGTTGCTGCCTTAAGTACGAGTGGTCAGCTCCCCGTAGGCTTAAGTCCGAGGACCATGCAAGACCTAGGTACAATTGCTGCCATCGTTTCCATTGGCTAGCTCCCCTTAGGCTTGAGTCCGTAGACCATGCAAGACCTAGGTGCAATTGCTGCCTTAAGTACGAGTGGTCAGCTCCTCGTAGGCTTGAGTCCGTGGACCATGCAAGACCTAGGTACAATTGCTGCCATCGTTTCCATTGGCTAGCTCCCCTTAGGCTTGAGTCCGTAGACCATGCAAGACCTAGGTACAGTTGCTGCCTTTAAGTACGAGTGGCCAGCTCCCCGTAGGCTTGAGTCCGAGGACCATGCAAGACCTAGGTACAATTGCTGCCATCGTTTCCATTGGCTAGCTCCCCTTAGGCTTGAGTCCGTAGACCATGCAAGACCTAGGTACAGTTGCTGCCTTAAGTACGAGTGGTCAGCTCCCCGTAGGCTTGAGTCCGAGGACCATGCAAGACCTAGGTACAATTGCTGCCATCGTTTCCATTGGCTAGCTCCCCTTAGGCTTGAGTCCGTAGACCATGCAAGACCTAGGTATAGTTGTTGCCTTAAGTACGAGTGGCCAGCTCCCCGTAGGCTTGAGTCCGAGGACCATGCAAGACCTAGGTACAATTGCTGCCATCGTTTCCATTGGCTAGCTCCCCTTAGGCTTGAGTCCGTAGACCATGCAAGACCTAGGTACAATTGCTGCCTTAAGTACGAGTGGTCAGCTCCCTGTAGGCTTGAGTCCGAGGACCATGCAAGACCTAGGTACAATTGCTGCCATCGCTTCCATGTGGGCCCCGAGCGTGAGGACACAGTGTTCACCTCTCTGGGCAACTCAGTCTCACGTCGGGTAGGGGTCCATCCCCCTAGCCCCTTGCAGGATGCCGGAGCAAGAGCTATTGTACCACGACTGCACAGTTGCCTCCAATGGGATTTTGTCCTCGGATCCGAGGACTTCGTTTTTGGTAGAGGGTTGTCCTCGGGTCTTTTCCGTGAGCTGTTTTTCCTCAGGTCGGCTTGTGACTTCACACGTGGGGCTGATCCTGCCTCTGGTTCGTGTTCCTCATCTTTCTGGTTTACGAGGCGTCGCTTGGCCTTCCGCGCTTCCTGTTTGACGTTTCGGTGTCCGTAACGCGCCTCCATTAATGCCCTCGTGAATTAACACGCAGCGGGCAGCTGGCAATCCCCTTGGGACTGGGTGGGAATTAATTCCCTTTGATAATTTCCCCTTCGAATTCCACGCGGTTCAACTCCAGCTGGTTTTCGCCCTCCATAAAAGGCGTTCTGGGGGGAGCGTTTCTCCTCATTCAATGAATTCTCCCCCACAAACAGACGTATACACCTTCGCCCTTTTGAGTCCCTTTGATACCGCCACCAGGGTTGTGACTGCAGTTAGGAGACCTGGAGCCAAGTGCCGCCGTGGCCGCAGTCCCCACTGGGCTGCCGGCGCGGCAGAGTTTAGGCGTAACACCGGCCGAGTCTCGCATGGTGGCCAGGGGGGACGTCGTTGAAATACCTAACGTCTTCCCCCAGAGCGTACCTCCGACGAAGGGGGCACGCGAACTCTCGTCATGGCCGGTGCCCGAGTATTGCCGTCTCCGACGGTCAATGCTCGTGTAGTTCGGAGGGGGTCGAGGAAGCATCACGAGGGAGGGTGTCCCGGGGTCTAAGGGCTCCTCACTTTGTTCAAGCTTTGGTTTGAAGGTGAGCCAGCCCCTAGCCCCCCTCCCCGTGCTTTTACTGTCCAGTTCTCCCATTCTCTGGGCGCTGGTAAAAGCACGGCTTGACACTTCCTTCATTCCTGACAGCAATTCTTTGCGAGTCTCTTGCCCAGCCAGTCCCGAGACCGGTCCGCCTGAGCCTCCGATTGTAGGATTAGTTGGTAGGAGTTCTTGTAAAACATGCCTGTCTGAGCCTCTGATTGTATTTGTAGTTTTTTTCTTTTATGAAATAATGAGAATTGTAGTTTTAATCTCTTGTAATCTCTTCTGAATTAATAAAGGACTTTTCTTTTACTTGTTGTTGAGTTTTCTTTTCGCACTGCCATTCTTCTCTTCTTCTTTTCTTTTGCCTTCTCTTTTTTTTTTTTGCATCGCCAACTTCTGAGTAGTAGCTGCCTTAGAACGATTGCCGGTCACACCGGCCGGCACACTAACCCTTCCCACAGACGGCGCCAATTGTAGGGGCTCCTTTTTCGGAGGTGGGCCCCCGACAATGAATTTGTAGAGAGTGGGGCAAAGGGTTTGGCTCCGGCCGGCCCTTTGCCGGTCTTTCTAGAACTTTTCGTCTATTTGCTCTCCGTCTGGGGTTGCTCCTCGGCTGGGGTCCGAGGAGGCCCCCCTTTCACCAGGGGGGTTCTTTAACTTATATACTCTCTCTGGCTCGATCCTGGCCTTACAGCTGTTGGCCATCCGGGCTAATGGTTCAGGACTTGTCCCATCAGACAGGTTCTTCTCCATGATGGGGGCTGCTGCCTCCAAGGCTTTTCAGTGAAGGGTCTTGTCAGCATTAATGGGACCTGGAGGGCCAGGCAGAATCGTTAAGTGTGGATGTGACCACCTACATTGGGTCTGCCCCCTAATCCGATTAGACTAGGTGTGCCGAGGATGGGTGTGTCCTCGGCTCGGGCCTTGGGAGTGCTAGGGCCTTTAGGCCGACCATCTGGGGAGGTCGCCTTCCTCGGCTTGGGCCCTGGGCCTGCCTAAAGGTGGGCCGGGGGTTCTGGGCCCTCGGGCCCCACAATAAATAAATATTTATATATTTAGTTATATATTGACATAAATATTTATATATATGTATTTATAAATAAATATTTTTATAAATATTTAGTTATTTGTAACATTATGTAAATATTTGTACATATATATATTTGTAAGCAATGTACACTGTGAGCAATGTACAATTTAATGTTTACACTTGCATATGTTATACTGTTTTGCACATTGCGTTGTTGTTCCTATAATTTTACAGTGAGCAATTTGCATGCATTTTCCAGGGGTTGCTTTAGATGTAGTCACAGAAGCTTGTGGACACTGTATTTCCAAGTTTTTTTTTTTTTTTTTAAAGAATTTGACTAGTTGGGTTTGTGTAAAATTTGGCTAGTTGGGTTTTGTGTATACAGTTTTGGAGCTTGATATGTATACTTTGATATAGAAAATGTTATTATGTTGCCTATTGAGTTATGTATACTTTCAAGCTTGAGACATGACAAATTGTATGAAATTTTTTAGCATTTGGTTTTATTATTTTTGATCGGTAGAATATGTGTGTGTTTAAATTGTATTATGATGACTAATAATGTGAGACATGATGGTATTGTGATGATATCAATGTGCAATTATCAATGTGATGGTTTTGTGATGGTGTAAACATTCATTGTAAATAGAATGCAATGTGATTTCGTACTCGTTATAAATGTGGTTTGAATGTTTTTTGTTTGTGGTTATTTTTTATTTACATATCTCTTAGACCACAGTGTTTGTGATTTTGTTAGATGAAGAAAAAAACCAAAGCCGCAATTCTTGCCTCAGTTGCATCTGTCCTCCTTGTGGGGGTTACATTGGTAAGGAAATTGCGATGTAGACATAGACGATTGCCTAGGGCGCCTTATGTTAATCATGCAGCCGAGAGAGAGGAATACATAAATAGTATTCTGAATGGAAGTGAGATAAATTGTGTGAATCAACTTAGGATGAAGCCTAGAGCTTTTCACCAGTTATGTCACATCCTCACTGAGGGGGAGCACGTACGCCCAACTATTCACATGCCTGTTACAGAACAAGTGTTCATTTTCTTACACATTATTGGTCATAATGTGAGGTTCCGTGTAATGGGTAGTCGGAT
Source organism: Quercus variabilis (assembly GCA_030445155.1). NCBI lineage: Eukaryota > Viridiplantae > Streptophyta > Magnoliopsida > Fagales > Fagaceae > Quercus > Quercus variabilis. Next base: position 25,160,293 of record CP129455.1, on the reverse strand, counting down.
CTATAGATCAACTGAGACTGTTCATAGATATTTCAAGGTTGTCCTTAGGGGGGTTCTGAAATTATATAGAGCTCTAATAAGACTGCGTAGCAAAGATACACCCCCAGAGATAAGGAATAGCAGAAGGTTCTACCCATATTTTAAGGTAAATATTGCGACTTGTGTATTTTTGTAAATTGTGTAGATTTATGCAATTTTAAACCATTATGTGTGTCGAAAAATAGGATTGTGTTGGAGCAATAGATGGTACACATGTTCGTGCATCTGTGCCAACTGAAATACAAGGAAGATTTCGTGGTCGCAAAGATGGAACCACGCAAAATGTGTTAGCTGCCATTGGTTTTGATTTAAAGTTCACATATGTATTGGCTGGATGGGAAGGCAGTGCACATGATTCACGTGTGTTATCTGATGCATTTGCTAGCCCAGGGGGATTTTCAATTCCCAACGGTATTATACAATTATTTCACCTTTTTGGTTTATTTAGTTTAATAAATATTGTGCATTTTCTTAAGTATAGTAGTGATTGAGTTTTATTTTTGAATATATGTAGGTAAATATTATCTTGGTGATGCTGGGTATGGTAATAAAAATGGAATATTGTCACCTTATCGGAGTGTGCGATATCACTTAAAAGAGTTTAGTGATCGTCCTCCTGAGAATGAGAAAGAATTGTTCAACCTCCGACACTCTTCATTGAGAACTACCATTGAGCGAGGGTTTGGTGTGTTGAAAAAACGTTTTCGAGTGTTGGATGCAGAACCATTTTGGTCTTTTGAAACCCAAGTCAAAGTAGTGTTAGCATGTTGTGTGGTTCATAATCACATTATGGGGGTTGAACCAAATGACCATATTATGGAAGATGCAATGCACGAAGTAGAGTCTAGTGACCCCCAACGAGAAACACAATCTCGTCGGGAGTCCGTTGAAGACAGTAGAATATGGAATGCTAAAAGAGATGAGATATGTCATGCAATGTGGTCTGATTATATGAGGAGTGGAGAGTAGTACTTTCTTTTCTTTTTTAAAATTGTAATATGTGTTTTTATGTTTCGTAAAGACAATGTATTTACTATAGACTTCTAGTGGCGTAATGAACTTGTATTTTCAGCATTACATTGTTACTTGATGGTATTATATTGTTATTTTCCGTGTTAGCATGTTTCATTTTGTTGTACATATTTTATAAGCGTGGTTGTATGTGTGTTTGATTTGTTGTTCATATTTCGATCTCCATTAATAAATACTACTCTGACGATACAATTTTCATATGTAGTAATGTCAAAGGGTAAAGAAAAAATGAGCACCAGCAAGCAATTTAGGTGGCTGCCGCCTATGCATGAAATGATGCTGAAGATACTTGCACAGGAGGCTGCAAAGGGCAACAAGCCTTCTAGCACCTTTAAGGCAGGCTCCTTTACTCTTGTAGCGAAGGAGATAAGTACCCAATTTGGGGTTGAGTGCCACCCCTCCTACGTAGACAATCGGATGCGTACTCTAAGGACCATGTGGTCCACTATTGAGAAATTGCGAAAGAAGAGTGGCTTCGGTTGGGATGATAATCTCAAAATGATAACATGCGACGCAAAAACGTACCAAGAAGAAGTCATGGTATGCCTTACAATTATATTTTCTTAATATAAATGATAATATATATTTTTGTCCAGAAATTGAAATTTTAGTTTGGAAATTGAAGGCAAAGAATTTATTTGAGAAGATATTCATAGTTTTAAAGAAGACATCTATGAATAAATGTTAGAGGTTAGATGAAGTTTTAGTAAATTATATACTGGTGTGAAGTAAACTTTATCATGATTTATTAAGTTTTAATCCTAGAGTAATGTCACACTACCATAGCTAGATGTTTAAATGTAGCATCTATTCCACACCATGCTTTTATGTTTAATTTGACAAGGATGGACACCCACTTTATGTTTCATGTAGTAACAGATTTTTTTGTTTACTGGCATCATTAATGCGTTGAATATTGAATTTATGAGTGAAGTAATTATTGCATTGTTATTATATGTTCTTTTCTCCCTTATAGGCACATCGAAAGCATGCAGATTTTCTAAACAAGAAAATAGAGATGTATGATGAGTTAGCTCTTGTCGTGGGCAAGGACACAGCTACTGGTGGCTTTTCAAAATCCTATATAGATTATGAAAATGAGCCAGATAATGGCGACAGTGCTGAATTTGTTGCTGATAATGTGGAGGAAGATGTGGTTGAAAAAGGTAAGAATGTAGTTGAGTCCTCCACAACTGGGTCGGGAATTTCCAAGTCCCGGAAAAGAGGTCGTGCATCTTCTACTGCTGATGATAGCATGTTGACTGAGCTGTCTGATCAGTTGAAGGATATAGCTACAGCTCTGAAAGAAATTAATCGGGGCCCGATAGATTACACATCTCTTTATAATGAGGTTATGGCTATGATGGCAGATGGGTATAGTGAAGAAATGCTTGGAACTGCGTTTGACCATCTGTGTGAAAATGAGAAGATAGCACGGGGATTTCTGGCCAAGAATGCTATGCTGCGAAAGATTTGGCTGGATAGTTTTCTTTTCTCACAGCTTTGACTTGCTTGTTTCATGTAGAATGTGATGGTAGCTATAGGAATTCACTTTTGTTGTAGAACTAGTATTAACCTACCATTGTATTATATATATAGTACTTTGTATTATTAGGACAATACAGTTGCCGAAATTATGTATTTGTACTATTCAGATACCACGTGTAGGTATCATTTTTGTACACCATGGAGGTGTAATGACAATGGTGAACGATGAATGTAGCTATTTTTATATTAATATTATCGGCATATTTAAATGATTATTTTTTATGTTGAAGTGGATGATTATTTTTGTACTGTTACAGATATATATATGCAATGCAGGTGTACGTTGAAGTGGATGATTAGTTTCTAATTATTACAGGTTTGTCTAGATAATGCAGAGTCTCAATTTGTAAGGCATTTTAATATTTTCCGTAAAATTAATTTACAAACCAAACATGAAAATTGATTTTTCGGAAAAAATGGATTTCATTTTCCGTAAAATGTTTACTTGAGCCAAACATAAAAATCAATTTTCCGTAAAACAAAAAGCATTTTCCGTAAAATATTTGATCGAACCAAACACCGGAATTGATTTTCCGTAAAACGATTTCCGAAACAGCCAAACAGCCTTAATATATTTTCCTTTTCTAGAAAATAGCATTTCCGGAAAATATATATTTTCCGGAAAACGTTTTACGCGAACCAAATACATTTTCCTTTTCTAGAAAATAGCATTTCCGAAAAATATATATTTTCCGGAAAACGTTTTATGCGAACCAAACGCAGCCTAAAATACAAAAAGTGAAATGAGGAATTGGCATTAGACCAACAAAACTAATCACCATACAAGTTGTAGGTGTCAGCTAGTGCTACAGTTTAAGGCACAGATATTAGCTCGACCAGATGACTGAAATCTTTTGCAGCAGTACCATTTGGGCTAGCAGCCACTTGTACAGTATGTTTGAGAGCTTGGGCCTTATCTCTCATCTCCTTCCCTTTTTCATGCCCCAAAATGAGCTCCAAGCTCTTGAGCAATCCACTCTTAGTGAGAATTCCACCCTCAACTTTCACACCAACCCCCCATACTTCCTCTACCATTCTTCCAGTCATGTGATGATCACCAAAGAACGGCCTACAGATCAGTGGCACACCATATGCAACACTCTCGGACACAGAATTGCTACCACAGTGAGTCATAAACACAGCTATTGAAGAATGAGCTAGAACTTTTACCTGCGGTGTCCATGGCACTATTTTCCCTTGCAATCTAGTTCTCTCAACAAACCCTTTGGGCAAGAGGCTCTTTATGTTGTCCTTGAGAGACCACAGAAATGGAATTCCACTCTCTTCCAGTGCCTCAGCCAATGCTATTAACTCATTTTGAGGTGGTGAAGCCACAGTTCCAAAGCTTACATAGGCAACCGACCTTTCCTTCTGTTCATCTAACCAAGATATGGACCCTGTTAAATCTGAACCCGACTGTGATGGCAGCGATTCTGTGAAAAAACCCACATTAAGCACATTTCGAAACTTTGTTTTGAAATCACGATTGAAAAGAGGTGGGTTTAGTTCTTCATAAGAGTTCAACACCACAGCACTAGCTCGTGGTAACACCAATCCAACTTGACTCAGCATGTGTGAGAAAGTTGTCTCTTCCAACTTCTCCGATATCACCTCTTCAGATAAGTCCGAAACACGCATTTGAGACAATCCTGGAATGAATTCCAAGGTTGCATCTTTAACTTTATTACTGGCAAAACGTTGGCGTATAAGGTCAGTATAAACATGAGCTGAAAGAGAGCAAGGCAAAGACAACCAAATTGGGATCCATGGAACATGCAAATCCTCGGCAACCTCCACAGCAAATGTCAAGAATGCATCGGAGATCAAGCAAGAGAATTTCATACCAGTCTCTGCCACAGCCACTTCTAAGCCTCTTTTATAGTTCTGTGGCGAGACCTTAATGAAAAATTCCACAGCCTCAATAGGATTTGGGGAAAGAACATGGCCAACAGGAACTCCATCGGCCACGTCATAGGGTTTTATGTTGGGCAAGGTCTCGTCTGGTTTTGCTGCGGAGAAGAGTGAATGGTTGCACTTTTGTGTGTTTAAGAATGAGAAGTGAACGTTTGGAGCAGCTTTTGCTAGTCTGCGAACCAGAGTCAAGAGAGACAAGGCATGGCTGCCGAATGGGAATGGCAACACAGCCACATGTTTCTGAGGAGAGCTTTTGGTCACTGACATGTTGATGGGTTAGACTATTGAATCATGTAAAGAGAGAGAGAGAGAGAGAGAGAGGGTGATGTTCCAATGAATGGCACCGGGATATTTGCTCTACTTCTCAGTCTTACGTTTTATATACAAACATCATGAGTGGAGTGACGTTACAATGAAGGACATTGTCAGTACTCACATGTGATTGAGAATCTAAAACCGAATATACTTTTTTGTTAATTAAAGGAAGAAAGAGTGGGATGTGAATATTGCTTTGTCGGAAGAAGTTTATAGTTAATCCAGAAGGAGACACGAAAATTGGTGGTCATAGAAGCAACGCGTTCATTGTACCAAAGTCTTGAGTTGCATACCTACCCTTGGGAATTCAATTAATGTGACACGCCTACTCATGCACCCGATTTGTAATTTCACCACGGCTATGGACATCTGTCGGCGGTGTAATCTATGCAACGTACTGATACAGTATCTTACCAAGCTATATATTCAAAATTAGCCTTCATTTTTAGTTTGGGAGGGAGCGTTGGACATGTTATGACCAAGTGGTTCAAAGTAATTGTAAGTTTATATACTTGTAAAATAAAAATATTAATTTTGTGTGAGTTTATGATTAGCCTAAGTTTGAGTTTATTATAACACAAGTGCTTAATATAATATATAGTTATTAAAGGCTTTCTCATATGGATATATGATATTAGACCGAACTATGTAAACTTATTTGTGTGCTCTATTTTTTATGGGTCATGTTAATGAGTATCGTAGAATATTAATTAACAATCTAATTAAAGAAAATTTTTATAGAAAAAAATAATTAATATTTTACAACTTTTTTTATTTTTAATAAAAATGATAATAAAAATTTCTTAAAATTAATGCCCCAACAACACTCATTAACATTTTTCATTTTTTATTTTTCTGCTCATCATTCAATAATTACACTCAATTATACAACAACTTTCACAATGTCCAAGATGCATGCTCAATATACGTACTAATCTAATAAAAATTCAAGTTTATTGCATGTATCGTTGTAAGGCCACATGGCACATTCCCATTTACCAATCTATGCCAACTCAAATACTATGACAAATTCTATGACTCAAAAATAATAAATAATATGCCATATCGGCATATCCTATATATCTCGTTCATATTAGGGGGGAAAACAATATTGTAGCCATTGTTTACACCAAATGAGTTTTGTGTGAGAAATGCTCAAAAGCTCAAGTGTTTCACCAACAAGAAAACCGTTTTGGCTTAGGTTTGCTGGCCAGTGGGCAACAAATCTAAAATTAAAGCTCATTAGTATTCTTGCAAGTATATGATTTGCCATTCATACTAGTGACTCCTGGACTTATGGTAATGTCTTCTCTACTATATGACTTTTGACTTTAGTAATTTATATATTTTTTTTCTAATAATAGGAAAAAAAAGTTTTTTTTTTTTTTAAATGAATAGTACTATAGTAGTCATCATTTTGATAAGTTGCATTTTTAAAATTTGAAAAGTTGCATAGCTATTAGAAGCTATCCTTAGAGCATTCAACCTGTCTATTTTAGTATTGAAATCTTTTTTTTTTTATTTTTTTATATGATTACTTATAAAAGTATTTATATCAGATTGTTTATTTAAATTTTTACGCTATATTTCATTAAAATATTTTTTTATTAATTTTTAATTACTTATGAACAGTATTGTAGCCAGAATCCTATTATATATGAGCTTATGTGGGTATTGTGGGGTTGGTTGGGCAAATTGTGGAACTTATGCTATTTTAGATTGACTGACATGAATGCTCAAGCTTTTCGTATGTTTCCTTGGTAAAGTTGTTAAGTGATTGAAAGAAAAATGGAAAAAGTGGAAGCATGATTTTAGTATGGTTCGCAAGTTTGGCTAATGCCCTACGACTACATCTATGGAAATAACGTGGATCGCAAGTTTGGCCTAATTGCCCTACACCTACATCTACATATATAGAGCACTGCTGAAGTGAGGAATCATCAACCGGTACATGATCATTAGCTTCATGTGAGACAGAATGGTAGCCTGATATGTAAATTATGTAAAAGATATGTTAATCAACTATACATTGAAAATTATGTTACATAATTCTACAATTCTTCATAAAAGAAGCCAACACCTATGACAAAGAAAGTGGAGGAAAAGAGAGAAAATAACCCACGGCCACATCTTGATAACTATAAGTCTATAAATGACTAAACTATCATGATTCTGAAAGTAGTTGTCAATTATTGATAATGAAAGTCCAGAACAAATAACATACCGTATTTAAATTCAATTTTCAATTTTCCATACCATTCAGTACATTTTCATGGACTGGAAAGCTAGCTGAAATCTCTTAAGTAACCAAAGGTAAAACGACTTAGTAAAAAATGTGCAAGAGTGAATTTTTCTAAAAACTTATTATCAACAATCAATTTATGGTTCCCACAAAATTTCAAAGATTTAGATACACAATAAGTCACCAAATTAACTACTAAGTTTTGTGAGTTATTGATCTAAATTGCCAAAGAAATTTAGGCAAGCTTGCATCGTACAAGACTTGCCGATTCCTGAATCCGGGCCAAGTCAACTTTACTACTGCACTTTACGTTGCATATGTTACACAAAAACAACAGAGAATGAGTGTCCTCTGTGAACAACTTTCTTTGAAATTTTTTGCAGGCCATGCACATACCTTTGTTTAAAATTAATTAAATTTCTCTTTCAATCTATATTGATGGATGCACATTTCTTTTATGTCTCTAGACGTTCATGTTTCTTTTGGTGTTGAAGTAGGGAAACCCTTGTTTTTTGGCTCTGGTAAATTAGGTTTTCGTTCCTCATAATTAGCCTTGTGTTTCTTTCCTTGATGGTGGGAACTAAAAGTTGTCTCACTTTGGGTTGTGACTTTTTTTTGGGTAAATCTTTGGGTGTTACCATTTCTTCCATGTTTGTTACAATAACTGTGCTTTTCCGAGTCTGAACAAGCTAGGGTAGACTGTGTTACCACTAGGGGCGTAGCCAGGATTTTTTACATGGGGGGCTGATTTTCGACAACGATAATTATCATCATTGTATGGATAATCTATATATTTAGGTTGATATAAACTTTCTTTAAGATAAGCTCCTTGGATTTCATTTTGTTTGTTGATAGGAAATTCACATATTTGTTTACGTGATCCTAGATCACAATCTATCTCTTCAGATTGAATTCTTGAACATTTGGAGGGGTGTTCATCAAGCATTGAAGTATCAAAATTTATTTCTACAACCATAGGTGTCCTAAATTTTAAATTGCTAATATATATTTTTTTTCTTTAAGAATGCATCAATTGTTTTTCGTTTACTCATAATTCTTTTAGCTTTAAGAATATGACTCAAAAATTAACCTGAAAAGAGCTTAAAAAATAAAATCTTAATTAGAAATTTTTACTTAATTATATGGATGTTATTCATACTCAAGAAAAAAAATAAAATTTCCACTATAATTTAAACAGTCAACCCATCATTATTCTTACTATTCAAATTTTCCTATTTTTTAAATTAAGAATAACCCCTCAAACAAAAGCAAAAATTAAGCACACAAGTACACAACATAAACCAAACAATTTAATAACACTCACTGCCACATGATATCTAACTAATCAAAAATAGTTAATAAATCAAAAAAAAAAAAAAAAAAAAAACCTTAGAAGCTTTATCTTCACAAAGTGCAAACTTTATCTTCCCTTCAAGACTCATCACAAACAACCTCCCCATGCCCATGCCTTCAACCATATATTTCTCTAAAAATCTATGAAAAATTAAAGAGCATGTGAATATTTAAGTGTAGATAGTTGAGAAGAAGAAAAAAAAAAAAGAAAAAAAAAAAGAAAAAAAAAAAAAAAAGAGATGAAGCGGAAACTGAAAACTCACCCTCTGGTTATGCTCCTACTCTGAATGATTTATTTTAAGAAAGCAAGAAGAAAGAAAATAATGGTCAGCTTTTTTTTTTGGATCATGAGGATTGAGTTTGAGGGGAGGGCTAAGCTGAGCAGTAAAAAGAGTTTAAAAAGATGAAGGTCTAGTGCTTAAATAAGAGAAGAAAACTCACCAGGTAGTCACCAAATTCCAAATCTTGAAATTTGATAATAAAATATGCTGAGTGATTTGTTTTAGAAAGCAAGAAGAAAGAAAAAACTGGTTAGGATTTTTTTTTTTTTTTTTTCGGGACTAGAGGACTGATGCTGAGTTTTGGGAGCTGGTAGGCAGTACCAGTGGGAAGTGAAAGTGTATCACAGGAAGGGAAAAAAAAAAAAAAAAAGGTAAAGAGAATAGGGATTTCGTGGGTGGGTTTTTGAGATGGAGAAAGTGAAATTTTGTTGTTTTTGTGTTAGGATTTGAGTATTTAAATGTAAGTGGGCCAACTTTTTGTTTTATTTGGAGTATAAGAAGCCTAAAACTAAAGGCTTTTAGCTAGGATAATAGAGGCTTAAAACTAAAGGCTTTTAGCCGGAAGAATAGAGGCCTAAAACTAAAATTGTGAGAATAGTGGAGATATGGGGGGTCGAATGTCCAACATTGGGGGGCCCAATCAATTTTCTTACATACTCTAATGGATATATATATAGATATATATTTTTTTTTTTTTGCAAGGGCCACGGCCCCCCCAAGGGACAACGTGGCTTTGTCCCTGGTTACCACTGTGTCATGCATTCAGGTTAGGTCTGGCTGATGAGTTCATTTTGATGGGTTAGGCAGTTGTTGGGTTTAGTAAGCGAGCTTGCCTAATGCATACTATAAATAATTCATCAAATCTATATATAATATAAAACCAAAACCTGTTAACTTCATAAAATTTTGACACCTCACTTCAGAGGTTTCACAATTTTCCACATCAACTTTAAAAAAAAAATTAATGAAAAAAAAAACCTTAATGCAAGTTAGACTTCTAACCAAATACAATAACACTCTCACCCTGTCTCTACTCTCTCCTATTTAAGAACTGCTCTCCCTCTTTTCTTAGTCTCTTCAAATGCAACATATCATTGCTCTAGAATGATCTTACCATCATTAACAAAAATGCTGAGACCAAAGACAGGGTGTTTCATGCCATGTTGACTATTGAAGATCAAACTCTTTATATAGTATATCATGATAATGTAAGAAGCATTATATGTAGCAAAAAAATTGACCAAGTTAAATATTTCTAAGCTTTCAAAACTTGGGTTTATTTTTTCAAAAAGGTATGTAAGTTTTCTTATCAGATTTAATGTTAACATGTGTGGGAGACTATTTGGTTATTTAAAAATTTTTTGAGGAAACATAAAAGGAAAAGAACTAAAGAATGTACAATCTACAAAAAAAAAAAAAAAAAAAAAAAATGACAATTAGGTAGAGGATTTTGAAGATTGTTGTTTTCGAATAAAAGCTAAAGTAAAAAAATTTTGGAATTGTTTATGTTCATGTATGTATTGAGTTTAATTGAATTTGAATTATCTTTGAAACTTTGGTTTTGATTAAATCAGAAAAAATATGTTCCAATATTTAGAGTTTTTTGTATATGTTTTATTGTAGCTTAAACTTAGTATTTGAAGTGTTAATTCACAATGTCATTGTTCATCTATTAATCATAAGTAATAATATTGTTATTTGTGACCAATATGAACTTTCAAACCTTCACACAAGTGAATGGCTTAGTTAACCTCAACCATCACCAGACAGCGTTTTAATGTCGTTTGTACAAACTGGGAGAATCGAAGTTGCCTTGAAAGTTCAAATTGTTGCTTTTATAATTGTGCATAAAATTATAAAAAGAAATTCACTTGTGAGAAGGTTTGAAAGTTCATATTGGCTTAGTTAACCTCAACCATCACCAGACAGCGTTTTAATGTCGTTTGTACAAATTGGGAGAATCGAAGTTGCCTTGAAAGTTCAAATTGTTGCTTTTATAATTGTGCATAAAATTATAAAAAGAAATCGAGCCCCTTTTTTCCCTTAAGTTTTTTATAGATGAAGTTTTCATAGACTAGAGCTCACCCTCACCATTTTGATAGAAATAATAATATTTAAGGATAGTCATGGACGTATGCCGAACTCAACCCGAAAATTTTATCTATTGATACTTGGATTTCAATACCCTTTAAGTATAGTAGCCATCTCCTACTTGGAACTTTACCTACCGATACTCATACTCGACCCGAACCCTATTTTATTGGGTAATTTGGATTTAAAAAAAAAAAAAAAAGAGTTAATAATGTGATTATAGATGAAATTCAACACATCCTGGCCCAGCAATAGACAACCTTCCGGGATAGATCTATCTTTTTCTCTCTCTTTTTGTTTTTTTGCTAAGCAAGTAATTCAATATGAACATTAATTTCTTCTTCTTCTTTTTCCTTTCTATGTTCAAATAAGACGAATGATGCTACGTTGATGTTTGTTTGGCCATTAATTTTGTCAATTATAAAAACTTATGACATGCAGTTAAGAAATACTATTTTTTTGAGCACTTCTATCTACTAAAAAAAAAAAATGTCTTTAGAGAGGAAAGATTCCTTATTAGAGAAAGTAGTCTTACACAATAAAGAAATATTTAGAGAGGAAGAAATAGAATTTGGGTTGCTTCCAAAAGGCAATAGATACGTAATAAGAAGAAGAGGAAGAATTAAAATAAAATAAAATAAAATAAAAAGATAAAATTTCGATTTGACCAAGGAAATCTTGACATTTAATTTGGAAATTAGGATCCAACTTGAATTAGTTTATTGAAAATAGCTCCACCCATTTATAACCAACAAAACCAACGTTCAAATGTTAAATTTAAGGAACATACTGGGAGTCTGGGAGTCGGATGTTGGACACGAGTCTCCAATCTTATATACCTTATAAGTGCATCCACGTTGGTTGTGCTATTTTTTTAGCTATTTGGCACTACAAAAAATTATTTTATTTATTTTACCTATTCACTTTACAAAACATCCAGTATCAGTGGATCTATTTTAACTTTTAATATAATAAAATAATATGAACATCACAATAAAATAATATACTTATTACAATAAACATCAATTACTTAAAAAAAAAAAAAAAACACACCACACAAACCAATACACAAGCCACAACCATTGCCAACTAGGAACAACCACCCACAACCACGGCCAAAAACCCAAATTAGCCAAAAACCACCACACAAATCACCACCAACACAGCCACACCACCACTGACCCATGAAATCCAGCCACCATGAAACTCATAAAAACCTGCAAAACCCAGCCAAACTACCACCAAACCCACTACCCCAAATCAATTACCACCACCATCATGGCACCACCAAACCACAACCACCATCACAGTAGCCTCAAGCTCAACTAAAAAACCAATAACCAATGGGAAAAAAAAACAATAGAAAAAATCAACCCACGAATTGGAACATGGTAAAATCGAAACAATCCACAACCCAACACCATGAACACCCACAAACCCACACCCACTACCACCTACATCCACCACCACTATGGCCACACCGACCCACAAACCCTACCACCAACAGCCATGCAGAGAATCCCACACCGAGAAACCCACACCACTACACCGAGAAATCTACTCTCAGTTACCTAGCAACCCACGTCGGCGTTGGGCAGGGGTAGGCGCTTGGGTTGGCGAGAGTGAGGGAGAGAGAAAAAAAAATGGAAATGGGAGAGGTTGAGACTGACTGAAAGAGAGAGAGCAACAAGCAGAAAAAGGAAACAAGAAAAAAAAAAGAAAAAAAAAAAGGAAGAAATATTATTTGATTGGAGGGAGCAATAAAATATAATATACTGGTTTAGCTTTTGAGCTACAGTGCACAGCCATTTTTGGTTGTGCACTGAAGCTGAGAAGCTAAATTTTTTAGCTATATCTTTATCATTGTATCCTCACTTTTGTGATTAGTGGTGCTAAAAATAACAATATAACATTTTAGCACCACCAATGATAGTGCTCTAATAAAGTAACAAAGTTTTCCTTGCTAGTTGAACTAGCTGAAGGCCTGAAACTTTTTCTGTTTCTTTGTTTTTGTTTTTAAGCACAAGTTGGATTCACGCAAAATCCAATCCAATTATCTTTTACCCATGATGAACAGGGTAATACACAGAAACTTTCAGGTTTGGTTGAATATCCATTACTTAATGGGTTTGAACAATATCTTCTGAAAGGAAAAAGGATCTTAGAGAACCTTTTCTTTTTCATATCATTGTCATTGAAAATATGCGAAACTAAAAAATAAAAAAATTAAAAAAAAAAAGTCTATTACTTTTTTTTTCCTCATAAAAAATTTCTAAACATATTCTTTAAATTAATGACTTTAGGACATCCGTTAACTTTCTTATCCTTTTTACCAAATAGATATTTAGGGGTTAACATTCTTAATTCACATTTGTCATTGTGCAAACCAATCATTTTGCCTCATAAATTTAATATATAAACTGATTTGTCAAATGAGTGAGTATTGCAACTTGTGGTTCTCTATGCGTAAACATCTTAAGATTATAGATTATCAATCCGTCCGTCTAGTATAGTTATGTGGTGGAGGTTAAAGTCCATAAGAGAGTCAGATTATTACTTTGGAGGATTAAGGGTAACATACTACCAACTAAAGACAATCTTCAACAAAGCTTGGGGATAGGTGAATTAGGGTGTGTGTTGTGTGAGGAAACAGTGGAATCTGGCCAGCACATGTTTTTCAATTGCCCCGTGGCAAGGGAAATATAGTTTGAATGTTGGGGAATATATGCTGATAAACTAAATGTATCTAACAATTTAGATATAGTGAAGGTGATCTTAGATCCTCCAATCCAGCCTATATCTTCTATTCATCAGTTTAAGGAAGTGGCAGAGTTGTGTACATTGCAAATGACCTTAGGAATGCAATCCATTTGGATCCTTCAAAATAAGATCATTCACGATGGTGAACAGGTAGTTAATATCACAAACCATATTTGCAATCTCAAAAACAAAGACAAAGAGTATGTGCTGGCCTTAGAACAATCTAAGGATTTATATGTTGGCAAGGTAATCTCTTGGAAACCTCCTACTGCTGGAGTAGTCAAACTTAATGTTGATGTAGCTGTCCAAAAAGATTTTACTACCTTAGTTTTTGTTGCTCGAAATGAAGTTGGAGATGTCATTAAAGGTTGGGCTAAAGTTTATGAAATATGTGATCCTTGCAAGCTGAAGCAACTACAATTCTATGGGCATTACAAATTACCAAGGCAGAATATATGGAGAGAATTCAAGTGGAGGGTGATGCTAAAAGTTGTTTTGATGCTATTAAAAGAGGCTACTCCATCGCTACTTGAACTATCCAATCTATAATTTGTGATGTTGTAGAGTTTGGCAAATTTTTTTGTTAATTGTAATTTCAATTGGATTAGAAGAGAGCTTAACACTGCAACTCATTATCTAGCTAAATTTACAACTGTACATAGGTCTACTGTTTGTTATGATTCGCATATTCTTCTTGCTGAAATTTTGGATGCTTGCAGGAAGGATGCTGGTTCTACTTTGTTTTAATAATATGATCGGTTTATTAGACACACACACACACAGAAAAGAACTATAAGATGAATTAGATATAAGATGACCAGTAGTAATTAACTTGGTTGTCCAAGTGTTTCTAATTTGTTATCATAAAACCATCAAATCATTATTACTTGAAATTTATTGGCATAATTAGCAAATGTATAAAAATAAGCTTATTTTTACTTATGAACTAAATTACTTATTGACAAAACCAAGCACCATTAAGAACTGACAAGTTCCGTTGGCTTTACAAAGCCTAGACATAAATTTCAACAAATTAAGTACTCACAAGAGAGAGAGAAATGAAAATTTTATTAGAGTACTTCAAACTCACAAACAAATAGATTAAGCTACTACCTTAAGAGCTCACTACAACTTTTTCTCTTATACACTTTCACGTCATACATCTATCCCCTTTTATAAGGTGAAGTTACAAGAGCTGTCATTATTGTCATAACTCTTTATTTCATAATAGAAAATTCTAGAATGTGGAAGACTCAAAGACACAATTTATTTGGAATGACAAAAGATACAAACAATTATGGGAAAAAAAGAAAAAAATGGAAAAGACAAACTATTATGAAATATCAAGAGGCACCTTTTGGTTTACTACTTCCAACACTCCCCTTTAAACCAAAAGCATATTCATACCAAGCATTGTCCTCAATCTTCTGAATCTATCAACTGGCAAGGCTTTGGTAAAAATGTCTACTACTTGCTCTTCTGTATTGCAATACTGAAGTTTCACAACTTTTTGTTTCACATAATCTCTCAAGAAATGATACTTCAAGTCAATATGTTTCCTTCTTCCATATTAAACTGGATTTTTAGAAAGTTCTATGGAAGACTTGTTATCCACATAAATAATTATAGATTCTTCTTGTGGATGATAAAATTCTTTTAATAAATTCTTCAACCATATAGCTTCACAAAAAGAAGAGGACACTACCACATATTCAGGTTCACATGTTGACAATGCTACAATGCTCTGCCTTTTAAACATCCTAGTGAAAGCTATTGATCCAACATAGAAAACATATCCAGTAGTGCTTTTTCTTTCATCTTGATCACCTTCCCAATCACTATCTTAATATCCATATAATGTGGCATCATTATTATATGAATATAAAATACCGAAATCCATGATACCTTTTATATATCTTAGGATCCTCTTTGCTACAAGCTAGTGAGATTCCTTTAGTTTCTCCATATATCTGCTCAAAAAACTAACACTATAAACAATATCTGGCCTTCTGATTGAGAGGTACCTCAAAATTCCAATCAAACTCCTAAATAGAGCTGGATCTATACTTTTCCCTTCTCCTTCTCTTGTCAATTTTAGATTCACTACAACAGGTTTATTGACAGCATTGCAATTTTTCATATTAAATTTGTTAAGCAATTCCTTTGCATATTTTTTTAGACATATGAAAATGCCATCTGGTTGTTGCTGTACCTTAATCCTAAGGAAAAATTACATAATTCCAAAGTCAGTCATCTCAAACTCCTTAAACATAGCTTGTTTAAATTCATGGAACATTTGCTAATTGTTTCCTGTGAATAACAAATCATCAACATAAAGACAAGCTATAAGAATTTCACCATAGACATTCTTCTTGATGTAGATTGCATGCTCATGAGGACACTTGACAAAACCACTTCCTTGAAAATAACTGTAAATATGAGAATTCCAAGCTCAAGGAGTTTACTTTAGCCCATATAAAGCTTTCTTCAAAAGATACACCTTTTCTTCTTCTCCTTCAAACACAAAACCTGCAAGCTGCTCTAGATACACATCTTCTTCAAGTATGCCATTTAAGAATGCCGATTTGACATCTAATTGGTATATTTTCCAACTATGATGTGCTGCAAGAGAAATCAACATCCCCACCATGTCAAGTCTTGCTACTAGAGAAAAGACTTCTTTACAGTTTACCCCATACTTTTGCTTATGACCTTTAGCTACAAGTCTTGTCTTATAGCGCTCAATCCTCCCATCAGTTGTGTGCTTAATCTTATACACCCATTTCACACCAATGGTTCTTTGACCTAGAGGAAGTGTAGTCAATTCTCATGTATTTTTTTTTTTCTCAATGGCATAAATTTCTTCTTGCATGACATTCCTCCAACAATTGTTTTTCACAATTTCTTTCAAAGTAAATGGCTCATGGTCCACATACAAAACAAAAGAGATTTGTCTCTTCAGTCTATGCATAGATATCTTCTAGGTTTCTAATTTTGATTGGTGTTGGAGATGGAGAAATGCTACCTGGGCTTCGGATTAATGAAGTGTCTGTTGATGATGCATAATGGTGGGGTATTAAGGAAGGTCTCTCTAAACCTTCATAAATCACATCTTCTTCTTGCCATTCTAACTCAAGTGGCTTCTCTTTACTTGTGATGTCATCATTCCATCTTCATAACTCATCTTCATTGAAAATGACATCTCTACTCACCACTACTTTGTTGGTAAGTGGATTGTAGAGTTTGTAAGCTTTCGACTCCTCACTATACCCAATGAAGATGCACTTCTTCTCACTATCATCCAACTTCTTTCCCTTAGTCTCAGGCACTTGAGCATATACAATACACCCAAAAAATTTTAAGTGTGACACACTTGGTTTGTAGTCACTCCACGCCTCTTGTGATGTCATATTCTCGACTCTTTTTGAAAGGTATCGATTGAATAAATAGGTTGTACATGCCACTGCTTCTATCCAAAAATTCTTTGACAAACATTTTTCTTTAAGCATGGTCCTTGTCATATCAAGGATGGTCTGATTTTTCCTCTCTACAATGCCATTTTGTTGTGGTGTGTATGCAATTGTAAACCATTGCTTGATGCTATTTCTCCTGCAATAATCTTAAAATTCACTTGAGGTGTGCTCACCACCTCTATCAGATCTAAGTATTTTGATCTTATAACCACTTTCCACTTCAACATGTACCTTGAAATTTTTGAATATAGTGAAAGCTACAGATTTTTCTTTGATAAAATAAACCCATAATTTTCTGTTGAAATCATCAATAAAGGAGATGAAATATTTTTTACCTCCAACAAAAACTAGATCAAATGGACCACAAATATCTGTGTGCACCAGCTCTAATGGGTTAGGTGCTCTCCATGATCTCCCACTTGGAAAATGACTTCTTTGTTGCTTGCTAAGAGTGTATACCTCACATACATATTCTAGCTTTTCAATACTAGGCAATCCATGCACCATGCTTGATGTGGATAATAGTTTAAGGCCACTAAAATTAAGATGCCCAAGGCGAAGATGTCACTTCCATGATTCATTTTTTACAAGCCCAAGGAAACATTTCTCTATTGTTGAGTTAAGATGGAGTGGAAACATACAATTGTGACCCATTTGAATTTTTGCAACAAGCCTTCCTTCAGCATCCTTCAAAACAAGAGAGAGTTTCTCCATGTGTATAATATACTCATTTTCTAAGAGTTGCCAAATACTAAGAAATTGCTTTTCATGTTGGGCACATAGTACACATTGGAGATGAATTGCAAAACACCATTCCTTTGACATCCTTTTATGGGCAATTTGGATGAGTCTCCCAAATAGAAATTGCCTTAAACACCTTCAACAAGCTCAACAAAGAGCTCCTTTTTTCTTTTCTTTTTTTCCACTCATGTGGTTGCTAGCTCCAGAATCAAGATACCACACCTCTTGAGAATTATTTGGCTCTTCTTGTGCAAAAATAAGTGTACATTCTTCTTTTTTAACATTGGATGCCTCAACAAGATTAGATTGTTCATTGTGCTCCTCAAATTTATCGCACTAGCAATCTAATGCATAATGTCCAAATTTGTTGCAATTGAAACATTGGACATTTCTATTACCTCCATGTCCACGAGCAAATCTACCTCTGAATGTTACTCTTTGTGAGAGACCGTGCCCCCGGCCCGTTTTAATGAAATGTTGGGCCAAACCCACGTGAATGGGTAGAGTCGTGTTATTGCCTCTCAAAATGGAGGTTCGACTAGTTATATTTTCCCCTTTAGATTAAGGGTTTTACAATGGAGTCGCCACTTATTTAATTATTAGAAAAATAAGAAAACCATAATTAAAAAAATTCCTCATTTTATTAATTTGAAATTGAATTTACAATGAACATAGGAAATTACATGGCTTTAGTCCTAGATACAATCTAAGATAAAGTACATGGCTTTGTTTCCTAGTTAAAATCTAGAAATTGAAAATTACAGGGATAAGCATTTGATCTACTAACCCTTGATCTAAGTTCGGAGGCTATGTTACAAGGTGGGAAGGTGTTAGGCACCCACCTTGCCCGGTGAAACCGGTCTTCTAGACTATGGTGGCTAACAATCATATCATATCATCCAATATGTCAATCAATTTACATGTTGAATTTAATGTGTGTGCATGTGACAAACCCTAATTCAATTTATTGAACATTGCATTTGGATTGAAAAATAAAATTCTAGTGAATGTGTGTGTATGGTGACATCCTAGATTCAAATATTTGAAAGAATTATTAAACAAACATGTTTTTCATATTTTTGATGTAAATTTAAGATCAAAACTAGTGATATGCATGAACATGTGATGAACAACCAAGAACATGTAAAGAACACATAAGAACATTTAAGAACATTCAAACATATTCAAGAGAATTTAAATAATCACTATCATGCTTTAATCCTAAATTCTCATCATGGCAACACAATAAACAAGTTAGAGAAAGGGAATATACCTTCATGCAAAATCTATACGGTGGAGAAGGAGACTCTTGGTAGAGGTCCTAAGGGTGGAGAAAAGAAGAACTAGGAGAGGGAGAGTGAGTCTCACTCAATACCTTGAGTCTCAGGAAGACCAAGATATGACAAGATTACTCAACTTTACTAGAACTCAAGAGGGGAGAAGAGAGGGGATTTTTTGGTGTCTTGGAATGAAGGAGGGGGAGGGTTTATATAGTGGTAGTGGAGGGAATATGAATGGAAGGCCATTTAATGAGGGTTGACAAGGATTATGAACCTAGACCTCATTTTAGCCTTGGGGAAAATCTGGTGCATTAAATGGAGAGATTGGTGGGAGTGGGGAGCAAGCCAAAATTCGGTTTTCCCGTAGCTGTTGTAACAGCTTGTAGAGCTAATTTCGAAAAATCATATCTGACCCAATTCTGATTGGAATTGTCTCGTTCTTGTGCTCAAATTGAAGCCCCGGATGTCTAGTTTCTGGGAAAATTAACCTCATTCACAGATTCAAAATATTCTGAGAGATATTGATGAAATAGTGAGCAGAGGTCATTTGTTAGAAAATGGTTTCAGCACAATTAACATTAATAGGTCCCAAATTAGCTCCCAATTAACATTAAATGGCTCCAATCACTCCCATTTCAGAATTAATTGGTTCCCAATTTACTCTAATTAAAAGATAATTACACAAATTACTCATTAAATAATTAATGTTTAACTATCTAATTAATTAGGTGTATGCAACCTCACCATAAAATGTAGTCCTAACCAATTAAATTATGACACATCATTGTTCTCAAATTGATTACACCCATAACCAATTGAAATCAATTGTTCATAATCACATATAGTCGGACTCAATTTGTGATAATACATCTTAGCCATTAAAACTTGATTTGATGATAACTTTCAATCTAATGGTCCGATTAGGGCTTATGACCAGTCGATTTGATCGTTACAACATCAAGATCATTTTGGTGAAATGAGTCCAATAATCTAATAGCTAGAATCAAGATGCATATTTTAAAAGTGAAAGTACCATTTTACCCTCCATGTGAGGTTAAATGCGGGTTGCAAAATGGGGTGTCAACAGAATGCCCCTCATTGGCAAAGCTTGAAAAGCGAATGTCAATGTATGAAAGAGACACCTAACTTTGCAATCAGCATTTAACCGTGGTGAATGTATGATGCATGTAAATGGTCATGTTATGGATCAAAATGTGGACCGAATCTCAAGGGAGATTGCCTACGTACCTCTTGGTGAGAGGATCAGGTCCAAACGTAGTTCATACATGCAAATTTTTTTTTTTTTTTTTTTTTTTGGTGTAAAAAATGAGTACAAGACATGCTTACCAGTGGTTATGACGAAATGAGTACAAGACATGCTTACCAGTGGTTATGACGAAATGAGGATTTTGGACATGCTTCCTTCGATGGATTTGAAGTTTGGACGTGCTTCTCAGAGGTCCGTGGATTGAGGTTTGGACGTGCTTCCCAGAGGTCCAATGGATTGATGTTTGGACGTGCTTCCCAGAGGTCCATTGAAATTGAATTTGGACGTGCTTCCCAGAGGTCCGTGAATTGAAGTTTGGACATGCTTCCTAGAGGTCCGATGGAATTGAATTTTGGACGTGCTTCCCAGAGGTCCGTGGATTTGAATTTGGACGTGCTTCCCAGAGGTCCGATGGTTTGAAGTTTGGACGTGCTTCCCAGAGGTCCGATGGAATTGAATTTTGGACGTGCTTCCCAGAGGTCCGTGGATTTGAATTTGGACGTGCTTCCCAGAGGTCCGATGGTTTGAAGTTTGGACGTGCTTCCCAGAGGTCCGATGGAATTGAATTTTGGACGTGCTTCCCAGAGGTTCGATGGATTGATGTTTGGACGTGCTTCCCAGAGGTCCATTGAAATTAAATTTGGACGTGCTTCCCAGAGGTCCGTGAATTGAAGTTTGGACATACTTCCCAGAGGTCCGATGGAATTGAATTTGGACGTGCTTCCCAGAGGTCCGTGGATTTGAATTTGGACGTGCTTCCCAGAGGTCTGATGGTTTGAAGTTTGGACGTGCTTCCCAGAGGTCCGATGGAATTGAATTTTGGACGTGCTTCCTAGAGGTCCGATGGATTGAAGTTTGGACGTGCTTCCCAGAGGTCCGAGGATTTAAAATTTGGATGTGCTTCCTAGAGGTCCGATGGATTGAAGTTTGGACGTGCTTCCCAGAGGTCCGAGGATTTAAAGTTTGGACGTGCTTCCCAGAGGTCCGAGGATTTGATTTTGGACGGCATTATTCCTGCCGATGTGTATGGGCCTTTTACCTTAGTACCTGCAAAATAAATACTTTCAATTAGTAACAGAGGTATTTATTGAAAAGACTTTGGCATACCTGGCGAATGCCCCTAGTTTGGGACATCTTCCATGCTGAGGGTGGACAATTGACTTGATGTTGCACCACTGGAGAATGTGGAAGAGGTTCATAACTTTTTGTTCCTAAAGAAGAATTTAATGATTTTTTTTTTTTTTTTGGGAAAATTTTGAAATCTTGCTTTTTTTGATTTTTTTTTTTTTTTTTTTTTTTGAAAAATTTGGAAATCTTGAATTTTTTTTTTTTTTTTTTTTTGGAAGGAATTGAAAATTTTGATTGGTAAATTGTTTTTATGGTAACCTAAGAAGTACGAGCCCAATGCCCCTAGTCCCAAGGCTTTTTGAAAATTCTCTTCTTTTTTTTCTTTTTTTTTTTTTTTTTTTTTGAGATTTGAAGATTTTTTTCATTATCAAAAAGTGATAAAGATTTATTCATGATAATTTTTTTTTTTTTTTTTTTGAAAAACCTATCCTTTGAATGAATTAACTTTGGCTGGAAGTTGATGCAGATCGCTTGATAAGTCCTTTCTTAATTCCTACAAAAAAATAATTTCAATTAGTAATGGATTTATTTATTGAAATGAATTGGAAGTACTTACCCAATGCCCCTAGTTTGGGGCATATTCCATGCTTAGATTGAAGCTGAATTTATTTGATGTTGTAACCATTGGGGTACATGAAAGAAGATCATGGTCCGCCATCCTTGGTTCCTGCAAAAAGACTTTCTTTCTCTAGCTTGTTAGAAACCAATTATTGTGAAAACTTGCACACAATATAAATAGGCCAATACTCCAAGTTTAAACATGTTTAATGCAAACAAATAGGCATAACCTAACATGCACCCAAACAATTTTGTCACATTATTTTGATTTTGCTTCACAAGGTTGTTTGGATGATTGGGACTGGGCCTTTGCAAGGCTGCCTACGTACCTCTCTCATAGAGGATCAGGTCAAAACGTAGTTCAAGAGAACTAGATTTTGAAAAAGAATGATTTTTTTTTTTTTTTTTGGAAAAACAAATTTTCATTTTTTTTTGGAACAAGATGTGATCCATTGAACAACCATTTTAGAAAATCATAGTGTTTAAGAACCAAACAAATCTCTTTGATTAGGAAGGATCAAGATCATTAAACTCATGTAATCAAATTTGCTTCATCCTTTTGAACATCATCAGATTATGTCTCCAAAGGCAATCAAGAAATGAAATGTGATAATATTTATGAATCACATTGTTGGGTGCAAATAAGTAGAATGCTCCAGATTTGAAAGTTCTTTTGAGTCATTTTGAGGATTTGAGAATTTGAGAAATTTTGTCCTTAGACATATCATTCTGTGGGGTTTGACAATTTTAAGCATTTTTCTTTTTTAATTCAAGAGAAAAATAATATCAGAGTTTAAGATGCGCCTACAATTAGCAAGACTTCAAGGAGGTCTTATTCATGGGTTTTAATGTAGGCCAGGTTTAGGTTATGAAATGAATGATATAAAAAGGCTCAAAATTCCCTATGAGTTTCTCCCAAGTATGCATTACTCAATGATCAAGTATTGGAGGAGTTTTCCCATTTCTTCTTTGCCATCTTCTCACTAGTCTTCATCGATCACCTGTATCAATGTTTGTTTTTATGCTCATACCTTTTGAATCATACCTCTAGACTTTCATCTTGTAAAATTCTTCCCTTTTTAGGTTGCATCCTCAAGTTTCCAACTTGGTAGGATTTTCCATTTTTTTTTTTTTTTTCATTTCTTTGGCCCTAACTTTTGCCTAGACCGCCCTTTTGGGTTTTCAGCCTAGCGGGCTTTTTTTTTTTTTTATTTTTTTTTTTTTTTTCTTCTCTTTGGCCCTAACTTTTGCCTAGACCGCCCTTTTGGGTTTTCAGTCTAGCAGGCCTTTTTTTTTTCTTTTCTTTTTTTCTTTTTTTTTTTGCATCTCTTGATTGAATGAACTTTTGGGGACATTTTGCCTTCATTGTTTTCCTCAGCTTAAGTCATTTTGATACACTCTCTAGACTTCTTTCTTGCCTCGATGCGCTTGCACATTTCTATGCTTGATGAACCTTTTCCTTTTTTGATGAACTTTCTTTTGGATGAACCTTCTACTCTTCTTGGCATGATGAATTTTAGGTTCTTCAAACTTGATGCACATTTTTTTTTCTCTCACATTTATGAAATTTCATTTCTCTTTCCTTGATTGAGTGAAAACTCCTTTTACTTTGATGATCTCTTATCTTTAGCTTAATGAATTCTCTACTTGTCTTTCATGTCCTCTAGGAGAGCTTTGTCAATTAGTTTCAAAGTTCAAGGTCGACTCCTCCTTAACATGAGATTTAAGCGTGCATACTTTGAATTTTCCCACCCTAGGTTTAGATTTTAGGGGGTTCATGAAAAAAAAGATGTTAAGTGTTTAAAGGCTCAAATAGGCTTGCAATGGATAATGATCATTCTAGGTATTAAGGTATAATCTTGTTTTACCAAAGACGGCCTCCTATCCCTAGTAATGCTTGCTTGTAGGCACAGTGACTTGAGCTCTTTTAATAAATTCCTCTTAAAAGAAAAAGTATGAATGCTTTATTGGAGACACAAAAGTTTTCAGAAATTTGGAATGAATGCATGAGCCTTTTGAATTTTCTGATGGATAGATTTTCTTTGATTGCCTTGTAAAACCATTTCTTCTTTTATTCAAAGTAATTTAGCAAAAGTGTTTACACGAATCAAATGAAATCAATCATTTCTCAGTACAAGTTGATTGTTCAAGTCTTTAAACATCATAATTTAGAAAAAGTTTTGTCCAAGGGATCCTCATGTACTATTTTGAAAAGAAGACTTTAAAAAATCTTGAAATCTTTGAAAGAAAGAAAAAAAATGGGCCTTTTTGAAAAAGTCACTAGGAAGTCCAATGCCCCTAGTTCAAAGAATTAATTTTTTTTAAATGACTTAAGGGCTCAATGCCCCTAGTCCAAAGACTTTTTTCATTTGAATTTTTCTATTTTTTTATTTTTTTTTATTTTTTGGGGAAAGATTTGGAAATCTTGAATTTTTTTTTGAAATTTTTTAAAATATATACATGAACAAAGTACATCAAATGCTACATGGATTTTTAGAATTCAAAGAAACATTGAAACATGGAATAAACAAACAAACTTTAAGCTTAACCATGATGTCGCAAACCAAATGTGGAGTGAGGCAAAGTTGGGCCACTTGCTTCTTCTTGGTCCATTTAGGATGCTTGAGGCTTGGTGTGCTTGAACCTTGATTATGATGAAATGGCTTGGGCTTGCACTTGGAAAGCTTGAACCTTGATTATAATCTTTTGATATTTGCTTGAAATGGCTTGGGCTTGCACTTGAAATGCATGCATCTTGTGAGCTTTTGGCTTTTGATGTTGATCATGCGTATACACCTCCAATGGGCTCAAGTATTGGGCTTAGAATGATTCAAGAAACAATTTTCGGCTTCCATACCAAGTAGAGTTCAATCATAAGCCTTTGGGCTTGAGCTCATTCATAACATACAAGGTTCAAACAATGATGATGGGCTCAAGCGTTGGACCTGGGCTCATCATGGTTCAAACAATGGCCAAACAAATGCATAATGCAATGCAACTTACATGGACCGACCTAAAGGTAGGTTCTATGGGTCATTACAACATGGGTAGAAGGTAGGTTAAAGGTCCCCACAAGCTAGGACGTCGTACCTCCCAACTTGTGACGCCAGGAGCGCCGCGTTGGTCCGAACGATACAGTTTGTCCTTATGAACCACCATGGCATAACCATGATGATCCTTGTCGCGGTGGGTGGTAGGTTCACCGCTGGGTATGTGAGTCTCAGGAAGACCACAATCCACGGCTAATACTACTGGGCTTTCGGGCTAGCACACAAATAAAATAAATTTCATTCAAGCAAATGATGCATGACATGCAAAATAATGACATATTAGAGATGTTATATACAAAAAAGCAATAAACAAACAATGACATGGTTGGCCACCATAATCTAATTGAAGCTTAGCCCTCAATATCCCCAGTGGAGTCGCCACTGTGAGAGACCGCGCCCCCGGCCCGTTTTAATGAAATGTTGGGCCAAACCCACGTGAATGGGTGGAATCGTGTTATTGCCTCTCAAAATGGAGGTTCGACTAGTTATATTTTCCCCTTTAGATTAAGGGTTTTACAATGGAGTCGCCACTTATTTAATTATTGGAAAAATAAAAAAACCATAATTAAAAAAATTCCTCATTTTATTAATTTGAAATTGAATTTACAATGAACATAGGAAATTACATGGCTTTGGTCCTAGATACAATCTAAGATAAAGTACATGGCTTTGTTTCCTAGTTAAAATCTAGAAATTGAAAATTACAAGGATAAGCATTTGATCTACTAACCCTTGATCTAAGTTCGGAGGCTATGTTACAAGGTGGGAAGGTGTTAGGCACCCACCTTGCCCGGTGAAACCGGTCTTCTAGACTATGGTGGCCAACAATCATATCATATCATCCAATATGTCAATCAATTTACATGTTGAATTTAATGTGTGTGCATGTGACAAACCCTAATTCAATCTATTGAACATTGCATTTGGATTGAAAAATAAAATTCTAGTGAATGTGTGTGTATGGTGACATCCTAGATTCAAATATTTGAAAGAATTATTAAACAAACATGTTTTTCATATTTTTGATGTAAATTTAAGATCAAAACTAGTGATATGCATGAACATGTGATGAACAACCAAGAGCATGTAAAGAACACATAAGAACATTTAAGAACATTCAAACATATTCAAGAGAATTTAAATAATCACTATCATGCTTTAATCCTAAATTCTCATCATGGCAACACAATAAACAAGTTAGAGAAAGGGAATATACTTTCATGCAAGATCCATACGGTGGAGAAGGAGAGTGAGTCTCACTCAATACCTTGAGTCTCAGGAAGACCAAGATATAACAAGATTACTCAACTTTACTAGAACTCAAGAGGGGAGAAGAGAGGGGATTTTTTGGTGTCTTGGAATGAAGGAGGGGGAGGGTTTATATAGTGGTAGTGGAGGGAATATGAATGGAAGGCCATTTAATGAGGGTTGACAAGGATTATGAACTTAGACCTCATTTTAGCCTTGGGGAAAATCTGGTGCATTAAATGGAGAGATTGGTGGGAGTGGGGAGTAAGCCAAAATTCGGTTTTCCCGTAGCTGCTATAACAGCTTGCAGAGCTAACTTCGAAAAATCATATCTGACCCAATTCTGATCGGAATTGTCTCGTTCTTGTGCTCAAATTGAAGCCCCGGATGTCTAGTTTCTGGGAAAATTAACCTCATTCACAGATTCAAAATATTCTGAGAGATATTGATGAAATAGTGAGCAGAGGTCATTTGTTAGAAAATGGTTTCAGCACAATTAACATTAATAGGTCCCAAATTAGCTCCCAATTAACATTAAATGGCTCCAATCACTCCCATTTCAGAATTAATTGGTTCCCAATTTACTCTAATTAAAAGATAATTACACAAATTACTCATTGAATAATTAATGTTTAACTATCTAATTAATTAGGTGTATGCAACCTCACCATAAAATGTAGTCCTAACCAATTAAATTATGACACATCATTGTTCTCAAATTGATTACACCCATAACCAATTGAAATCAATTGTTCATAATCACATATAGTCGGACTCAATTTGTGATAATACATCTTAGCCATTAAAACTTGATTTGATGATAACTTTCAATCTAATGGTCCGATTAGAGCTTATGACCAGTCGATTTGATCGTTACAACATCAAGATCATTTTGGTGAAATGAGTCCAATAATCTAATGGCTAGAATCAAGATGCATATTTTAAAAGTGAAAGTACCATTTTACCCTCTATGTGAGGTTAAATGCAGGTTGCAAAATGGGGTGTCAACACTCTTCCACGACCTTTGCCATGGTTGCTATTAGTATATCTTCCATAGAAGCCATTAGGCTTCTTCTCTCTTAGAGTCAATTTTGACAATAGAGCTAGAAATTTTTTTTTTTTCCCCATACGCTGCTCATCCACTTGAAGAGATCCCATTAATTCCTTAATTGAGAGAGTCTCCAAATCTTTGGACTCTTCAATAGCCACCACGACATGCTCAAATTTATTTGTAAGAGATCTTAATATTTTCTCCACCACACGAACATCTTTAAGACTCTCTCCATTACTTTTCAAACGATTAACAATTACAAGTAATAGTGAAAAATAATCAGAAATAATCTCACCATCTTTCATGTGAGCAACTTCAAACTCGGCACGAAGTATTTGCAAACGAACTCTTTTTACACGATCGAAACCCTTGAAGAAAATACCAAGAATCTCCCATGCTTGTTTACTCAACTCTACTTTGGCAATTTTCTCAAAAGTTGGCTTTGCATTGTAGGTGGCTTCTTACTCACTTGTTGGTTCTACATACCCATCAGTGACAACCCATAGCTCTTGTGATCCAAATAATGCTTTCATTTGAATCTGTCAACTCTCATAATTTTCTTTTGTCAATTTAGGAATTTGTGGTTGCACCATGTTAGAAGACATCTTCACTAATGGTGTAGACAGACTCTAGGCTCTAAGAACTTGGCTATGATACCACTTTGTTGGCTTTACAAAGCCTTGACTAAATTTCAACAAAGTACTCACAAGAAAGAGAGGAGTGAAAATTTTATTAGAGTACTTCAAACTCACAAACAAAGAGATTAGGCTACTGCCTTGAGAGCTCACCACAACTTTTTCTCTCATATACTTTCACAACATACTTCTATCCCCTTTTATAGGGTGAAGTTATAAGAGCTGTCATTATTGTCATAACTCTTTGTTTCATAACAAAAAATTCTAGAATGTAGAAAACTCAAAGACATAAATGTTATAAAATGACAAAAGACACAAATAGTTATGAAAAAACAAAAAACACAAACTGTTATAAAATATTAAGAGACACCGTTTGGTTTACCACTTCTAACAAGTTCTACGGTCTTAAGACACCAATAATAGCTCCACCAAATGACTAAAATCTTTTGCAGCAATGCCATTCAGGCTAGCAGCGACTTGTAGTGTATGTTTGAGGGCTTGGGTCTTATCTCTCATCACCTTCCCCTTTTCATGTCCCAAAATGAGTTCCAAGCTATTGAGCAATCCACTCTTAGTGAGATTTCCATCCTCAACTTTAACACCAATCTCCCACACTTCCTCTACCATTCTTCCAGTCATGTGATGGTTAGCAAAGAACGGCCTTGAAATCAGTGGCACACGATTTGCAATACTCTCGGCCACAGAGTTGCTACCACATTGTGTCACAAACGTCGCTATTGAAGCATGCGCTAGTACTTGGGTCTGAGGTGTCCATGCCACTATTTCCCCTTGCATCCCAATTCTCTTAACAAACTCTTTGGGTAACAGATCTTTTATATTATCCTTGAGAGACCAAAGAAATGGAATTCCACTCACTTATAGTGCCTCCGCCAGTGCTATTAACTCATTATGCGGTGGTGTAGCCACAGTTCCAAAGCTTATATACGTGACCAACCTTTCCTTTTGCTCATCTAACCATGCCATGCATCCCGTTAAATCCAAACTCGACTGTGATGGCAGCGATGCTGTGTAAAAACCCATCTTAAGCACCTTTTGAAACTTCAATTTGAGATCACGATTGAGAAGAGGAGGGTTTAGTTCTTCATAAGAGTTCAACACCACAGCACTAGCTCGTGGTAACACTAATCCAACTTGATTAAGCATGTGTGAGAAAAGTGACCCTTCTATGTTCTCTGACAGCACCTCCTTAGGTAAGTCCGAAACACGCATTTGTGACAATCCTGGAATGAATTCCAAGGTTGCACCTTTAACTTCAAGTTCAGCACCAGACTTATTGACAAAATGTTCGCGGATATGGTCTTTATAAAGGTGAGCTGAAAGAGAGCCTGGCAAAGGAGCCCAAACTGGGATCCAAGGAACATGCAAATCCTCAGCAAGCTCCACGGCAAATGTCAAGAATGCATCGGAGATCAAGTAAGAGATTTTCTTACCAGTCTCTGACACTGCCACTTCTAAGCCTCTTATCAGAATGTTGAGAAGAATCATGAAGACTTGACTGAATCAATGATAAGGAAAGCTGCATCAGTGAAGGAAAAAGCAATACAAACAAGAAAAACAACAGTAGCTTAACTAATAAAGCTGTGTGTAGCTTAGTGTATTTATAACTGAATAGTTAGTTATAGCACGTGAGAATGGTTGTTAGTGTATAGTGCCACACGTGAGAAAGTTTGTTAGTTTTCATTTAGGGAGTTAGTTTCCAACTCTGTTTTGTGTATAAATTGTACTTGTACATTGTAGATTCTTCTAATTCAATGCAATAGAGAAAGATTTTCCTCTGTTTTCTGATACCTCTTTTGAAGTTTTCTGGCGAGGCCTTGATGAAAAGTTCCACAGCCTCAATTGGATTTGAGGAAAGAACATGGCCCTCTGGCACTCCATCGACCACATCATTGGTTTTTATGTTGGGGGAGATCATCATGTCTTGTCTGGTTTTGCTGTGGAGAAGAGTGAATGATTGGACTTTTGTATGTTTAAGAATGAGAAGTGAACGCTTGGAGCAACGTTTGCTAATTTGAGAGCCAGAGTCAAGAGAGACAAGGGGTGGCTGCCGAATGGGAATGCCACACAGCCACATGTTTGTGCGGAGAGGTTTCCATCATCACTGACATTATGATGGGTTAGATAGACTCTTCTGAATAAAGTAAAGGAGAGTAGTGTGCGTGAGATATTGCTCAGTACTCTTCTCTTACTACCAGTCTTATACAAAGATCATGACCAATTGGTGGAGTCATGTTGCAATGAATGGCTCATAACTACCTGTCCCATACAAAGATTAAGGGACCATTTTACTGATTATTTTTTTGACTTTATTTAAGAACTGAACCAACTTTATACTAATATTGGTGAAGGAGTAGGTATTTCATGCGCGTTTATGGAATTCACTTGTTAGTGAGATAAAGGTTTCATGCATTCGATGTATAAGAGAGTTTTGCATGAATGAAGAGAGACAAAACATAAAAAGTGGCCGGGGGACGGTGAATTGTTTATGAAAGCTCAAATCACAAATCACAATTTACAGTTATTTTTTTTTTTTTACCACAAAAAAAAAAAAAAAAAAAAAAAATTGTTTATATATTTTATCACGTGTATGGTAATGAGCCATAAATTGTGGGCTCTCGATGAAAAATAAAATCAAAAGTGAAAAAGTGGGGATGGTGATTGGTAAATTGCTTATATATTTTATGACGTGCATGAGTATGAACTGTAGACACTTGCCTTTTTTATTTAAATTTTAAATGTTACTTTGCCTACCAATATACTGTTATAGTTGCGTTTTAATTTGAACTTTTTTATGATTGGTCTTTTTTTCCCCCATTAATTTATAATTGTTCATGTAAGGATAGCCTATAAGCTTTTGGGAGGAGAGTTTGATTAGATCTTTTTTTTTTTCAACTAAATTATAGGATTTTCTATTATATATATATATATATAAAGGATTTCATCTTTAAATTTTTGTTCATTTATTTGTGAAAAAATAACGAATTAAATATAAAAAAATGAAGAACCTTTTAACTAAGATTTGATTGGTTTACATATTTATGTTTAGATTTAGAAATCTAGTGCAATCAGCATTTGTTGTGAGATGCAAAAGTTAAATACGGCAAAAAAGTAAGATATTAGGGTTTTTTTTTTTTTTAACTTTTATAGCTCACAACTAAATGGTAATTGATGGTGCTTATTGAAAATATATGAATAAATAAATGAATGGGTTTGCATACCTAGTCATTGTTTAATAAATAAACTTTATAACTTGCAAAAAAGAGTTACTATACCTAAATGAGTAAATGACCAATATCAATTTTATTTAGAAACATTGACATGTCTAAAAATTTTATGAATTAGTAATTGAAACTTCTTGTTATAGTTTATTTTACAGGAATGTACATATCCTTTTTTTAATTTAGAAACGAGCTCAAAAATTTAGTTTTTTTTTAATTAAGTAGAAACATACTCAAAAATTAGAAGTGTTTTGAATGTAAAAAGTTAACTGTCAAGGTTGAGGGCTGAATGCATCAACAAATAATTCTAGTTATGTGGTGGTCCTGGTAAAGGGGGATTGAGGAATCACAGATTAATAGTTGTTAAGCAATAATGAAGCATGATATTGGTAGAGGAAGATTAAGGGGGTGTTTGGATTTCTAGTTTCCATAACTCATAACTCAAAAATGGTGGGACTCATGACTCAAAAGCTTGTTTGGATTTCAATAACTCTGTTTTTAGTTTTTGTTTCCATCACTCAATTCTTTGATTTTTGAGTGATAAGTTATGAAAATTGAAAACACATTTTAGCTATTTTTAGTTTCCATAACTCTGTTTTCAATGGCATTTTTGTAATTAAACACACATATAGGGACCCACTACTAGTGCTTGTCAAGTCCGGGTCCCCCTTTCACGTCCCCACCAACAGTTTTTCCTTTACACAAAAAACCCAACCCACAGAAACTCTTCTCCGTTCCCAAATCCAAGCACATCACACTTCATCCCCATTGCCTAGCCACACCAACTGAGCCCCCACCTCATCCAACTCGCGGTGAACACAACAGCGAAGTTCTGGGCTTGGCTTCTCTTTTTTTCTTTTTCTTTTTTTTCTTTTTATTTCACTGGGTTTCCATTCCTTTTTTCTCTTCTCGAGTTTGTCGAGGTTGTCGTCATTGTTGATGTTGATGTAGTTGTTGCTGCTGTTGTGGCTATGGTGGGTTTTGGAGTTTTTAAGGAGCGGTGGTTTTCTTTTTTTGGTTTTTGGAAAAGAAAAATACTGGATAGCCATTTGGTTATGTTGTAGATTTGGGAAAAGCATGAAAATAAGGATCTTTGTGGACTTGATTAAAATATTTGTTAACATGGATGAAGAGAAAAGCAGAGAAAAACAAGGGAAAACAAAGGGGAGAGGCAAGGGAAAAAGAAAAAGAAAAAGAGAGAGAGAAGTTAACTGGCATTGGGTTAGTGTGTGGATCCCACAAACAGTTGAAAAATATTGAATGATGAGAAGTGATGGTGCCAAACAGGGTGGGGTGTAGGGAGTTGGGTATTTTAAGTGATGAGTGGCGGAAATTGAGTGAGGAGTGATGAGTTATCAAAAAAAAAAAAAAATCCAAACAAGGCCTAACCTTCACCGAGCTCTAAAAAAAAGGAAACTTTGAGAATAATATGTTTGTTTGGATAAGGTGTTTTAAAGTGTGTTTCAAAAAAATAGCATTTTTAAAATGTGCGCTTTTAAAACACAAATTTTAAAACCATAAATAAGTGTTTGATAAAAATATAAAAAAGTGTGTTTTTTATTTTTAAAGTCACAATAAGTGTTTGGATAATGTTAATATAAAATATAGTTGTATTGGGTGTAAATTCCCAAAAATGACTTAACTATTCTTTCTCTATTTATCATTTTTCAGTCTCTTCTTTTCAAGTCCCCCATGACTATGGCCCTACTCCGTATTGAATTTTTCTTTCATTCCAATTTTTTACTGTGCCCACAACTTTTAGGTAATGAAAAAGGTGAGCTAGTGACAAGGAAACAACAAGCTAGAGAGGAGAGACAATAACTAAAGAGAAGATAGACAACAACAAGGCATGGTGACAAGGCAATTCAATTGTAAGAGAATATTTTAAGAATTTCACAGCTAAATGAAACTTTGATCTGGAAACGCAGTTTGGGTTTTACACCAATGTTTTCTATGGAACTACTTGTTATTGCATTTTGAAACCATGCCTTTTTGCCATTTCAAAAACATGATTTTTAGTAAAACACAAAGCCAAACACATGGCTTCTAGTGTTTTCTTCCAATAACACGCCTTTTAATTTAGAAAACAAGGGGCCAATTGAGAGTGAACAATTGCAAAAAAAAAAAAAATCCGAAGTCATGAGAGAAAAATGAGTTTTTATCTTTAAAATATGGGTAAACTTGTTTGACAAGCAAGTTAACCCTAAACCAAGCCACTTTTTAATGGTTGGATTATGTCAAGTTAACATATCTGGGTCAATTATTTCTAGTTTTACTAGTGATTCATTTATATTAATCCATAATGGATAGCCTTGTTGTAACTTGGTTGTCCAAGCTTTCTTTAACTTGCTATACCTCTGAAGTTTTCAAAAATTATTAGGATAATATGTCACATGTAGATAGTTTATCTTTTAGTTCGAATGATACTTCTTAATGTTTTTTTTTAAATTCTCTCTCCACTTAAAACATATAAAAGGTCACAACGGTGACACATAAAGATATCTTAAAATCTCCTGAAATACTTAAGTATTCAAATCCCTCCACTCTTAATTGTCAAATTATAATAAAATTTAAAAAAAAATTAAGAAAAAAAAAAACCAAAAAAAGGGGTCAAAGTTCTAAAGCAAGCAATATTCGTGGAGCCCATTGAAAAGGAAATACGAAAATTGGTGGCCACAAAGGCAAAACGCTCATTGAATGAAAGCCGTGAGTTGCACACCTACCCTTGGGCCTTGGGAATTCATGGGACATTCACCTACTCTGTGAAAAGCAAAGAATTTTTACACTGAAACCTACTATTAATATCTTTTTTTTTTTTAATTTAAAAAAATGTTAAAATTATTACAAATTTTACTACATAAAAGGTTTATAAAATACAAATTGACATGATAATTAATGTAATTGGTAGATTTCAAAATATAATAAATGAATGTTTGAATTATTTTTTATGGTTGATGACACATTAATTTATAATATTTATGTGGGTTTCAATTAACTCAACTGATAAAGTCTCTGATGGTTGTATAAAAGATTTGGGGTTCAATCCTTGCCTACACCAAAAGCTAATTAGTGTCTTGGTCTGGTGATAAAGAGTTATCATAAAGAGCAGACGCCATATGTTAAAACTCTAAAAAAAATTATAATATTCCTAACATCATTGTATAAAGTATGGTTTTTTTTTTTTTTAAATTAACTTAAAATATGGGAGATTTCTAATTTGTTATAAGGGCAAAAATTTTCTAATATAATAGAGCATTATGAGGTACAACCAACGTCTGTCTTTATAATCAAACGTAACATAGTACTTGTGTGTGTCTATATATATATATATATATATATATATTATAAACTGATTTGTCAAATGAGTATTGCAACTTGTGGTTCTCTATGCTTAAACATCCTTAGATTTCTGGAAAAAAAAAAAAAAAATCCTTAGATTATAGCTTATCAATCCATCCAGTATATTATGTGGTGGAAGCTAGAGAATATAAAACTGTAAGATGAATTAGATATAAGATGACCTGTAGTAACTTGGTTGTCCAAGTGTTTCTAATTTGGTATCATATAACCATTATATCATTATTACTTGAAATTTATTGCTATAGTTAGCAGATGAGAAAAAATAAGCTTATTTTTAATTACTTATGAGCTTATAAATCTTCACTGTTTTCAACTTCCCGTGTAACTTCTTTAATGTTTAAGACTCTCCATCTCCCCCTTTCTTGCCTCTTCCTCTCCTCATTGAACCCTACCAGTTTATACATGTTCAGTTGCCATTGTCCCTATAAAATTCCTCACAAATTAGTCTTGCAAGGAGCTCTGCAGTTAAAGCTCTTGAAAGGACAGAACTGCTATGCCTCAGGTAGTCCAAGATGGTCTAAATGATGGGCTTCACAACTTCATGTCTTCATTGGAGAATCCAAAATTCAACCATTTCTTCCTCAAAAGAAATTTGTAAACAAATGCAATCAGTTACTCTTCCCATCTATATTTGGATAGCAATGAATCACAACTGACTGTAAGCAATTAGATTTGACCAACTCCTTTCACATGAATATATATCCTTCATTACTCATTACTTTAGGCTTTTGCTCACATGAATATGTATCCTTCATTAATCATTACTTTAGGCTTCTGTTGTTGTAGCAAGCTAGATGATATTGTCGGTGATCATGATAACATTAGTTGGTGTTTGAAATTTCTATTAAGAAAAATAGGACTTATGAATTAATTAATGAATTAGCTTTTAGTTTTAATTTTTTTTTTTAAAAGATGGATTATCCAAGTATAGTCTCTTTTCAAAATGTTGTTTGGCTTGGTTTATTTAAAAAGTCTCTTGTATTCTAAATGTCCTCGGAAACTTACATTCTGACTTCAAATGTCAAATTTCTGCTACTCGATCTTCTCTAATTAGCCTGCCAATCTTTGTGTTGTTTTGTGAACCATTCATGTCGAACAGGGGTGATTCTCCCACTGGGCCATTTAGTCAATTGCCTAATGCTCGAAGTGGATGGTCCCATGATTTTGCATTAGCTAGATATGTTCATGTCCAATCACATTACACCACCTAGCTAATAATATCCTACTTTCATTTCAATTTTACACACTCTATCTCTCATTGAAGCATAGCTTTTATTTTATGGTGATCTATGGTTTTGAGGTTTTTA
The DNA here is from genome assembly GCA_030445155.1 of Quercus variabilis. Lineage (NCBI taxonomy): Eukaryota > Viridiplantae > Streptophyta > Magnoliopsida > Fagales > Fagaceae > Quercus > Quercus variabilis. Next base: position 25,124,381 of record CP129455.1, on the reverse strand, counting down.
AGTTGTGACCTACAAAGGTAAACTTTTTCTTCTTGGTCTCTTTGGTGCTTTTTGGGTGGTTTTGTGAGGTTTTCTCATGTGGGTTTTTAGAATTTGGTTTATTTATAAGGTATGTGTATGTGGGTTTGTTTTAAAGTTGTGCTTTTTGATGTGATTTTGTGGCTGTGATCTCTTTTTGCACCATGTAATATTTGAAATTTTAAGGTTTTGTTATGTGGGTATTTGAACTTTGACCTCTACATGAGATATTTGTAAATGGGTGCCCTTCAAAAACTTCAAGAGCTATTTTTTATATTCTGTATTGTTGGACTGCTTTGGTTTTGAGGATTTTTTGTCCTCTAAAAAAGGAAATATCGAATGAATGGTTGTATATTGTAGTTAGTACATAACGAATGAATGGTTGTACATAGTAAGATCATACGATTTCTGCCCAGTTCTTAAGAAGATATTAATTGTAGAGAGAATCAAATTTTCATGATATAATTTGAGAATTCATACTTCTATTGTACCCAAAAAATTTATGTTGGTTAGACTCATTAGCGAAAGTCATCAAATAATTTTGTTGATACATTGTTTGCAATACTTATGTAGGAGACTACTTATAAACAAGTACAATTGAAAGGAAGTATGATGATGATGATCTTTGTTGTTGCGTGGTTCTACTCATTTGCTGTATGGTTTTGTGTGGTAGTAGTTTTGAATATGTGTGTGCTCCATTCGGTTTCTTAGAATGTCTAAGGGAATAGGAAGAAATTCAGTATATTTCCTTTAGTTTTATTATAACTTAGAAGTGGAGAGGAGGAAAACAAATCGATTTGCATATAGGCTTTTTTGAAACTTGGGTTTTGGAAACCAATGTCTTCTAGAAACTTAGGTTTAGAAAATGTATTGCCTTCGCTAAGTTCTCTCAACTACCTTATGTGAAATAGGGAAAATGTTTTGTACAGAAAATATTGTTAATGCTCAATTTAATTTCTTCCCATTCTTGGTGCACAGTAGCATATTTATTTTCATTATCCACATCATATTTGAATAAAATATCTAAATATTTTTTTACTCTAATGCATAATAATAATAATCTAAGTCTTTTCTAAAACGGTTAATTGAATATAGAAGTCATCAAACATTATAAAAATGACTCTTTGTTTGCCTGATTAATAATACAAATGTATGACTACCGTACATCCTTGATGCGATGGTCACTTCATAAATATAAGTGCTTGTAGGGGTGTGAGAGGTAAGGGCCGGGTTCAAGTCTCCAAGAAGGAAATTCACACACATATATACTTAGATTAGGCTAGAGTAGAATTTCTATCTTATATCAAAAAATAATAATAATAATACAAATGTATGACTATATGAGTATATTCTTTATTGTTTTAATTAAATTAAATGACAATCAATTGCCGCCTCCATTATATCAAGGAAAAAAAAATGTTTTAGGTTTTAATTTTTTTATTAATTATTATCAATAAATCATAATAATCATTCATATAACAGTTACATTCTTACTCATATATATATATAGTCCACAAGTATGAGAGTAATATTCAACAGCACAAAATTTTACACCATGATTTGTCTTCTTTTCATTTTTCTACTTCTTTTTTTTTTTTTATCATTATTATTTTTATTATGTCAATTTGAATTTTTTGTTTTATTTTTTGTAAAATCCATGTTTACTCTACATTATATATAATTATGAAATTTCTATGGTTTACTATATATTTGATGGCTGATTCAAATGATATCTTGGCTAAATTTTGTTTGAATAATTTGAAAAGTTCTATTATACTTTTTTTATTTTTTATTTTTATTTTTTGGTAATGTAAGTTTTTATTAGCTTATGCGGTAAGAATTTTCTTTTGGCAATTCACAAAGTGATCCTTAATGAACTTTTATTATAAAATTTTTATTTTTAAATAAGTTTAACTACAAATAATCATTAATAATATTCTCACGTAATGTGGCAAAACCAAGCCACATTAAGTGGTAGGAACCAACAAGTGCTACAATTTAAGACCCAGATAGTAGCTCCACCAAATGACTCAAATCTTTTGCAGCAGTGCCGTTTGGGCTAGCAGCACATTGTACAGTTTTTTTGAGGGCTTGGGCTTTATCTCTCATCTCCTTCCCTTTTCCATGTCCCAAAATGAAATCCAAACTCTTGAGCAATCCATTCTTGGTGAGTATTCCTCCGTCAACTTTGACACCAATCCCCCATACATCCTCTACCATTCTTCCAATCATGCGATGATCACCAAAGCATGGCCTTCCAATCATTGGCACACCATATGCAATACTCTCGACCACAGAGTTGCTACCACAGTGAGTCACAAACACAGCTATTGAAGCATGAGCAAGTACTTGGCTCTGGGGTGTCCATGGCACTATTTTCCCTTGCATTCTAGTCTTCTCAACAAATGCTTTGGGCAAGAGTTCCTTTATGTTATCCTTGAGAGACCAAAGAAATGGAAGTCCACTCTCTTCCAGTGCCTCTGCTAATGCTATTAACTCATTATGTGGTGGCGAAGACACAGTTCCAAAGCTTACATACACTACTGACCTTTCCTTTTGCTTGTCTAACCAAGATATGCACCCTGATACATTCGAACCAAACTGCGATGGATTCAATAGTGTGTGAAAACCCACGTTAAGAACACTACGAAAATTTGTTTTGAGATCATCATTGAGAAGAGGAGGGTTTAGTTCTTCATAAGAGTTCAACACCACAGCACTAGCTCGTGGCAAAGCCGATCCAACTTCACTCAGCATGCGTGAGAAAAGTGACCCTTCTATGTCTCCTAAGATCCCTTCCATAGGTAAGTCCGAAACACGCATTTGAGACAATCCTGGAATGCATTCCAAGGTTGTATCTTCAACTTCATTGTTGACAAAACGTTGACGGATAAGGTCAATATAAACGTGAGCTGAGAGAGAGTATGGAAAAGGAGACCAAACTGGGATCCATGGAACATGCAAATCCTCAGCAACATCCACAGAAAATGTCAAGAATGCATCGGTGAGCAAGCAAGAGATTTTCATACCATTCTCTGCCTCTGCCATTTCTAAGCCTCTTCTGAAGTTTTCTGGCGAGACCTTAATGAAAAGTTCTACACCCTCAATTGGATTTGGGGAAAGAACATGGCCCTTCGGCACTCCATCTGCCACATCATAGGCTTTTATGTTAGGCAAAATCTCGTCAGGCTTTGCTGTGGAGAAGAGTGAATGGTTGGACTTTGGTGTGTTTAAGAATGAGAACTCAACGTTTGGGGCATCTTGTGCTAATTTGCGAACCAGAGCCAAGAGGGACAAAGGGTGGCTGCCGAATGGGAATGCCAACACAGCCACATGTTTCTTAGGAGAGCTTTTGGTCTCCGCCATGATGATGGGTTAGACTGTTTTATCAAGTATATTTAAGGGAGAAAGATGAAGCATATAAGTAGTACAATAAATATCTAATTAATGGAAGCTCCTCCTTTGTCTACTTCTGTACTGCTTGTTGAATCAATAAAGCTTTTCTTTTAATCAAAAATATAAAATAAAATAAATGGTTGAGATAAGAGTGAATAATGTTTAGATTACCGAAGACTTTTTGGATTTTTGTGTGAGAAGTTATAGTGCTCAATAACTTGCGATAATTTTTACCACAATTATCTTATATGTTGACTAGTTATCTGTCACTTTTACATAAACTTATTACTTTTTTTTTCACTATTTACAATCTATCATGTGAATAGTTGTGGCACAGAATGTGTCATATTATTTTGGTTTTAGAATTTTTCTTTTTGTATAGTTATCATATTTTTAAGAGAGCTTAGCTAGGTTATTTAAAGACTACCAAAATTAAGAAAGCTAAAATAGATTATTTAAAAACCCACCAAAATTCTTAACGTTTAATTATGTTCCTATAAATTAGGATATGAACATTAAACAATCACAGCCTTCATTTTATTCCTACAAATTAGGACATGAACCTTAAAAATACTTCAACATTTTCTTATCCTTCCATTTCATAACTTTATATCTTTGAGAGATCTCAATTGCATATTTAACTAAGTCAAATCCCACACAGCTAATCATGGCCAAATATGAAATCCTATTATTCATTCTTACATCAACTTTATATGAAGAATGTCCATGATTAACGTATGAAGCCAATTAACGCCACGTTGTTGCTTCCAAAAAAAACCTATCCTAGATATAAGAACTTTTTTTTTTTTTTGGGGGGGAACTAGTTAGAAATATTACTACAATTTGACTCAACTCACCTGGCCTAGAAACAAAGAGCTTGACCATTGGAGTGATTGCTATAAATAGCATTGTGAAGGAGATATTACTTCTGTCTAAAGTAAGATCATGATGTGATTGCAAATAAAAAGGAATATGCTTTTTAGAAAAGAATGAGATGTGTTTAATTAGGGGATTGAGATTCAGTGCATCCTGCAATTATAAATTTAGGGTTGAGAATGAATGTTAATATTTTCATTATTAATCTCAATCCTTTGATATTTAAAAATTTAAAAAGCTTTTTACCTTTTTATTTTTCTTAAATTCTCTCTCTCACATTAAAAGGCAGTTACATCGAATCCAACTCTATGTTGTTTATTAATAATATAAAACAATCTATTTGTAGTAAATATTGTATACCATTTTTAATGTGAGGTTGGTGAATCGAATGTTTATAAGTTCATAACTGAAAATCATTGTATCAAATTAACTAAAATAATATAATTTCAACTATAAATTAGTTAACATTAATTATTAGCATAAATTTATGAAAGGTTAACAAATTTTAGTTATGATTTTACTATATATGGAAAAAAAAATAATCAAGTACTTGTAAACAAGTTTGAGCTTATTTGGCAAGAAAATTAACCAAATTTAAATATGTAATCTTATTTAATAATGAATTTGAGCTCGATTCATACTTGAAATAAAATTAAATAAACAATATTCAACTTGGCTCGGCTCGTTTACTTACTTACACATTTTTATAATAGATTGTCATATCTCTTAACGGTAAATATGCAAGCATATGGGTTTTTTTCTTTTAACAATATTGACATAATTATCCACTTTCAAAAATATTGAATTGTTTTAGTAATAGGATAGGAAAATAAAAATAAAAATAAAAAGAGCACCTACGAAAGCTCAACACAAATAGAATTTTCAAAAATTATTATGATTGGTATATATGTATTCCCAAAAAAATTCATACGCACCCCCAAAATATATACTTTTGGCCACCCTCCTCCAGAAATATTTACAAATTGACCCAATAGACCCAAAAAAAAAAAAAAAAAAAAAAGTATTTGCTGGTTCTTGCCCAATTGCCCCACGAATAATAATATAAAAATTAAAAATTAAAAAAAAAAAAAAATCCTCTAATAAAAACAAACCCAATTATCCCAAAAACAATAAGAATGACCTCTAGATAAACTAAAATTAAAAACAAAATAGAACATAAATCTATTTTCTTTTTGAATCTATATTTGAATCAATTCAGGAAACTATATTTGAATCTAGCTAGATGCCAAATAAATTCCTATAAACCCCTATAATTAGTATGACTTTTATTTTAACAGGAAACTAAAATATTTTCTATTGATACATTTTTTTTAAAACAAATCATTCAAAAGCCAATATTAATGATGTAGTGTTGCTAGTATCTAGTGTTGATGTCTCAAAATTTGAAAATCTTTAAACAAAATTTCAAAAATTCATCACTGATGGAATTGGTATTAGTTTATTGCAACATGATTTTTAATTGCATCGGCAAATATTGGATTGTAATGTTAATTAAGGTGATAAAATTTGAAAATTCCTCAAAAAAAAATTTTTTGGTCTATTCTTCCCCCCCCCCCCCCAATCCTGGTTCCGCCCCTAGACACAAACGTTTCAAAACATGCCTATCATGCATATACTACTAAGTTACTATATAATTTACCACTGCCAATATAAATCGGTCGGTTTTAGTTTGGTTTAGTTGAATATTTATAGGAACAGAGACTGAACTGTAGAATTTTCAATTTATAAAACCGGTCTAAATTGAACTATGAAAAAAAGTAGACAAATTAGTTCAATTCATGGGACGCTCACCTACTCGTGCGGTGCCCCTGATTTTTAATTTCACCCATACAGTAATTTCAATGTACATGCTACTCTCTAATCAAAATTCAAGTTTATAGTTTCTCCAAAAAAAAAAAAAAATCAAGTTTATTGCACGTTTTGCTGTATGGGCACATGGCACGTTTCGCTGTATTTGACCACACTTCTCCAAAAAAAAAGTATTTGATACCACGGTTGCCCAAACTCTTAACAGTGTAATGGGTCTATTGTAGAGCCCAACTAGAGCAATTCATGGATTGGGCCTCTAACTAATGGATTTTTCTTAATGATGTGGGCTTTATAACCCATTAACTTCATTTCACAATATGAGGCTTTGCAACATGACCATTTTTCTTACTATCATGGATTAGATTAATCATTAATGGCTTGCGTCTTCTCTTGCTTCATAAATTAGGCTTATGAGTGGGTCTCGCTTTTACACATGATTTGGGCTCACAACTCACAACTCATAATGTCCAATTTAGACAGATATAGCCCCACTCTATAAGCCATTGCTTTCACAAAATGAATTTGTTTGAGAAATGCCCAAAACTTCAAGTGCTTCACAACAAGAAAACCATTTGGGCTTACTCTTACTGGGCAAAAAATCTACAAAGCTCATTAGTATTCTAGATAATAGTAGGTTAATCCTAGACTACTCATAGTCTAACTCAACGTTAATTTGCTTGTTTTACAAGTATATGAACTTCCAATTGGTTTGGACCACCTTAGTCAAATGGGTTACGAGATTTATTACTACTACTATTATTATTTTATAAGTATCGAAAGCATTCTTGGAAAAATGCAATAACAAATTGTACATTAAAGGAACCTAAAATTTTCTTAAATATCATAAAAGCTTTTGCTCTAATACTTCCTCGGAGCACTTGTCTATTATAATTTGGTTTTAGGCATGAAGCAAACTCTCATTACTCATGGATCATGGTGGCTTCCTATACATGTAAATTATGCATGGTGGCTTATCCTAAAAAGCCATATAATAATTCAAACAAAACAAACAAACAAATAGGCCCTCAAGTCAAGCCCATCCCTGTGGTACTTTCCACAGATTGATAGGTCTAGTTCTAGCCACAAGATACCATTAATCATATCTATAGTTAGATTATTTGGGTAGACAGCTGACCCTACTCTGATAATGAGTAATGACAATCATGCAAAATAATAATAATAATGAGTAATGACAAATGACTTAAGGAATGGTAGGAAAATGAAATCTCCCAGTGCCCTTGAATTCTGAATACCTTGTTTTCTTTACAATACATGACCGTAGTTGGTTCTCCCACACCTCCATTTGCCTTTTCTTTTACCAGATTTGTGATATGGATAAGCACCTAGCTTTTTTTGTGATTGCTTGTTCTCCAACTACACAACTTATTTTTTGGTGACAAGATTTGTATCACACAACAGCACCTTTTTTAAGCTATTGGAGCACAACCTACATTGCTATGAGCTTCTTCCAATTATCATTTTCCTATGTGACCTACAAAAAAGTAAAAACCATTTAGTTGTATCACTACCTTTTATTCTCTTCCTTACTTTGACCGCATAGGCCAATAATTCATCGGTGATTTTAATAACGTAATTTTTTGTCACAATTTTGTCATAACTTTGATATAACAAACTGTAAATAATTATTTATCATTTTCAAATGAACCTACCATTTTATTTCCATCACTCACAATTTACCACATCACAGTTGTGGTAATAAAAAGTTTGTGGTCATAAATTTTCTCATAATTCATTAAAGGCAATGATTTTAATTTACTGACCATTTAAAAAAACTACAATTCCATCCTTTTTATTTTAAATTGTCAGTAAATTAAGATCATTGACACAAAAGAACGGAGGAACCTTCCCAATTCATTCTACAATATCAATCGATCATTCAGGGGCTTGGATTGGAATTGGATGTATGACTCCAAGTGCATCTCCTTCAATTAATATATTTGTCAAGTCCAACTCCCCGAGAAACTCCTTGGAGTGCTGCCTTTGCCTCAGCTTTTAAAGGTTTAGCTTTCTTTATCAATTTTGTGCACACACAGATTACTCATTCTCTATGGTTTCGGCAAATTGCAGATGGATAAGCTTCACTTGGTCTCCAAGCAATGTCAAAGTTAATTTTCACAAAGGATAAATTTGCCTGATGATATTCTTTAATTTTTCAGTCCTGGTTGGATTAGAGGATTGAAAGAGTTCATTGAAATAACTTACAAAGAAATTGCCAATATCATCCATACTTGAGACCCAATCCCCACTATCCTTTTTGAGAAATAATAGAGTTTCTTTTTCCTCTCATTATGATTGTACTTTGAAAGAAATTTTTTTTTGAGAAATAATAGGGCAGTGCTGCATGGCTTGGTCTTGGATGAGTAGAGTGTGTGGTTGAAGATTTAATATTATTGATTGAGTTTTGTCTTTTAGTTTAGAATATCTTTTTTCAAAGATAAATATAAAAATAAAGAGTCCAGAAACGCAGAGAGTTTTGCTTCTTAGTTTAAAATACTTTCATTAAAGACATAGATAAAAAGTTAAGAGACAAAAATAAAGATAAAAAGTCAATAATCAAAGATGAAGACAACTACAATTGCATGATAAAATAAGAATGTCACTCAAACTTAAAATAATAAAATTGTCACGCCTGCCTACATTCTTAACTCATTGTGCTATAACTCATTGTGCCTGGATATAAGTCTATTGCTAGCAAGTGCTTTACATAAGCTTAATATGAGAATAGAACTCTTTGATATTGTGACTTCCTACCCTTTTTTTTTTTTTTGATAGGTCCTACCCTTTTTTAATCCTGTAAAGACAATGATTTGCTGCAAAAAGAAAACAAAAAACATAGATCAATTAAATTGGACTCATTCATGACTATTAGTACCCATAGGAAATAAAAAAGATAGGAAAGCATATGAAATTTATTGTTGGATTTGAACCAATCCAATGTAAAACGTTTTCCACCTCATTTTCTTAGCTCAATCACAGGTGATCATTACCAACCAAAAAATTATAATATCATAAAGATTCTGGTAGCATACGTGTATGACACCCATTTGCTAAGTGGAACACGTGACTGTGACCAAAAGTGATAGAAAATCACGTGAAAAATTCCATTTACTTGCCCTGAAAGAATACAGTCAGAGTCAGACTACTGCGGAATGGAGGATGACACAGAGTTCAGACCAAAACAGCAAAAAAAATTCATAAAATTTGGCATAGAATTATGCATGTTTTGTGACTTTCTGTCTATTCACAATTACATAAGCACCCTCTACACCTTAATATAATTGTTTTTTAGGCTCTTAATCATAATTTGAAACCTTAATCTGGCCTTATTGACCATTTTTTTTTTTTTTGGGAGAAACTATTGACCATTTAATCTTAACCCATCATGCAATATTTTTTATTATAAAGAACTTTCTGAAAAGCCTATAGTGGTATACCAGGTTTTTTCATTTGTTTAATGGGATAACTTTTTGGAAAGAGCAACCCCATAAACTTCCATTACCACTTTTGACAACTTCCATAACAACTTTTTCTTCATGGTGCCTATCTACGAATTTGAAATGATTAGGACAGTGATACATGTCTATCAGATAATATATTTAATTATAATGGTTAAATAAGATATTTAAGATTTAATTTTCGCCTACAACTATATAAAAAAAGCTAATTGATATCCTGGTCTGATAATAAAAAACATCTTCAGGAGTAAACGTCATAAATTGAAACTCACTCATAAAAAAATATAAAAATTAAAAATTATAGAAAAATTTAGAGGATGACCTAAAAGTATTGGTTTAGAAATATTTTTAAAAACTTTTTCTAAGAAAAAAAAATAATTGATTTACTTAAAAACTTTTTATATTTTTCATAAAAGTGGTATAAGAACTTTCTACAAATACTTTATTAACAAATGCCTTGAGGGCACTTATTAATTAGACCTTATAATTATATATATATATAATGAGCATATGACTATAATTTTATAGTTAAAATAACTTTTTAGTGTCTAAAATATAGGTTAGGTTGATTCATGGCCCATACAGAACCTATTAATCTCAAGAAAAAGGCAAATCCACTTAAAAAGAATGCACAAATGATGACAACCGAACGAGCATACTCCTTTAAAGAGATGTTGTTCTAATCTGACATCCCTTTATCGAAATCTAGGCACCAACCCTACTGATAAAATTGTATAAACACCTCATAACATCCCACAGGCAGGTATGGATTTTTCATTTAAAAAAAAAAAAAAAAAAACAAACAAACAAACAAACAAACAAACAAACAATCATCATTGTTATTGCTTAATCTAGATATCTAAAACACTTAATTTTACCATCGGAGGTTTCTCCCTTAACGCTTCTTCTATGGCCACAACAACCGCTATCCCATGACGATACACCAGAAGCTCCCTCAATGCCATGTACCACCTCAATTTAATGGTAGTCTAAGAATTTGTTACTTTTGTAGATTTGGGTTTACAAAATTTAGGATGTTATGCATTTGTACTTGTTACTGACTTTATTTTTTTGTGTTTGATTGGTTCTTGTAGACTGGTAGTATTTTGAAGGAATTATAAAAAGTGGGGGAAAATTGGAAATTATAAAAGGGGAGATCAATTTATGATTTGTCCTTTGATATATTACTTTTATCTTTGTATTGACGGATTGATTTTTTTTTTTTTAAGATAATTTGATAGTTATAAAGATGTCAATTGAATGACAAGACTCCTAGCATGTTGATTGATTTATGTGATTATGCACAAATGTTAAAGATTATGTTATACAATGCCTTATACCTCAATTGCCACATTTTGATATTTTTAATAGAAATGTTTAAAACTAAAATCTTCATCCCTAACTCACAAATTATTTATAAAAAAAAAATCCCAGCTTGAAACATAAGAATACTCTATGATTTGTGTCAGTCCAAGACTTAGAGGAATAAATCATGAGAAGAGATTTTTTTTTTTATATATTATAAATTAACATAAAAAAGTTATATTTTATTTAAATAAATAAATAAAAGGCCTAGCAATTTTCTTACTATTGAAAATTGAAAGGTAAAAAGAAAATGTTATTTTAGGAATGTTAGCTTTTTAAAACAATAGAGAACTAAATGATTACATTGAAACGTCTGCAAAGTTAAGGATGAGAGAACTTCACACATATACACTTGTAAGGTCAGATTTTGCGGCCCAAGCTCAAGGAGGGGTGGATTTGGAGCCCACTAAACCCAAAACAATGAATTTTGTAGAGTGTGGGTGAAAGAGCCAGGCGAATAGCAAAAATAACAGTATATAACAGCCACACTAGTGAGGGAATTCGAATTAATATATGCTCGGATGGATGTAAGTATAACGTCCGAAGAGGTGATTTCCCTTGGAGGGTTACAATTCTTGGTGCTACAGTAAACAATACACTTTTTTCTCTTTGTGAATTTTCGATCCTCCCCCATTAGGGGGCCTTCCTACTTATATAGTACCTCCTCACTTTATCTTGATCGTCCACTTGTTCATCATCCGACATCCACTTGAGTGCTTGTCCCATCAAGGGTGTTCCCTAGCCTCATGTGAGTGGTGATAGCAGGCTGATACTGTTCAGGGGTCTCTTCCACATTAATGCGGCCAGAGAAGTTGGTGCGGTGCATTTAATGCGGTGGTTGAGGTCTGTCTCTTAGATATTTCTCCGATGCAATTAAATTCCTTCGCGTCCGAGGCTCATTCTGTCACTACATCTGTCGAGAGAATCGCTCGGGCTGCAAAAGGTTGAACGTCAGACTAAGGCTCTTCGGATCCGAGGGTATTGAACTCCTCGGATCGTTGAACACATCCTTGGATCATAGACGTACCCTTCACCAGACGTTCTTCTCTCAAGGCCTCTAACTGGGCTTTTTCATCTCTTCGGGCAATGGTGGTCCGTATATAGGGCCTTGGGCCCAATGTCTTTGGTTGGGCCTCCCTCCCCCACAATAGCCCCTCAAAATTGCAGTTTTTCCCTCGCATCCGAAGGGAAAAAGTGTGATTTTGACCTGCCACAGAACAAGAAGCTCGAGTGTAGGCCAACTCAAGCTGGCACGTGTGTGGGGGCCTTGGGATAGACGCTTCATTAATGCCGTTGCGGTTTCCACATTCCCAAGCCGCTGCATTAATTGCACCAGGTGGCGCTTTGTCCTTCGCATCCAACGGTGAGCGACCGATCCAACGGTCGCGGTCTTTTCCTTGGAATTTGGGCGGGAGTGCCCCTGACCCTTCGCTTGACCCAGTATAAAGCTTCAGAGGAGGTTATTTCTTCCTCATTTTGCAAATCATCAGACGCTCCAGTAAGAACAGACGCGCCGCTCCGCACGAATCCCTCAGTCGTCGCTTTCAGGCCTCCCCAGAATCATCACGAACCCTCCTACGAGCCCGAAATCCTTTCTCAGATTTGTCCCCGGTGAGTCATCGTACAACTCATTTAGTTCTCTCTTCGGCCAACTGTTTCTTTTAAGCACTATGGGAAAGCTTGAGTACATGGTGGATAGCCCTGAACAACTAGAGGAGTTTAGGGCCACATATCGCATTCCCCCTAACGTGGGTGTGAGGTATTGCCCCCCGGAAAAGATATTAACAGACCGCGAAACGGGGGAGGTGGTGATCCCCCTCATCGCCTTCAAGGAAGGAGGAATGACAATCCCCATGGGTCCCATCACCACTAACTACCTCCGGAACCACAGGCTTACTCCCTGGCAGTGCGCGCCCAATATGTTTAGGATCCTAGGAGCGATTGAGGACCTTGAGCGCCATATGGGGTTGGGCCTCACCTGGCTAGATGTAGTGCATATGTACGAATACCACAGTCAGCAAGACGCCGGGTACTACTTAAAATCCCGGTCGGATGTTGTCAGGCTCATCTCCTGCCTTCCCAAATCCAACAAAGGGATGAAAGACGATTACGTGATTATTTCGGGCGCCCGGCATGACGGCAATGGTTGCCCGACCAGGCGTGGGGAGCCAGGTGGGACATATTAGATTTAGGCACTAACTGTAGACTTAGGGTCCTCGTTTTTCAACGGTTTTCTTATTCCACTTCTGTCTCTGTTTTTGAGTTTCTAACCCCCTCTTTTTTTTTCTTTACTGCCTTACAACAGATAAAAGACACGTTTCTTCTCGGCTCAGCCTAACGAACGTTGCCGCCCTCAACTACCTTTTGAGGTCAGAGATCTTCGTGAGCGAGGACGGGCAACTGCGATCTGCTCCCCTTATTCTCGGATATACAGGGAAGCCGAAAAGTTTCCAACCGGTCGGCAACGCAATCGTTCAGGGAGATCATCGCCTAGCACGAATTGACTTTGGTCGGACGGGCTTCTTGGCGCCATACGATCTTGAACCTGTACCACGCCCGAATCCTCGGAACGTGCCTCCCATTGTTCAACCCCTCCAGCAAGCTCTCCCCGGACAAGAGATTGAAGGTGAGGGGGTCGGCTCTTCCACTTCTTCACTAAAAGAGCAGATAGACGGGTTTCGGTTTGAGAGAGAAGCTTCAGGAGTGCAACAGGTGGTAGAGGTCTCCGACGCCGAGGAAGAAACCTACGAGCGGCCAGGCGCCCGTCTTAATTTGCTAGCGGCTCATTTAGAAGATTCATCGGACGAAGACGATATGGATCTGAGGCTTCTGATGAAGGGCAGGGGCCAAAAGCCCGAGTCGAAAGGTGCTGGAACATCCACAACAGTGGTGACACTTCCTCTGGTGCCTACCCAAGTCCCTAACCCAGCTTTAAAAACAATGCCAAACCTTCAGAAGAAGAGACCCCACAATGAGGTTGGGGGGAAACAGGTGCCACCGACCAAGGGGGTCAAGCAGCAAAAGGTGGTGAGAGACAGCCGGACACACAGGGCCTCCTCTATCGAAAGCCGAGAGGAGCCCATAGGTGCAGATGTGCGCCGAGGAGGGGGACCTCGAGTCTGGTCTCCAAAATTGGAGTTGGATGGCGCTCCAATCCTGTGGGATACCTCCCTCAGGAATTACGATGGAGGAAGGGCAGGCTATGTTGCCGAGGCCCTGCAGCAGCTGCTTCTTCTCCCACATGACATGGCTTCCTTCAGGCGTTTCACCCAGAAGGAGTTATTCATGTCCCTTAAAGGGGACTTGGCCATGGTAAGTGCACCCCTCCCAAGTCTAGGTTTTACGTTTAATTGGCTTTATTCCTTCTTAGCCTGATGCTGGAGATGTTGTTATGCAGCTTACCCAGCAGGTTTACGTGGCCGAGGGGTTGAACGAGGAGTCGTCGCTTAAAGCCCGAGCGGCGTCCCAATCCCAGCACGAGGCGGAGGCATCTCTCGGCCAGCTGAAAGAGGAGTACGCTCGGATGTCTGAGGAACTAAAAGGGGCGCTCTCTGAAAAGCGAAGCCTCGATGCCGGGCTTAAGAACGCAGAAAAGCAGGCCGAGGAACAGCGCAGCCAGCTACGCATGGCCGAGATCAACCTGGCAACCAAGAGGGAGCTGGTGAAGGGTCTCAGAGCTGAGCTGCAGAAGGCCAAGGCGAGTGCCCAGGTGGCTGAGCAAAATGCCATGCTGGCCAAGGAGGCAGTTGAGGCCGAAAGGAAGGCGACGTACCAGATGGGGGTAGAGACGACTACATCCCAGCTTGTGGAGCAATTCGCCTCGGTCAGCCGAGACTACTGCCTCATAAGTTGGGGCAAAGCCCTGGATGCCGCTGGAATTCCGGCCGACTCCGAGCTGAGGCTGCCTGGGAGCGTATACTATCATCCTGAGATCCGAGAGCTCCCAGAAATAGACCTTCCTGCTCCTCAGATTCCAGAAACCCTCTAGGAACAGCCGGACGACATGGGCAAATCAGTTGAGCCGGCCAAAGACAAAAACAAAGGCTCGGGCAAAGAGAAGATTCCTGCTGAGGCCCAAGGCCAAACCTCTGAGGCATCCGAGCGGATAGGCCACGTTGCTGATCCTGGGCTTCCTCTGGTAGAAGAGTAGATGCGTAGGCTTTTTTATTTTTATTTTTATCTTTTTTTTTTTTTTTTTTTTTTTTACAACATGTAGACCCCTTCTTCTTTTTTAATGGAATGATTCTCTATTTCTCCTCGGTGTTTTTTTTTTTTTTGATACTCGTTCTATAACTTACTATTGTCACACACACATCTATGATTATGACATAACGCAAGTAATTTGACTGGTGCCATAGTGATCGCAACTAGTATTGAAAAGGATAGGCGAAATAAGAGGTACCGATGAGTAATGATTGGAGTGAGTACTTATACGGGCTTCGCGTACCCAGTTGTTAAACATAGGTTATTGTCCCTCGGTTTTAAATTAAGCACAACTAAGGCATTTATAAGTGAGATTTAAGCGCGATCAGGAATACCTGGTACGAGGATGTATTCGAGTGTTAAATAATCCTAGTCATCTGGTCCGAGGGCTACAGGCATGACCGGATTTGAGTTTAAGACTTAAACACTAGACCTGAGTGAGTGCTAACTAACCCAAATCATCTGGTCCGAGGACTACAGGCATGACTGGGTTTAAGTTTAAACACTAGAACTGAGTGAGTGTTAACTAACCCAAATCATCTGGTCCGAGGACTACAGGCATGACTGGGTTTAAGTTTAAACACTAGAGAACTGAGTGCTAACTAACCCAAATCACCTGGTCCGAGGACTACAGGCATGATTGGGTTTAAGCTTAAACACTGGAGAACTGAGTGCTAACTAACCCAAATCATCTGGTCCGAGGACTACAGGCATGATTGGGTTTAAGTTTAAACACTAGGACCGAGTGAATGCTAACTAACCCAAATCATCTGGTCTGAGGACTACAGGCATGACTGGGTTTAAGTTTAAACACTAGAACTGAGTGAGTGCTAACTAACCCAAATCATCTGGTCCGAGGACTACAGGCATGACTGGGTTTAAGTTTAAGCACTAGAACTGAGTGAGTGCTAACTAACCCAAATCATCTGGTCCGAGGACTACAGGCATGACTGGGTTTAAGTTTAAGCACTTGGTTGACACAGTGAGTTGACACGTTAGCTGACGAAAAAGGCTTGATTAATAAAAGTACTTCTTCAAGTTATTTACATTCCATGGACGCGGTATTACGCGACCATCTAGGTCTTCCAAGAAATATGCCCCGATGCCTGCCCCAGAGGTGATGCGATACGGTCCTTCCCAATTGGGTCCCAGCTTTCCCCAAGCTGGGTTCTTCGCTGTGCCCACAACTTTCCTCAGCACTAGATCACCGGGTTCTAGGGGTCTTGGCTTTACGTTAGCGTCATACCCTTGCCTGAGTTTCTGTTGATAGTGTGCCAGCCGAACCATTGCATTTTCCCTCTTTTCCTCAATCAAGTCTAAGTTCTTCTGCAATTGTTCATCGTTGTCGGCTGGATTGAATGTGCTAGTTTTTATCGTTGGGAACCCGGTTTCCAGAGGGATGACAGCTTCAGCTCCATAGGTCATTGAAAAGGGGGTCTCCCCGGTAGACCTACGAGGCGTAGTCCTGTAAGCCCAAAGTACGTGCGGCAGCTCGTCTACCCATCTGCCCTTTGCATCATCTAACCTCTTCTTTAAGCCATTCAGTATGACCTTGTTGACGGCTTCTGCTTGTCCATTGCCCTGGGGATAGGCTGGAGTGGAGTATCTGTTCGTAATTCCCAACTCACTGCAGTAGTTCCTGAATGCCTTACTATCAAACTGCAAGCCATTGTCTGAGATGAGAGTGTGAGGAACTCCAAACCGAGTGACAATATTCTTCCACACGAACTTTTGCACATCAACGTCTCTGATATTGGCTAGTGGTTCGGCTTCGACCCACTTGGTAAAATAGTCTGTTCCGACCAAGATGTACTTCTTGTTTCCTGCAGCTTTGGGGAAAGGTCCCACAATATCCAAGCCCCATTGGGCGAAGGGCCATGGGCTAGATAGCGGATTAAGATTTCCTCCCAGCTGGTGAATGTTTGGAGCGAAGCGCTGACACTGATCGCACTTTTTGACGTATTCATGTGCCTCATTTTGCATGTTAGGCCACCAATAGCCTTGGGTGAGAGCTCGGTGAGCCAAGGACCTACCTCCAGTGTGGCTCCCATAGATTCCCTCGTGCAGCTCTTCCAGCAATATCTCAGTCGCCTCGGGGTGTACGCATAACGAATATGGTCCCGAATAGGAGCGTTTGTACAGTTTCTGGTCCTCGGATAACCAGAACTTTGTCGCTTTCCTCCGAACTTTGTCAGCTTCGTCCTTCCCTTCAGGCAATATATCTTCTTTGAGGAATTTGATTAAAGGATCCATCCAGCATGGCCCTGCCCTGACCTGGTGAACCTGGACTGCCTCTGATTTTGCTTCTGTGGGCCTGAGCAAGTCCTCGACGAGGATGATCCTCGGCAGGTCCTGCGCCGAAGAGGTGGCAAGCGTGGCTAAGGAGTCAGCATGTGAGTTGCCACTTTTAGGGATATGCAGCAATTTGAAAAAGTCGAACTCTGATTGGAGGCGTTTAACACGGCTCAAATACCCCTGCATCCTTTCGTCCTTTGCCTCAAACTCGCCTTGTACCTGACCTACTACCAGTCTTGAGTCTGAGAACAACTCCACAGACTTCCCACCCATTCTACGAACCATAGTCATTCCCATCAGTAGGGCCTCATATTCCGCCTCATTATTCGTTGCCGAGAAGTCCAGCCTTAACGATTTCTCGATAATGATTTTCTCAGGGGATATCAGTACTAGCCCAACTCCGGAACCTCTCTGATTTGCCGCGCCATCGACGTACACTTTCCAATGGGAAGGATTCTGTTGGGAGATCATGCCAACCGATTTTTCATCCATGCCTGACGGGGGTTCTACTTCTTCTACTTGGGGCTCCGTGAACTCAGCCACCAAATCCGCAAGAACCTGTCCCTTAACCGAAGTGCGGGGCATATATCTTATATCAAAAGCCCCTAAGATTGTACCCCACTTGGCAATCCGACCAGTGTAATCAGCGCTTCGGAGTACCACTTTGAGTGGGAGTTGTGTTAGAACGATGACCGTGTGGGCTTGGAAGTAGTGAGGTAGCTTCCGCGTGCCAAGCACCACTGCTAGGATAGCTTTCTCTAGAGGCAAGTAACGGACCTCAGCCTCATGCAGCGACTTGCTTACGTAATAAACAGGCCTCTGTACACCAGAGTCCGATCGTATTAGCACTAGGCTCACTGCATAGGGGGCTACAGCGATGTAGGCGAACAGCACCTCGTCGGGCTCGGGGCTAGACATGATGGGTGGCCGAGCCAGATAATCCTTGAGTTGCTGGAATGCCAGAGCACACTCCTCAGTCCACTCGAATCCCTTCCACTTGTTGAGTAGAGAGAAGAAAGGGCGGCACCTGTCTGCCGACCTGGAGATGAACCGATTGAGGGCCACGGTCATTCCGGTCAGTTTCTGGACCTCCTTGGGATTCCGAGGAGCACGTAGATCGTTGATGGCCTTTATCTGGTCGGGGTTGACTTCGATTCCCCTGTGGGTGACCATGTATCCTAAAAACTTGCCGGACCCTACCCCAAACGAGCACTTAGAAGCATTTAAACGTAGCTTGTGCCTTCGTAGGATCTCAAAAGTAATTTCAAGGTCTCTTATATGCTCAGCTACAACCTTGCTCTTCACCACCATGTCGTCTATGTAAACCTCGATATTTTTGCCCAGCCACGGCTCGAACATCCTGGTCATCATCCTCTGGTAGGTAGCTCCCGCGTTCTTCAAGCCGAACGGCATCACTTTATAGTGGTAGTTGCCAATAGGGGTGACAAAAGCAGTTTTCTTCTGGTCCTCCAGGGCTAATGGTATCTGGTGGTAGCCTTGCGAAGGCGTCCAGGAAGCTCATCCGAGGGTGGCCGACAGTGGCATCCACCAACTGATCAATTTTCGGCATAGGGAACGGATCTTTGGGGCATGCCCTATTCAAATCCGTGAAATCTACGCATACTCGCCACTTCCCACTCTTCTTCTTCACCACCACGGTGTTTGCGAGCCACTCGGGATAAAAAACTTCTTTGATAGCCCTAGCTTGTTTGAGTTTCGCTACTTCGTCTCTCACTGCATCAGCATGTTCCTTGGATGGGCGCCGAATAGGCTGTTTCTTGGGGGTGATTATTGGATTCACCTTCAAATGATGGCATATAAACTCCGGGTCCACCCCGGGGGCTTCATACGCACTCCAGGCAAACACATCGAGATTTTTCTTGAGGAACTCTATCAGCTCCTCCTTCTCTTGAAGAGGCAGCTGAGATCCGACTTGGAAGAACCTATCAGGATCGTCTCCAATGACCACTCTGGTCAGCTCCTCGCACCGAGTGTCTTCATCTGGCTCTCCGGAGGGAACTCCTCGGGACTGTAATTGCTATAAATTTCCCCCCGTCACGTCCGAAGACTCGGCCGGGACCTTATGCTGGATGGCAGCCACCAGGCACCGTCGGGCGACGGACTGGTCCCCTCGGATCTCATGTATCTGTCCTTCCGACGGATATTTGACCTTCTGGTGCAAAGTGGAAGGAACGGCCCCAAGCACATGAATCCAGGGTCTGCCCACGAGTGCCGTGTAGGGCAAATATGCGTCCACAACTATAAAGTCCAACTCTACCACCTCGGAACCAGACTGCACCGGTAAGCGTATCCGGCCTTTTGGGATAACAGGGCGTCCTTCAAAGCTCAAGAGGGGAGAATCGTATGGCGTCAGGTCTTGGGGCTTCAGGCCTAGCCCCTTGTAAAGGTCCGGGTACATTATTTCCACAGCACTGCCCTGGTCCACCATCACCCTTTTTACATCGTACCCCCCTATCCTGAGGGTGATGACTAGTGCATCATCGTGGGGTTGGATGGTGCCGATCTTGTCTTCATCCGAGAATCCCATAGTAAATGGGGCAACAGACTCCGCTTTCTTCGGTCCTCGGCATGGCTCCCCAGCTGATGGTCGGCCTACCGACATGACCTTCAATGGCCAGGACCCTGTTCTCCCCGGCGCGGCGAGGACGACGTTTATGGTGCCTAGCGGCGGCTTTGAGGGATCAACTTCGTGCGTCCCTGAACCCGCCTGCCCTCGGCCGCTGGAAGGGTGTAAGAGGTGTTTCAGTTTACCGTCGCGAACCAGCTGGTCCAAGTGATCCCACAGGCTCCTGCAATCTTCCGTGGTGTGCCCATGGTCTTGATGGTACTGGCAGTATAGATTGTGGTTGCATCTCTCGGGGTTTCCTACCATCTTGTTCGGCCACCTGAAGAACGATTCATTCTTGATTTTTTCCAGGACCTGATGCACTGGCTCTTTGAACACGGTATTAACCGTTTGAGGATTCGTCGATCCTGATTGCCTGGCAAAGTCTCTCCTTGGTTTGCTGTAATTATAACGGTCCGACCGCGAATCCCTCCTATCCTGAGAGACAATCTTGTCCTTTCCCTTGCCCTGCTGCCGATCTTCTTCAACCCTCTTGTACTTCTCTATGCGGTCCATTAGCTGTCGTACGTTCGTGACCGGTTTGCCAGATAGAGATGCCCTCAAACCATGGTCAGTGGGGAGGCCGAGCTTGAACGTGCTGAGGGCCATTGCATCATTGTTGCCTTCCACCTCGTTGAACATCTCCCAGTATCTGTCTGAATATGCCTTCAATGACTTGGACTCCTGCATAGACAGTGACAACAACGAAGAAAAGGGCTTGGCCACCCTTCGGCACGTGACAAAACGGGAGCCGAATGCCTGAGTAAGCTCTTTGAAGGAGTTGATGGAGCCTGCCTTCAAACCGTCAAACCACCTCATGGCAACAGGCCCCAGACTGGAGGGGAAGACCTTGCACATAAGAGCCTCGTCTCTGGAGTAGATAGCCATCCTTTGGTTAAAATGACTCACATGCTCCACGGGGTCAGTTTTACCATTGTAGATGGTGAAAGTGGGCTGGTTAAAACGCCGAGGAAGTCTGGCCCCCTCAATCCTGCGTGTGAAGGGTGATTTAGATATCTGATTCAGAGCCCTATTCATGGCATCGTTCTCCATGTCTCCACGTGACGGACTCCTACGTTGCCGCTTGCGATGGGATTCCTCCTCATAAGTGTAGGACTCGCTGGCTGGTGTCTTGGATTTGTGTTGATAAGAGACATCCTGCTCATCATCAAGATCATCCTCAGAATATGAGGAGGCTCGTTTCCTCTTCGCATAACGTAACTCTCTCTTTAATTTCTCCACTTCCAGTTGCAAGTCGCGGTTCTCCTTTGCATGGGCCATGTGGCTCCCGCCCTGTGATTGGCTCTGGCTAAGACGCACAGTGTGTACACTGCCCTCACGATTTTGTTTCCTCTCCAAGTTGACAAAATGGTCCATATGTTGGGATGCTCTAGATTCTGCTTGTTGTTCGCCTAGTCCTGCCATTATCAACTGTTGTTTTCACTCTTGCACGAACTCTTCCCACAGACGGCGCCAATTGTAAGGTCAGATTTTGCGGCCCAAGCCCAAGGAGGGGTGGATTTGGAGCCCACTGAACCCAAAACAATGAATTTTGTAGAGTGTGGGTGAAAGAGCCAGGCGAATAGCAAAAATAACAGTATATAACAGCCACACTAGTGAGGGAATTCAAATTAATATATACTCGGATGGATGTAAGTATAACGTCCGAAGAGGTGATTTCTCTTGGAGGGTTACAATTCTTGGTGCTACAGTAAACAATACACTTTTTTCTCTTTGTGAATTTTCGATCCTCCCCCATTAGGGGGCCTTCCTACTTATATAGTACCTCCTCACTTTATCTTGATCGTCCACTTGTTCATCATCCAGACATCCACTTGAGTGCTTGTCCCATCAAGGGTGTTCCCTAGCCTCATGTGAGTGGTGATAGCAGGCTGATACTGTTTAGGGGTCTCTTCCACATTAATGCGGCTAGAGAAGTTGGTGCGGTGCATTTAATGCGGTGGTTGAGGTCTGTCTCTTAGATATTTCTCCGATGCAGTTAAATTCCTTCGCGTCCGAGGCTCATTCTGTCACTACATCTGTCGAGAGAATCGCTCGGGCTGCAAAAGGTTGAACGTCAGACTAAGGCTCTTCGGATCCGAGGGTATTGAACTCCTCGGATCGTTGAACACATCCTCGGATCATGGACGTACCCTTCACCAGACGTTCTTCTCTCAGGGCCTCTAACTGGGCTTTTTCATCTCTTCGGGCAATGGTGGTCCGTATATAGGGCCTTGGGCCCAATGTCTTTGGTTGGGCCTCCCTCCCCCACAACACTTAAATTAAGTTAGAATAAAATTTCTATTACAGATGATGATGATGATGATGATCATAATAATAATAATAATAATAAAACCTACAAATATCAAAATGACAATTACCTCAAATTGAAATGATGTAATTTGAACTCTAACCTAACTAAAATTATTATATGTTGAACTCATAAGAAGTAAAATGCTTAAAATTGATAGTCCTCTATAATTTATTCCACGTTGATTAGTATTTAAATTAATTTTTATTTTATAATTATAAAAAGAAAGTAGAAAGTAAAACAAAAATATTTTGGTGTATTTCTTCCTAACAATTGATTGTCTTACACTTTATTTTCTTTATTATCCTTCTTTATGAACCAAACATGGAGAAAGGGAAATTTATTTAAAGTTTTATTATTTTCTTTTGTATTGGGTCCAACCAAAGATAATATGCTATACAAGTGTTAGTTGAGATTAAAAGAATGTATTAGTATATTCCACTAAGGAGAGATTGGCTATACGGATTTCCTTTCTGCATGTTTTTTTCATACAATCTTCAATGTCAATATAATAATTCATTTTATTTTTAGTGTATCATAGACAAGCGAAAATCATAATTGTGAGACATGCTTTTCTTTTTTTGGTTATTTTATTCTTGGTAGAATAGTTCCTAAAAATCAGTTGTAATAGTAATGAATATTAATATGAACCCCAAGATTCACAGAACAAAAGAAAAGGGTTTGCCTCTCTTCTTGTGAATTTTGATCCCTCAAGATTTAGTTTTTTTTTTTTTTTTTTTTTTGAATTCCCACCGCAAAGTTTAGTCTATTCTAATTACCCAAAATGAAGAAGGTACTCTGTGACCCCTCTTCTTTGCAGGAGTCCCTATTTGATTATCAACATTTTGGCTTCAAAATTATATGGAATTCATTCCATCATGATGTCATAAATAGGACAACACAAGATAAAAAAAATCATTTCATGATATTGGCCTATCTCTCTCCTCCATAATTGGATTGAGACTATCATGGAAGTATATAGATAATAGATCCTTAGTGGTTTTCCTAGTTATCAAAACTTTAGTTGATAATAGCAGGAACCACAATGGGCAAATGGGAATAGTCACAATGAAACTTCACCAATCAAAGTCAGAGCACCTTATAATTATATGCTTTTAAAGTGGTTGGAAAACTTGGAATGTTATATGCCAATGAAAAGGAAAAGATTATGACTAGGAGTAACTATTATGACTAGGAACAAAATTATGCTTATTAATTTTTTACAGCTTAGCTGAACGGACTTGGATGAGTTGTGATTGTATTCAACAATTTCAATCACCTAAACTTTTTGAGGAAAAGATATTTTTGAAGAGATATTTGACAAAAACAAGAAAATATCTTTTATCTTTTTCATACATCATAAACTGTTTACTAAGGAACAATTTTTACCCTTAAAATTTGGGATTGTTTTCATTTGTCACGTATTAAAATTTTTCACTTTGACCTTTCAAGTTTTAAAATTTTTCACTTTGTTTTTCATTTTGACCTTTCAAGTTTTAAAATTTTTCACTTTGACCTTTCAAGCTTGATTTTGTCTTCATATTAACCATGCCATCCATTTCTGCTAGTAATATGATCATTAAATGCACTTTGTGTTTCATTTTCCACATTTTCTAGAGATCCAAATTAAACACTACAATTACGAAAATCCTTCAATCTTTCATCAAAAAAAAAAAAAATGGAAACATGTCCAATCTGTAACTAGTAACCTTTGTAGAAGAGCAAGAACAATCAAGTCTCAAATTAGATTTTTGTTGCCATATGAGATTTTTAATCTAGTTGTTTCTAAAGTTCTAATAGGTAGGAGAGAGAGAGAGAGAGAGAGAGAGAGAGAGAGAGAGAGAGAGAGAGAGAGAGAGAGAGAGAGAGAGAGAGAGAGGAGGGGGCTAGTACATGTGTTGAAGAAAGTCAAATTTGCAATAGTAAAATGAGATAAGATTTTGCTACATGTCAATCAATGGGTTTTTTTTTTTTTTTTTTTTTTTGAATGAAAGTGGGGCGGGGGCAACCATGCATAACTCACCCCCTTAGGCATGACCATAAGAGCACCACCCGTTAGGGAATGTTAGATTGAGTCATAACTACTGTGACTAGAGTACCACAAACCTCATCCTAGCACCCCAAGAAAGCTAGCAGTAAGGCGCAATGCATGAGTGCTCCCACCTCCCATCCCCAGTACTCAGGGTTCAAACGAGTGATCATTGTACATGCGCATGGGCTCCTTACCTCTAGGCCACTCCTCTTAGGGCCAATCAATGTTGCTTGGTCTTAATTGGAAACTTGAGTAAATAGTAGAGATTCTGTGTTCTATTCGTTATGTTCATACTATCTTTTATGCTTTCATTGAAAAGAAAATATCTACTCTTTACTCAAGTTTCCAATTAAGACCAAGCAACATTTCATTAATTCATCATCTTTTTTTTCTTTTTGCATATTTTGATTTTATTTTATACAATTTTTATTCAATTAGAAATTACAACGTAAAATATATGAATTGTAAATTTTTTTTTTCTTTTTTAGAAACAAGCACACACGCACAAGAGAGAGGGAAATGAGTTCTAACACAAAGGCACACTACAACTCCACTTAAAAGTCATGGTAACTTTTAAGGGAGGATAGGATAAGTTATACTACACATAACACACTATCTAAAATTCTTGAATAGGCTACATCCCTTCAAATGAGAATTCCCCTTAATCAAATTCAATTCAATTAAAGCAAAGAAGCAACTTGGAATTCATAAGAGGTTTACTTGCCTATGTATCATTCCATTCGATCTTTTAAGTCTCTAATTTATCTCAATGGTTATGCCACAATGTCCTAAAAGCCTCTATCATGAGATCGATAGGTTGCATCCATGACATGACATAATTTGTTTATTTAAAAATCTAAAGGTCCGATTAGAATTGAACACTTATTATACATGCTTTTTAAAAGAATTCGGGCAAGTCGGTTTCAACAGGTTTTATCCATGGAAACCTAACATCTGACTGGTCTCAAGCGGGTCTATTAGTCTGCTAGTTTTTAATCCATTGCCAACTGATTTTGCTTTCAAATCCAACTACTTCAAGTTGAATAGAGCTGGGTCGGACAGTTTTCTTCAGGTCACAGTTTACTTGGACAGGCATGTATGTCATAAATTATCATCAATTTCAAAATTTTCCTTCACGTACATGTTGATTGAATTCTTCTCATATGGATTTTTAGGGAAAAGTTCTATTATCTTACTCTAATACCATAGGTCCAAAACGCATGTAAGTGAAAAAAAAAATAAAAAAAAATTCAAATAATCATTTGTATTATACTCTTAACAACATATGACCATAGCAGAGCGTGTACTAAACTACTAATCATTTTGTCGACATCAGAACTAAATACTAAATGTTTGCTGAG
Organism: Quercus variabilis; assembly: GCA_030445155.1. Taxonomy (NCBI): domain Eukaryota; kingdom Viridiplantae; phylum Streptophyta; class Magnoliopsida; order Fagales; family Fagaceae; genus Quercus; species Quercus variabilis. Next base: position 25,098,592 of record CP129455.1, on the reverse strand, counting down.
CCCTACCTGAGCCTCTCAAATGTTAATCGAAATATTTGATACAATGATGCCTTCCTTTTCCGGCCAAAAATGCACAATTGTACCAATTGTCATTGATAAACATGGCAAGGTGTAACAAGAAGAGAGGACGAGTAAAGAATATTTGGCCTAATGTAACTAAGACAATAACATAATGTCATAAACACAAGGATGTTAAAATTTTTAAAAAGTTTGATCATCAAATGGACATATGGTTGACCATTGAGGACATATGGCACAATAATAAAAATTTGAATAATATAACAACTCATTTTCGAAGGGGTGGTCAGCAGTGGATTGGTGGGTGCCAAATGTAAGCCATTGGGACTAGTTATAGTATTTCAAGAATTATTTAAACTAGTCACAGACCTACACGATGCATAGGAATAGATCGTTATTTTATAATTGTGGTATAAAATATAATTTGTTTTCTAAATTTTGTTGAAGGTAATTTTGTTCTCCATAAAAATTAAACAATTTCCCAAATTATTTCATCTTTCTAACTCTACCAATATATCATTCTATTATTTTGGGTTGTGTTTGATTGATATTATTTTTTTACAGGGTGGTCCATATTGTTCAAAATTATGTTATATTGCACTATGTTTTTCTAATTTTTTTTCTTGTGCAATTAAAATTTTTAAGTTTTGAATAAATCATTCAAATTCCTCATTCTCTTAAAGAAGATTATTATGATAATAAAAAATCATAACATAATTGCACTTAATGTTACTCAAATAATTGATAAACACACTCAAATGCATAGCCAAGACTTTTTATATTCTTATATAAATTCAAATTCTCACTTACAAAATAACTAAGTAACTCAAACAAAAATCAAACCAAAACTATAATAGGGAGAGAGATTACTTGTGATGGAAAACTCGTAAAACTAACACTAAAACATACTAACCCAAAAAAAAAGTTATAAAAAATACAATGATTCATCAACCTAAAGTAGAGTTGCAAGAAAGAATAAAAAAATAGAGAGAGAGAGAGAGAGAGAGAGAGATTTGTAAAAAATAAGATAAGAACAAAAAGAGTAAAAATATAAGATATAATAATAAACATCAAATTATTCAAGTCATTCTATATAATATAATAATGATATATTCTATAAACTATCTTTATAATGTAATAAGATGACATCTATTAAATCAAAGAAAAAAAATACCATCATTAAAATACAAAACTAAATCACATCAATCTAAAGTAAAGTTTTAAAAATCATAAAAATTCATCAACTTAAAGTAGGCTTTGAAAACAGCTTACGTTGATAATATGAGACTGAAATAATTCAATAACCTACAACAAAACATTAATTATTCAATAACTGAAAATATACTTGCATTTTTTTTATAGTGTAATATGAGGCCAGCCATACCACATCAACCACATTATAAGATGTAAGAAATTAAAAATATATATATAAAAAAGGAAAATAATTATGAAACTTTCAATTTACAATTATCTAATAATACTTTGGAAAGGAGCTCATAGTCTCAACCAAAGGGGAAAAAAAATGAAAACTTAGAAACTCATATGGTCTAGGCATATTTGATAACTCAAAAGGATATGCATCTCAAAATTTGGCACGGACATGTTCAATTTAGGCCAAGTATATAAGTTCATTACTTCAGTTCAACACATAACAATGATAACATAAACAACAATTGTAATTGACAAATAATAGTGGTATACTTATGGATTCTCCAAAGTTGCACTACATCTGATAGTAATTCAAAATGCTTCATGAAGGTAGTAGCTTCTCAATCCTATTATTATTATTATTATTTTTTTAATCTTTAAATGAATGGTTATTGCATTCATTTTTATCTTTATCTTATAAAATAAAAAAAAAATTAAAAAAAAAAAAAAAAACTTTGCATCATTAAAAGATATTTCACCGACAAATTTACATGTCTACAATATGTTTGATTTATATTATTAGCATTGTCTTGTTAAAGATTTTTGGACTGAAAAGAATGAATAGTTACAACTAATCCTCTGTTTTTGTAATGGCTTAAGTTTTGGATGTAATGATTTCTAACATGATAAATTAGTGTGATAAGGCTAGTACAAAACCTCAAAGCTAATTGACTAATTGAATTAAAAAGAGTGAATAATTTCAACTAATCCTCTATTTATATACTCTAATACAAAGAGGTGGGAAAATAACAAACTAACTAATCTAGCTAAGAAACTAACAGAAAGTCAATTACTAACTATCTTAGAATACACTTGTACAATAGTGATCATGTAGTTAGCTCATGACTTGAAGATTTTAACACTGTAGCGTTAACTGTACTTTGCAACCTAATACGACAAGTGTGTTTCAATGTTTGTTTCTCAAAACCACACCAAGGAATATTCTAAAACAAAATTAAAGCATTCATAGATCCAAAATATTTTCATTATTCATAAAGGATGAGTTGTTATTAGGTAAGGCTTGGTCAATTAATTAACATATGCAATCAAAGTGCCCTTCAGATCTAGAACTATGTCCTCGGCCAGGACATATTTCAACCATAACCAAACCCCAATCTCTCAAAGCTATTAGGGATATCTTGCGCCCATATTGGGTTTCAGTACTTGTAAAAAACTTGCCACCATAGGTAATTGTATAGAAATTCCGATTGCATGGGTGATCTACTCTAGTAATTTTGATTGCTTCATGAAGGTAGTAGCTTCTCTACTATAGAAATTTGATACATACACAGATTTCTCATCCCACGATCACAAAGGAAAGCTGCTACAGTATTGAAAACTCTAATCGAATTACCTTAGGTATTCAGAACAAAAGAGGCAGCGATAAAATGTAAAAAGGGAATAAAAAATATCAAGCAAAAGAATAGAGCACAAAACAAACTGGGATTTAGATATACCTCAATTGAATCATCCAACTTATGTTAGTATTTATATATTGTGAGGAGAGAAAGAAGGAAGACAAAGAGACTGCCATTAGAAGGTGGGGAAGGGGAAGAAACTAAATTTGCATGAGAAACAAAAGGCAAGAGAAAGGGGAAGGAGCAAAATTTGACACAATGTATATAGAAAGTTGAGGTAAGCGTGGTTTTCAACAAATTAAAAGGGAAGGAAATACAGAAACCTATAACCATGATTTTCAAAGGGTTTTCTATTGAAAAGGCTTGGATTTGAGTTTTACGGTGGAATTAAATTTATAAGAAGTGGTCTAGTGGAATTAAATTTCTATGAAGTGGACTTTATGGTGGAGATAAGTTGGGATTTATTTTAATTTTATTAGCATTTTAAAATTGATAAAAACTATTTTAAAATTGAAGGAAAATTTTAGAAAAGATGGGAATGACATGGCTACTGGCTCAACGTGAGTGTATCAATATTAAATGCTACGCTTCAGTTTTTAGTATTATATAGATGCAAAACCATTAAATATGTGTTCTCTAGTAGTTTCAAAGGGCTCTTTACTCTTTAGTTTCATTTTTTCAAAATAATTTATTTGAATTCAAGAAAACAGAAAACAAAGTGAAAACACACTACAAAACATATTTCATAAATTTTTCATTATCTTTTCACTATATTTAAAATATCAAGTACAAGGATCAATTAATACATAATCTCTACAATTTGATCAATCACCTGAACATTTTAAATCCTACATATCTATTACTTGTAGTCAAGGAACAAAAGATTATCAAAGATGTACAGTCTACTTGTCTTTCTTAATACTTAGAGGTGAGGGTTTACAACATAGTCCATCAAATTATGAGAGATTTTGGGCTCATTGAAATTCACCAACTCATTACACACCATACACCCTATAAAAGAAAGGATTGTGTATAAGAAGGAGCTTTCATACAAAAAAAAAAAATAAAAATAAAAAATGAAATTTATTAGTGTTCTTATCAAAAGGTCAAGAGCAACTATTATAGAGCAAACCCGATAGATTTTAAATCATCTTATCGTGTGTGTATGTATATATATATGTACATACTTTTTTATAAAGAAACTTTGATTCAAATTTTTTTTTTTTAAAGTACGGTTCTCACTCAAGCGACAAGAACAGGATGACAAACTCAGTAGTCCACCTCATATTCGCATATCGGTGTCTTGTGACAGACATAGAACCAAACAAACACAGTGACAAGGTTGAGTTAAAAACACTATCAAAGAGCTGACTTCCCATTAACAAATCAATTGGCCATGCAAATTGAGTCAAAAACTCTTTCTTCTTTCTTCTTCTTGTTTTCTTTCCCCTCTTTCTTTCTCCCACTAATATAAGAAATCAATTTTCCACACGGTTTGTGCAACTACTAAACAATAAAATTTGAAAGGAAAGCCAATGCCATCAAAATTGGTGAGCCGTGTCATTTTTGCATGGTTGCTTCTTTAGAAAGCAATATGCTGTAACTTACTAATCATACAACAAGCAAATAAGTCATGTTGTTTTCCGTGTTGGACAGGGAGGGTTTGGAATAGGGATTTTACAATTTGTGCCAGCCTCCTCATTGTGTGCAAAATGATAGGGTGAATATATATATATATATATATATATATATATATTTTTTTTTTTTCAAGATTTGAACAGTTCTAGTTTCAATCTGCACCAAAGTTAAAAAAATAAAAAATAAATAAAAAAAATAAAATAAAATTTATTTTCTTCCCTCTTTTATTTTTTTATCTAAATTTAAAATTTAATAATTATGGTAATTTTTAATGGGTATTTTTTTAGTCAAAAAAAAAATAATGGGTATTTATTATGGTTATGTTTGTATGTAGAATTATATAAGTAGGGTCTATTTAGATACCGCTTATTGCTGAAAATTAAAAATGTTATAATAAAATAATTTTTAAATGTGTGAATAATGCCATGGAACCCATTTTTAGTGTTTATTTTGCTAAAAAGAAATGTTTGCGGGACTCATAAACAGTGCACGAGACCCATTAAAAGAAAAAACATACCGTTGGGAAGTGCAAAACACACTTCCCAAATGCACAAGTAGTATATATCTACTATTTAAATAAAATGTGGTTGGTAAGATTTTAATTGACTTTTTAATTATAGAATGGAATTTAAAATCAATTAAAAATATATAATAGAATTGATTTTTTTTTTTTTAAAAACGACTAAATATATATGGGTATTTTGGGAGTTTTAGTGAACATTCATCAAAGTTAATTTCATTCCCTTCAATTCTTTCCAATTTTAGGAGAAATGAAAATTTTGAGCCTTGAGTTTTCAAGTGAAAATGAAGGAATGAGTGTTCTCTCCTACTGATTCCATTTTCTCTCACTTAAAACATAAGAATGATCTTTCCATCAACTCCATTAACCTCCCCCTGTGGATGGCAATTTTGCCCCGCCTCGCTTGACCTGCCCCTCCCTGCTTCACCTCACAAGGGTTTTTCCCTCCCACAAAGGTGGTAGGGCAAGAGTGGAGAGAGATTTTAGTTCCACACCACGGGGCAGGGTGAGGATGGGTTTAGACTTTTTAGACACAACATCCCCCGCCCCACATTGATAAGGTTAAATTGTAAAATTTTCATATCTTAAATCTCTATGATTTAAACAAACATATCATGAGCTTATTTTATTCTACCCAACAAGGATTTCTACCCCTCTTTCTTTTCTCTAGCAAGGTTGGAAATAAGATATCAATTTTAACATTTTATTTTGTCTTCGTTATAAACAAATTTATATACTATTGAATCATTAATTTTGTATTATGAGTTTTTTGTTTTTGCTGTGATATTGTCTTGTTAAACACTTCAATAATATTATTCAATTTTTGCTAAAAATTAGTTTGATTTGATGGGATAAATTTATTGTTAATTTCAAGTATATTTTTTTTTACGAAACAGGTTTTATTAAAAACAATTGCAATAGTTGTGGGCAAATTAACAAGATATAGAGTTTTACGGAGTGGGACGGGGTTTCGCAAGACCCCAATGGGGCGAGGATGGGGCAAGAATATTTTCCTCGTCATTCAGGGTAAGGCGGGGGGAGATGGGGTACGACGAAACCATGCGGGGCAAGGGCAAAGACCCCATCCTTTGGACTCACCCCGCCCCATTGCCATCCCTACACTCCCCCCGCCCCCCTCCCAAACGAACAATAGAATAGAAAGAATATTCTTAAAGAATAATTTTATCTCTCCTCCCAAATGGAGTGTTAGAAATAATTTACCTAATGAAGTCTTCATCATGAACGTAAAAAGAAAACTAAACGTTCCTTCTATTTCAATGGAAAACCTAATGTGAAGATATGGAAAACCTAATGTGAAGATAGTTATCTTCATTTTCTTGTGTTTGTAGTACCATAAAAAAATGAGTAAAAAGGAAGCAATATCTTAATTTCTTTTATTTAGCTTGGCATGAGATGGAATTCTCTTCCGCTAAAAATTTCTAGAAAACAATTCTATCTCACATAAAACTAAGTAAGGAAAATAATTTTATCTCATATGAAACTAAACAAAGGAAGTTAAGAGGTGGCTTTCTAACTCATTTTAAAATTGCTACCAAACATGGGAAATGAGATAGTATTTTAGATAATACTTTTTGAAATTTAAAAAAAAAAAATGTTAACGTTGAAACAAACAGACTTCAAGGCAATGTAAAAACCAATATCCACTAAGGGGGTTCTAAAAAAAATAATTGGAATTTTATTACATTGAATAATTATACTATCCCTAATGTAATCATTTAGTGTATCAAATATACCCTAAATGAGAGTTTGGATAGCTTAAAATGTTTCAGTGTTTTGCGTTTCACGTTTCCTTCTCTCTTTTTTATTTTATTTTATTTTATTTTTTATTTTTTAAACAGAAGCGCATTCACATGGGACACAAACCTGCCAGTGGGTCTCGTGCACTGTGCACGGGACCCACTACTCTTTGAACATCCACTCATTTTACTAGAATAGCACTATCAGTGGGTCCCGTGTGCTATTCACGGGACCCACAAACATCTCTTCTCACCAAAATTTTAAGTAAAAATAAGTTTCAAAGCACTATTCATACATTTAAAAATTATTTTGCTACAATATTTTCAGTTTTCAGTTTTCAGCAAAATAAGCGGTATCCAAACGGATCCTAAACATGAAAAAAAATTATTGTAAAAGATATGGAACTAAAAATTAATACCCGTATTAAAAAATTAAAAATAAAATAAACTTACCACACATAAACCCATCATAACCTGAAATTTAAATAAATTTGGGAATAGTATAAAATTATTGTGAATTTTTTTTTTTGGGGTCTTAATAACTATAAGGACTATTTTCATTACCTTAGCTTTCTCCTCCACCCCTACGTTATTGGGTCTTTGCTTGCACAGCACACATTTTGGTTCCCTACTAAGAAAGTCGGAAGCTATATGCGTAGACGTAGTTGATCGAAAAGGCAGACTTGTGTGGAACTTGACGTAGATTCATTTGCAATTCTTAATCGGGTCATTAAACAGGTCAGATTCATATAGTGTTACTGTTACTGTTTTTTTTTTTTTTTTTGGTTTTGTTGTTTATAATGGGAGTTTACTTTACGAGAACAGTTTAGCCAACCAAAGAAAATTAAAAATAGTGACAGTTTTAAAAAAGGGGCAAATTTGGTATAACAATGGCAAATTCTGTAGCCAAACACTACCTCTAATTCTAAAACCCAACCTCTTTATAAACAGCTTCATATGTTGTTTGTCTGAACCCATAGGAAAAAAACACACACAAACATCCCAAAAGGCCTAGAGAAGAAAGAACAGCCTCTCTTTCTCTCTTCCTCTCCCCCTCTCTCTCTCTCTCTAAAAGTGTGTCTCTGTAAAACCCAATAGAGGGATTGAGAGATTTGAGACAGAGAGACTCACATTTTTTTTTGGAGAGTGAGTGTTGCTTGTGTGTGAAAGAAGAGAGAGAGAGAGAAAGAAAAATATGGCAATGGGTGGCAAAAGATTCGCTATTCTTCTATGTGCTGAGGACTCTGACTATGTGAAGAAAGTGTACGGAGGGTATTTTGGTGTGTTTGTGAGAATGCTGGCTGAGGAAGGTGAGACATGGAACGTGTATCGTGTTGCCTCTGGTGAGTTTCCTAAGGACGATGAGATCGGACTGTTCGATGGGTTTGTCATCACTGGAAGCTGCAATGATGCTCATGGCAATGACGTTTGGATCTGCAAGCTATTGAATCTCCTCAAGAAATTGGATTCCATGAAGAAAACTATTCTGGGTATTTGCTTTGGCCACCAGGTAAACTTTTCTCTCTCTCTTTTTTTTTTTTTTTTTTTTTTACCAAACTTGTCACTTCTAGTAGTTTTTTACTTTCCGGTAATATATGCATGTATTATTTATTTATTTTTAAAAATATTTTATAAAAAATTAAAAAAAAAAATTATCAAAAAAAGTTAGTATTTTTTTTAATAAAAAAATTCTAAAATAATTTAATAATGTATGCATTAGTAAAACCCTTCTTCCCTTCTTTGTATGGAAAAATTGAATTTATTATATAGGTTTTTTTTATAAATATTTTGTGTAATTGCCTTCACAATTAGTTTAGCTGTCTTTTTCAAATGGTTTTATGGTGCTTATTTTCTCAATTTGGAATTTTGGGAAAAATGTGAGTGATTGTTATGGATTTTTGAGTTTTTAAGGAAAAAGATAGTTCCCATCGGTTTTTGGTGTCCACGTTTAGAAACACTCGAGATTAGTGCGATCCACCTTCCACCATGTAAGTTGCACTAACAAGCGGTGAGATTGGCACATTACGCGTACCACACGTTGTCGTTTTAGAAAACCCCTTACTCTTACAACACCATTGTCCTTCTCAAACTCAAAGATCTCTTTATTTGGCAAAAATAAATAGTAAATATTTATTAGAAAAAGAATATTTGCTTAAAAAGAATATCTTTCTAAAAAGGTCAAAAAAATATAATAATATTATTATTATATTATTATTAATAGTTACTATTTGAGTTAGGATTAAAAACCATTAAAAAAAACAAAAACCATTGGAGAAGGGAGAAGCTGTTTGTAGACTGCAGCTGGAAATATGAATAAATTACTCCCAACTTGTACATTTGACTTCGAAAGGGCATTATGGTAAAAAGGAGACTGCTGATGTTGTGGAGTAGTCAATTTGTCAAAAGTAAAATGAATGAAATCTTTTACTTTGACTCATGGAAATAAATAATACTACTACGTTTTTCTGCGTTAGTGGATATATAGCAAACTATTAATAGTCACTTCTAAATGTCACGGGGAGAATATCTATTTCATAGTATAAATTTAGTATTGAAATGTATGAGGAATTTAAGATTGAATATCTATCACCACATCATTCTCAAACAAAAAAAAATATCTATCCCCACATTTAGAATTCAATTTGATTCATTATTATTTCCATTCATCTCTTCTTAGCTGTCTAGGATTTTTTTTTTTTTTTGGCATATATATAGTAAATCATTCCAATGATTGTTGGTGCTGGTTAATTCAAATGATAAAATTTCATATCTCTAACTCAAGTGGTTTGGAGTTCAATTTCTATTTACACCAAAAAAATCAATTAATCTCTGATGATAAAAAAATTATTATCTTGAATGGACATTATAGATTAAAACTATAACTTAAAAACTTTCTTGGAATGTAATTTTTTTTTTTTACAAAATGTTTTCACACTTTGGTATGTTATCATTAATAACATAGGTAAAAAAGTCATGACAAATATCTCATAAAACAATCATGATAAATGTCACGAGGAGAATATCTATTTCATAGTATAAATTTAGTATTGAAATCTATGAGGAATTTAAGATTGAATATCTATGACCACATCATTCTCGAACAAAAAAAAAAAATCTATCACCACATTTAGAATTCAATTTGATCATTATTATTTCCATTCATCTCCTCTTTACTGTCTAGGATTTTTTTTTTTTTTGGCATATATATAGTAAATCATTCCAATGAGCAATAACTTTCTTGAAATAACTTTTTGGTGCCAGTTAATTCAAATGATAAAATTTTTATCTTTAAATCAAGATGTTTGAAGTTCGATATCTATTTACACCAAAAAAATCAATTAATTTCTGATAATAAAAAATTATTATCATGAACGGACATCATAGCTTAAAACTATCTCTTAAAAACTTTCTTGGAATATAATTTTTTTTTTTTTTTACAAAATGTTTTCACACCTTGGTATGTTATCATTAATAACATAGGTAAAAAGTCATGACAAATATCTCATAAAACAATCATGGTAAATATGACTGGACTATTATTATTCTTCAAATAAAGAAAAGAAGAAAAAGTTTCCATCCGGGATCGTTAGGCCGTCATGTTTCTTAGTTTTGTCCTTGCATAGTTAGCATGGTCCCGAAATGGCTACTTTATTATAAATGTCACTGATGCAATTAAGATTCTTTATTGCCTTTAGTGATTTACCAATTAAAAGTAGTGAAAAATATTAAAAGATAAATTATTAAATAATAAATAATAAAATGATATGAGAATTTATAAATACCCCTATTAAAAATATTGTTAAAAAAAAAAAAAAAAACGATGTCTCTGTAACATTAATCAAAAAAATATACTATAAATAATAAAAATTTTAATAAATTAGGCAGGAATAGAATAGTAAATGGGCCGCTGTGTTTGTTAATTCTGACTGCGCGTGGCCCAGAATTTGTCACTTTAGATGAAACTGAAAAAGTCATAAGCTGGTTCATTAATTAAGTGTGGTCCATCAAACAGTAGTTTACGTATGAATGGTTCGTAACCGTACAATAACCTCTGTTAAAGTGTTCTGATCGCTTGGTCCCTCTCTCTGATTTGGAAGACGCACGATTCAAAATGTTTATTCAATCTTTGCTATTTTTTATTTACTTAAAAAAAAAAATATATATATATATATATGACTTATTTACTTTACAAAAAAAAAAGACTTATTTATCTTTATACGGCTGAGAATAAACCCAACTTCGTGGTTTCATTTGGAGGTTGATAAATGTGACATTTTGTTTTTAGCTGCACATGACAATGTGACATGGTGATTTTTTTTTTTGTTTTTTGTTTTTTTGTTTTTGCTGAATGCACATGACATGATGATTAGTAGGCTGATATGTTACGTGTACATTATCCTTGCACCCAATTAATGGGGTTACTACCTCACATATTTTGGGACCTCCAACAAGTAGCGTGAGTTATAAAAAACCATTGAAACCCAAAAATCCCAACATTAATTTTGGAGCTTGGGTGGTTCTAGCTAGTGAATTTAATTGCACCAGTAATTGCCACATTAAAATATATATATATATATATATATATATTTATATATATATATATATATATATATATTTGACTATAGAATTTGGGTGTACAAATTGAGTAATTGACAATCTTATAAAACTTCCAACCCCTATTTTTGGTTTTTGCTTTAATGCTTTTCTAAAATCTTTAAATATTAGTTCAATGCCATTATTTGTGCTAGTTGGGCTTTGCTAGCATGCTATTGGATAAGCTTCCACCTAATAAGGTCGGTGGGTTATGAAAAAAAAATTAGCTTATCAATAAAAATATTTGGCATGTATTGAGAAAAAATAAATCAAATAATTGACATGAAACCATAATGCTTGGTCGAAAATAGAGTTGAACAAAATGCGAAACTATAAAATGTATGTGCAATGCTCCTAATGTGGACAAAGAGGATATCTATACTCTACCCCATACAGGCCCATCCCCATTCATGGCTGTCACAAGTCACAGTCCGTCTCTTCAAGAAAAAAAAAAACGTGGTGGCATTTCACCATTATTAAAAATTTTGTCTAATGTGTGAGTGTAGGTAGCTAGCCACTTTAGTCCTTTGATTTAGCCATTGCCATCTTTGCTTCTTGACTGATAATGGTACATAAACGTCCCATATTGGATTATCCAAAAGAGAAACGTCCTGTTTTGTCCCCCATTGTTGTTGTCCTACGAAAAAGATGTGTGACATAACATGACCTAGTTTATCTTACTTTTTAATTTCCAATGTGAAAAAACATTGCTTTTGTTGGATGATGTTTGCTCATTTCATAGCTTTACGCAGAGTCTTTTTTGTAGCGTAGTCCATACTGGTTCCCATTTTGCTCAAAGTGCAGACAATGCTTTCCAACACGCATTGTCGACTACACTATTACATGGTCAAATTTCAAATTTCAAATTCTGATTTTTCGGGTTCTTTTGCCGACAATGAGCCTAATGTTTTGAACATCTAAATAAAATAGAAAGTTTTCTATCCTGTGTGGCTTTTGTTCAGATAAAATAGAATTAAGGAAAAAAAAAAAAAACATATGTGATTTGTTAGAGGACCTCAAAAAATTTGGGACTAAGACCTTGTTGTTGTTGTTATTCAGATACTAGCGCGTGCATTAGGAGGAAAGACAGGCAGGAATGTGGCAGGCTGGGACATTGGAGTTAGAGCCATCCATTTATCATCATCATCATCATCAAATCACTTTTCGTCTTTGAAAATTCCAGCAACTCTATCTGTTATTGAATGCCATCGTGATGAGGTATTTTTCTTTTGAAAGAAACTTGGTAACATGGTCATTACATAAACAAAATTTTGATGTTAATTTGATCATGTTTCAACTTGTTCTAACTTATTGTATACTAGGTCCGTGAACTACCTCCTAAGGCTGAGGTCATTGCATGGTCTGAAAAAACTGGGATTGAGATGTTTAAGTATGGAAACCATATTATGGGCATCCAAGGTCACCCTGAGTACACCAAAGACATTCTTCTGCACCTTATTGACCGCCTTCTCAATCGTGATTTGATCGTGGTATGTCCTCCATCCGATCCATCTCTCTTATCATTTCCCAATTGAATGGTCCAAAATATTTTGCATGAATTAACCTCATGAATTTATAATATGTATGTGCAGGAGTCTTATGCTAAGGAGATGAAAGAAAAGTTGGGGACTTGTGAGCCAGATAGAGAGGCATTGAGGAAACTTTGCATTAGCTTTCTCAAGGGTGGATTATGATGATGAAGTACTCCAAATATTTAGTAATAATATAAAATGAAAGTGTAAATATGAAGTTTATTCAGAAGTAGACGGAAAAGATTAAGAGAAGTGAGTTATTAGGCAATGAGCTAGCAAGAAATAGGTGTCATTAGGAGGCAGGTTTAGCTGTGTTTCTATTGGCATTTTAAGATTGTGTAACTCCTATTATATAGAGGAATTGGCAAGACTTCAATCAAAGTTAATAAAATTACAAAGGTTCTGACTTTTGCCAAATGCAAGTTGTTTCATTTTTGCACTCATGTTTTATACCATCACAAAAGTCCCAAGTGCAAACTTGACTAAGCATGATCGTATAACCTATTGACATTCACCAATCTAATTTGAAAATTTTATCAATTCCATAAAAAAAATATTTTTTTTTTATTTGAAAGTGAAAAAATCTTAAAACCGCTAAAATAGTTGAAAAAGGAGGGACAAGAATTTTATGGGGGAAGCATAAAATTTAGAAGGAAACCATCCTAGTCAAAGATTCCGGGATTCATGGTGTTTCTCTTTTGACTACAATAGTATGCTTGTTGTTCACATTAAAGATTGCAGGATTTTTTACGGTTGTACATTTTTTGATATTTTAGAAATGGTTTAACTAACGTGTACTTTTTTTCTTTTCTTTTTTTTGAGAGTCTTTACTAACGTGTACTTAAGGAAAGGTATACGTGCAAGTATTTTTATGCGTACCAAGAAGGTAAGTTGCACATCAAACAGTTAAAGAAGTACTATTTGATTACTTGTTCTTGTTCCTTCTCAATGCAATGGCCCATTAAATTTCTTTTTACTCGTTTACAAAAGTCATTGTTAAAAAACAAAATTCAAATGATTTATTTCTTTTGTGTGATGTAAATGAAAGGCATTCCCTCAATTCCATTCTCTCCTCACTTCTTTTCTAACCATTATTGACGAAGAAAACATTTTTCCCCCTTTCGAAACCTTCCCTTCCTCCATCTTTTTTAAGTATAGGGTAAACACAGCTGCATTAAGATGGGTTAACTGGCATTTTGATGTGATGAAATGTAATTCCTATAAAAAAGGATTTGACAAGTTAGTATATCAATAAAAATCTAAAGGTTTTTGACAATTGAAATTCTCTAACTATCCATTAATTTTTAGGTAACAAAATAATAAAACGAATTTTGAACGTTCACTCTAAAAATTAACATCTAAACCCAGGACAGAAATTATAAAATTGTGGAAGGATTTATTAAAAACTCCAGGACGGAAATCATAAATTTGTGGAAGAATCTCCCTCTCCGAATCTAAATTAGTAAAATTCAAGTCCTTGTGATGTGATGCATGTTACCATCCTTTGAGATTTCTCTTTCTGATCATGAAAACTATCCCATGCTTGCTATTTTCTTTTTTTCCTACACTTTTTGTGCACGTTTTTAAATTGTGGTTGACCAAAATTTACTGTTAGAGATAACAAAATAAAATATATTTAATCCTATGGGAAACATGACTATTCACAGGTTGGCCAAAATTAAGGGTGTGCGCAGTTCGATCAGCTCGGTTTTGTTTTTTTTGTTTTTTTTTTTTTTTTTTCAAATTTGTTACCGAACTGATAGAGATCAGTTTTGTAATAATTAAAACCGATGCATATCGATTAGGGTCGGTTTTCCGACCTACAGTGGTGTGGTTTGATTGGCTTAGTTTAATCAGTTTGGTCGGTTTGATTTGAAACATTAACAATTTTTTTTTTTTAATAAACAAATATGTTCAACAGAACTTTATAAAAAAAACTGTTCACCCAAACAGTAATGATCCAAAATCTGTGCAAAAAATCTGTTCACATAAAAAAAAATATATATATATATATATATATATGTTCAGTTGAAACTTTATAAGTCATATTAAAGTAAGTTAGTTAAGACATATTAAAGTAAGTGGGACTAAAGTAAGTTACTTAATACATATTTAAGTAAGTTAGTTATAACCCTAAGATATAATAATTTATTAAAGACAGTAAGACATATTAGAGTATAGCATTTTTTTATTTTTTATTTTATTATTTTCTGGGGGGCTAACCGGCTAAGTATTAGACTATATAATATAGAGAAGAGAATTGTTTACCCAAAAAAAAAAAATAGAGAAGATAATTTTACCTTTTACTTTTAAAGCTTCATAGGCCCTTTTATCAAAAAAAAAATTTACTTTAGAATTAGAATTTCTAAGAGCATTCACATCAAGGATTATATAAAATAACTTTTAACATCTTAAAACACTATTTTATCTATTTTAACACCTCATTTTATAATACACTCTACATCAAAACTTTTATATTTTTTAACACTTCATCAAAATATCATTTCTTTATTATTTTTTATTCGTCATCTTAATCTTTTCCTCTCTCTTTCTCTATGTATATTTCTTCTCCCACCACTCACAACACCGTTAGCCACCACCACTTTAGCCACTACAAAATCAAAACCCAAGCCACCACCCACTGAAAACCCAAAACCACCGAAACCCAACCCACTAGAAAACTGAAACCACCAAAATCGAAACCCATAATAAAACCAAAACCACCGAAATCCAACTCATTGGAAAATCCAAACCACCAAAATTGAAACCCACAGCAAAACCATAATCACCAAAACAACCCACTAGAAAATTGAAACCACCGAAATCAAAACCCATAGCAAAACAATAACCACCGAAACCAAATCTAGCAAATTTGATACCACCAAAATCGAAACCCATAGCAAAACCATAACCACCAAAATCCACTACAAAATTGAAATCCAAGCCACCACTTACCACCCACCGTCCACCACCTACCTTTCAAACCCATATCACGAACCCAGAAAACCAAGAGACAAAATTGGCACAACAAGATCCACAACCAGAACCACCACCCACAACACAACCAAGAGAGTGAGTGAGGAGCTAGAAAGCATGGGTATGGCTCCAAGGCTGCCGCACCTACACCTAACTATCATGGATAAGCCATGCTGCCATCAATGCGGCTACAAGCACGTCCATGGTGAGTCTTTTTTTTTTTCCCCTGTTTTTTCAATTTGCATCGATTCACGCCAAAACGGGCTTCGAATCAGGTCAAAAAACATGTTAAAAAAATTAAATAAAAAAAAATTCTGCAAAAATCACCATTTTTAAGCAACTTTAAACAAACAAACAAACAAAAAACCCTAATCCCTATCTCAAAATCTCTATCTCTCTCATTCTCTCACTTTCCATCTCCCTTCTCTTTCTCTCTAACCCATAGCTCTCACACCCACTCACTCAGATTCCCTCCATCTCTCCTTTGCCTCACTACCTAAGCTCACTATTCATCTCTCGATCTCAAGCTCATTAACCCAATTCCTAAGCTCACTCAGGTATTTTGCTTTCATTCTCACCCTCCATTATACTCTCACATGCTCTATTGCTCATTCTATATCTAGCCCTCAATTTGTATTTGTTATCTTATTTTTTTAATTTTTTATATAAACTGTAATGCTGAGACTTGAGTTGATTTCTTATTTAGTTATTATATATTTGTCAAATTATTTGTAGGTTAAACAACTTAAATTGAAATTATTGAATTTTCAATAGATGAGGCTACTAGCACAGAACCTTCATCAGATGAAGGTCCTCTTTGAAAATATGTAACTAAATTGGAAAAACCTACTTGTTCTATTTCTAAATCAAGTGGAAACACACATTTTAAGTGTAACTATTGTAATGGAACTTTTGTGGGATCTTATTCTAGGGTTGAGGTTCATTTAATAAAAATAAGTGGTCACTATTTTAAAGCTTGTATAAAGGTGACACCAGGCCATAGATTAGAAATGTAAAGAGTGCATAATCATGTTAAGAATAATAAGTTAGAGCAAGAATGCAAAGGTTGAATTCCCTTAACCCCCCACTCCCCCCCCCCCCCCCCCCCCCGTTGGACTAATGGAGTCGCCACTTGGATTAGGTTTAAGAACCATAAGTATAGCGTCTTTATGTGGAAGGACTAGTCTTACTACCAGAGTATGGGTTCAGAGTTTAGGTATGGGGATGGGAAGGTGTTAGGCACCCAATCCCACCTAACCCGTGGGTCGACTTCCAGTCATTGTGTCTTATGTCTTAATCTCATTAAAGACTCATTCAATATTGTTATCTATACTCACACACACACTAGCATACATCTAGAAATCAACATGGCATCAATCATCCCAAAAACCCTAACATACATCTATCATGGCAACTCACATCAAGCCTAGCATACATCTATCATGCATATCATATCATCTCATCAAAGGCAACAAACAACAAGATATCACAAGGGCAAAAACATAGACATGGCAACATCAAAGAAACATGTGATTGCATTTTAGACATCAAGAACACATCATCCAACTAAGCATGTTTAACTCATCATTAAATATATATATATATATATATATATATATATATATATATATATATATCCAATGCATGTTCATGTGGATATATGACTCACCTTATTTACCTTACTACATCTCAGCACCTATGTATCAATGAATGGACATATAAATTGCATGTTCATGGTATTAAAGTAAGAAAAGAAAAGAAAAATCTAATTTAGCATGTTAAAGACAAACAAACAATTAAAGAGAGGAGTAGAGACTCAAAAACATAAAATGAGCCAAAACAAAGGCATATGAGTCTATGACACAAGAAAATAAATAAAAAGAAGCAGAAAACTCGGAGTAGGGTTTCTGAGCTGAAGTATGCATATGCATACATAAGCCGGCGTACACAGGCTAGTTGTATGCGTACGCATACTTCAAGCCTACGTGCACATATAGAATTATGCATGCATAGACATGCCCCCAGAAACCCTACCCCAAAAACTCAGAAACACAAAAACAAAGTAGAAACGAAAACTAAGGAAACTAACAAACTAACATGCTTCTAATATTAAAAAATAAATAACCTAAACTAACAACAAAAATATCCAAAATAAACAAAACAAAATGTATTCCTAAACATGTATTGGATCTAACAACAAACATGAACACACTTAACACATTAAAACATGTTCATTGAAATATCCAAACATTCAACTCTCTAATCAAAATATGGTGAGACACAACAAATCAAAACCAAACAGAATCAAATCATATTTCTATAGAATATACAACATATAAATCAATTAAAAGCAACAAGAACAAGTTATAAAAGATCCAATTCAAGGAAAAGCCAAGAAGGGCGACTCACCTTGCTTATGGAAACACACTTGATTGATATTTAACCAGCCCCTCAATGCCTGCAACACAAAGATTAAGTTGAGAGAACAAGAGAATTAAAGAATACAATAGTTTTTGATAACCACAACTCAAGAACAAGATTAGTTTTGAAAAATGTTTTGAGAAATCAAATTGGGAAAATATTTTATGCCTTAGAATTAACTAAAGAGAGGTTTTTAATTTGTAAAAATTGTGAAAAGGTGTTGTGTGGGAGTTTTGGAAAAGAGAATTAAGGTTTTAGAGAAGATGGAGGCCAAAAGATCACTCTCTCTAACTGGGATTTTGATTGAAGGCATAAGATGAGTATTTATATGTTAAAATTATGGTTTTTATACTTTTTAATGATCTTTGGACATTCTCAAGGGTCCATGGGCCGGCCCACATCAAAGCATATGTTTTGGGCCTTTAAAATGAAAATTTAAAACCCAGAAAATTGAACTATCCAGTTGGCCCAACTTCAGACAGTCATAAATCACTTAATATGAGTCTAAATTAGGCTAAATTTATGTTCAAATTGAAGCTCAGGATGTCTAATTTTCAATGAAACAAACCCCACTCAAAAATTCTTTGTGCATAAAAA
This sequence comes from Quercus variabilis, assembly GCA_030445155.1. Taxonomy (NCBI): domain Eukaryota; kingdom Viridiplantae; phylum Streptophyta; class Magnoliopsida; order Fagales; family Fagaceae; genus Quercus; species Quercus variabilis. The sequence continues at coordinate 25,079,754 of CP129455.1, read as the reverse complement.
GTTATGGTCAAAATAATGAGCAAAAGTCAGTTTTCAGTATCAATTTCAAAGGGATGTAAGCACTTTTGAGTTGTAATTACTTCCAAACTATTGAACTCTTTAATTACCCTTGGTTGACATATGTCAACCTCATCATTGGGGCTAGGGACCAAAATTTATTAATGGATACAAAATGCGATGTCTACACCCCCCCTCCCCCTCTCCATAGGCTTATTCCCTTATTCCGGAGATAGGAAAAGAGTGGTAGTACAGATGCAGTAGGTGCTGGTAAGAGGAGGAAGGTGATTACAAAATCTCCTTTGGAGAGAGCATTCCATAATACTACTAGAGCTGAATTGGACAATAGAATTGCTAAGATGTTTTATACTGGTGGACTTTAGTTTCACTTTGCAAGGAACCCAAATTATCGTAATTCCTATACATATGCTACTACTCATAACATTCTAGGTTATGTTCCTCTTAGATATAATGCCTTGAGAACAACACTTTTGCAAAAAGAAAGAGCTAATGTTAAAAGACTTTTGAAACCAATTAAGGACTTTTAGCTTGTAAATGGTGTAAATATAGTTTCTGATAGATGGTCAAATCCACAAAGGAGGCCTCTTATTAATATTATAGCTGCATCAAATGGGGGTCCAATGTTTATAAAGGCAATTGATGGGTCAAGTGAGTACAAAGACAAAAATTTTATTGTTGGGTTATTGAACGATGCTATAAAAGATATTGGACATGAAAAAGTTGTCCAAGTTATCACTGATAATGTTAATGTGATGAAGGCTGCTAGAGCTCTTATTGTAGGTGAGTATCCCAAAATATTTTGGACACCATGTGTTGTCCACACTCTCAATCTAGCTTTGAAGAATATTTGTGCAGTTAAAACACTGAAAAGAATGAAGTTACATATAAGGAATGTAGTTGGACTACACATATTGCTGATGATGCATCAGTCCTACGTGCTTTTATCATGAACCATTCCATGAGGTTGGCAATGTTTAATAAATTTTGTCCTTTAAAATTGCTCTAAGTGGCAGATACTAGATTTGCTTCGGTTATTTTTATGTTGAAAATGGTGAAGTTGATAAAAAGATGCCTTCAAGCCATGGCTACTAGTGACCAATGGGCTTCTTATAAGGAGGATGATGTTGGAAAAGCTTAAAAAGTGAAAGATTTGATTCTAAGTGATCATTGGTGGGATGTTGTTAATTATATCATTGAATTCACAGCACCTAATTATGATATACTACGAGAAGTTGACAAAAATAAACCTTGTCTTCATCTTGTGCATGAAATGTGAGATTTAATGATAGAAAATGTGAAGGCAGTAACATATCGGCATGAAGGCTTGGAAGCAAATGAGCATAGCTCATTTTTTAATGTAGTGTATGACATACTCATTGATCAATGGACTAAAAATTGTACACAACTACATTGCTTGGCTCATTTCTTAAATCCTAAGTAAGTACTTTCATTTTAAATTTTCCTTAATTCCCCCTTCTAGTAAAACAAATGTTTCATCATCTACATTTTTTTTTTTTTTTTTTAACTAGGTATTAGTCCATTGAGTGGCTTTCGGAGAATCCAAATCGCCTCCCTCCACATCAAGATCATGAAATTTCTATAGAAAGAAGCAAGAGTTTGGAGCAATACTTTGAAGATGAGAATGAATTAAGGATGGTGAAAGTTGAGTTTGCTACATTTTCAGAAGGGAGGTTTCCTTCACCAAATGCCTTGACAAATAGGTGGCTCTTGCAACCTTTGGTTTGGTGGCAATACCATGGCTCTTCATTACCAACACTTCAAACTCTTGACTTTAAAATTCTTGGACAACCTTGTTTATCCTCATGTGCAGAGAGGAATTAGAGCACATACAAATTCAGTCATTCATTAAAAAGAAACAAAATGGCTCCTGCGCATGCTGAGGATTTGGTATTTGTGTATTCTAATCTTCGACTCCTGTCAAGGCGCTGTGAGGAGTACGTAAATGCAGCAACAAAGATGTGGGTAGGAGACTCTTGGAATGAGAGTGAAATACATGGAGGAGCTAGCATTCTTGAGAATGGTACCTTTACACTTAATGAGTCAGAGTTGGAGGCCATGATTATTGGGAATGCTAGTTGTAATGTTACTACTAGTGAAAGTGAAGCTACTAATCTTGAAAGTGATGATGAAGGTTTTATTTGATTGTCTTAAACACTTATCTTTTATTTTGTTTTTGTTTCAAACTTGTGGGTTGTATTCTAAATTCTGAACATCATGGAATGGTTATGTATTTAGTATTCACATTATTATCTACTATTGCTCTTAAATTGGTATATGTTTACGATTATATGAAAGAAATTTCTTAGCAATATATAGAAAATATAAATAAAAATATTTTTAATAATTTATTAATAAACGTATCCTGCCGCACCCACACTCTACTTTTTTAAAAATTGCTGAGTCTTGCACCCACACCCAAACCCGAATCCGAATCCGCACTCGTGCTTTATAGGTGAGCAAGGAGAGAGTGAGAGATAAGAGGGAATCAAAGACCAATCATGGCCATAGTAAAATTGAGAGAATGAGAAAGGAGAGAAAATCAGAGAGAGAGTGAGGAAAAGAGAACAAAAGAGAGGAAAATGAGAAAGTGAGAGGTTTGAGAGATGTTGGGGAAGACAAAAAGGGTTAGGGAAGAAAATAGTTTTTTTTTTTTTTTAATTAGAGGAGGAGATATGTATAATAAAATATTAGTTTTTATTTTTAACTTTGTACTACAGTAAGCTATCAAAGATGGCAACTTACCATAGCTAAGTTGTTATTTTTTTTAGCTATAGCATCTTTTTTTGTGAGCCACATTTTAGTGCTTTAGTTGTTAAAATAACATTTTAGCATTTATACAATCCTTAATGTGTATGCTCTAAATAGTTTTGTTTAGCAAAAATAAAAAAAATAACTAACTGTATTTGTTGTTCTTTAAATCCTAAGTAGTTCTAGGACCACGCATTGCTTCACAACTTTTTGTCACAATTATCATGTGTCAAACTTTAAGTTGTTTTCTATTACATACACGTGGATCCATTATTTTTTCTCTACCATTCAAATTTTACTACATCACAATTGTGACAAAAAAAATTGTGAAATAAGTTGTGGTACTAGATTTTCTCTTAAATCCTACTACTTGATAGGTTAATAAAGTAGTTCTAGGATCATAAATTATTCCACAATTTTTTTTCACACCTCTGTCATGACAGATTGAAAGTGGTTGCTTATCACTTAAATGTGGATCCATAGTTTTTTCTCAATCACTCACACTCTACCACTTACAATTGCTATAAAAAAAATTGTATAATAGTTTGTGGTACTAGATTTATTTTTTTGGGTTATCTAGAAGGGCAATAATAAAAAAGATGTTTTCACTGTTAAATCACCATTCCATCTATCTCAAATTAGATGGGGGAAAAACATGTAGGCAATACGGAAGAGGTTGAAAATGCATCTCTAGAGTGCTGCCATGGATTTACTCCCCATAAAGGAGGAGATTAGACCAGCTTGGAGATATTGAAGATTGAAAAAGAACCAAGACTACACGTTATTTCAAAAATATACTATTACAAAGGGTAGTCAGTAATGTGGTTTTGCTCAAGAAGAGAGTTTTAAATTGAAGCAACACATGTAAACTACTAAACTCTATTAAACAGCTAATAATGAATTTGATAGCTCATTCACAGGAGGTGCTTGATGGAATTATTACACTTCCAACTAGGCGGGCATCATGCATAAAACTTGAAACAATTTGATAGGTCAAGAATGTATTGACCCCTTGTGATGAATTAATTGATTAATTAGCCAAGTTTATTAATTAATCAAATTAACACGTAAAATGCGTGGTAGCACAAACAAATCACAAATTAAACTAAGTATGCAGTAGAAAATAAATTGACACAATAATTTGTTTACGAATAGAGAAAACCTACACAGCAAAAACTCCACCAGGTGATTTTAAGGTCATCACTCTCAAAAATCTACTATTATCAAAACAAGTGGTTACAAGTAAAGGAATTTCAATACTTTATACCAACTTATAGTTGAACCCTTACCCCAATACCCAATTAGACTTGTTCTGTAGTGACAATCTCTCCTTTTCAACGCACAACTCCCAGTACGTGATTAACCAATTGCGTGGATCCCAGTACGCGACTTGATTACCAACTTGAGAAGGATGTTGGCTGCAAAGTTCTTCTGTTCATCACACGATGAAGATCATGAAGTTGCTTGGTTACAAAACCCTATGTTGTACAAACACAGCAGCTTCTTCATGAGAAATAAGAATTAGGGAAAACTAGGTTTCCGGTCACACTTTTCTTCACACTTATGGAACTGTATTCTTGTGCAACTGTGTGTAACCTTTTACAGTCCTTAAAATAATCCTTATATATGTTTAAGATTGTGAGAAAAGAAAGCCCAAACTTACACTCACGGATTGGATGAAAAATAGCTCTGAAAAACTGAGTTTCATAAACCTCAATAGATAGCCATTCATCGAGCTAGCTGTCAAGCCATCGACTTCAATAACTTTTAAACCTCGATAGATGCTAGCTATCGAACTTTAAAATATTGCACTTCATCACTTGATTCTTGGACAAACTTGCATGGCTTTAACACTTGAACTTGAAACCTTGTTTCTTGAAGTATTAAACACATCTTGGATCTATCCAATTACAAGTAAAGTACGTTTTGTCAAAGGATTAGCTAATTACATAAAATATTAACATATGTTCCTAACATGATTCACATATATCCTAACATGACCTCTAGAAATTAGAAGGAGTAAAGTAAGAGAATTAGGATATTACAGTAAGGAATGAGAGTCTTATTTCTTAAGTATTTAATTACTATGCTAGTAACCTTTTATACTTAAGGCTACTCAAATACAAGGTAATTGACTGCTGTCAATTAACCTAACTAATTACTAAAAACTTCTAACTTCTAGCTACCTAACAGTTCACTAAAGCTTGCTAATTGGTCACATGTAGAATTAAATTGATACATGTGCACATTACCAATTAGTTATACATATACACAAGTTATCACAACCATCAGCTACCATCTAACAATATGCACACGCCAATACATAGACCTCTCACAACCTTTGCCACTGCTAACTCTCCACTGCTGTTGCATCACTATATTACTGATGCACCAGCACTTGCACTACAGCACAACACCAACACTAGCATCACAACAACATGAATGATACATAGCAGTAAAACATAGCTGCCATGTCATAGCAACATACTAAGCTAGCAAGGCAACAAAACCCTAAGCAAGGCATAACAAGGCAGGGTCCTAACATTCCTTCCCCTTTCAAAAAACCAATGAACTAATACCTTAGTTAGTTAAGGTTTCTCAATGCAATAGACCTTCCTATAGTAGAACAATGGGTTATGAGGTCAAGGTACTTCATGGTCTACTAGAGCCCAGAGTAGGAAGAGTAGTGACATGTTGGCCCAACTTGGCCTTTTGGCAATACACACGGAACACAGTGGATGCACTGAGAAGTTTTCTGACAAGTCCAATTTGTAAGAGACCTCACCAATCCTTTGGGCTACCTAGAATGGCCCTAAAGGACTTTTGCTTTAGGATTTTAGGCTGAAGGACTTCTGATTATATGGTTGGAGCCTAAGATAAACCCAATCACCCACCGCAAAAGTCTTTTTTATCCTATGCTTATCAGCTTACCATTTCATCCTTATTTTTGGCACAAAAACCAAATTCTAGATACTAAGAGCCTATTTGAATTGAGCATCATCCATTACTTATAACTCATAATTCAAACTTAAATCCCATAACTCATTTTTCTAACCCTATTTTTCCACTCACTCAAACTAAAACTTGTTTGATTTCATATCTTGGTCTCTATAACTCAAAATTTTGCTTAAATAGTGGGACCCATTTACTGTGCTAGGTCAATACAATCCGATGCCTACCCACGTGGGTTTCTTCGGTCAGTTTGTGTCTTCGGGTGGACAACTTCTAAACTTTGAATGCACCAAATTTTTCATTGGAAGAGAGGTGAGAGGAGGGGGAGAGAAGATGGAATAGTAACGTGAAAAAGATTGGGTGTGTGTGATGCTATGACTCCTATGAGAGTGAAGAAGAGAGTGTGTCTAAAAGAAAAAGAAATGAAACAAAGAAAAATAGCACAGCCAACAATCTCATTTACTCTGACATGACAACACATTGCCCTGAGCCCCACCAATGCACCATAATAACAATATTGCCATTGAAACTCAAATCCCATAACTTGAAAACACCAAAATGTTGTTCCCAATTTTCCTCACTTAAACTCAAATTTTTGAGTCAAAATTATGTTCTCATAACTCAAAACACGAGTATATAACTCAAATTTTTTGAGTTTTGAGTTATGAGAACATAACTCAAGAATTTGTCCAAACATGCATTTCTTTAGTGAGTCTCACATTTTTTGAGTTTTGGGTAATGAAAACTGAGTTATGTAACTCAGTTTTCATCGATCCAAACACCCTCTAAAAAGTCTTATTTTACATTCTTTGATGCCATCCAAACCATTTTAGCCTTCAACTAGAGTGAGATGGGTGGAATACTAAGGATTGCTTTCGACAGGCTGGAACAGCTGCCTAACTAGTCTATGTTTCGGCATTTCGTTTCTAGATCAATGAACATGGATTGTTGGCTTATCGGGTTGGACAGCTTTCTCTAGTTGCTTTCGTGTGGTAGCCACAAGACTTACCACATGCGTATTTTCATTCCATCTCCCACTCACCCTCTTGTGTCATATGTCCATATGAAGGACCTCCTTAACTGAGATGGTGCATCACCATGCGTAAGATGGTCTATTCCCCATTTGTGCTTCCATTAAGGAACTGATCATGTAACTTAATCAGGCAAGTCTCCAACATCTCAATGAAACACTAATACTCCAATTGCAAACTTGAACATAACCACCAAAGAGTACAAACATCACTTCAATTATCCTAGTTGCTCATGCATCTCAGGTCTTATTCTCTTTTGAAAAGGAGGAGCAGTGAGAGAGAAGAGCATGCTCATTGCATGAAACAAACAATCTCATTTTCAAGGAGAGGGAATAGGGAGAAAAGAGTTGTTATTATTAGACTTTTCTTTTTTATAGGTAATTTTACACACATAACAAGTTAGCTTGAACTATGACTTCACTCTCCCCTATCACTTACATGGGGAGGAGCTCGTTGATTTTTATCATTATTATTTGGTGAATGAGAGACAGTTGGTTACACTAGCAAAACATGAAGTAAAATAAAGAAGAATATTTGCAAATACTGAAATATAAGAATTTCATCAATCAAAAAGCCAAAAGCAATTGTTAACTTCGTTCCATTCATAGACTTATCTTAGGATTATGTTATCATCGCAGATAGGGAGTTTATAAAAGCTAGAAGTTTGAATACAAATACGATATAAAAGCTTAAAATACCACCATTTCGTAGCTTTCAAAAAATATTTTACCTACATCTGATTTTGGAAATTATACCATTGTATACAATTTAAGAGAATCTGTAAATTCAGGTTTTGAACCTAGTACAAAGAGGTTAAACGTTCCAAGAGTTTGTTGTTTAATATAAAAACCAAATCTAATTTGAATCCAACCAAAGCCCTAACACAAAAGACTTATTAAGAAAATAAAACTCAAGCCCCACAACCATGACGCATATGAAGCAATTACAGCATTACTAAAATTCCCTCAGATTTGCCATAGACACCAATTATTAAGTTCTGCCTCAACCTTTAGCTTTCTAAAGAGTTGTTTCTCTGTTTCCCAGAAAGGAAGAGCATTGTTCCTCTACCACACAATGGTAGCCCCATTCACCAACAACACAGAATAAGAGCATACAACGAGTAAGGCAGAATAAGATACTGCAAAAGTTCCTAGTTCAAATAACAATAAGAGAAGTGCTGAACGCACTATTTGTCTCTTTCAACAAATATTATTAACAGAAATCTTTAACCCAAAATGGAATACCATATCACCATCATCACAAACATAAAATCACGACAATAGGTGCAAAGTTTCCAATGGAAGGCAAAGCCAGGAAAGTGTTTAGGCATTCAACATAGAACCAGAGTTCTTCCTGCACTCAGACAGCAAATCCATGTAGAACTGACATTTGCTGATGTCATTGCCATAGCTGTTCAAGCACTACAAGAAAACAAAAGCAAGCAAATCATTACTAACAAATTCATTTTTCCACTTCAGAAATTTATTATCCAAATCCAAATAGATATCAAAAAATGATTTGAAAACCATAGTGAGGTAGAAAAAGAAAGTACAGAAGGTAAAACTGATATCAAGTTCAGAAATTAGCTTTTCACTTCTGGAATTCTCAATATCATACAATTGACTGCCATGTTAAGAATATTTTACTTAGATGATAGGTCACAACCCAGTACGCAGAAAATGTTCTTAATCAAGTCAGAAGTAATGCATGAATTGAAGTGTAAAAAACCTAAAAATACTATATACGGGTACTTTCAAGTCTTGTTCAGCAGAAGGTGGTATTTGGTGTTGATGGGATATATAACATCTATCTCTGTTGGGGGAGGGTCCCACACATTTCAGGTCTAATCATGTGAGAAAGACGTTAAGGAATAACTTTAATCTATCTATAAAGATACCAGCAGATAACATTAGTAAGCAAATGATAGAGTATAATTCATACATCCTGGAATGCCCTGGAGTGAATGTTGCATGCATCAGAGCCGCCAAGACTGTTTGCAGTGGGAGCTGGGGCACCAGCAGCCTCAGAGGCCACAGTTTCGTGTTGAATAGTGCGAGGACCCATCACTGCATCCACAGCCCTGTGAGCCACTGCACTTCCAGTACCAAAGGCCATACCTGCAATAACAGAGAAATGATTTAGCCTATTTCCAATATTTTTAAGTTAAATGAATCATGACCATAATGAAATAATCCACATCCCAAGATAGATTACAGTCTTCCTTCACATACCTTGAGCTATGGTTGAACCAATGCCTCCTAGCATGGATCCACCACTGCTGGCCTGAACAGGAGCTGGAGGAGGAGCGTGGCTAACTGCATCAAAAAAAAAATTATTAGAACCCAAGACAATTAGACAAGGAAGAAACCATATACAAGCAACCAACTTAAGGTGGTCAAACCAAAATATTATTCCCATGTTTGAACAAGATATACACATACATAAAAATAAATACAATAACACAAACAAGACACACAAAAGAAAAGACTCCTAGTTACTGCATACATAGTGCACAGAAACATTACCTGGCTTAGGAGGGGGGTTTCTCATTGCTGCAGGACGAGGGGCTGCACGAGCAGATCTTCCTGCAGGTACAAATCAAACAGGATCTCATTAACCCATCAAAGTAGAAAAAAGATAAAGACATTGAAGATTTTTTTTGTTACTTGGTAATTACAAATGCATCCAATAGGTCTTATTGCTGTGACCCTACCCTCTACCTTGTTTTTACAAGGAGAGGAGATATCATTTAAGCTAGAGCTCATTGGCAAACACTAAGGCAGAGAAATTAAAACCCAAACAAAGTAATACCACATACATAACCACATTCACGCCTCCAAATACTGCAAAGCCACAACCACCAGCAACATAGAACAACATAGCAAAGCAAGTTTCACAAACCTTAACCAATTTCAGGTAAGCAAAGCAAATTGAAAAGACTTATGTTTCAACCCAGATCTGCCAACACAGGCACACGGCATTAAACCATTCAAATTTCAGTTTTAAATCACCACTTTGTCAGGGTTTTATGGTTAACTCACTCGAATGGAATTTCACATAATGGAATAACATCAACACGACCTAGAAAGCACCCAATCAAACGACGAATTCAACACTGACACTCAAAATGCTCTCATACCCACATTGTTTCATAAGCTATTTATCATATTATTAACGTATTCAGACCCATGCCCACATATCTAGACACCAAATCAATGCCCCCAAACACTAAAAACCCAAGCTTCAACCTCAATACAAACTCATTTCCAGAAATGCAAAAACTACACTGAAACAATAAAAACACAAAATCAAAACCACAACCCTTCATTTATCAACAGAGCTAAACACACTTCAGCAAACCCAAAATCTCAAATTCCCAATATCCGGGAAAAGAGGGGGGGGGGGGGGGGGGGAAATCCCAAATATGTAAGTCAACGTTTGAAACAAAATTAACTCATGCACAAGCTAAGAATTTTGACTTCATAAACAAACCTAAAAAGTTTCAATTTTTATTATCTTGCCCTTAATTTTCTCAGCTACCAAACAAGACCGTGACTGAAACCCTAGAAATGAAACAGAGAAATAGAAAGCTCAAAACGAATCAAAACAGCTTCGAAAGAAACACACACAGATCTGAAGAAAAGGAAAGAGAAGACTGACCTCCGGAGCTGCGGCGAGCCATGGATTACGATAAGGCGGCGGATTGATCGAAAAAGATGATTCTAGAAACGAGCAGAGAGAGAGAGACAGATAAAGAATGAGGCTCGCTTGTGAATCACAGAACCCTGGAAATTTTGTTGGAATATTTATAGGGGAAGGGAAAGGATGGGTGACCCAGTCGGGTCGGGTCACGCTCCTGCTAGGTTTACAACGTTGCATCACGTGATTGGTTTTGGAGTGGTCCTTTCACGTGTGGCGTTACGGTGATGGATCCCCAGTGTGACGTATGCGCTATCGAAAACTTGATAATCTTCGGCCTAAAATTTTGTTTAAGCTATTTTTTATTTGAAGAATAATATATCTATAATATTTTCAAAATAAATTTTAAATAGTAAATTGTTACTGGTTGTTATTATTAAAATAAAAAAGTAATTTTAGTGTTAGGTTCAAATTTGAACTAATAACAACTAATTATCTGTGATTTGTTGTAAAAATATTGTAAACGTAGCATCTCTCATATATATATATAGAGAGAGAGAGATGCTATTGTCACAATATTTTTACAATATTTTCATACCAAATCATAGGCGGTGAGTTGTCTTTAGTTCAAATTTGAACATAATATTAAGATTACTTTTTTGCTCCAACAGTAACAATTAATAACAACTTGCCACTAAAGATTTATTGTAAAAATATTGTGAAAATGTTGTGGACATATCATTTCTCATATAAATATATATATATATATATATATATAGACACACACTACTATTTAAGGAGTTTCCCCTATTTGAGATCCTCATTTTTTTTGTTAAAAAATAGTCACGTTCTTATTGACTTTTACATTACTTTATCTACTTATAAGTTATATTATCAAAATAAAAATTATATATATAAAATAAAAACATAGATTTTTTTTCCCACAAAAAAACATTTATCGCACACAAAGCGCCTGTGATAAGACTAATGTGTGCGTGTGTGTGTGTGTGTGTGTATATATGTATGGAAGAAAGATGCTACGTCTACAATATTTTCACAACAAATTATAGGTGGCTAATTGTTATTGGTTCAAATTTAAACCTAACACTAAGATTACTTTTTTGCCTCAACAATAACTATAGGGAATTCAACCGAAATTCCTAACCTGTGAGAAACCAAAAAAAAAAAAAAAAATAGAGAAAACACACGCCAAAGAAAACAATCACATGCAAGACAAATATTTATGTGATTCGGCAATTTGTCTACATCCACGGAGTTGCAGGGATTTCACTATTATTAGGGAAAAAATACAAAGTATGGTTACAGTGTCTTCACTCTCTCAAAAATAACAACAAGAACGAAATCCTAATCACCAACAACGGTTTCTATATCCAAGTATAGGATTCACAATGAGCTACAAAACGAGCCAAAATTTTTTTCTGAGGTCCATGAGCGCTCTAGCTTGGGCCTGTCGGCCTAAGCCTCCACTCTATGGACTAAATTTCAGAAAATCTCTCATTAAAAACCACGTAACATTATTTTTGGTTGGGTTAGGTCGTCAACCAGATCAAACATAACTAGGCTCTACAAAATCCAACAAATCTCCCACTTGGAGACTAGTTCAATTACCAACATTAGCTACTATCTTCCAAAAAATCCATCATCCCTGCAACTCATCTTCCTGTCCTCAAGCTAGAAGACCAACTAAAATTGCACACAGTTTCAACTTCTCAATAGTGACACCCTTAGTCAACATGTCTGCTGGGTTCTTAGATCCACAAATCTTCTCAAATATTACCAGCTTATCTTCAACAAGGTAACGGATAAAGTGGTATTTTGTCTGTATATGCTTCGACTTTGAATGAAAAGCCGAATTTTTAACAAGAAAAATTACACTCTGACTGTCATTGTGTAAAATGCTCATCTCCTGCTTCTTGTCCAATTCATCTAAGAAACCATGTAGTCAAATCATCTCCTTTCCAGTTTCAGTTGTTACAACATACTCAGCTTCTGTAGTAGACAAAGTAACAATCTTTTGTAGATTTGAAGCCCATGATATAGCTGTACCACCCAAAGTAAATACAAACACAGTAGTATTCTTTCTACTATCAATATCACCAGCAAAATCAGCATCTACATAACATTACAGTTTCAAACTTGCACCTGTGAAGCAAAGACATGTATCTGATGAACCTTTTAGATATCTCAGAATTCACTTGATTGCCTCCCAATGCTGTTTTCCAAGCCTACTCATAAATCTGCTCACAACTCCCACTGCACGTGCAATGTCTAGCCTTGTACACACCATAACATACATCAAGCTACCAATAGCTGAGGCATAGGGCACCTTACTCATATGGTCCCTTTCATCTTCTGTCTTCGGTGACTATTCTTTGCTCAGTTTGAAATGACTACCTAAGGGTGTGCTCACTAGTTTAGCTTCATTCATGTTGAACCTGCTAAAAACTTTCTTTACATACTCTAACTGTGAAAGTTTCAATGTACCATTAGCTTTGTCTCTAATGATTCGCATACTAAGGATTTGCTTTGCAGCTCCCAAATCCTTCATTGCAAACTGTTTTAAGAATTGCTTATTTAGATTATTAATCTCCTCAATGCTAGACCATGCAATGAGCATAACATCTACATACAACAGTAAAATGATATAAGAATTGTCAAAAAACTTAACATAGCCACAATGATCAGCTTCACATCTCTTGAACCCAATTCCATACATAAAACTGTCAAATTTCTTGTACCACTGTCTTGGAGCTTGTTTTAGGCCATACAAGCTCTTTCTCAGTTTCCAAACTAGATTCTCTTGTCCCTGAACAATGAACCATTCTAGTTGAATCGTGTAAATGTCTTCTTTCAAGTCACTATGAAGGAATGTTGTATTCACATCTAACTGCTCAAGATGTAAGTTTTTTTACAACCACCATTCTCAGTACCAGTCTAATTGTTGACATCTTCATAATTGGAGAAAATATCTATGTGTAGTCAATGCCCTCCTTCTACTGGAACCCTTTAACAACTAATCTGACCTTGTAACGTTTGCTACCATCATGCTCATTCTTTATTCTATATACCTATTTATTGTGCAAAGTCTTCTTTCCTTTTGACAATTCAGTCAATTCCCATGTCTGATTCCTCAACAAGGAATCCATCTTTTCCTTCATCGTTAACTCCCATTTGCTTGAATTCTCATCTTGCAAGGCTTCATCATAACACTCTGGCTCACCATCATCAGTCAACAGAAAATAATTTAAAGCGGGTGAATAACGCTGTGAAGGTTTAATATTCCTGGAAGATCTGCAGACTTTAGCTATAAGTGTACTCTGATTTACCTATGAATTTATATTCTCCTTATCTTCTTCACCCCCTTTCTAGACAGTACTTTCAGTCAATCCATCTAAGTTGACAAACTTAGATTTCTTTTGATCTATCTTTGTAACATTTGACACTACAGTTGACATGTCCTTGTACATAATCTATTCAATAAATATCACATTTCTACTTCTAATGATTTTCATATTTTGTTCATCCCAAAACCTATGGCCAAATTTCTCATCACCATAGCCAATGAAAACCATATTTTAGACTTTGCATCAAGTTTACTACGAACATCAAAATCAATATGAACATAAGAAACACAATAAAAAACTTTTAAATGTGAAAACTTTACCTCTTTATCGCTCCAAACCTCCTCAAGAAGTTTGAATTCCATGAGAACTAATGGCCTTTGGTTTATCAGGTAAACTGCAGTGCTAACAGCATCAGCCCAGAAAGTTTTTGGTCGTCCAAAATGCAACCTCATACTCCTAGCATGCTCATTGAGAGTTTTGTTCATGCGCTCAGCCACACCATTCTGCTATAGTGTCCCAAGAATGGTCTTCTCCATCCTAATTCCTTATGCAGTACAATACTCACTGAACCCTCCATCTATGTACTCTCTTCCATTACTGACCTCAAACATTTTACTTTCAAACCTGTTTTTGTCTCAACCATGGCCTTTCACTTCTTAAAAATTTCAAATACATCAGATTTATTTTTCAGAAAATAAACTCATTCCTTTCTACTTGAGTCATCAATGAAGGTGATGTAATACCTTGAACTTCCAAGGGATGCAACCGAAGAAGGCCCCCACAAATCAGTGTGTACTAACTTTAATTTTTCAGCCTTCGGTGTCCTATCAGTTTTCAAGAAGCTCACATTTTTTTGCTTTCCTAAGATGCAGCTTTCACACATGTCAAAATCAATAGATTTCAATTCTGGTAGTTTTCCTCTTGATAACAGTATCTTCATCTCTTTCTCTCTCATGTGACCAAGTCTACGGTGCCATAAGCTTGTATCAGTACTTGCTTCAGCAACTGCAACCGTATCTCTTGGACTTGAGGTCATATATAGAGTGTTAGTCTTTTTTCCACGAGCCAATACTTTAGCTCACTTTGTAACCTTCCAAGTACCACCAATAAATAGTATTGCATGCCCTTCATCATCAAGTTGTCCAATAGAAATCAGATTCCTTCTCAGGTCAGGAATATGTCTAACCTTCTCCAGTAACCAAACAGACCCATTGGGCAACAATATCCGAACGTCTCCCATACTCACAACATCCAAGGCTAAACCATCAACCAAATGCACCTTACCAAAATCACCTGCAGCATAGTTCTGTATGATTTCTTGGTGTGGAGTGGTATGAAACGAAGCTCTTGAATCCAAAACCCAATCATCAAGTGAACTGTCTACTGCGAGAAGTAATGCATCCTGTACCTCTTCTGTTACGGCATTAGCAGAGTCATCTTCGTTCTTCTTCTTAGGACTTTTGCATTGCCTCCTAAAGTGACCTGTTTTCCCATAGTTCCAGCATTGTACTTATTGGTCTGATCTAGATTTACTTCTGTTCCGATTAGAATTTCTAGATTTTGATCTACCTCGATTCGAATTTCTGTCATTACCTCTGCCTGTTGTCTCAAGGTTTAGGGCAAAACCAAATCTTGAGGTTTCACCTGCATCTCTTCTGCGAATCTCCTCAGCCAGAATTAAATCTCATATGTCATTGTACTTTAGCTTTTCCTTTCATGTAGAATTGCTTACTGCCATCCCATTGCCTCCCAACTATTTGGCAAAGAAGCCAAAACGATCAATGCACAGATCTCATCATCAAAATCAATTTCTACAAAAGACAATTGATTTGTGATAGTGTTAAATTCATTCAGATGTTGTGCTACTGATGCGTTCTCTGCCATCTTCAGATTGAACAGTTTCTTCATCAAATGCACCTTGTTGTTTGCTGACGACTTTTCATACATACTAGACAAAGCCTTCATCAGATCTACTGTGATCTTCTTCTTTACAACATTGTGTACAACAGACCTAGACAGAGTTAACCTAATAACTCCCAGTACCTGTCTGTCAAGAAGAGCCAATTCCTCAACCTTCATAGCCTCAGGTTTTGTCCCAAAAAGAGGCAGATGCAATTTCCTCCCATAAAGATAATCTTCAATCTGCATCCTCTAATACGCGAAATCTGTGCCATCGAACTTTTCTATTCCAGACACCTTTCTTGCTTCCTCTACCATTGCTCCCATTTAAACCTAAACTTGGCTCTGATACCAGTTGTAAGGAATTCAATCGAAATTCCTAACTTGTGAGAAAAAAAAAAAAAAAAACACACACACACACACACACATATGCACATCAAAGAAAACAATCACATGCACAAGACGATATTTACATGGTTTAGCAATTTGTCTACGTCCACAGAGTTGCAGGGATTTCACTATTATCAGGGGAAAAATACAAAGTGCAGTTACAATATTTTCACTCTCTCAAAAACAACAACAAGACTAAAACCCTAATCACTAAAAGCAGTTTAGCGAAAATGCACTTTTCATCCCTACATTTTGAGTCAATTCCCATTTTGGTCCCAAAATTGATTTCTTTGCAAATTTCATCCCCAAAATTTAAAAATCGTTTTTAAAATCGTCATTCTCGTCAACCAACAGACGGAACCCTCCTACGTGGCTAGCGAATATCCACGTGTCAAGCCTACCTATTAAAATAATATTATATAAACCTACGTGGCAAGCCCACTCACCCTAAAATGCACATGCCCCTCACATAAGGGACACCTCAGCTTCCACATCAGCTTCCCGCACTCCCAGCCCTTCCAGACCTCCCACATGACCCCACGTGACCCCAGCTCTCCAACTATCTTCGTCATCACACATTAAAATCCCCAAATTTCACAGAAAACCCTAAAATCCTCTCGTCGTCTTCCTCAACCCGATCCTTGAAATCTCTAAATCAAACCCAGTACGACACGAACAAATACCCCTAAAACAACGAAATCCCTAGAAAAATCAATTTCTCTACAGCAGTTTCAAGATTGTAGCATTAAGAATTGAAGAAAATGAGGGAAAACGTCGTAGGTTGGAGCTTCAATTCAAAATCTACAGCAGTTTCAAGATTGTAGCAGTGGGTTGAAGCTCGAAGAGGTAGCTTTATCCACTTTATCTCTCTCTCTCTCTCTCTCTCTTTCTCTGTGCATCTATCTCTGTCACTCTGTCTCTCTCTGTATCTTTTGCACATTATATATGTCTCTCTCTAACTTTTTTCACACACTTAATATGTGTAGGGACCACTATTTAATTGGTTGTTTATGACTTTATCACTATTTGCATTAAGGAAGCAAGGTGGTCTATGTGTTCCCTCTGTTTGCATTAAGATGTAGTTTTAAGATGTGGTGTTTAGTGGTTTAATTAAATAATGTTGACTGTTTGGTTTGGTTTTCTGAGTAGTTGATTATTTAAATAATGTTGACTATATATCTCATGCACGCAGAATGGACGAGTTCTTTACTTTGTATGTGCATCATGATGGGTATTTTGATGTAAATCCTCAGAAGTATGTGGGGGGTGAAGTGGGGGTAGTAGATGATTGTGATCCTGACAAGTGGTCTAAGGTAGAAATTAAGTCCATCTGTAGAGAGTTTGGGTATACACATGTGAGTAGGCTATGGTATAGAAGCCCTGAAGAAAATGAGGAGGATGGGGTGTTCCAACTAATTAAGGATGATCATAATGCAATGGCAATGACTAAGTTGGTGAGAGGTCATGGACAGATTCATGTCTATGTAAAGCACCCAGTTTATGAACCTATACTTATTAATGATGGTAATGGTGTGCCTGTTGATATTGTTATAGCGCCTAATCATGATGACCCTTTTGTTGTTAGTGATTCTAAGAGTTGAAGCTCTAGTGAGCTTGAACGTTCTTTCGATGGTTATTATAATAGACAAGGCTATTATGCCAGTAGTGGTGATAGTTTTAAGGTTGATGATGACTCGGATGATGGTAATGATCACTGGGGTGAATTTTTTGCTCACTGGGATGGTGGCAGTGCTGGTGGCAGTGGTAGTGGTAGGGCTAGTGGCAGTGCTAATGGTAGGAATGGTGGTAGGGATGGTGATGAGTTTGGAAGTGGTGGTGCAAAGGATACAGGTGATAGGAATGATGATAGTGATGATGAAGTGGAAATACTTGAGTGTAAGAGACCAGGGAAGGAACCAATTGTTGAGGAACCAATTGTAGAGGAACCACAATAGGATGAGGCTATCACCACTGACAGTAATGACAGTTCTGAGGACAATGATGTAGAAGGGGTAAGTTCAATGAACTCCAACCAGAGATATGTGGGTGAAGATAGTGCAAGCAGTGACAGTGAAGAGCTGATGCAAATACGTGAATAGATAGGAGATGGGGTAATGAACTCTGACTACACTACTGAGGAACTGTTGAGCCTAAGTGAGTCATCATTTGATGGTGGCTTTCAGGGTGATGGAATTTATGACAGTGAAAGTGATGCTATTGTCAATGAAACAGTTGTGGACAATGTCAGAAGAAGGAGGAAGGCATTTCCTGTGTTTAGACCTATGTCCAATCCTAAAGACTTGGTATTTGAGAAGCACGTTTTATTTACCTTAGCTAAGCAGTTCAAGGAGGAAATTACTGAGTATGCAGTGAAAGGTGGATGAGGGGTGAAGTTTATGAAGAATGACAAAGTTAGGGTTAGAGCCAAATGCCAACCTCTTTGTAAATTTACAGCTTACCTTGCAAAGCTGCCAAGGGAGATGAGCTAGTAGCTGAAGACTCTAAACATGGACCACACATGCACTAGGAGCTATAAAAACCCTAGGCGTTTTGTCAACTTCCTTGCAAAGAAGTTGATGAAGAAGGTGAGGAGACAACCTGATATTAAACTAAGGGACATTCAAGAGGTTGTACATGAGAAGTATGTTGTAAATATTAGTGCAGCAAAAGCCAGCAGGGTTAGGGAAAAGGCCCAGGAGTTTGTTGATGGGTCCTATGTAGAGTAGTACAATCAATTGGGGGATTACAATGCAGAACTGAGGAGATCCAGCCCTGGCAGTACAGTTCTAATGAAGACACACACATTCAATGAAGGTGAGTTAGCAGCTAAGATGGACTTACAAGCTGGTCTACCTTATTTTGAGAGACTTTACATATGTTGGTTTGGGTGTAAGTAGGGGTTCAGGGTAAGTTGTAGGCCAATAATTAGGTTGGATGCTTGTCACCTAAAGACCAAGATAGGGGCCAACTGATGGTTGTAATTGCCAGAGACCCCAATGAAGAATATTTCCCTCTAGCAGTTGTAGTGGTGGAAGCAGAAACCAAGGACTCATAAATTTGGTTTATAAATTTGCTACTAGCAGACATTGGTGATAAGAAGAGGTTGACATTCATATCAGACTAGAAAAAGGTACCATTATAGAATATACTCATTTTTTAACTTAACTACATTGAACAAGTAGTGAAATAAGTACATATGCTAAACATTGTTGATTTTCTTGGTAGGGATTGGTGCAGGCATTTGCAGACAAATGGCCACAGTATGAGCACAAAATTTGTTGTAGACACTTGTACAACAATCTGAGGAAGCAGCATCCTGGCATACTGATTAGGGAGTTATTTTGGAAAGCAACTAAATCCACATATGAATGAACTGAAGGACATTGATAAGGGCGCATATAATTGGTCGAAAGGACATACCACAAAAGTATGGGCTAGACACATGTTCAAAATTGAGGGGTTATGGACAGATTCATGTCTATGTAGAGCACCCAGTTTATAAACCTATACTTATTAATAACGGTAATGGTGTGCCTGTAGATATTGTTGTAGGGCCTAATCATGATGACCCTTTTGTTGTTAGTGATTTTGAGAGTTGCAGCTTTAGTGAGCTTGAACGTTCTTTCGATGGTTATTATAATGGACAAGGCTATTATGCCAGTAGTGGTGATAATTTTGAGGATGATGATGACTCGGATGATGGTAATGATCACTAGGGTGAATTTTTTGCTCACTGGGATGGTGGTGATGCTCATTGGGATGGTGACACTATTATTAACAACATGTATGAGAGTTTCAATAGCAGGATACTGAAATTCAGGGGGAAACCCATCATTAGCACGATATGTATATTTTTTTGATTTTGGTAGGTGGAATTTGCATAGTTTGGTTAGCTATATACCTTGTTGCATGCACTGACTTGTGGGTTTTTCTTGTTTGCAGCTTAAGGACATAAGGTTATACCTAATGAGCAGATTCTAGCAAAACAAAAATAGTACTAGTGGAATCTGAGCTCTACCCTAAAATCTGTAAAAGGCTACATAGGGAGAAGGTGGGCAATGGTAGGTGGTTAGCTTGTTGGGCTTCTGACACAAAATTCGAGGTGAAAAATGGACTGCAGAGCTTCATTGTAGACCTGGCTAAGGGGGTGTTCAGTTGTAGGAAATGGGATATCACTAGTATCCCATGCTACCATGCAGTTTCATTCATATTCTTCAACAGAGAGCAAGCTGAGAAATACACTAATGCCTGCTACCACACCAGCACATACAAAGCATGTTATAAGCACACCATTGATCCACTCAATGGTGCCAATATGTGGACCTCAACTGGTCTCCCCCCTATGCAGCCTCTCATAAAAAAAAAAAAAAGGCCACTTGGCAGACCCAAGAAGAAGAGAATCTTAGAACCCAATGAACCAAGGAGAGGTCACTACAAGGGCTTGGGTATTGCTAAGAGGTGCAAGTTCTGTGGGAAGATAGGCCATAACAAAAGAAGCTGTAAGGGTGAGGTTAGAGGTAATTCTTCACTGCCTGGTGCCTAAAACCAAAGGAGAGATAGAACAATGCAAGTAAAACTAGTGTTTTTTAATCCTGCATGTTTTGAAATGAAAATTAATGTTCTAACTTAGTTGTATTTGCTACTACTTGAAGACAAATGGCAATGGCCAAAGGGCAACCTAAGAGCAACCAAATGCTACAAGTATCCCATCAAGCCAGCAACCTAGGACCAACCAGCAAGGCATTAGGCCATCAAAGTTGCAACCTAGAGCAGCCAGTAAGGCATAAGACAGTCAAACCAATAGCCATCAACCAACCACCCTGCAAGCAGCAACAACCCTACAAACAGCAACCCTACAAGCAGCAATCTAACCAGCATCAATCCAAGCAATCTAACCAGCACCAATCCAAGGAAGAGAAGGAGGGGGACTGTGACAAATGAAACTCTGACTGCCTTAAGAAATGCATCAAGGTACAGGGAGGCACTGAGGGGTGCTGGCAGCCAGGCATCTGTGCATGGTCTAAGGAGATAGACGGGTGAACATGGCCTATTTTTTGTAATTGGCAGACATTGCCTATTTTTTGTAATTGGCAGATATTGCCTATATGTGGGTTTACTTTGATTTAAATTCACTGTTTGAAACATGGCAGACATGGCCTATTTTTTGGTTTACTCAGGTTTAAAGTCACTGCTTGAATTATGGTAGACATGTGTAATTGGCCTATGTTAGTATTGTATATTTATGAATGACTTATTAATGCAAATCTGTGAATTGCAGAATTGTGTGATGCAGATTTGTGTATTGCATATTTGTGAATTATTTCATGCAGTATTTGTGTATTGCAGAATTATGAGCTGCAGTATATGTCAATTGTGTATTGTTAGAATTGTGTATTGTAGAATTTGCAGAATTTGCAGGTTTGTGAATTGTGAATTGTAGTATATGTAGAATTGTATACATGCAGTATTTGCATGTTTGGTAAACCCGTTGTGTTGTGCATTGCAGATTGTTTAAACATAACTAGTGTATTGCAAAATTGGTAAACTTGTGTAAACTATGTAAACTTGGGAAACTTGGTAAACTAATTGCAGCACATAATTGCAATACATAAACATAATTGGTAAACTTGTGTATATCAATTTGGCAAGTTTGGTAAATTTACAATGGCTAGCTTACCAATATTACAGATTTGATAAATTGTAATCTAATTGCAATTAAGTAAGATAATTTTCACATCATCATCTACACCACATTACAAACCAAATTAACAAAATGAACCATGTCATTCCATATTTCATTCATACTGAAATCAATGGGATACATAGGATAACAACATCATCATCTACACCACATTACAGACCAAATTAACAAAATGAACTCTGTCATTCCATATTTCATTCATATTGAAATCAATAGGATATAGAGGATAACAACATCATCATCTACACCACATTTTCCTAACCCTGCCTACACCTACATTGTCCAAAACATGCTACCCCACCCATCTAACCCTCCAGAGATAGAATCACACAAAGACATATCTCACACAGCAGTAGTGCCAATATCAGACACACTGTTAGCCACTTCTCTCTCTTCTTGCATGTTGAAACCTTGGCTTGGAGTTTGAGAATTCTCTGCCTCATCTTTGAGATAAGCACCTTTCCACGCTCACAAATCTCATCATCAACCCATTGGAAGAACTTGCACTTCTTACCAATCTGAAATTAAACCCAAATTCAAATCAAAATGAACAAACAACAAACCCAAATGTACAAACCCAAGTGAACAAAATGAACAAAAAACACTAGCACTTCACTTACCCAGTAATTGGGACACCAATAGAACCTTCTCCCTGGATTGTTATCTGTCCAGGAAACCACTAGCACGGGCTTCTGAGGGGAGAGGCAGTAGCACATGCGTGGTGCTCTCCTCCTCAAGCTTCCTTCCGATGATGCAGAGGCACGTGTAGAGCTAGCTTCCATTCTTCTTCCTCCTCAAGCTTCCCTCAGTCTGTTCGTGTCGTACTGGGTTTGATTTAAAGATTTCAGGGATTGGGTTGAGGAAGACGATGAGAGGATTTTAGGATTTTTTATGAAATTTGGGGATTTTAATGTGTGATGACTGAGGTAGTTGGAGAGCTGGGGTCAGGTGGGGTTACGTGGGAGGTTTGGGAGGGCTGGGAGCACAGGAAGCTGATGTGGAAGCTGAGGTGTCTCTCATGTAAGGGGCATGTGCATTTTAGGTTGAGTGGGCTTGCCACGTAGGTTTATATATTATTATTTTAATAGGTGGGCTTGACACGTGGATATCTGTCTACTGCGTAGAAGGGTTCTGTCTGTTGGTTGATGGGAAGGACAATGTTAAAAATGATTTTCAAATTTTGGGGATGAAATTTGCAAAGAAATCAATTTTGGGACCAAAATGGGAATTTAAAAGTGTATTTTCGCCAAGCAGTTTCTATATCCAAGCCTCCACTCCATGGACTAAGCCTTAGAAAATCTCCCATTAAAAACCATGTAACATTATTTCGGGTCGTCAACCGGATCAAACACAACTAGGCTCCACAAAGCCCAACAATAACAACCAGTAACAACCTACCATTTAGGATTTGTAATAAAAATGTTGTGGACATATCATTTCTATATATATATATATATATATATATAGATAGGTTCAAGTTACACTTGATGTAACTCTTACCTTTTTTAATCTATTGGATTTAAGTAGATCTAACGGTGAAAAAAAAAACTCTCATTAATGCTAATATTCTAATAGATCTCATTTATTATCCTTTATTTAAAACATTCCATACTTATTTCTAAACCTAAAAAATTTATACAACTCTTTCTCTCTTCACTGCACATCTCTCTCTTGCTCTTTGCACGTTTCTCTCTCTATCTCCTCTCCACGGCTCTTCCACCTCCATGGCCAAGTCGCTGGCAACAACAACTAAAAAAAAAAAAAAGCCACAGCCACGTACTAAGTGTAGACTAGTTTTATACTGAGTGTACCTAACCTTTTAAGCGAAGCTGACAAACAAATTGTTGCTTTTCATATGATTAATTTACACTAAAAGACCATGATAATATCAATAATTTTATAATCAATATAAAGTATAAATAAATAAAATAAACTTATAAACAATGTTACACCGCCCAATAACTTATTAATAAATTTATATTTTGAAAATTCCACCGTTGGATTACATGTTGTATATGTTCTAAACATGCATGCTAATTTTCATATCAATCGAATGTTATTTACTATTCGATTCATAAACTCATCTTTTATGCATTATTTTAAACTATAAAAAATTGAATTTATACAATTGATAGATGACATGACTATTGATCTTTGATTACCTTGAAATTTCACAAGCATGGAGAATATAGAAAGATAATGTAAACCAATGTTCGATTTGTCAAAATTCAAATCCAATTAAAAAATATTTATTGTTATAACATTGTTTAGAGTTACACCAAGTGTAACTTGAACCAAACCCATATATATATATATATATAAATTAGCAAAATTGAATAAAGACAAAGCCAACAGATGGAGGTAAACAAAAGGGCTAGGGGCTCTCATGGACCTAATTACAAAAAGGAGTTCCAAGCCCAATAAGAGCTCTATTTAGGTGGGAAAGAATTAAGAACAAGAAGTTGGCAAAGCTAATATAAATAAGAGAAATGTTAACAAATGCACTAAGGGTATTAATTTAAGAATTATTTTAGAATAAATTTATGAAAAAATGATTAAGTAAAAAAATTTTTTGCAACGTTTTATATTTTCCATAAAAATAGTGTCAAAACTTTCCTAAGAGCATCCACATTGGTGGTGCTAAATAGCTATATTGCTATTTTAGCATCACCAATACTTATAAAGCAGGCTGCAGTGGTGGTGCTATAGCTAAAATTTTTTAGTTTCTTGCTACAGTGCACAGCTATAAATGACTATGCACTGTAGCTTAATGCTAAACTCAAACATTATTTTTTATTCCCACTCTCATTAAAATAATATTTCTTTCTTTCTTTTTTCTATTTCTTTTATTCCTCTACCGTTTCACACTCTCTTTCTCAAAAACAGAACTCTCACCTCTCTCTTATCCTCCTCAAACTCTCAACTTCGATTCATCCATCACCCTTACCCATCATCCTCCTCATCTATCATCCTCACCACCGCCGCCACTAAAGCTCATGCACCATTGCCAAAGCTCACGCACCATCACACCGAAGCTCATACACCATCATCGAGCCGATTTATCATCCTCCTCTCCCATCTTTAAAGCCCAGCTCCATTCATCCATCATCCTCACTGCCGACCTGATTCATCATCCCCAACTTGATTAATCATCCTCCTCACCCATCTTCGAAGCCCAACTCTGTTCATCCATCATCCTCACTGAAGCTTTCTGTTCAATCAGCCATCATCGACCCACGCTCCATCGCCGACCCATGCAGGCCACGCCCTATCGCCGTCTTTGTGTGTGTTTGTTTGTTTATGTTGTTGATTTTGCTTTGGGGTTATTGAAAAGATCCTAAATTTTTTGAAGTTTCGTTTGTGATTGGTGATTTTTGATGGTTTGGGTTAAGGAAAAAAAATAGGGATTTGGGTTGGGGTCGTGCAACCCTTTTTTTTGGTTACTAAGAAAACAGAGGATGTATTAATAATTTGATTGTTAATTGAAATTGGGTTTTGCTAGGTCAAATGGTATTTTTCTTGCATTTTCTAATTAGCCTGTGACTGAATTGAGGAAAATATTGTAAAGAGATAGATTGTTGTGCTTATTATTTTTTCATCTTGTAAATGTTTGTTTAGGAATTTTGTGTGTAGAGAGGATTATATTTTGTTGTTTCTATATATGCATGTGATGTTGGCAGAGGCAGAGGCAGAGGCAGAGGCAAAGGCAGAGGCGGTGGCAAAGGCGATGGTGGTGACAAGGCGGTTGTGGTTGCGGTGGTTGTGATTGTTGTTTATTGTAAGGGATGTATATTATTTTATTTTATTGTTTATATTATTTTATTATGTTAAAAGCTAAAATAAAACTACTGATACTGGATGTTTTGTAAAGTGAGAAAGTAAAATAGATAAAGTAGTTTTTTTGTGGTACCAAATAGCTAAAATTATAGCTCCACCAATGTGGATGCTCTAATATGATTTATTAACAATTTTTCTAAGGTACCCGTTAACATGAAACTAAAGAAGGAGGGGCAAGGGGCCTGACTCTCCTAGCTTTTTCAATTTTTGGTTATGACCTTAAAATTTACTTACCAAATCATCAATAATCTTAAATTTAACTTCTTCTTGTTGTTTAGCCACCCCTTCTCATTTACTCTACTTTAGCATCCATTGACACTGACAGAGTAGAATTAGTCCAGCTCTAGATCTGACCATTGTGTCATTTTGTTACTTGTTACAGTAGTCTCTCTCTCTCTCTACATTTTTTTTTAACAAAAGCCGATAGACAGTTGTTACATCTATATATAAAAAGAGTGAATGCGCAAACAATAATTTGTATGGTACATTTGGTTTGTTCAACCTGCAATGTTCATCAAGCATTTTCTTTTTCTTTTTTTCTTTGCCGGTTTTGTTTGTACTTATTTGTCTTTTCTTTTAAATATTTATTATTTACATGTGCATATACAGTTACACCGACTTAACAAATTCTTACAATATTTTCACAATTAGTTGACAATATGTACTATTCATTGGCCTCTTTTTTTATCCACAGTACGCTGGTTTTGCTTGTGCTCTTTTAGTCTTTTCTTTTAAATATTTATATGTGCATACACAGTTACACTAATACAACACATTCTTACAATATTTTCACAATTATTGAGGTGTCAATTTTTTAAAAATCATAATAAAATAATAAAATAAGAAACTAAGAATTACTACCATCTAAAACTCAAAATATGTGAAGAAAATTTTTGAGATGTTAAAATTTAGTGGGAGTATTTTAGGCATTACACAATAAATATTTTAAGAATCATAAGCTTTCATTAGCGTTTAATTAAGAGAATAACAATATGAAATATTTGCTATTTTCCAAAATGTTAAGGGAAAAATTGTTTGATTTTAAAGTTTAAGGAGTAATGCTATGTCCACTACATTTTCACAATAAATTTTATGTGACAAGGTATTTTTTATTGATAAAAAAGTGATATCAGTAGTGGGGCCAATTTAAAACCAATAACAACTTGTCATTTAGAATTTGTTCTAAAAATATTATGGATGTAGCATTTTTCTCCAAAAAAAAAAAAAAATCTACTTAGATCCTAAAAATGAAGATATTGTGAAAATGTTGTGATATTTTTGTTGTATCCTTAGACTTCTTTTTTAGTATAGCCTTTTTTTTTTTTTTTTAAAGATAAGTATCTGATTTTGTTATTGAAAAAAGAGTTTTTAATTTTATTTTTTATTGTGCTAACGTGGAAAATTGTGGGAGTTTCAGAGGTTTCGATTATATATATATATATATATTGATAGACAAAGAACCTATGGTACATCTTTATTAAGTTATAGTTAATTTATAAAATAAAATATATTTTAGTCATTAACCTTTTTAAATTAAGAGACTTATTATAGTTAGCTTGGCCCCTTAGAAAAAATTCCTAACTTTGTCACTGCATGATCCTATAAAGAAAGACTAGTTTCAGGGACTGGGAAATATTTTGTGATTGAGGAGGCCTAAGCGCCTAACTCCTAGGAATGCAGAACTGCATTCGGTGTAATTTGACCACACAATTTTCCATAATTATTTTATGTGGCAAACTATGACTAGCTGTTTGTCACTTTCACATAAATTTACTACTTTTTCTTCACTACTCATAGTCTATTATGTTAGGACATATATATTTTCACTTGTTAAGAACATATGTCACTTATTTATGTAAATTGGCTAATCCTTTGACAAAACACACTTTACTTGTAATTGGGTAGTTCTAGGTGTTTTTAATACTTCAAGAAACAATGTTTCAAGGTCAAGTGTTGAAGTCATCAAGTCTGTCGAAGAAAAAGCAAGCTGAAGTGCAATTTCATTAAAGCTCGACACTTGCTCAATAGCTACCTCGACACCTGCTATTTGTCGAGATTTAAAATTTCAGATTTTCTGATAAGATTTTCTTGGGATCCGTGAATATGCTTTTGGGCCTTCTTTTCTCCAAACCCTAAACATATAAAAGAATTGTTTTAAGAGCCGTCAAGTGTGACACAAGTTGCAAAATTATTGAGCAATCTCTGTTCAAGCAAATTGTGATCAAAAGACGAAGTTCTTGACCTAGTTCATCTTCTCTGAAGAAGTTGCTGTGTATTTGCACCATAGGGTTTTGTGACCAAGCATCTTCTTGATCTTCATCGTGTAGGATGAACTGAAGAACTTTGCAGCCAACCTTTCTTCCTTAAGTTGGTGTTTTGAAGTCGCATACTGGGATCCGCGCATTGGTTAGTCACGTACTTGGGAACCGTGCATCAAAGGTGGGAACTGTCACTACAGATCAAGTCCAATTGGGTATTGGGGTAAGGGTTCAACTGTAAGTTGGTAAGGTACTTGGGATTCCTTTACTTGTAACCGCTTGATTTGATAATAGTGAAGTTTCGGGAGAGGTGACCTGAAAATCACCCGGTGGGATTTTTGCCGCGAGGTTTTTCCCCATTCATAAACAAATCACCGTGTCATTTAATTTCCGCTGTATATTTAGTTATTTGGTGATTTGTTTGTGCTTCCACATATTTGCATGCTAAATTGATTAATTAATAACTTGGCTAATTAATTAATTGGTTTAATCACAAGGGGTCATTCAGATTGTGGCATATTATATTATATTAAAATTATGGCATAAAATGTATGGTTTTAGATTTTTTTTCCTAAATTCTCAACATAACTAATCCAAACATATAGCCTTTTAGAGCAACCACATTAGTAGTTGCAAAATCTTACAAAATACAAAAAGTATTTCATTTTACATATTTTGGCCAAAAAAACACCTACATCAGTGGGTGTAAAATTGTGCATAAATGAAAAAGTGCTACAGTAACCGTCATTGACAGTTAATGTAGCTTTCTATTTTATTTTTTAATTGTTTTTATCTCTCATCAGATTCTCTCTCCTTTATCATCTGATTCTCTCTCTCCCTCTACTCTCTTTCTCTTCTATCTTCTTGAATCCAACAAAAAATTTATACAAATCATCAAATTCTTCAAATTTATTCTAAATCTAGATCCCAAATTCATCAAACCCTCTCCTAAAAAAAAAAAAAAAATCCCATCAAACCCAAAATGCAGAAGTGAAGAAGAAGAAAATGCCAAAGAGGAAGAAGAAGAAGCAGCAGCAACAGCAGAGAAATCCACCTAAAATTTGCCCAAAATCACTGCTCACAGTAGCAGTGAAATCCGCCCAAAACCACCACCCAAAATCTGTTAGACTGTGTGCCTTACCGATCCATCCAACAACCAATTGGTGAAGGATGAGGGGGCACAAATCTTTTATAGCATTCGATCATAGACCAATCCCATTGGTATTGGAGCGAATTGTGAAAATTCCTCATAATCCCTCCCTTACAATGTGACTCCCACGACTCGAACCTATGACCAAGCTTTGATACCACTTATCAGATTGAGTGCTTTACTGATCCATCCAACGACCAATTAGTGAAGGATGAGGAGGCACAAATCTTTTATAGCATTCGATCACATATCAAGCCCATTGGTATTGGAGCGAATTGTGAAAATACCTCACAAAATTAAACCCAAATTGCAAACCCAAAATCACCGTCCATAGTGAAACCTAAATTGAAAAAGAAGAAGAAGAATGAGAAGAAGAAAAAGAAGAAAGAAGAAGAATGAGAAGAAGAAGAAAAAGATGAAAGAAGAAAGAAAAGAAAGGAGAATGAGAAAAAGAAAGTGTTAAGAGAAAAAGAAATAGTGAGTAGTGTGGGTTAAAAGTTGGTGGGGTCATATGGGTAGGTGTGAAATAATAAAAAAATGTGAGAAAAATATTATTTAAATAAAAAAAAGTGTAGAATAGATAAACTGATGTGGGTACTTTGTAAAAGTGATGGTGTAAAATAGAAAAAATAGGTTCTTTTTGTAAAATAGACAGAAATTTTTAGAAGGACTGATGTGGTTGCTCTTACGGTTGATTGAATGACTTGTGCAAGACATTCATTCCTTATCTTTTGTCATGCCTTATGTTTGTTTTGTTTTGGGATTGGAGAGAAGCAAATGGCACGGGCCACGTGTGCCTTTTCATGTAATTTTGTTAGTCATATGCCTTTTGCAACCTGTCCCCAGTCTATTTTTGTTGTTGGACTCTTGCTTGTAATTTTGATGTGCTATTGTTTACAAAATCCTTTTACTAATTTTTTTAATAAAAAAGACTAGCTTTAGGGATTCAAAAGTTTTTTATTAGAAACTCAAGAAAATTGATAATAATTTTATATGTAAATTATCAAATTCATTTAATTTTTGTTTTTCCTTTCATATAACACTCAAAATACAAATATAGAGAGTAGATTTTGTTTTCTGTTTTTTATTTTTTAAACAATGATAGTAGTTGGGGGATTTAAACTCTAGAATGTCTTTATATATATATATATATATATATATATACAAAATAGAAATTTTACTTTAGCATAATCTAAGTGTATATGTATGTGAAACTCTCTCCTAGAGAAGCAAATAAATCTTAATTCTACTAGGAAAGAAAAAACAACATAAAATATTAAGATATTTTATTCTTCCTTAACCAATCTGCGTCATTCTCTCGGGGTTGGGGAAAACTCATCCTCGAGTTTTGTGGCAATCTTCCATGATCAATTGGAGCCCCGAATAATCCCCTCCATCCTATTCTTCCGTGCAAAACAAGGTGAATCAATATGCTACTTATCAATCTTTTCTCACTCATAATAAATCTTGATGTACGGATTTTTATTCTTGACCTCTTTTGCCACGGCGGGATATATGACGCAAGTAATAAAAAAGAATCCATGCACACATCCAAAAACTTCATATTTCCTCCTCGACAAAGATTACTTAAACTCACTCGTTCACGCCTCTTGTTGACCTCTATCAATTCTTGTTCAATAAAATCCTCCCAGACGGGATCAATAACCTTTTGTTTCTGAATGTCGAAAGTCTCATCAACGATGTGAGTTATGGGCTTATCTCGTATGTATATGACTTTATTTTTATCAAGCTCAATCTTTTCTCCTTGACTAAAATCTTCAGGATAGTCATCATAAATTGGTGGAGAATCCCAATCTACTAGACAAACTCTTTCAACATATATTCATCATCCTTTTTGATATCACAGCCCTCCTGCTCAATATCAAGATCCTCCTCCTCCTCCACAAAACATGGATTTGGATGGTAGTTTTGAGGTTGATTTCCAATGGCTAAGGCAGTGAGCTGCTTTGAAAGCGCATCAAGCCACTCCTCTGTTCATTGAAAGAACGCCTCTAATTGTGCATCATGTGCAACCTCATCGCATTCATATATGTCATCTATGGCAACAAGTTTTCCCCCACATACTCCTCTTTGTGCCATAGTAGGAACCTAGCATGGCTCTGATACTAACTGATGCAGCGTGGGTGTGTAGAAGCAAAATCTATAACACACAATTTCTACAACTCTTCCACGAAATCTAAGTTCTACAAGAACACTAGGCTAGCAGGCAAAATAATAGAGAAAATATCTCTAACAAACTTTTATTAATCAACGCATAACATTAATAATCAACCCCTCTATAAAGAGTATTTATAGGAATAGAATTTCTCCTACTTTTAGGAAAAGAAATAATAAACCTACTTCTACTTGAGAAAGGAAAAACAATTTAACTAGGAAAAGAAAAACAATTAAAATCTTAATTCAACTAGAAAAAGGATTTTAATTGAACTTGTAAAAGCAAATAAATCCTAATTCCACTAGGAAAGAAAAAACAACATAAAATATTAAAATATTTTATTCTTCCTTAACCAATCTGTATCACTTGCCCTCCCACACCCCACAAGCACTTATACTTGTGGAGTAACCATCGTGCCAAGTAGGGGTGTAATTGGTTTGGTTTGGTCGGTTTTCTTTGTGTTTGGCCAACCGAAATTAACTGAAATAATTAGGAATCAATTGGTTTCGGTTATTTCGGTTTTGGTCAGTTTTGGTTGATAAAGAGACTACTGGAAATGAAGCAAGAACGAAGTTGATATATATCAGAATCAAAGACAAAGAAAGAAAAGAGAAGAGAGAGAAATAAAAGAGAAGAATCATACCCTGAGAAACGAAGAGGCTAGTGTGTGGAATAGCCGTGAAGGCCAGTGTGTGGAGGTCGAAGTGTGGAGGCTGGCAGTAGACGTGGATTGATGGAGTCCAGTGCATGTGAGAGGGAGTAATTAAGGCATGTGAGGGTGAGAGGGACTGAATGTGGGGTAGGTAGGGTTATTTATTTATTTATTTTTTCAATTAGTTTATGTTTAACGTAATTAGTTTAACGTTTCTTAGTTAATCTAATGGGATAATGGGCTTTAAATAGCTGGAGGCCCAATGTTTGTATTGCAAGCAAGAGAGTCAATACCGTACCGGAGGCTATTTCAGTATAGGATAAAAATTGAAATATTTCAGTACCTGTAAATACTAGTGTACCGTATCGGGATTACCGCTACTTAAAAAATATATTTGTATGTTAACAGTATATATTAATTACATGTTTATAAATTTAATTATTTGATAAAAAGCCATATAAATTCTTACAAATGCAAATTTCATACCTACTTCAATATGCCACAACCCATTTTTTATTAAAAAAAATTAGGGTCTCAGCTCAATTACAACTGTAAAAGAGTTACAAGTTTTAAAATGAAAAATAAAAAAATATAAACATAAACAAAAACAATGAGAACTGATGTGATTTGGGGGCGGGGAAAGTTGTTGGTAAAACTATAAAAGAAAAATGTATTAATCCATTTGGTATTTGATGGGCATGGGTGATAAAACCAAAGACAAGTCCCTTTTTCAATTTTTATGAGTTCCAACGTTTTCTTTTTTCAAATTTTCACAAGTTCCAACCAATTTTTCTGCTACATGCACGGGATTGACTAACTTATGAAGTCTCTGACTCCATCAATATTATTTCTCTTCATTTCACTTGTTTTTAGCTCTCTCTCTCTCTCTCTCTCTCTCTCTCTCTCTGTTCAGCTCTATTTAGCAACCCCATTAAGCATCATCTTTGCCAACGTGAAGCTCATAAAATGATGGCTTAAGGAGGAAAAAGAGACAAAGAAGGCCATATTCGACGTGAGGAGGAGAGAGATAGTCACTACGCGGGATTGACTAACTTATCAAGTCTCTTAATCCATTAACATTATTTCTCTTCATTTCACTTGTTTTCAGCTCTCTCTTTCTCTCTTTGTTTAGTTCTATTTAGCCACCCCCATTAAGCATCATCTTTGCCAATGTGAAGCTCATAAAATGATGGCTTAAGGAGGAAAAAGAGACAGATAAGGCCATATTCGACATGAGGAGGAGAGAGATTGTCATTGTGATGGCGTTTTTGGGTCGTTTGGTGTAATTTCAATTTCAGTCTTGTAACCATTATTCGACTGAAATCCAGTATTTATCCCAGTACGACCGAAACAATGCTAGTATGGTCGGTATTTAAAGCAGCACGAAATTACTATGTTTCTATATCGGTTTAGCCACTAGTACAGAAAATTTCAGCCATACTAGCTAGTATGGTATGAAATTAACTTCCTTGATTGTAAGGCCCAAGACATGTTTTATATTTTATATTTTATATAAAATAATTATAATATAATATAATTCGGTTCAGCTCAGTTTTGACCGGTTCAGTGCATACAAACCTGCCATTGAAATCAAAACCAAAAATTTCGATTTGTAAGAAATGAAAACTAAAACCCAACTACACTAAAACCGAATCAAAATTTTGGCAACGGCTTGGCCAGTTTTGGCCAATTTTTTCGGTTTCTCGGTTTTGTGCACACCCCTAGCGCCAAGGGTGTACAATGGTCAACTTTGGATGTCTTGGAATGGAAACACCAAAATGTGGCAACCAACTAAGTTACAAGATTTTTAGCGTTAATTAGTAGTAAAAAAAATAGCCAAAATGGCCATTAATCACTAATTAAAAAAAAAATAATAATAAAGCTTCGATTTGAATACACCCATTTAATCAAGAAAAAGTATTGCGTAAGGAAAAGGTGATAGAAGTCCCATCAAATTTTAAATTAAAATAAAAACTAATCATATAAAATAAACAAAATTAATATTATGAATTTCTAATTTTATAGATGAACAAATGGGCTGGTGAGGGTTTAGAGTTTCTAAAAAAGACAGCAGGTTGATTCAACCCAAAACGATCCACAAGCCCAAATCTAATAAAAAATCAATCCAAATCACTCAACCCAATAGGCAATAATCAAGACCAAATCCAAAGGTCGATCAACCATCTCACTTCTCAAGAACTAAACATTACATTAGTATTGTAAAAGCACCCCCTACTTTTATAAAA
Organism: Quercus variabilis; assembly: GCA_030445155.1. Classification (NCBI taxonomy): domain Eukaryota; kingdom Viridiplantae; phylum Streptophyta; class Magnoliopsida; order Fagales; family Fagaceae; genus Quercus; species Quercus variabilis. The sequence continues at coordinate 25,045,671 of CP129455.1, read as the reverse complement.
TTACACAAATCCCACCAGACTTCATTTAAAAAAAGAAAAAAAAATTCAAAAGCCCCTAAAACCTCCAATAATCACAAGGGAAGAAAAAAAAAAAGCCATCATTATTCACCACTCATTGCATAGTAGAGTAATGTGTTAGAAAAAAGTTAAAGAGTGAATAAGTAATTGACTCATAATGTGTCAACTTGAACATGGATTTAAAGTGGTGAAAATCATTGAGATCCACAAAGGAAATGAAATAGATGATATATGAGTTTATATGTTCATGGGCTGGACGTTAGGTTGGACTTAGGCATGTGTGGATTGTGTCCTTGTGAAAGACCGTGCCCTCTTGAGTGCCTTGACCTTCCAATGGTCTTGGCAACTTAACCCCGAAGAGACAGTGGGGAAATGCTACTATTGTTGTTCTCCCTCCTAGGTCAATGGTTTTATAATGAAGTTGTACTTATTTTAATAGAGAAAATAAGAAACTAAATTGAAAAGATATATAATTTTTATTGATGAATTGAAAATTTATATCTCTTGAAAATAACTAAAAAGTACATTGCTTTGGTCCTAAATATAATCTAAAACAAAAGTACATAGCTTTGATTTCTAGTTACAATCTAAAAAAAGAGGATTAAAAGGACAAGTCTAATCACTAACCCTTAATCTAAGTTCAAATGATAGGTTACAGGATCAGGAAGGTGTTAAGCACCCAACCTGCCTGGTAAAACTAGTATTCTAGACTGTAGTGGCTAATGATCATATCATATCATTCAAAAGTCTATATCATCCAAAACATGCTATTTCAAAGATAAAACGATGAAGAACATAATGAACCCAATTCTAGGCATGCATAGATTGGATATTAAAAGAGATGGTGAATGTGTATGATGTCTAACAAACCCTTATTTAAGAGCATATTAAAATGTTATTGAAATAAAGAAATAATTCTAAGAGAATGTGATTAAGAAACCTTAATTCTAAGAGTCCGTGGACATTTTATTGATAAACCCTAATTCTAAGAGCATGTGGACATGTTATTGATATTGAAAAACTCTAATCATGCAAAGGCTATAAACATCCCAAATCTAACATGCTAATAGACAAGAACATGTGAAAAATCTAGAAACTAAACATTCTTGAATCTAAATAACTAGGGCATAAAAATAAAGAGGAGGTTTAGAAACCCCAATCCGATATGGCATGGTTTTCTGGTTGGGGGTGGGGGGTGGGTTTAGCAATCATTGTTGTTGTCATCACTATAGGATGTTTTCTATTGAGGCCTCCACAGAAATACAACCCTATTACCCTCAAAACAATTACCGCCTCTAATTTACAGATATAAGTTGCTTTACCATGTGTTTTCTCAAGTTATTATTAGACTTTCAAGGGCATTTCCCAATCCAAAATGGCATGGTTTGTGAGCTTTTTTTATACAATCACCACCACCACCACTAGTATATTGATGTTTTTTCTATAGACAAAATTTAGTTACAAAATTGGTTGTAGCTTAAGATTACAACCTCAATAAAATAAACACTATTACATATTATGAAAATCTAACCATTGAATTGTATGTTCTTTACGCTCTTAATACATTCGTCAAAAGTTTATATTAATTGGATATTATTTATTATATGATCTATAAGCTTATATTTTATGCATAATTTTAAATTACAAAAACTTAAAATTTAAACAATTTATTGATAATATAGCTATCGATTTTTAATTTTTTAGAAATTTTGTAAGCATGGAGGATATAAGAAGAAAATGTAATACAATGGTAGATTTGTCAAAACTCACCTCCAATTAAAAGATATTGAGTGAGATTGTAGTTTTATTCTAAACCAGTTTTATAGCTAAATTTTGTCATTTTTCTATTTCTCTTTGTTTAAAGGATTAGACAATGAATTATCCACTAGTGTATTTGTCTCACCATTTTTGTGTGAGAGTCTATATGAGAAAACAAATTATTGGGAGTGTTAGTTTTTTGGTTTATTGTGCTTAACTGCCATTGTCACCAGACCTTAAACTGAATTTATGATTAACGATTTGAGACCTATCCTTTGTTGCTCCGATTTGCATGAGGCACAATTTTATTATCTATCAATTTTGTTTAAACCAAGCACATAGCATTTTGCATGTTTGATTAAGATTAAAACGTAAATAAGCGATTAATATGATGTGTTATTTAAAAAGTTCAACGTATATATATTTAGCACCTCCTGTGGATGTGTTATTCAAAAAAAAAATTGTTTATTTAACTAATTGACTTTCTTTTATTATTATTATTATTATTTTTTTGGCTTAGCAATTTGCCCAAGTCTTTGGGGCACCCAGTGGCAATGGCGACGCCACATTGTTGTCAGGGTGTTCCCAGGAACACCCTGACCTTAAAAAAAAAAATTATATATAATAATTAATTAATTTTTTATTTGTTTACCTTCTAAAAGAAAATTAGGAACACCCTCATCAATCAAACATAAGAACACCCTCAAAATTAAAAAAAAAAAAAAAAAATTTGCTCTACTTTCAAGCCCAAAAAAATTTGAACTAAAATCTGGAAAAAAAAAAAAAATCAGACAAGCCCATCAGGAAAAAAAAAAAAAGCCCAATATACTGAAAACAGAAACCCACGGATTCTCAAAAAAAGAAAAAAGAATCAGTACAAGATTGATCGGTGCAAGCCCAGCAAAGAGCAAACCCACAGATTCTCAACAAAATTTTATAAACTAAATACATATACCCATTACCCAATTCCTAACCTAATAAGAATAATTCTCAGCAGCAGCAGCGACTCAGCATCAGCAAGGACCAAGGTAGCGATTTTCAAAAAAAAAAAAAGACTCAACAAGGCAGCAACAGCAACATTGAATACCCAGAGCAGCTCTGCGTCGGAGAGATCAGAGATTGACTTGGCCCAGATCGGAGATTGCGAGATCAGCGACGGCAAAAGCGAAGCGAAATCGACGACAGCAAAACCGAGCGTGCCACGGTGGCACCGCCCCTGACCTCAGGCAACATCAAGGTATTTCTCTCTCTCTCTCTCTCTCTCTCTCTCTCTCTCTCTCTCTCTCTCTCTCTCTCTCTCTTGAATACCCAGAGCAGCTCTGTGTCGGAGAGATCAGAGATTGACTTGGCCCAGATCGGAGATTGCGAGATCAGCGACGGCAAAAGCGAAGCGAAATCGGCGACAGCAAAACCAAGCGTGCCATGGTGGCACCGCCCCTGACCTCAGGCAACATCAAGGTATTTCTCTCTCTCTCTCTCTCTCTCTCTCTCTCTCTCTCTCTCAAACTTTCTGACTTGTGTTGTGAGTCTTGTGACTTACACTTATTTTTTGACCATATAAATTGCTTGGATTTTGTCTTTTTGTGTAATTGTAGGTAAATATAAAAATATGTAATTGTGTTGAAATTGATAGGTTCTTGTTTCTTAGTGTGGGGTGGATGGGGCCGTGGTATTGAATTGGGTAGTGGTCTGAGATACCTTAAAAGTAAGTGAATAGACCAATATATATATATATATATATGTTAAGCAGTTTTGCAATGGGTTGATATATATATATATATATACACTCTTATTGTTTCATTATTTAATTAAATATTTATGTTTTAATATTTTAAACAATAATTGTTATGTAATAACCAAAATGATTTAAGTGTCAAAAAAGAAAAACTAAATGATTTGTTTTATTTGAGGTTTAATTATTTAGATCAATAATTTTATGTTGTATAAGAAAATATAAATATATATTATTTTTTAATTTTTTTAAAAAACTCTTAAACACCCTGAAACGGTACATCAAAATAGATCGGTACCGAAATATTTCGTTTTACTAAACAAACCGAAATAGGATCCAAAATGGTATTCATAACATTATTTTAAAGCAAAAAGAAAAAGCTAAAAAAAAAATGAACTAAAATCTAAAAAAGAAAAAATTGTAACAGAGAATCTGAAGAAAAAAAATTGTAACAGAGTAAGCCACCCAGAAACACCCTGAGAAAAATTCCTAAAGTTGCCACTGCCCAGTGGTGGCTTTTAGCCTATTGTTTTACTTCTTCAACGTGAGTTTGTGATTAAAGATAGAAAATTAGAAATCCATCCCTTCTAATTATTATATAGATAACCATGCATCAAATTTATTTTCCCTCTCACATTTTTTTGTATTTTATGCGCATAAGATTTGATGTGTATTTACTAGTATTTACTACATATGCGTAAAGTACCCATCTGTCAATAGTTTTGACTTTTCTTATTAAATTTAGCATGATATAAAATTGTTTTGTACTTCTAGAAAGCAACTGGCTAAAAAAAGATAATTCAAATATAGATAGAGTTGTTTTCTTTTGAAAAATAATTTCATCTCTAACAAGCTAAATAAAAGATATCAAAGATAGTTTTCCAACTCATTTTAAAATTATTACCAAATATTGAAAAATGAGATTAGTTTTTAAAAAAATTCTTTCTGGGAAATAATTCATTTTCCAAAGATGTTAATGTCGTTTGTTTCGATGGTTTTCTCCATTTTCTTGTGTATGGTAGTATCTAAAAATAATGGGTAAAAAAAAATTATCTTTTAATTTCTCTTATTTAACTGGGCTTGAAATAGAGTTGTTTTTTAGAAAATTTTAACAGAAAATAACTTTATTTCATGCCAACCTAAGATACTATAAATAGGATGTCAAAAGAGTACATAAATCAATAATATCATTCCTGACCAAGACCGTGGAAAAGAGAAAAAGAAAATGGCGTCTCCAGTTAGGTGCCTATCAATCTTGATAATCCCTTTACTGGTCACCTCTCTTTTCTACCAAGTTTCTAATGCAGTAGACGAAGCCTTCCTTGACAAAATTTGCAACGAGTCCGCGGACTATGAGTTTTGCATGTCAACTTTACGTTCAGACGAACGTACTGCTACAGCTGATCCAAATGGTCTTGTTCTCATTTCTATTTCTTTAAACACCAATCTTGTACAAACTACCGTTAATCGAATCCCAGATATTGTTAAAACACTCACAGACCCACTGGATATTACTCGAATTCAAAATTGCCGAACCGATTATATTGATATACAAGGAAAATTGAGTACTGCATATACAAAGTATTATCAAGAAATGCTAAATTTACTTAGGGACGCACTTATTAAAATTGTAGAATGTGATGATGAATACAGATTGAACCCCCCAATACGTGAATCACCAATAGCAGATGTCAGTCTCGAAGTGCAGAAACTAATCGATATTACTTTCGTTATAGTCGGTGAGATCATGTCAACATAATGTATATGTGATCTGTAATAAAAATAGGTCTGCCAAGGTCCTTGTAGCTCCATTGCTACCTCTTGGTGTTATTGTAAAAAAATAATAAATAAAGACCTATTTATGTTAATATTAATTTGTAATCACCTCTCTTTCTCTCAGTCAACATGGTATAATTGCATTATATTAAGTAATTCTTTGGTCACATGTTTTTTAATAATGAATTGTAAATTTTCGGTTTGCTAGAATTGGTGAAATATATATATATATATATATATAGACACACTCATGCTCAATTCCGCGCCCTTTCCTTCCTCCTTTTATTTTTTATTTTTATTTTTTTCACTTGTACCATATTTTGTCATATATATTTAAAAGATTTGACTTTTTGTATATCATATAGTTTAATTAAGAGTGACTTCTGTCAATATTGATTCAAAAAAAAAAAAAAAAAATGGACCATCACTATTATACACAGGTGACATAGTCCTTATAATATTCATGCAAATGTTTGAAAAGATGGGTAAACCAACAACATTACCTGCATGCACCAGCACTCCAAGCTAGACAACACCTCTAGAAGGGTTTGTAAGCAATAAGTTGGTAGCTCAAAACTAGGAAGTCTAAGTTATCCCTTCTAGTGATTTGAGACCAGAAGCTTCAAGACAACAAAGACACCTTCTAATTACTACTCTAGAGAAGAGAAAGAAATCTCAATTTGCTAGAAAGCTCCGTGATTTCTTGAGTTTTTGAGAGACTCAGAATTGTAGACACTGCATTTTGTACCCCTTATGAATCGAGCTCTCGTCCCCCAATGATGCTGAATTCTAAGACCCAAGGTTGGTTTGGGGTCCAATCAAAAGTTAAATTGACTTGAGAAGTGTTAAAATGAAAAGTATAACTCTTAATGAGTAAATAAATCAATTTTTCGCATGAATCAGCCTGCGCACGCAACTTTCTGCATGCATACACAGACCCGATCTTGCGCACACATAGTGATTTCCAAAAAATTATACAAGGCAAGTTTTCTGTATTTATGTTAAGGTTTAGGACGAATCCCACATCATCTGAGGATCGTTCCAAACCCCTTTTTCACACTAAAAGTAGCCTTACATTGTATATTTTCAAAACACAGAAATCCCACTGGAAAACACTAAGATTCACTAGAAATAGTGAATCAAAAATGGAGTTTTTCACTAAACACCCTCAAGTCAATTTTCTTTTGATTAGGATCTTTTCTGGCCTTGATCTTTGAGTTTAAGATTACTAATCACTATTTTATTGAATTGTGAATAGATTTGACTGAGGGGAATAGTAAAAATCAAGCTTGAAGAGCTTTTATTTGAGGTATTAAGTTTAAACCTTTCTCTTTCTTTTCTTTTATTTTTTGGTCTTTAATCTTTCTGTTTGTCTTGCTCTTTTTGTTCTTATATGCTTTAATATGTTTGTCTAGCTTAGGTTTACATTTTTGTATGTTTAAAATGCATGTTTGGGTGTTAGATTTAGTGTTTTGGGCTTGGTTGTGCTTTTTAGGGTTTTTTGGGCAAGAACTTGCATACGCATAATTTTACTTGCTCAAGCAAGTTTATTCTTGCACGCGCAAGCGGTTGCCTAAAAACCTTAATTTTTATTTTGTTTGTTTTCCTTCTGCTTTCACATGCTTGTTTTGTTTAGCTTCCTTTTCCATGTTTTTATGCTTCCAAAGTCTCTGTTTCACATGCTTGTTTGCTATCACATATTAGAATTAGGGTTTATTTTGTGTTTTCCTTGTTTCAGTGATATGAACATGCATTCACATGCTCATGCCTAATCACATAGGTGTCGAGTTGCTGTAAGGTAAGTAAAGGTAAGTCATGCATTCAAATGAACATGCATGGTTGGGTTTGATAATTATGATCTTGATGTCTTGGATGATGACATGTTTTGTTTGGCTTTGTTTCTACTTTTTGATCTTTAATGTTACATTCTTCTGCCTTGTTTGGTGATGATATGCCATGACTAGATGAATGCTAGGATGATGTGATGAGATATGTTATGATTTGTGAAGAAGCATGTTTAGATGTATGATGATTAGGGCTTGTGATATGATGAGATGCTATGCTAAATGAATGTTAGGACCTTTGATATGTGATGCCATGATTAGATGTAGGGTAGACTTTGTTTGTGAGCATGATAGATATATGGTTAGCGATGTTTGATGCTATGTTGATTGTTAAATGTATGTTAGTGTTTGTGAGTTAGAATAGCAATATTAAGTGTGCCTTTAATAGGGTTTAACATAAGACACAATGATGGGAAGCCAACCTTAGGGTTGGGTAGTTTTGGGTGGCTAACACCTTTCCAAGACCATACCTTAACTCGAAACCCATATATCTGGTAGTAAGATCAAAAGGTTCTTCCTCGAAAGGACATTATATATATGGTTCATTAACCATTGCAAAAACTAGGTGGTGACTCCTTCGACCCCTTGCGTCCACAATGTCGACTCCACTGGGGATAGTGAGTTTAATTTCTGTGTCTTATGTCTTAATCTTAATAAAGACTTATTCAATACTTGTTTGCACACACATCACATGGGATTTGAGTATGTTAACGATTTGCCACCAATCCACAAAGGTCCACTTAGGCTTTCGGATGAAATCATGGCTCATCTAGTTGTGAGTGACCTACTTATGTATCCATTTAGCCTTCGGAAGGCCTACCCATAATTAGAGAGATCCTAGATCTTATCAAAAGAGGATACCTTTTATATATCTCTTGTTTGTTCAACCATATATCTTGTGCTCACCTAATTCTAAAGGACAAATAAAAGATGTAAAAAATGGAAGGATGACTCTAAATTTATGGAATACCATTAGCCAATTGGAATATAAAAAAAATGTTCTCACATATAAGAGGCTTATCCTTAAATCCAAAGGTATGTCTTAACCTGAAAGGTTCATAAGACCATAGCCTAATTACTATCATAAGTTCAAATCAAAAAGTCTTTTTGAAAAAGAGGACTTTGGGTCTAAGATAATAAGTATGCTATGGACTTAGCATCCAAGATCCCACAAAGTCAATATGAACTTCCCTAATCTTGGGCCTCTTTGTTATATACCTAGGCCCAAAATGATGAGAACTTCATGGACCTTGAAAGGAAGGTTACAATATATTCTAGCTAATGGGCTACTTCAAAAAAAAAAAAAAAAAAAGAATAATGAAATGAAAAAGGAAGAGCCCAAAGGTGATGAATATATTGTAAACCCATGTTTAAGACAAAAGATTGAAAATCTCTAAGTACATTTTAATGAAAGACTATGAGAGTAAGATGAGAACATTTGTTGTAAATGGACCAAAGCCCAATGAAACAAGAGGTAAAGTCTATGAGAGGAAAGGGAGTGATTCTGTAATTGGGCCTTCATTAAAATAGACTTAAATATTTTTCTAAGGACACCTAAAAATAAAAAGGAACTTTTTATTTGGGACATAGACTTAATAAAAACGGGATTCCTTTTTAGATTAAGCTCCCACTCTAATTCAAGACTTAATAAAAATGAGATTCCTTTTAGATTAAGCTCCCACTCTAATTCAAGTCCAATGGAAGGCAAGGCATTCCAAGAGGGGATGAAGGCTTCAAGTGAAGAAGCCTCCTTGCAAAAGATATTCAAGCAAGTGGAGGTGCAAGGCAAAACCCTTGAGAAGATACTGAGTTGCTTTCCAAGATAAAAGAAGTGTTCAAGGAAGGAGAAAAAGAGGATGATGAAGAAAAAGCTAACTATGGACAAAGCGAGCTAACTCAAGAGGGCATCGATAGCATGATGAAAGAGGGTAAGGTCCGCCTCCTTCTACCCAACTTTATGCCACAATTGAAGAGCACTCTTGGACAATGGACTTTCAAGATGTCCCATATCAATGACTTCCATGAATTAGGAGACACAAGATCTTGGGAAGATCATGATTGGCTAGAATGGACCTCAAAGGTGGGAACACCTCAAGTTACCCCAGCTTGTTTCATGCTTGAATGCGACATGGACCCTTCTTTCGACGATGATCAATACCTCGTACTGACTCAAGATGAAGAAGAAGAGGAAGGAAATGATAAAGTGATCAGCTATTGGAGTGAAGATGATGGTGATTGGTTCTTCAACGAGGTGGGAAGAGACTTCTTCAATGAGGGTGAGTTTTTGTATGACATAACCAAAGCTATTCGCATATGGAAGCCTTTGGAAGAGGAGGATTGGTTCACCGAGTTGAAGGATTTGTTTGAAAAGAAGGGCGAGGAGAAGAATGACAAGCCTTAAAGAAGAAAGAAGACAAAATTCATCATGCCTGTTATGGGGCAATTTAATAATTGGACTTGAGTTGGGTTTTCTGAAAATGTGGGAAAGAAAGTGTGTAATACAAGTCCTAATGTACTTTTCAACATTTTTAATAAGATGAATTCTGACTTGACTTATTTTGATGGGTCCCATAATATTGAAATTCTACACTTAAATGATTGAAATGAATTTGAAAATAAAATTAATAAACAATTGGAAAAGAAAATTGAACCTATGGAACCAACTTTTGAAACTCTTAATTTGGGCAATGATGAGAATCCATGTTTAATTAAAATTGGCTCAACCCTAAATGAAAAAGAAAGAAAAGATCTCAAAGAATTGCTTGCTAAGTTTCAAAAGGTGTGTTTGCATGGTCTTATGAAGATATGCCCGGTATTAATCTCGAGATAGCTTAGCATTACATTGACACTCATGCTCACATGGTGCCCGTCAAGCAAAAGTTGAGGCGTATGAGAACCGAATGGCTTTTAAAGATCAAAGAAGAGTTCACCAAGCAATTAAAGGCAGAATTCATCAAACCCGTACGCCAAGCTAAGTGGATAGCCAATGTTGTGCTTGTACCTAAGAAATGTGGGAGGGTAAGATTGTGTATGGTTTTTAGGGATTTGAACAAATCTTGCCCTAAGGATGACTTCCCTTTTCCTCATATAGATGTCTTAGTGGATAATACCGCCGGAAGTGCCTTAATGTCTTTCATGGATGGTTTCTCGGGATACAATCAAATCAATATGGCTCCTAAGGATATGACCAAGACTATATTTACCATAGAATAGGGAATCTATTGTTACACCGTGATGCCATTTGGAATCAAGAATGCAAGTGCGACCTACCAAAGAATGGCTACAGCCTTGTTACATGATATGATGCACAATGAGGTAGAAGTGTATGTCGATGATATGATTATGAAATCCAAAGAGAGGCAGGGTCACATCGTTAACTTGAGGAAGTTCTTCAAAAGATCATGGAATATAGGCTGAGATTGAACCCACAGAAATGCACCTTTGGAGTAACCGCAGGGAAGTTGTTTTGTTTTTTGGTGAGTGCTAGAGGGATAGAGGGATAGAAATTGACCCATCAAAGATCAAAGCCATATTAAAAATGCCTCCACCCAAAAGCGAGAAGGAGATAAGGGGATTTTTGGGTTGATTACAGTAAATTAGCTGATTCATTGCCAAACTCACTTCCACTTGTGAACCCATCTTCAAGCTTCTAAGGAAGAATGAACCCCACGAGTGGAATGATGAATGTCAGAAAGATTTTGAGCTCATTAAGGAGTATATTCTCCATCCACCTATCTTGGTACCCTCGATGCATAGGAAACCACTACTCCTCTATCTCCCTATCACAGAAGATGCGGTTGGAAGTACCCTTGCACAAGAAAACGATGATAAGAATGAAAGAGTCATATACTATTTGAGCAAGAGGTTCCATGATTATGACTAGATACACCCCCATAGAAAAATCATACTTTGCTCTTATGTAGGCCGTACAAAAGTTGAGACATATCATCCTACCTTTCCACATATGGGTGGTAGCTCGGATGGACTCATTGAAGTACTTGTTTGAAAAGCCAGCTTTGAGTGGAAGACTATCGAGGTGGTTGATCCTATTAGCCGAATTCGATCTAAAGTATGTAGTAAGGAAAACTATCAAAGGGAGTATTGTATTAGATTTTTGTGCTGAGAACCCCATGGAAGGAGAGGATGGTAGAGAAGACTTTCCGGATAAGGATATTTTGGATATTAAGCTAGGGGCATGGAAGATGTATTTCAATGGAGTCGTGAACCAGTATGGAAATGGGATAAGAGTACTCTTGATCACTCCTGAAAGGTCTAACATACCTTTAGTAGTTAGGTTGAACTTTGAGGCAACCAATAACATGACAGAATATGAGGCTTGTATCGCCGGAATGGAAGCTCTCCAAGAATTAGGGGTGAAAGAGGCCAAGGTCTTTGGAGATTCGAGTTTGGTTATAGCTCAAGCACAAAGGTTGTGGAAAGTAAAGAAGGAGCACTTAAATCCTTATCAGCAATATCTAGAGGATTTGACCAAAACTTTTAACAAAATTAAGTACAAAATCATCCCTAGAGCAGGATTTGACCCAAAATTTTGACAAAATTAAGTACAAAATTATCCCTAGAGCTCAGAATCAGTTTGTAGATGTCTTGGCTACTTTAGCTTCAATGATTGAAATACCCAAAGGAGTATGGACACGACCCTTAGAAATTGAACAAAGTTATGGAATGGTACATAAAGAGAAGGCCGAAGCTTCAATCTTAGTTATATAAGAGGAAGAGATTCCTTGGTATTATGACATAATGAAATTCTTAGAATTTGGGGTATATCTAGATGGTGTTGATAAGAGAGAGCGTTGTTCGATTAGGATGATGGCAATGCAATACATCTTATGCAGAAGACAACTCCATAGGAGATCCTATGATGGTATATACCTTCGTTGTCTAAAGAAAGAAGAAGTCGAGAAAGTTATCGAAGAAATTCATCAAGGGATTTGTGGTCCTTATATGAATGGGAGAATGTTAGCCAAGAAGATCTTAAGGATAAGGTACTACGGAACACGATGGAGATTAGTTGTGTAGACTTTGTGAAGAGTCACCACGATTGTCAAACACATGCAAATTTGAATCACGTGCCACTTAGTGAGCTATACAGCATGACTTCTCATTGGCCTTTCTCAGTTTGGGGCATAGATGTGATTGGAAGGATAGCCCCTAAGGCCTCGAATGGACATAAATACATCCTAGTGTCAATTGACTACTTCACCAAGTGGGTGAAAGTGGCCTCTTACTCCATATTAAAAGTCAAGCATGTGGCTTGATTAATAGAGAATAATATCATTGTCAGTATGGGGTACCCCAAGAGATTATCTCTGACAATGGTTCGCACTTTGAGGGAGAGTTTATGACAATCATGGAACTATACGACATTAAACATCACAAGTCTTCACCATATTGACCACAGACCAATGGGGCCGTAGAAGCAACCAATAAGAACATCAAGAACATCCTAACCAAGATGGTAATGACATACAAAGATTGGGCCGAGAAGCTCCCATTTGCCTTATATGGTTACAAAAGTTCTATCTGTGCATTAACTGGGGTAACCCCCTACTTTTTGGTCTACGATAGTGAAGCGGTACTTCCCACTGAGGTGGAGATACAATCTTTAAGGGTACTAGCAGAAACCAAGGTCTTCGAGGAAGATTGGGTGAAACAGAGATGTGAGCAATTGATTTTGATAGATGAGAAAAGAGTTATGGCACAATACCATGCACAAGGTACTAAAAGATGATTGCTAGAGCATTTAACAAAAATGTGAGACCTAGAAACCTTAAGGAAGGGGACTTGGTTTTAAAAGTGCTTAAAGATGAAACTTTTGATCTAAAAGGAAGGATGAAGTCAAGATGGTCCGATCCTTTTATTATCAAGAAGATCATGTCAGGTGATGCTACAAGAATTACATATTTGGATGGGGAAGAGATGCTTCGCCCAATCAACATGGATAGGCTCCGAAGATACCACATTTGATAAGAAAAAAAGAAAAACCCTGCTAGGTTGAAAACCTAAAAAGGCGGCCTAAGCAAAAGTTAAGGGAAAAAGACCCCGCTAGGTTGAAAACCTGAAAGGGCGATCTAGGCAAAAGATAGGGGCAAAGACCATGGGCATGGTGAAAATTCCTTAAAGGACGTCATAGGCAAAAATTACATGGCATGGGAAAAAGAAAAGAAAAAAAAAATCGATAACAATAAGCAAAGATAATAAATTGGTGGTTCTCACGTTGTTTAAATTAAAAGATGATAAAAGTGTTTCTATACTGGATGTGGAACATTACAATCCTTTATTTAATTCATGAGAAAAGACATGAGAATTATAAAGTGCAAAAAAATAAAATTTGGGGCATATCAAGGTGGTCGGTCAGTCTTTCTTTCTTTTAATTAACTAGAAGTTTTTTACTCTTTCTTAGCTATGTGAACCTACTTCATGATAGCCCTAAGTCATTTCTTCCATCCTAAAGTTGGATGAAGCAATTGGAGCTTCCTATATGGCCATGTTTGGAAAAGGGGAAAAGAGAAGGAGAGAAGATGTGAGAGAAAGAAAAAGAGAGAAAAATAAAAAAATAAAAATGAGTTCAAAGACGATACAAGGAGCCTCGATGGGTTGAAAACCGAAGGGCAATCTATGCAAAAATTAGAGGAATCCCACTAGGTCGAGGACCTAGGCAAAATTTAGGGATTGAGAGAAAAGATTCATCCATTTTTCATGATATGGGAAGGTACAAGGGAGAGATTAAAGACACTAATCAGGGCACAATTTAAGCACAGAATTTCCCAGAATAACAAAATGGCACAAAGTTTCCATAAGTTTGTAATTTAAGTACATATCCCAAATCAAAGCATAAATGTAAAATGTGTTCTTAAAATACAACCTAATATCTCAAACCAAATATAAGTGCAAGCATGTATGCTAAAGAAGAAAAGTAAAAGTAACAAAAGAAAGAAAGTATGCCCTGCTATGCTGTGTTTGTCTTTGTGTCTGTCTGTCTACAGGATCATTGGAAGCACCTCTTCCTCAGCTGATGGCTTGGAGCTGACTTTGAACCTCCTACACCATCACCGTTATCATCATCATCCTCCTCATCATCCTTCTCCTCTTCCTCCTCATCATCCTCACCTCCATACAGCTGCTAAGAGTACTCGGTCAACTCCAGCTTGAAGTTTCCCGTAAGCGAGACGAGCTCCTCATGCTCTTGAACAGTAGGTTGAATTTTGAAGGAAAGGTTGTTAGAATAAGTATTCAAATGCAAGAATAGAAAGGAAAAAGAACAAGGATGAAAGAGAACTCATCGCCCGATGCCTTTAGGAAAGGGGTAGCCTATGACATTTGTGTTGCGCCCAACAGGACGCTTTCGAGCAAAGTCATCAGGGTTGTAAGCATAAACCAACCAAGGCAAGTGAGAAGGATCAATAATGGGACCGGTAGTAGGGCCCTCTGGGCACAAGTGTTTCATTTGAGTGTTACTAATGTACAAGAATGCAGATGATGACTGATTAAAGGAAAATAAGAGGAGCAAGAACACATACTGAAGGCATGAGACAAGTCCCACTAAACTCCTCATAATCTGACTTATCTATGACTTGATTAGTACAAGGAATGTTTGGCCCCCACTGGTTGTACTTCGCATCCATCATGGAACAAGGAGCAAGCATGAACATTGGAGGGTCCATAGGGACTCGAGGCATGTCCTCCCCCGCCAACTGGCAGCACACCCTTTCTGCCAAGTAGATTACCCTCAATCCACCACCCTCAAGGGGCTGAGAGAGACTAGAAGCAAGTATATTAGTTGCCTCCAAGCTCGGGTCTGCTACAGGGGTAGCTCTGACCTAAGGACTCCACATTATCTATAATAACACATGGGGTTAGAAAGAGAACTTAAGAACTATGCAAATAGTGAAAGTAATGTGTGCCTAACTTACATCCTTAAGAGAGAGCCTGTCAAGGTGAGCCACAAGCGAGGTGATCCTCCCCAAGTCTATCGCAGCTCCCCTAGCAATGAGACCATACTCAATGGCCCAGCACTAAAAGACATGACAGTTTGCAAAATTCAGAAATAGTAGTGTGCAAGACGACAGTTTGCAAAATGACAGTTTGCAGGAGGTTATGGTACGGTTTGCAAGATGAGCTTGGGTGCCATTGAAAGAGATAAGAGAGTTTGAGAGGGAAGTTGAGATTGAAGAAGAAGAAGATGAGAGTTAGATTGTGAAGGGAATGAGAGAGAGGGCAGAAGCTTTTGTAGAGAAAAAGAAAGAAGAGAAGTTGAAGAGATGAGGGAGATGAGGAGAATGAAAAAAAAAAAAAAAAAACAGTTGGTAACCATTGGAGAAAAATGAAGAGGCAGGAACACACCTGGTGGCTAAACTTTAGTCCTCCTCGCTAAACTACATGTAGTTTAGCAAAAAAAAAAAAAAATCCCCACGATGTTCCTAAGAAGCTGGAAGTGCAAAGAAAAATTCAAAAATACATCCAAAAAATGGCAAAAATATCCCCAGCAGATCAAAAGCATCCCTCAGTGGATCAAAAGCATCAAAATCATTTCCCAGCGAATCGAAACTATCAAAATATCCCCAATGGGTCGAAAGCATCAAACATCCCTCTGTGGACCTAAAATCATCATGGATACTGCTCCGTGAGTCAAGATCATCAACTAAATCCCAAGTAAATCTAGTATCATAGATGGATTCCCCCATGGGTCCAATGCACAGAAGTAGCTTCCTCGAAAGTTGCAAAGCAAAATTCCCCAATAGAATTTGGTAAAACCGCCTCGAGGGTGGAGTCAACATCAATCCTTAGTGATTTATGAGAAAGAAGAAGATAATCATTCCCCTAGTGGAAGGAAGTCCCCTAGCGAACAACACACCATCAAAAAGTCCCCAGTAAGCTACCTCCTTCTTAGTGAGCCATATACCATCAAGACTTCGTATTGAATTGGAATCATCACCTAAAGCACCTTTCAATAGAATCATACTCTCCAATGAGTCCTCCAACATCCCATGTGGATCTTTCATCGAAAAATAGTCAAGAAAGTCAGAATGCAGATTTTGAGCACATATCCTACGAGAATTGAACATGCAAGCATAGATCTTGTATAAGTCAGATTGGTGCATATATCCTCCGGGAATTGAATATATAGGCACCGATCCCATGTAACACAAATTTTGTGCACATATCCTATGGGAATTGAACATGCAAGCATGAAACCCCACACAAGTTAGAAAGTCAAAATGCATATCTTGTGCATATATCCTACGGGAATTGAATATGCAAGCACAGATCCTATACAAATCAGAAGTTGTGCACATATCCTTCGAGAGTTGAATATGCAGGTAAACTATACAAATTTTGCACACATATCTTACAGGAATTGAACATGCAGGCATGGTAGAAGAGGTAGAGATAAAGACAGAGACCAAGGTTAACCCAAAACAAGAGCCTCACCAGAACACGTAAAGATGGAGACAAAAGACGAATACCACCTGGAGAAGTTTAAGGCAAGAGCCCCAGATGGACACCACAAATATATATATATATATATATATATATATATATATATCCTTTTAAGCTTGTAAGAGCACCCTCATTTGTTTTTTTGAGCTCGTAAGAACACCCTTGTTTGATTTTTTTGAGCTCGTAAAAGCACCTTTGTTTTTCTTTTTAGTGAATCTAGGATAGTGAGTCATTCACCTTTTGCTTGTAATTGGCAAAACAGGTTTTGGGATAGTGAACCTATCGTTGCTCGTTTCCCAAGCAACAAAGGTGGGAATTCGAACATACGAAATCCCACACAACTCTTCGAAGTTGCACCCCGCCCCATGTACGCATGATGTGTCGTGTGTGTAGGTTGGGCCCGAGTTGTATGTTGAAACAAAATGTTTGTCTCTTATTCTTTTGATTCCATTAGCAAAGCTCACAAATCAAAAGAGAGGCATCTATAAACACTACATTTTGTACCCCTTACGACTCGAGTCCATATTCCCCAATAATGTTGAATTCTAAGACCCAATGTTGGTTTAAGGTCCAATCAGAAATTAAATTGACTTAAGAAGTGTTAAAATGAAAAATATAACTTTTAATGAGAAAATAAATCAATTTTTGAAAAATAAGACTAAAGGAAACCTTCACTATGCACATGCATGAATCAGCCTGCGCACACAACTTTCTGCATACGTACGCAGGCCCAATCTTGGGCACACATAGCGATTTCCAGAAAATATACAAGGCAAGTTTTCTACATTTATGTTGAGGTTTGGGACGAATCCCACATCATCTGGGGATCATTACAAACACCCTTTTTTTCACACTATAAGTAGTCTTACATCGTATATTTTCAAAACACAGAAATCCCATGGGAAAATACTAAGATTCACTAGAAATAGTGAATCAAAAAGGAAGTTTTTCACTAAACACCCTCAAGTCAATTTTTCTTTTGATTAATGTCTTTTCTGGCCTTGATATTGGAGTTTAAGATTACTAATCATTGTTTTATTCAAATTGTAAATAGATTTGATTGAGGGGAATGGTAAAAAATCAAGTTTGAAGAGCTTTTATTAGAGGTATTAAGTTTAAACCTTTCTTTTTCTTTTCTTTTCTTTTTTGCTCTTTAATCTTTACATTTGTCTTGCTCTTTTTGTTCTTATATGCTTTAATATGTTTGTCTAGCTTAGGTTTACATTTTTGTATATTTAAAATGCATGTTAGGGTGTTAGATTTAGTGTTTTAGGCTTGGTTATGTTTTTCGGGTTTTCTGGGCAAGAACTTGCACACGCATAATCTTGCCTACGCACGTAGGCTTGTTCTTGCACGCGCAAGCCTCTACCCAGAAACCCTAATTTTTATTTTGTTTGTTTTGCTTATGCTTTCACATGCCTATTTTGTTTAGCTTTCTTTTCCATGCTTTTATGCTTCCTAAGTCTCTATTTCACATGCTTGTTTGCTATCACATGTCAGAATTAGGGTTTATTTTGTGCTTTCCTTAGTTCAATGTATAAACATGCATTCACATGCTCATGCATAATGCCATATGTTCTGAGTTGCTGCAAGGTAAGTAAAGGTAAGTCGTGCATTCAAATGAACATGCATGGTTAGGTTTGATAATTGTGATCTTGATGTTTTGGATGATGACATGTTTTGTTTGGCTTTGTTTCTTCTTCTTTTCTTTTCTTTTTTCTTTTCTTTTTTTTTTTTAATCTTTAATGTTACATGCTTCTGCCTTGTTTAGTGATGATATGCCATGACTAGATGAATGCTAGGATGATGTGATGAGATATGTTATGATTTGGGAAGAAGCATGTTTAGATGTATGATGATTAGTGCTTGTGATATGATGAGATGCTATGCTAGATGAATGTTAGGACCTTTGATATGTGATGCCATGATTAGATGTATGGTAGGCTTTGTTCGTGAGCATGATAGATGTATGGCTAGAGATTTTTGATGCCATGTTAATTGTTAGATATATGTTAGTGTGTGTGAGAGTTAGAATAACAATATTGAGTGTGCCTTTAATAGGGTTAAGACATAAGACACAATGATGGGAAGCCAACCTTAGGGTTGGGCGGTTTTGGGAAGGTGTGTTTTAGGTGCCTAACACCTTTCTAAAACCGTACCTTAACTTTGAAACCATATCTTTGGTAGTAAGATCAAAAAGTCCTTCCTCCAAAGGACACTATATATATGGTTCCTAGACCATTGCAAAAACTAGGTGGCGACACCTTCGACCCTTGTGGCCATATGTATGTTTTTGAACTAATGGTGGAAGGGGGTATTTATACTAGGAGTGAGGGAGTTAGGGTTATGTCTCCAAGAAATGTGGGATTCCTAGAAATTTAAGTTTTATGAAGGAGAAAAAACACAAGAACCAAAGTCAACTTGTACAGGGAGCAAGCCGAACTGAAAAGGAAAGAGGATCTAAGGGATCTAATCCTAGTGTTGATTGACTCTTGGCTCCAGATCTTTTTCTTTTTCATTGTATGTTTCTATTTTCAATTTAAATATGATTTACTTCAAATTTTGACTTCCTTTTCTAATTTTCTTGGTCCTCAAATTCAGCAAATTAATTCCCAAAAAGGTTTAATTAATTAATTACTTGTCTAATTAACCAATTTTTACATATTTTATCAGGAATTAATAAATTTCTTGACTCGGATTAAATTTAGTGCGTGCAATCTCACCATAAATTGCACCCTCAACCTATAGGATTATTACACATCATTTAATTTAAATTACTAAAAATAGACCAATTAAAATTCAACGATCATATCTATCTTTAAAAAAAAAAAAAAAAAGAATTAAGAGATCATAATCACTTATGGTTAAAATCTGATTTATGCAAGTGCACCTTACCGTTAAAACTTGTTTCTTTGATATCTTTTAATTTGATGACCCAATTAATACTCATGAACTGTTGTTTTGATTGTTATGACCTTAAGATTTATTTTATAAAAAATGTTTGGAGATCAAACGGCCAAAATCACAGTCTTGCTTTAGGAATGCAAGATGGTGATGATATGCAATGCAATGCAAGTGAGGTTAAATGGGAGTTACAAAATAAGGTGTTTACAACCCTCTTGTCCAAATAAAATATTTTATTATTTTATGTTTTCAGTCACTAAGTATGTGCATGGCAGTTTTTACTGAACAATATATCTATTCGCTAATGTACATATTCATAGTCACTCAATCATAAAACAACTTTTGACTAAGAAGCATCCCAGAGAAAATCTCTTTGTGCACACATATGCGTAGAGTCAAAGAGAGAAAAAGAGGCGTAGTTTAGTTTGCTGAGCATGGATATTGCAGTGCTTCTTCTCTATGATGGTGATCATTTTATCTTAGGAGGCAGACGTCTACAAGTCTCTAAGCACCAATGAATGTGTGAGGGGCAAAATCTACTATAAAAAGATTGTGTCAAAAACAGAACTTAATCAATTCTACATCATTCATTCTTCACGCATCTAGATTATTTTACAGATTTCATCTTATATATAGGGTCTGTTTGGATTGAACTTATTGTTGCTGAAACTGAAAACTAAAAACATTGTAGCAAAATAATTTAAAAATGTGTGAATAGTACCGTGAGATCCATTTTTAATATTTTTAAATGCATAAACAGTGACACTACAGTACATAAACAGTACTGCTACAGTAAAAATTGTCTCCCGCACAGTACATCCATGTGATTGTACTGTTCATGCACCGGGAGAAAAAAAAAAATCTGAAAACATGAAACTTGTAAACGCAGACACTGAAACCAAACGGCATCATAGAATCTATTTATAGAGCAAATTAATCGTATGATACAAAGGAACCACACCCATCAAGACAAGGAGTTCAAAAATTGGCAATAATATCAAATATCTATATATATATATATATATATGGCAAAATTTCTTTCTCAGGCTGTGTGTGCAGTATATACAAACATGTATTAAAAATTTTCAGTTCTGTTCAACTACATGCAATAGGTATCAAAATTTGAAAATTATTCTTCATAGAAGAAGTCAGACTGCTAGTCTTCGAACTTTGTCAAATTGTGAATATTATACAACGTAGTTGAAGGCAGTAAGCTACGTCGAAAGAGGTCTTCTAGAGTTTGGATACAAGGAAAGGTCATTACATATAATCTTTGAAAAATACAACTAAAACCAAATAATCATGACTTGGCTTTTTATTCGAGCAACAAGCAAAAATGAAAGATATATGAAAAATAAAAGAAAATTAAAACTTCAACAGCTAACAAGGAGTGCACAAATTGGCAGTATATATATCTCTAGGTATATGTCCCCCATCTCTAGGTATCCAACTTCTACCTTTGGTAACATAAACTTCCTTAACTGTAGAAGGATAGAGCTAATAGTGTGAAACAAAAGAACCACAACCATCACGACAAGGCGTGCACAAATTGGCGGCACAATAATATTATACATACATCGTAAACTTTCATTTTTAGACAATTGTGTAGTGCAGACAGATTTTTATAAAAAAATTTCGATTGTGTTATTATGCTTTGCCTTGTAAATTTTCAGTTTTATTCAACTACATGCAATAGATATAAAAATTTTAAAATCATTCTTCATAGATGAAGAAGTTGATAGGGCACAAACTGAATGACCCATTGTGATTAAACCAATTAATTTATTAGCCAACTTATTAATTAATCAATTTATCATGCAAACGCATGGAAGCACAAACAAATCACCAAAAACTAAATATGCAGCAGAAATTAAAAGACATGGTGATTTGTTTACGAATGGGAAAAACCCTTGCGGCAAAAATCCCACCGGGTGATTTTTAGGTCACCACTTCCGAAACTCCACTATTATCAAATCAAGCGGTTACAAGTAAAGGAATCCCAAGTACCTTACTAACTTACAGTTGAACCCTTACCCCAATACCAAATTGGATTTGATCTGTAGTGACAGTTTCCCCTTTTGATGCACGGCTCCCAAGTACGTGACTAACCAATGCGCGGATCCTAGTACGAGACTTCAAACACCAACTTAGAAGGAGAGGTTGGCTACAAAGTTTTTCAGTTCATCCTACACGATGAAGATTATGAAGATGCTTAGTCACAAAACCCTTTGGTGCAAATACACAGCAACTTCTTCAGAGAAGATGAACTAGGTCAAGAACTTCGTCTTTGATCACAAATTACTTGAACAGAGTTTGCTCAATGCTTGTGCAACTTGTGTACAGTTTGACGGCTCTTAAAACAATCCTTTTATATGTTTAGGGTTATGAGAAAAGAAGGCCCAAAAGCATATTCACAGATCGCAAGAAATCAAATCAAAAAATCTGATTTTATAAATCTCAACAGATAGTAGGTGTCGAGGAGCTATCGAGCAGGTATCGAGCTTTAATGATTTTGCACTTCAGCTTGTTTTTCTTGGACAGACTTGATGACTTCGACACTTGATCTTGAAACCTTGTTTCTTGAAATATTAAAAACACTTAGAACTACCCAATTACAAGTAGAGCGCGTTTTGTCAAAGGATTAGCCAATTTACATAAATAAGTGACATATGTTCTTAACAAGTGAAAACACATATGTCCTAACAGAAGTCAACTGTCAGACTTTGAACTTTGTCAAAATTTTCAGGATTATACAGTGTAGTACTAGTGGAAGATAGTGAACTACGCCGAAAGAGGTCTTTTGGAGTTTGGAAATAAGGAAAGGTGACGAAAAAATGAGGGTAAAGAATATATAGTAAGTTCCAATAACAATAACAATATATAATTGCCTGAATCTTTTGCACACTCTATCACCACTCTTTGTTAAATTAAGAGAATATTTTATACATTAATATCCCTGCATCATTGCATAATATCTTTGTAAAGTACAACTGAAAACAAATAATCATAATTTGTAACTATTATTTGAACTACAAGCACAAAGGAAAAATATATGGAAAATAAGAGAAAATTAAAATTTCAACCACTAATAGATTAATTTGTTGTCCAGGTATCCAACTTGTTCCTTTGGTAAGATGAACTTTCTTATCTTCCTTACAAGCCAAAGTGTAGAGCAAATTATGTGGTACAAAACTACCAGAACTATCAGGACAAAGAGTGCACATACTGGTGGCATAACAATTATATTATAAACTAGTCATTAACTCACGCGATGCATGAGATAGTTAAATAAAAATTATATATAATTATTTTACTTGAAGGTATAATGACTCAAAATGCATAAAAATAAAAATAAGTAATTTAGTTCAAGAAAAATTTCAAATTAATGTATCTAACTATACATGCTTGGAGAGGCGCTTAAATTGTTAGAAGAACAAAATAACAACTATATACAATAGATATCAAAATTTTAAAATTATTCATAAATGAAGAAGTCAGTTTGCCAGACTTTGAACTTCGTCAAAATTGTGAGGATTATACAATGTAGTGGAAGACAATAAACCATGCTAAAAGAGGTTATCTGGAGTTTAATTACAAGGAAAGGTCAAGACGAAATGAGAGTAGAGAAAGTACAGTAAAATGCTATAACAATAACAATAACAATTTGCCTGAACCCTTGCACACTCCATCCCCACTCTTTGTTAAAGTAGAAGATGATTTTATTAATTAATAACCCTACATCATTACATAAATTTTTTTGTAAAATACAAAATAAAAACAAATAATCAAGATTTGAGTTTTTATTCAAACAACGAGCACAAAAGAAAGATATATGGAAATTAAAAGAAAAATAAACTTTCAACCACTATTAGATCTGTTGTCCTCCATCTCTAGGTTTCCAACTTGTTCCTTTGAGATGAACTTTCGTATCTTTCTTACTAGCCAAATAACGAATCTCGTAAAGAGGTAGATAACTACTTAAACTATTGATAAGAAGTGCACAGCATAATAATAATATTATAAACTAGTCACTAACACACATGATTTACGAGATAGTTAATAAAACATACATATAATTATTTTAATTAAAGGTACAATGACCTAAAAATAAATCAAAATAAGTAATTTAGTTCAAAAAAAATTTCAAATACATGTAAACAATAAATGCTTAGAGAGGTTCTCAAATTGTTGGAAGAACATAATAACAAATACATGCAATAGGTATCAAAATTTTAAAATTATTTCTCAAAGATGAAGAGGTTAGTCTACCAGACTTCAAACTTTGTCAAAATTTTAAAATTAAACAATGTAGTGGAACACAATAAACTATGCCTAAAGAGGTTGTAAGGTTGAAATTTATCAACCATCTTGTTGGCTTTATTCTGTGCCAATTTGCTTATAATTTAGCACTTAGTAACCCTGTATTTAGGTGGGATTATTGTAAGGGTAGTGTGTGAGAAGAGGTGAAGAAAAGCTCGAGTATATGCAAGAAAGCAGGGTTTTGCAGCTAGGACTCGCGGGTGACTTGCGACTGGCAAGCCGCCAACTGCAGGCACATGAGATGCACACATGGGGAGCTGAAGGGTCATGCCAGCGGTCACACTATAGAACAAAAGTCCCAGGCTGGCCAGGTCATTACGTCGCGACTTGAACTCGCGACTTGGACAAGCCGCGAGGTCAAACCGCCAATCAGCCCTGTTTGGCAAAAACTATTTCTTCATATTCCAAACACACACCACTATATATAGACCCTTATACCCACTAAATTGTGAGAACTTCCAGAGAGAATTTTGTGAGAGAAACCTTAGAGAAAAACAAGATTGCCTCATCCCCAATCTTTACCTTAGAGATTCTACAAATTCCTCTACTCTCTTCCTCTCCATTGTCACATCCTTGAGAGGTCATTGACCAAATCCTTATCTCATCACACCTACTTCTGTGAGAAGGTTCATTTGGTGCTAAGGGAAGCAGTTTGGAAGGAACCAATATATATTGGTTGATGCTATGGTCTAGTAGCGGAATCCGGGAAGCTAAAGAAGAAATAGGTTCAGCGTAACCTCGTTGAAGCAAGAAGCTTGGAGGGCTTAGGTACTTGGGTAGATTAGGCTTGGAGGGTATTCTACTGTTCATGTATCCCAACTACATTCTTTAGTGGATTATTTGACCGCTTGGAAGGCGGCGGAGAGGTTTTACGCTGAGGACTTCGGTTTTCTCTTCAATAACACATCATGTGTTGTCCGTGTGTTTGCATCTTCCTTCCATTTATCTTTGCCTTATATTTACTATTGTGGATGTGTTTATATTTGGCATAGATTAGTTATCAATTCTATGATTGGCTTATGTTCATGGTCCGCACATTAATTGTTTGATTATAAGCTTGAATTGATATTTTATTATTTGGGGTCTAAACGTTCAAGAGTGTTTTAGACACATATTGAACTTTCAGAGGTCTTCAGGAGTTTAGATGCAAGGAAAGATCACAAAGAAATGCGTGTAAAGAAAATATAGTAAGACCCAATAAGGCGGCAGTAACAATAACAACGACAATTTAAATTGGCTGAATCCTTGCACACTCCATCATTACTCTTTGCGAAGTAAGAGAAGATTTTATTCATTAATATCCCACATCATTACATATAATCATGATTTTTGAATTTTTATTCAAACAACAAGCACAAAGTAAAGATATATGGAAAATAAAAGAAAATAAAAAGTTCAACTGCTATTATATAGGCTGTCCTCAATCTCTAGTTATCCAACTTGTTCCTTTGGTAAGATCATAAGATGAACTTTATATATTTCTTACCAGGCAAAGGATAGAGCGAATTGTTAGAACCACACCCAACACGACAAGGAGTGCACAAATTGGCAGCATAACAATAATATTATTAATACATGGCCGACTTTCTTTTTTTTAGGTTGTGTTTACAATGTAGACAAATTTGTATAAAATTTTCAATTTTGTTATCATTCTTTGCCTTGTAAATTTTTAGTTCTGTTCAACTACAAGCAATAGGTATCAAAATTTTAAAATTATTCTTTATAGATGAAGAAGTGAAATTGCCAAACTTCAAACTTTGTCAAAAATTGTGAGGTCTAGTTTGGAGTCTTTGGACACAAGAAAGTAAAGATTAACCTGCTAGAAAACTAGGCTAAACAGTAGTTATTTTATGCATTCTCTGTCTGGATTTCAGATTTTTGCCTTTTAAATTATTGTCTTTGTAAGGTTGAATTTAATCAACCATCTTGTTGGCTTTATTCCGTGCCAAATTTGCTTGTATTTTAGCATTTAGTAACCCTGTATTTAGGTGGAAATCTTGTAAGGGTAGTGAGTGAGAGAGTGTGAAGAAATGCTCAAGATTGTGCAAAGAAATAGGGACTCACGACTAGATCTCGCGGGTGGTTTGCGGCTTGCAAGTTGCCAAAAGTTGCACACGTGCCAAGCATGCCAAAAGCTGAAGAGTCACGCCAGCTGTTGCACTACAGGACAAAAGTCCCAGGCTGGCCAGGTCATTAACTCTCAGCTTGAACTCGCGACTCAACCCAGTCGCGAGGTCAAGTCGCCAGAACACCCTGTTTTGAAAAACTTGACATTTCACATTCCATTCTCACCCTAATATAAATACCCCTCATTCCCACGAAATGTAAAGAGCTTCCAGAGAGAATTTTGAGAGAGAAACCCTAGAGAAAAACAAGATTGCCTCATCCACAATCTTCACCTAAGAAACTCTTCAAATTCCTTTACTTTCTTCCTCTCTATTGATACATCCTTGAGAGGTTCTTAACCAAATCATTTTCTCACCATACCCATGACTGTGAGAAGGTTCTTTTGGTGCTAAGGGAAGCAGTTTGGAAGGGACTAATGATTATTAGTTGATGCTATGGTTTATAACGGAATCTGGTAAGTTAGAAAAGAAAAAGGTTCGGCGCAACCTTGTTGGAGCAAGAAGCTTGGAGGGCTTAGGTACCTAGGTAGATTAGGCTTGGAGGTTCTATTGCTGTTCATGTATCCCAACTACATTTTCTAGTGGATTATTGACCATTTAGAAAGCGGCGGAGAGGTTTTTCGCCGAGGGCTTCGGTTTCCTCTTCGATAACACATCATGTGTTGTCCTTGTGTTTGCATCTCTCTTCCCTTTATCTTTACCATTTAATTACTACTGTGTTTGTGATTATTTATGTTTTAGATTGTTTATCAATTCTGTTATAAGCTTATTATCATTTTTCGCACATACATTGTATGATATAAAGCTTGAATTGGTAATTTATTATTTAGGGGTCTAAACGTTCATAGTGCTTTTAACGCTATTTGAACTTTCAGTCTTCTAGTTAAATTTTTTAGTTTTTGGCCTGAATGTGCTTTAACATGTGTTCATTGGTCTCCTTGAAGCTCCGCTTAAACTCAGGCAACAACCTAGCTAGCATCAGCATTGTAATGAGCAATTGCTTTGTCTTACTTAGGGTGTAAACTATCCTCTCTCTCTCTCTCTCTCTCTCTCTCTCTCTCTCTCTCTCTCTCTCTCTCTCTCTCATTTTTAATTTATGATTATTTTAGATTTTATTTTTAGTTTTTTTTAAGGTTGAAGAATAATTGGTTCAATCGTAATGACTTGACCCCTTTGTGCCTTGACTGGGTTTTGGTAAGCGATGCCTCTTCTTTTACGCTCTAGCTTATACAAAATAGTTGGGTTTAAGTTTAACACTTAGGGCATGTTTGGTTTAGAGGAGTTTTGAGTGATATGATCCAATACTCATAACTGAGTTATCAAAACACATGAGACCCACACAAACTTTTTTGTTTGGCTTGATTTTCACATTGTGTTTTCATCACTCAAAACTCACAAATTTTGAGTTATAGTGATGGAAACACAAAATAAGAAATAAGTGTTTTCAGTTTTTGAGAATTGAGTTTCAGTGGCATTTTTGTGAAATTAAGCAAAGAATAGGACCCATTCGTATGACTTGTCCCATCAAGTAACGTCTCTCTCCAATCTGCTCTTCTCTGTCACTTCTCCTTCTTCATTTTTTTTTTCTTTTACCCAGAGCTCTCTCTTCTCACTGAGAGAGAGAGAGCTAAACCAAATCTTACAGAGCTCTCTCTGTGATCGAAAGCTTCGTCGGCAACAAGGGATTCAAGAAACAACGTCAAACTAAGCCTAGGCCGGATCATGAGACAGGTGGGTTGGAGCTCCATTTTTTGGCTTCGGTTTTTTTTGCTTTGTGTTGTTCTTCTTCTTCAGCAATGTAGGATTTGGTTGTGGGTTTTCTATGCATTCTTTTAGGAGAAGTAAAGAAGAAGATGGGCTTCTACAAAGAATTAATGAGACGCGAGTAGCAACAATAGGCAACACCAGTGGTGGGGTCCATAGTTTTGGGGAAAAGTTGTAGAGATATGTAACTAAGAACTGAGTCCAAATATGTGTTTTGCAATTTTTGAGTGAAGGTCAGGTTTGAGTAGGGAGTTATGAGTTTTGATTTTGAGTTATGAGTTTCGATTTTAAGTTTTGGGTTTTCAAAACTAAGTTATGAAAACTGAGTTTTGAGTAGGCAGATTTTTCACTTTTGATTATGTACTTAAATTGGATCTTTGTAGGTTGTAGCTATGGTTTTTAGCTGCGTTTACGAAAAACGCGGCTATAGCTGATCTATAGCTGCGTTTTTAAGAAACGCGGCTACAACCTTAAGATATAGCTGCGTTTTTAAAAAACGCGGCTATAGTTAACCTATAGCTGCAATTTTTAAAACGCGGCTATAGCTCCAGCTGAATAATTTTTTTTTAAGGGGGACCTATAGTTGCGTTTTCTAAAAAAACACGGCTATAACTAACCTATAGCCGCGTTTTAAAATGCAACTATAGGTCCAACCGAATAATTTTTTTAAAAGGAGGACCTACAGCTGCATTTTTTAAAAACGCGGCTATAGGTCCAGCTGAATAATTTTTTTAAAGAAGGACCTATTGCTGCATTTTAAAAGCGTGGCTATAGGTCCAATCAAACAAAATTTTTTTAAGGGTGACCTAGCTATGGCCGCGTTTTTCAAAAACGCGGCTATAGGTTGAACTATATAAATATGTAACTAAAAGGGTGACCTATAGCCGCGTTTTTTAAAAATGTGGCTATATGTAACACCCAATTATTTTATTTTTCCTTCAGCTTCCCACGTACACCCCTTTTCTCACCTACATCCCCACTTTCCCCACCTACCCCCACTTTCATCTTTTCTTTCTTTTCTCTTTCTTTCTTTTTTCTTTCTTCATTCTTCATCCATTCCTGCGTAACTCTTCAGGTTCTTCTTTCTTTCCTTCTTCTTCTTCCTTTTTTTTTTTTTTCCTTCCTTCTTCACATCTAGGTAACTTTTTTTTTTCTTTGTTTCTTTGGTGTTGCTACTTCTTCTTCCTTTTTTTGCTCCTTTCTTCTGCAAATCACACTAGGTTCTTCTTTCTTTTCTTTTCTTTTTTCTTTTTTTTTTTTTTTCCTTCCTTCTTCACTCCAGCAAAACTCTTTTTCTTTTCTTTTTTTTCTTTCTTTCTTTGCAGCTACCTTTTTTTTTTCTTTCTTTCTTTTTTTCTTCATCTCAAGCACACTGATTTGTCTATAGATCTAGTTTTAATTTATTTTTTTTTTGGTTATTTTATGTTTAGTTAGTAAGAAAATGGAGGAGATGATGAAAATTTTGTGTTCCTTGAATGGAATTAGTGTTAGATTTGGGTTGGTTTTGATGAATGAGAGGAGATTCATGGGTTTGTGTTCTTATATTTTGGAGCACTTTGTGTTTGATTTTGAATTTTCTGGGTGTGTTTGTATTGTGAGTATGTTGTGTTTGATTTTGAATTTTCTGGGTGTATTAGTATTGTGAGTATGTTGTGTTTGATTTTGAATTTTCTGGGTTTGTGTTTGATTTTGAATTTTTTGGATTTGTGTTTAATTTTGAATTTTCTGGGGGGGAAAAAAAACCAAGAATAAAAAAAAAAAATAAAAAAAAAATAAAAAAAACTATAGCCGCATTTTTAAAAATGCAGCTATAGGTTTGCAAACGCAGCTCAAAGCTCAACCTATAGCCGTGGTTAAAAAACGTGGCTATATCCTATAGATGCATTTTTGGGGTCTATTGCCACATTTTTGAAACGCGACTATAGCCCCTGTTTTTTGTAGTGACTATCAAACACTAATGGTTTTTTTTTTTTTTTTTTTTTTTTTTTTTTTTTTTTGTGGATATAATTACAATATGCTATTAACCATGCAACTTGAATCCTTTCCCTCCGAAACTCTCAAGCACTATGTGTATGTGGAGGTGTCAATTCAACTATAGGGCCCTTGGCATGAAACATTGATATTGAGGTGGATAGAGATCTTATTTATGTTATAATTTGTAAGTTTGTAATAATACCATAGTATTACTAATTAATGAGTCCCACACTTACTTCAAAATGACTTTGCTTCCTCTGCATTTTATATTTTTACCCTTCTCAGTTCTAACTGTAAATAAAGATTGAAAATAGTGGGTTCCACAAATTTTTTTTTTTTTTTTTATACATGTTAGACTTTATACGAAGTATTTAAAATTTTCTCAAAGTTTTGTAATTTAATTAACATTTTTTTGGTGTTTTCAAACCTAGATATCTAGGTTTCAAATTCTCCATTCCTTCAATGTAACTATGAAATTATAAATAAATAAATAAAATTTCAAGAATTTTCAAAATCATTCAAGACAATGAGGCACTTATATATACAACTTTATAGGTATATTTATATATTTTTAACACTCTTATATTAATTTATTTTGAGAGATCAAATTTTAGGCGTCATACTTTACTGCATCAACTACTTGATAGTCTCTTCTTTTTCTTTTTTTCTTTTTCTTTTTTTCTATTTTTTCTAAATAGTCTTGATTGATGTAAAAAATAATAATTTAAAAAAAAAAAAAAAAAAAAAAAAAAAAAAAAAAAAAAGAGGGAAAGAAGTTGTTTTTCTTGTGGTGATGGATGTCTTAATGCTGGCAGCTGACTTACTCAAACAACGTGCAAAAATGTGATACTTTTACACAGCTACGTTACGCAAGTCAAAAGGAGAGATGCAGATGCTTGTACCTTTCACCAACTTTTTTCTTTTCTTTGATGAATACATACCTTTCACTAACTTACCAAGTGCCTAATCCATTCTCGACGTCACCTACTTGCCTTTTTTAGAAAAAGGTGAGTACGTGATCTCAAACTAAAATCATATATATATATATATAATTATAGATAGATCCAATCCCATTGACTGAACATTTGGCAAACTTATGGTAATATATACACACACTAAGTGCCCGATTGTTTGGGCGTTTTGAGTCCAAAAGTTGGCTTTTTAGAAAAGTCAGCCCAACTTCAGCGTTTGGTGATTATAAAATGCAACTTTTTGACAAAAGTTGCGTTTTATATTTGTGAAGGAAATGCGCGTTTCAGTTATGGACATTTTCAGTCCATTTTGTAAAAACTGGACTGGACGTTTGATATATATATCCGTTGGGTGAGTTCAATTACCAAATTACCCTTCATCAGTTCTCAATTCTCACGCCGGTCTGCCCTCACCGTGCTACTACAAACACAGCACCACCCAACTATCACCGGTCTACCACCACAATCAACAAAACCCATTTCAAACCCAACTCAAAATTTAACCCATTAACTAAAAACCCATAACCCAAACCCAAAATCAAAATCAAATACAAACCCAATGTTTCAATCATCATCATCATCATCTTCTGTCTTCCTTTCGACTTTCGAATTGTCAAAAAAAAAAAAAAAAAAAAAAAAAAAAAAAAAAAAAAAAAGAGCTCAGCGGTGGAACGTTCTGGAGGTGAAGTGAAAGAGAAAAAGGGGAAAGAAAGAAGATAAAATGAAAAGTAAAGTGGAATGTTCTGGAGGGGAAAAAGGGGAAAGAAGGGTACGTGTGTGGAGGTGTGTGCAGGAGAAAAAAGAGGGAAAAGAAAAAAAAAATAAAGAGAAGGGTATGTGTGTGGAGGTGTGTGGAGGAGAAAAAAGAGGGGAAAAAAAAAAAGGAAACAAAAATGAAAGAAAGAAATGTTATCACAATATTTTCACAATTTTTTTCACAATAAATTTTAAAGAGTAGGTTATTATTAGCTAATATTGGTGAGAAAAAAATAATTTTTTTAGAAAGAGAAAAAAATAATTTAGTAGTACGTTAAAATTAAAATCAGTATCAATTTTATCACAATATTTTCACAATACTTTCACAATAAACCTTAAAGGGTAGGTTATTATTAGCTCATATTAGTAAGAAAAAATAATTTTTTTAGAAAGAGAAAAAAGTAATAGTACATTTAAATTAAAATCAGTATCAATTATCACAATAATTTCAAAATACTTTCACAATAAATCTTAAGTGGTAAGTTATTATTAGCTAATATTGATGAGAAAAAAATAATTTTTTTAGAAAGAGAAAAATTGATTTAAGTATATGAAGTAGTTGATTTAAGTATGAAATAAACTCACATCCAAAAAAAGAAAAAAGAAAGAAATAAACTCCCTTATATATACATTGTCCTTTTTGGTAATTTATCCCTCAAATTACAACTTTTATAAGTGCTAGCCAAACACTCAACTTTTTCAAAAAACACTTTTTAACAGTTTTTACTAAACACTCAGCTTTTTGAAACTCAGCTTTTTCATTATGCACTTTTTGAAAACTCAACTTTTTCAAAAAGCCCAACTTCAAAAGCTGAACCAAACTCACCCTAAGGGAGTCAATCTTGTACCGATTTGACCAATAGAACAATATATTTTGGTACCGGTTAATACTAGTGTATCATTTCAGGTTTACCGTTATGTTATTTTATATATATATATATATATATATATATTATTACAAATATTACAGATTACCATAAAACATTACCTCAATTTAGAACAAATTATTCATGATTTTAGACTTAAGCATCAATTAAAAGAAAGAAAAAAACAATATATATATATATATATATTTAAAAAAAAAAGCTTAATTGTTTATTGCATACTAAGAAAACAAAAAATACTAATAAGTTAATGCAAATAAATTACCATTCTATCTTTACAAAAATTCAAAAATTATAAAACAAAAATCTATACCGGCCGGTAATGCCCGACATCGGCCGATATTTAAACCGGTACGAAATGTTGATGTTTCGATACAAGTATATGTACCAGTACGGTACATACCAACAAGTACGGTATCAACCACCTTGATATACACACTTGTATGCATTACTATTTTGAAGTTCTTAATCAATAGCATTATTATTGATTTTGTGTTTTACGGCATATTGCTAAAAACATGAGTGTGTTCATGCACCTTGGTCCTTGTTTCTGGTGCATCAGGATCTGCATGGAAATTATAGATATATATCTTCCTCATCATTTTTCCCCCTTTTCTAATTGTGAGCAAAAATGACTCTGAAATTGTTACATTTTTTTTTTTTGAAGTGGAAGAAAGGTATAATCCTAATAAAAAAAGTAATTTAATATTATTTAGTACAATGAAATCTTATATGTAGATGGTGTTGAAGGTAAAAGAGATTCTGTGGAGACCGTGACATTGAAAAGCATGAACATAAAATTACTAGGCTAGCTAGAACTATAAGCTTTGAAGTTATGGCTCGCTGGAGTCTCCCTGCACTCTGACAGGGCCCCGAATCCAGTGGGTATGGTACTATTATAGTCAGACCCAGGTAGGATTGTCTTGTTGGTTGCCCCACCTACCCACTCTTCGTTCATCCACAAAAAAAAAAAAAAAAAAAAAAAAAAAAAAAAACATTGATACCATGTTGAGAAAATATAGACAAAGAAAGTGACGCAAGAGAAAGAGAAAGTGAGTGACAAAATAGTACGTATATTTCTGTGTTTGAAATTGTACAAAAGAATGCCTTTTATACAAGTATATATGAGTGTAGTATAAGCAATATGTGTGCACAACAAGTAATGTATTGTACATTTATCAAAGAAAAAAATGTAATGTATTGTACAAGTACTAGACCTGAGCCGGTTGGGCTGGCCGGCTAGGCTAATATATATTATATACAGTAACATTCTCATACAAGGTTATGAGAAGACTCTAAGAAAAACATATCGAGAGTTTTTACAAGAGTAGTAATTATATCTGGCTGAAAGATATCCACGTATGTAAGAGTTTTTAAGTTTGTTTTTATATATAGCAATGATTAGGGGTGTTCGCAATGCGATGCGGTGTGGTTTTGAACCATTTTTAGCACCGCATTTTGCGGAAAACCATAATTGCATTGCACTTTATTTTTACAAACACATGTGCGGTGTGGTGCGGTTTATAATTTAGCGAAAATCATAACCACACCACACCTCATTTTTGTGGTCACATGTGCAATGTTATGTATAAGATGCGGTTTGAACGGTATGAAGTCAGTATATTTTTCAAATTTTGGGCTTTTCCTATCCAACCCAAAACTATTTTTTTTCCCTTTGTTTTTAACCAAGTTTTAAACTATTGAGCTAGTTTTTCTTTATTTTGGGTTGGCTTTCCTAGTCAACACTTGATAAGATTACCAAACTTTTTTTTTTTTTTGAAAATTAGGGTTATTAAACTATTAAAAATATATTTAATATTAAAAATAAATAAATATATTAATATATAGAGAGGGTACGGTGCAGTGCAGTTTGTGCGGTTTTCTTATTATAAACTGCAAACTGTACGGTACCATGCGGTGCGGTACATTATTACTTGCAGTGCGGTGCGGTTATGCTATTTTGCGGGCGGTTTTGGTGCGGTTTGTGTGGTTTATGCGGTTTGGTGAACACCCCTAGCTATGATTTTTGTTATTTCATATTATTAATAGGGAAAATACTAAAGCCACTAATTATTTTACAACTACTCATGTGGTAGATAGTTATTGGTAAGTAAAAATGTAATATTAGTGGTGAGTACAGATGAAGACTAGTAAGAATTTGTTATATCAATAGTTTATAAAAATATTGTAAAATAATTTATGGACATAATATTAGAGTTTTTGTTTTTGACTGTGAATTTAGGTATAGGAATTGATCAACTTCATTAAATATTATAGTTTTCTGTGAAAATTTCTATTTATTATTGAGAAATACATTTTAGGCTGAAACCAAATTTCAAAGATATACATCCCACCAATCACGACTTGAACAATATATATAACTTTCATCATTTGTTCAATCCAAAATCTGCATGAAATGCGGGGCATACAATAATTGGAATGTGTAAACTACATTTGAAAGGAATTAATAAAAACAGAACTGATAATTAATTTTCTAAAGTTGAGTGCCATTAAGCCTAAAATCAATGGAAAAATATATGGATCAATCTGAACAGATATGAAAGAACGTGCGGCATTTTCCCTTCAATTTGGTGTTTTGATGTTGAATTCCGACAATATGGACTTTATTTATTTTGTTAGCTAGTTATGTTTTTGTTAGGCCAAAGATTCCAAATATCAGGAACTTAGAATTTTGGTATGTATTCCCTCTTCTCTAATCAGTGTGCGGGTTAGTCAGTCAAAAAAAAAAAAAAGAATTTTGGTATGAAATTGTTACGGTGTCGGTGTGTGCCAACCTTTCATTGACCAAATGACTAAAATTTTCATGCAAGATCTAGATGCATCATGCATGCTTTTAGTATTATTCAAAAATTGAACATTTTGCATGACACAATTTCTTCCCTTCTTTATATATATATATATATATATATAGGGCATATGTTGGCCAAAATGGACATTTGTCCCTTTTGCCCAAAACAAACAAGTAGCAAAATACACCTGTTTTGAAACTCTATTTTTAAAAAAGTCGATATTCAATAAAAAACTCGATTTAATGAAAATCGATCGAGTTACTTGCAAAATATTACATGGAACTCAATTCCATGAACTCAAGTTCCTTGAATAGAACTCGAGTTCCATGTAATTTTTTTTTTTTTTAAGTTTTTTTGCCTACAACTAGATTTTATAAAAATTGAGTTTTTCATTGAAACTCGATTTTTAGAAAATTGAATTTAAAACAGGAGCATTGGCTTTTTAATAGTTTTCCGATTTTTTATAAAAAATTTTCTAAAATTGATGATTAATTTAGAGCATACATTAATTGGACTCATATATATGTATATATGTGTGTGTATATATATATATATATATATATTCATGGTAACGTTTAACATTTTGAGTCAAGATCTACAAGCTTTGACAAATTCATGCAAGTTGACTTGACAAATTATTAGTACCATCACAATCCCACATCCAAATTGCTATTTTTTAACTAATTAATTAATCTCCTTTCTTTCCCCATATATATCACCTTTTCCATTCACATATCTCATCTTCAAAGCAATATGGCTTCCAAGCTTTTCTTTCTCATAGCAATTCCTTTTTTCATTACCCTTCCCTTCTTTGCCTCTTTGTCTTGTGCAGATGGCAACTCAGTTAGTACCATTTGCATGTCCACCCCATATCCTTCTTATTGCAAATCTATACTTCCTAACCAAACCACAAATGTATATGGCTATGGCAGGTTTTCAATCCAGAGTTCATTATTGCAATCCCGTATATTTTTGAGCAAAGTAGACAGATATCTTCAAAGCCAGTCCTCTTTGTCCACCACCACAATTCGTGCTCTTGAAGATTGCCGGCTGCTAACCGAGCTGAACATAGATTTCTTATCAAGCTCCATTGAAGATGTCAATAAAACTAGTAGAACTCTTCCTGATTTGGAAGCCGACAATGTCCAAACCTTGCTCAGTGCCATTTTAACTAACCAGCAAACTTGTTTACATGGCCTGCAAGAAGCAGATTCAGCTTCAAGTGTCACAAATGAACTCTCAGGTGCACTCTCTAGTTACACTAAGCTGTGCAGTGTTTCTCTAGCTCTCTTTACAAAGGGTTGGGTGCCAAAAAACAGAACATGGAAGCCTATGATGAACCATGTCACATTCCGAAATGGACTCTTGCCTTTAAGGATGTCTAGTCGGACGCGTGCTGTTTATGAGACCGTGAGAAGGAGAAAACTTCTTCAGTCATCCAATGAGATTACCATTAAAGACATGGTGATCGTGAGCAAAAATGGAAGTGGAAACTTCACCACCATTAATGATGCCATCAAAGCAGCTCCAAACAAAACTGCCTCTACTGATGGATACTTCTTGATCTATGTCAAGGCAGGTGTTTATGAAGAGTATGTGTCCATTGCAAAGAACAAGAGGTATTTGTTGATGATTGGAGATGGTATCAATCAAACAATTATCACAGGCAACCGAAGTGTTGTTGATGGGTGGACAACCTTCAATTCTGCAACATTTGGTAAGAAAAAAAAAATTCAAGATCTGTTATCTTCTAACAAGCATTTTAACATGCCCAAAAAGATCAAATGGTTTATTTTTCAACATTAATTGTATTGTAATGTAAGTAACACATTTAATAAGAAGTTATGAATTTTTGTTGCTTGTCTAAGGTGGACATATAATCTAACGGGTTTCATGTCAATATTGCATTGCAGCTGTGGTTGCACCAGGTTTTGTGGCCGCGGACATAACTTTTCGTAACACAGCTGGTGCAATTAAGCACCAGGCAGTGGCAGTTCGGAATGGGGCTGATTTGTCCACATTTTATAGGTGCAGCTTTGAAGGGTACCAAGACACCTTGTATGCACATTCTCTCAGGCAATTCTATAGAGAGTGTGATATATACGGTACAGTAGATTTCATATTTGGTAATGCTGCAGCTCTTTTCCAGAATTGCAACATATATCCCCGTCTGCCAATGCCCGGACAATTCAATCCTATCACTGCACAAGGGCGAACTGATCCAAATCAAAACACAGGAACTTCCATTCATAATTGTACCATTAGAGCAGCTGATGACTTGGCCTCAAGTAATTCAACTACTCAGACCTACCTCGGAAGGCCATGGAAGGAGTACTCTCGGACAGTTTACATGCAAAGTTTCATGGATAGTTTGATAACCCCTGTTGGTTGGCGTGAATGGGATGGAAATTTTGCACTAAGCACATTGTATTATGCAGAGTATAATAACACGGGACCTGGATCGGACACTACAAACAGAGTGACATGGCCTGGTTACCATGTGATTACTAATGCCACAGATGCTGCTAATTTTACTATATCTAACTTCTTGCTTGGAGATAACTGGTTGCCGCCGACAGGGGTGCCTTATTCTGGTGGACTAATATGAACAATTTCTTCTTCTTCTTCTTCTTGTTTTTTGATAAGCATATGAACAATTTCTTGGATATTGCTCGTCATTTGTTGTAATTTTAATGTAGTAAAGTACGTACGTGTAAATTAAAACTAAGCTTCTCCAATGTAAAGCTTGGTAATTTCATTTCAGATTGAAGAACAATTGGAATAAAGTAGTTTGGATTCAAATTTATATCATAAAATAGGATAGATTAATAGTTACGAAGCTTGCATTTAAGTTTGTGGTAAAATAAAAATTAATTAATAAATACTTAAAAAAATTGAGAGAGAATTACTTTAAATAATTGAATAACCATAATCCAAATTACACTCGTTTTAAGTTTATGTGAATTGTCATTTCCGTCCATAAAATATAATTTTTGCTATTTTAGTCATTTAATATATATTTTTTTGGGTCAAATTAGTCTTTCCGTTCGTTGTCATTTAGAAAATTACCATTAAATCCAATAAAATGACATTGTATCACATATGTGAATATCTCACTTTTATAAAAGGCAATGTACTTAATGACCAACTTGATAGAAATTAAGGGAAAAAATGACAATGCTTGGAAAAAAATGGGTCTATGCCTGCCTACTCCTAAATCCATCTATGGGCTTCGAAATAATAAGCAAGACCCTATGACTTTGGTACCAATGAAAGAAAAATGAGAACATACGTTTGGAACCTTGTGTGCAACTATTCCACATTGTAATCCATGTCATCACAACTCACATGGTTGTTACTTATGGTGGTGCATTCTATTAGAGCAAAGTACACGAAATTCACAGCCTATTATCTTCAAATCCATGAAACCAACTTCAATTGCAAATCAAATCTTTTCCATTCTTTGGCAAAAGACCAGTATCACAAGACCAGATTGATAGTAAAAATTTTATCTCTAATATTAAAAGCTAGAAGAAACAAAAGAAAATAGCAAAACAAATATGTGTGTGTGTGTGTTAAGTGCAAAGTAGGGGTGGCAATTTTTACCCATATCCATGAACCCACCAATTACCCACCTTATTTGGATAAGTCTTAACCCAACCCATTTAATATTTGGGTTAAATGGATAAAGACCCATTTGGTTATTTAATTAGATGGGTCTAAATGGATAAATCCACTAATACCCACTAAACCCGTCTAAAATTTAAATAAACAACATAAAATCTAAATTTCTATAAAATGACCAAAATACCCCTGAAACCTTATAAAGACCAAAATACTCCCAAAATCCATAAAATTATCAAAATACCCCCCAAAACCTAAAAAATGACCAAAATACCCCAAAAACCTAAAAATTACCAAAATACCCCATGAAACCCAAAAAACGACCAAAATACCCCCAAAACCCAACAAATGACCAAAATACCCCCAAAACCTAAAAAATGAACAAAATACTCCCAAAATCTAGAAATGACCAAAATACCCTCAAAACCCAAAAAATTACCAAAATACCCCCAAAACCTAAATATGACCAAAATACCCTCAAAACTCAAAAAATGACCAAAATACCCCCAAAACCTAAATATGACCAAAATACCCCTAAAATCCAAAAAATGACCAAAATATCTCTAAAACCCAAAAAATGACCGAAATACCTTCCAAAACCTAAAAATGACCAATAACCCTAAAAACCCAAAAATGACCAAAATACCCCTGAAACTCAAAAAATGACCAAAATACACCCAAAACCTAAAAAATGAAGAAAATACCCCCAAAACCTAAAAATTACCAAAATACCCCCAAAACCCAAAAAAATGACCAAAATATCTCCGAAACCCAAAAAAATGACCAAAATACCCCCGAAACTTTAAAATGACCAAAATACCCCCAAAATCCAAAAAATGACCAAAATATCTCCGAAACCCCAAAAAAATGACCAAAATACCCCCAAAACCTTAAAATGACCAAAATACCCCAAAAATCCAAAAAATTACCAAAATACCTCCAAAACCCAAAAAATGACCAAAATACTCCCGAAACCGAAAAAATGACCAAAATACCTCCGAAACCTATAAAATGACTAAAATACCCCCAAAACCTGAAAATATTACCAAATTACTCCGTAACCTAAATAATGATTGAATACCTCCAAAACCCATAAAATTACCAAAATACCCCCTAAACTTAAAAGATGATCAAAATACCCTGAAACCTAAAAAAGGACTAAAATACCCCCCTGAAACCTAAAAAATGACCAAAATACCCCCAAAACATAAAAAAAATGACCGAAATACACTCGAAACCTAATAATTACCAAAATACACCCTAAACCTAAAAAATTACCAAAATACTCTCTAAACCTAAAAAAATGACTGAAATACCCGTGAAACCTAAAAAATTACCAAAATACCCTGAAACCTAAAAAATGATTGAAATACACCAAGACCTAAAAAATGACTAAAATAACCCTAAAACCTAAAACAATGACCAAAATACCTCAAAAACCTAAAAAAATGATTGAAATACCCCGTAAACCTAAAAAATTACCAAAATACACCCTAAACCTAAAAAATTACCAAAATACTCCCTAAACCTAAAAAATGACCAAAATACCTCCAAAACCTAAAAAATAACTGAAATACCCCCGAAACCTAAAAAAATTACCAAAATACCTTGAAACCTAAAAAATTATCGAAATACCCCAAAAACCTAAAAAAAATTACCAAAATAAGCCCAAAACCTAAAAAAATGATCAATAAAAACCCTTGAAACCCAAATTATGACCAAAATACCGCTAAACATGTAAGATGACCAAAATACACCAGAAAAATCTAAAATTACCAAAATAGAGGTTTAGGGTATTTTGGACGTTTCGAGAATATTTTTGACAAATTAAAGGTTCTAAGAGTCTTTCGGTCATTTTATAGGTTTCGAGGGAATTTCAGTAATTTTTTAGGTTTCGAGGGAATTTTGGTAATTGTTTAGGTTTTGGGGTTGTTTTGATCATCTTTTAGATTCTAAGGGTATTTTAGACATTTTTTAGGTTACGAGGGCATTTATGTCATCTTTTAGTTTTAGGGTTATTTCAATAATTTTTAGATTTTTGGGTTATTTCAGTAAATTTCTAGGGTTCAGAAGTATTTTGGTAATTTTTTAGGTTTCGGGGGTATTTTGGTCATTTTTAGATTTTGAGGGTATTTTGGTCATTTCTTGGGTTTCGGGGGTATTTTCTTATTTTTTGAGTTTCAGGAGTATTTTGGTCATTTTTTGGGTTTTGGGGGGTATTTTGGTCAGTTTTAGGTTTCGGAGGCATTTTGGTCTTTTTTACATTTCGAGGGTATTTTGGTCATTTTTGAGTTTCAAGAGTATTTTGGTCATTTTTTGGGTTTTGGGGGGTATTTTGGTCATTTTTTGGGTTTTGGAATTATTTTGGTCATTTTTAGGTTTCGGGGGTATTTTGGTCATTTTTTGGGTTTTGGGGGATACTTTGGTCATTTTTGGGTTTTAAAAGTATTTTGGTCATTTTTTGAGTTTCGGGGGTATTTTGGTCATTTTTTGGGTTTTGGGGTTATTTTGGTCATTTTTTAGATTTTGGGGGTATTTCGATAATTTTTTAGGTTTCAAGGTATTTTGGTAATTTTTTTAGGTTTCGGGGGTATTTTGGTCTTTTTTTAGGTTTTGGGGGGTATTTTGGTCGTGTTTAGGTTTTTGGGGTATTTTGGTCATTTTTTGGGTTTTAGGGGTATTTTGGTCATTTTTTAGGTTTTGGGGGTATTTTGGTAATTTTCAGGTTTCGTGGGTATTTTGGTCATTTTTTGGGTTTTGGGGTTATTTTGGTAATTTTTTTAGGTTTCGGGTGTATTTTGGTCATTTTTTAGGTTTTGGGGGTTATTTTGGTCATTTTTATGTTTTTGGGGGTATTTTGGTCATTTTTTTAGGTTTTGGGGTATTTTGGTAATTTTAAGATTTCGGGGGTATTTTGGTCATTTTTTGGGTTTTTGGGGATATTTTAGTCATTTTAGAGATTTTGAAGATTATTTGGTCATTTTAGTGGTTTTTAAGCATGTATGGTGATTTTAGAGATATCAGGGGTATTTTGGTCATTTTAGAGGTTTCATGGGTATTTTGTTCATTTTAAAGATTTTGGAGATAATTTTGGATGTCCAAGGGTATATTGGTAATTTTGAAAGTGTAGGGAGTATTTGTATCATTTTAGGTATTTAAGGGTATTTTGGTAATTTTGGAGGTCAATAGGGTATTCAAGTAGTTTTAGAAGTATTTGGGTCATATTGGGTTAAATGGGTGGGTTACTAATTAAATGAGTTGGGTTGGTAATAGATAATTAATTTATATATAAACGGGTTATAAATGGATAAATGAGTTATTACACACCCAAACCATTTATGACCCAACCCGCCCATTTGCCACCCCTAGTGCAAATGACTGAGTTGCTTTGACAAGTGAGAAGAAGGGAAAGAAAGAGCCCCCCAAAAAAGTACGAAAGCTCGTGTGTTTAAAATCAGGTCGACTCGCGTGACTTGTGGGTTAACTCAACCCAACTCAAATTTACAAGGGCTCGGAAAGACCCATTTTTTCATGGGTTCAAAAAATATCTTCTCATAACCATATTTTTCTTTCAGGTTTGAGTGGGTTTACAAGTTGGGTCCAATTTTGCTATATCCTAAAAACTTAATTTTTTATAAGGCATGAAACATGTAAACACAACTTATTGACCCAATTAGCAACAGCTTCCCCGAGAGTGAAAAGCATGGTTCTCTCCAAGCACCGGGTTCTCTCCAGAGAAGAGGAAGTCGAACTATCACATAGTAAAAAGAAGGTGAAGGACGTTCACCATGCTGATTTTAATGACGGCGCGAGTGACGGTGGCCATTCTCAAAGTCATCAGAATGCATGGGGGTCTACTAAAGCTTCTTTTAAGGAGAAACTAGTGGGTGAAATGCCAGGAGCTTTTGCAAAAGCTTTTGATTTTTCTGATTTGATGGATGCTGAGGCTAAATCTGACGACGAGGTTTCTAACCTCTGGGAAGGACTAGCAGCTGTTAAGCTCTCTAGGGAAACGAAGTTGCAGATTAGAGGTCCTTGGGGTCAAACTTTGATTGTTAAGCTATTTGGGAGATCAGTTGGTTTCAATTTTCTCCAAAGCAAGCTCAACCTTTTATGGAAACCAAGAAGGAGACTAGATTGAGTCGACCTAGAAAATGATTTTAACTTAGTCCGCTTCGCCCTGAAAGAGGATCTGAACTCAATTCTGGAAAAAGGCCCTTGGTTCATCATCAGACCATGGGAGCCATTTTTCAAACCAGATATGGCTAACTTCTCTTTGATTGCGGTGTGGGTTCGGCTTCATCATCTTCCTATGGAAATTTACGAAGTTGAGGTATTAAAGCAGATTGGAGAAGCCTTGGGTAAGGTTCTTCGAATAGCTGCTCACACAGCATTAGAGTCGAGGGGAAAGTATGCTAGATTATGTATCCAAGTAGATATCAACAAACCACTCATCAATACTGTTCTTATTGGTAGGTTTAAGTAACTAGTGGTGTATGAGGGTATCCATAAACTGTGTTTCGACTGCGGCAGGATTGGGCATAAGAAGGATGCTTGCCCACACCTTGTCTGGAAACTAGGTTCGTCGGTGAGAGGGGATAATGCTGAGCTTGGTGATCCAAGAAGGTCACACACCTTGCATGCTATGGATAGTACTACAGATGGGAGTGGCACGTCAGGTGGTAGTGAAGTAGATACAGAAAGCACGTTGTACAGGCCTTGAATGGTTGTGACATGTAAGAAGACAGGACAACAAATCTTTAGGAATGTCATGGATACAGAGGGTCCCAAGGGTCTGGGGAAAGCAGTGAAATTTCATACTAATGGACAAAGTCCTTCTATTAAGGCCAATAAGATGGGATGGGTGAAGGAGGCCACAAACTTAAATATAGCTAGCGCTGAACCTAGCAAGAAGAATATCCAAGGTGGGCCAATCCGTATGTCCTTTCATCGAGTGGATATAAGCCTTCCATTTAGTCAAGCCCATCCATGAGGGGCAAAAAAGGCATAGAAAGGACTATGGCACCTAACACTTATACCAAGTTAGCCACTAACTTTAACAACAGACCTTCCTCTCAAAATGATTAGACTTGGTCCTAGAGAAGCACTGAGGTGTCAAGAGAAAAATAGATACACCCTTTCAGTTCACAGCTTCTAATAATGTCGTAGTAGGCTTTCAACTTGAGGGTAAGAGTAGTGGAGAGGCCGGTGCTAGTAATTGTCGAAATCAGAGCAAACTCGTCGTAAATAAGGGGTTGGTTTACCAGGCAGCGGATGGAGACGTGGAAGCTGATTTATCCGATGATGGGGGAAAGCATAAAAGTGGGGGTTCTCTTTCTCACGACACCGTTGTGGAGGCAAGTTCAGACCAACGGACGGTTACCGGAGGAGGAGCAGAAGGCAGTTTGGAGGAAGATGTCGCTGATACCTTTATGCGAGATGATTCCTATGATAGAGAGAAGGAAGTTGGAAGTCCAACCAATAATCACTTTAGCAAGAGAAATGTTCTTGTTGGCAAAGATGGGATGGAACTTGAGGAGGAAAGTGGTGTTGATGCGTCATCTGGATAAGTGCTCCACCATCAGACCATCAGTTTACCATGAATATTGTTGTTTGGAATAGTAGGGGCATTTTAAAGCCCAATTTTCAGAAACATGTCAGGGAATTGGTTAGAAATCACAACCTTGCTATTATGGTGATTATGGAAACCCGCCTAGGGGGAGAAAGAGCTAGGGAGATTACAGATAGACTTCCTTTTAACAGTGTGATTCACATGGAGACAATTGGTTTTACTAGAGATCTGTGGCTTTTGTGGAATTCATATATGGTGGAAGTTGATTAGCTTGCTAATACGGAGCAAGAGATTCATGTGGAAGTTAAGGTCTGTTCCTCTAACCTTTCTTGATTATTTTCTACGATTTATGCAAGTCCTAAAAGCGAAGAAAGAGGCATTTTGTGGAATAACCTATCAAAAGTAGCAAAGTTGCATAATAAACCTTGGGTGATAGCTGGCAACTTCAATGAACCCCTCATCGGGGTGGATAAGCTTGGGGGCAGACCAGTGAGCATCAACAGGTCCCTTCTGTTTGAGGAGTGTC
This sequence comes from Quercus variabilis, assembly GCA_030445155.1. Classification (NCBI taxonomy): domain Eukaryota; kingdom Viridiplantae; phylum Streptophyta; class Magnoliopsida; order Fagales; family Fagaceae; genus Quercus; species Quercus variabilis. The sequence continues at coordinate 25,000,853 of CP129455.1, read as the reverse complement.
TAGACAGATGTAATATAGTGGATTTAGGTTTTAATGGGCAAAGGTTCGCATGGACAAATAAAAGAGATGCCAATTGTTTCATTCAGGAAAGAATAGACAGATATTTCATAAACCCAAGTTGGTGTCTTCTGTACCCAGAAGCTAGGGTGTCCCACCTTACGAGATGTCACTCGGATCACTGCTTGGTGCTCTTGGAAACTTTGCCTAGGAGAGTGGTTCATCTTAACAGGCCTTTACGGTTTCAAAGTTTTTGGCTCTCTAATCCATCCTTTCTGAAAATAGTTAATCAGTCTTGGAGGAATTCTAGGAACTTATTGGAGAATATAGAAAATTTCGTAAAGGAGGCTAGTCTATGGAATAAGGACCATTTTGGGAATATTTTTGCTAAGAAAAAACGACTCATGGCTTGCTTGGATGGGGTTCAAAGGGTAGTGGCAAACAATCCCTCTCCTCTAATCCATTTGGAAAATCATCTCCTCATGGAATTGGATATGGTGAATGGGCAAGAAAGATAGCTTTGGGCTTTAAAAGGCAGAATTAATTGGATGGTGTTGGGGGACCGTAATACTTCCTTCTATCACATCTTAGCTCTGACAAGAAGGAAGCGAAACCAGATTATGTCAGTTAAAAATGGGGCAGGAGACTAGATTTTGGAAGAAAGGGAAGTTATGAATTTTTGTTAGAGAAGGGTTCTATAAATTGTATATAACTAGCCAGGAATCGGCAACATGGGATTTGAACTATCACTCTCAATGGCAAGCCAAACTTTCAAAGGAAGAGAAAGATGGGATTAGTCACTTGGTGACCGAGGAGGGAATTTCAACTGCCTTATGGTCCTCAAAGGCTTTTAAGGCTCCAGGACCAAATGGTCTTCATGCTGGGTTTTACCAGCGTTTTTGGATCAGGGTGTGGCTTGTGTTCAGTGGAAGTTTCCACTAGACACATTGGATGATGGACACGTGTCCACCCTTGGACACGTGTCCAAATCCGAACGTGTCTAGTGGAAATTTCCACTAGACACAAGCCATGTCCTTTGGATCATTGTCGGGGACTCAATTAAGGAAGAGGTCAAGAGAGTGTTTAGGGAAAATAAAATTCTTGAATATCTTAACAGCACAAATATTGTTCTTATTCCTAAGGTGCATGGTCCTGAGACTATTGGGAGTTACCACCCCATAAGTCTTTGCAATTCTGTCTATAAAATTATTTCCAAAGTGTTGGTTGGAAGAATCAGACCCTTTTTCAATAAGCTTATTTCCCCTTGTCAAGCAACCTTTGTTCTAGGGAGAAGAGGGGTGGATAATGCGAATATAGTTCAAGAAGGCATTCATACTATAGGCAAAACGAGAGGAAAAGGGCTATATGGCCCTCAAGATTGATTTAGAAAAGGCTTACAATAAACTCAAGTGGAGTTTTATTAGAAACATGTTAATTAGATTCAATCTTCTTGAGAACCTCATTGAGATTATCATGAGATGCATCACTTTTGTTACAACCTCCATCCTCTTCAATGGGGGTAGTTTAGATGCTTTTTCCCCATCTAGAGGAATAAGGTAGGATAATCCTTTATCCCCGTATATCTTTATTATATGCATGGAATACTTAAGCCAATTAATCCAAGACAAATGCAAAGAAGGTCTATGGAAACCAGTGAAAGCTTCTAGAAGTGGCCCTTCCTTTTCTCATCTCTTTTTTGCTGATGACCTGGTTTTCTTTGCCAAGGCTTCTATGGAGAATTGTAAGGTCATAAAAGAGGTGCTTGATAAATTTTGTAAGGACTCTAGCCAGACGATTAGTTTTGCTAAGTCGATAGTTTTTTTCTCCTCGAACATTGAGCAGGTTGAGGAGGAGACTTTTGCCTCAACCCTTGGGTTTCAAACTACGAGTTATTTAGGGAAATACCTTGGTTTTCCAATTAAACATCATGAAGGGTCCAATTAGGATTTTAACTTCGTGTTGAATAAAGTGAAGATGAAATTAGCTGGGTGGAAGGCAAATCTCCTCTCTACAACAGGGAGGTCAGTTCTTATTCAAGCTTCATACTTAACCATTCCAGCTTACGTTATGCAGAGCTACATGCTTCCCGGAAAGGTCCTAGAGTGCATTGATAGAGTTAATAGGAACTTTCTTTGGGGCTCCTTAGATAGTAGTAAAAAGATGCATTGGGTGGGTTGGAAGAAGGTTGCTAGACCAAAAGAAGATGGGGGGCTGGGTCTCCAAACGGCTAAGGGAAGGAACACCGCATTACTTACAAAATTAAATTGGCGATTCCATACTGAGAAGAATGCCCCATGGGCAAGAGCGCTTAGAATGAAGTATTGCAATCATCAACAAGTGAGCTCTAGAAATGAAAATAAGTTGCTGAGTTCTAGAGTGTGGAAGAGTTTAAAGAAAGGAGAAGACATTTTCAAGAAAGGCATCAGATGGGTGCCCGAGTCTGACAGCCATTTGGACTTTTGGAATGATAACTGGTCATCAATTGGCCCTCTTAGACTTGCCATTCAAGGGCCCCTAACCCAAGATTTGGCTAGGTTAAAAGTCAAGGATGTCAGCCATCCAGGTGGGTGGGATTGAGAGAAGATTCAGATGGAATTTTCTAGTAGTATCAAAAGGGTCATCCAAGCCATTCCCAGCCTTTAGCAGCAAGAGCAGAAGATAAGTTGGCCTGGGAATCTTCACCGAAGGGAGACTTTGACTTGAAATTAGCTTATTTATTGTCTTTAGAGCCTACTATGAAAGCTTCTTTTAAGGGAAAGTGGATTTGGAAATTAAAAACCCTTCCTAGAATCTAATTTTTTGTTTGGTAGTATATGCATCAAAGCATTGGTGTCAAGGATTGCCTCTCGACAAGAGGTATATTAATAGACAACACTTGTCCCATCTATTAGAATGGTCCAGAAAAATATTCTCCATGCCTTACATGACTACCCCTCGGCTAAAGCCACCTGGCACCAACTCGGAGTGCAACCATTAGACCCCTCCTTCTATGTTGAGAATCTCAAGGATTGGCTGTATTCAAATAGCACTGCTGATCCAAAGCTCAGAACTAGTCAACTTCCATGGTTTTAGGTATTTTTGTTTGCTATATGGCTGATTTGGAAGAGTACAAATCTATACATTTTCAAGGCTAGAACTCAGAATCCAAATGTTGCCAAAGAGATTTTGGCTTGAGCTATGGATTATAACCACTGTGCATGCAGTCGCACGGCAACCAAGAAGCTGATTTGGAAAAATATTAGATGGGAAAAACCCGACACTGGATGGATGAAGCTTAATACGGATGGATAGGAGTGCTTAGAGATAAAGAGGGTAGGTGGGTGATTGGTTATGCCAGGAAAATTGGGTCAACAAGCAACTTCCTTGCTAAGCTTTGGGCTCTTTAGGATGGGCTTTTCCATTGCTTACAAGCTCATGTCCAAGCAACAGTCTTAGAAATGGATGCCAAAGTCATAGTTGATGCTTTCTCACATCAGAGTAACTCCAACGTTATTGTTTCTTCTCTCATGGATCATTGCAGGCATTTAACCACCCAAATCCCTCAAGTAATGTTTATAGAGAAGCAAATAGATGTGCAGATAATTTGGCTAAACTAGGGTCATCAATGGATGTTGATTTTGTTGTTTTTTCTTGTCCACCTCTGGACATCCTTTCTATTTTTAAGGCTGATTGCCATGGTCTGTTTGTAAGAAGGCTGTATTCTGAGCCTGTGTTTGTTTGTTAGTCTAATGATATTTCCTTTTATACCCAAAAAAAAAAAAAAACTTATCGACCCAATCCATTCCAATATTGCGGTTGAGAAATTCCTAACCCGTGTGGGTTGGGTTGAAAAAATATCCAACCCAACTCTATCCAATCTATGCACACTCTTAGAGATATTGGTCTTTATTCCTTTGTTAATCGTCACATTGATTACAAATTTAAAAAATCAATTATAAATAATTTACAATCATTTAATGTGTACATATGCAAAGACTTTTTACTATGTTGTTCTATTATTTTTTACGAGAAAATGTTGTATGGCTTTAAAAAAATTCGACCCCTTATCAATTGCTCCATTTGTTTCGATAAAAAACTTAGTGTGAAGATAGTTTCAACATTTTACGATTGTTGAAGACAAATTTTTCACACCACATGGCTTCATTTCATTAGTGACCCGCATCATGTCAACACTATCATAGATTTTGGAAAAATCTCTTCTAAAGCTCAAAAGGGCCCATATTCACACAAAAAAGACGTTAAAGCCCATAGTTCAAGCTCATAGCACATCATCTCATTTTTGGCTCATGATCCAAGCTCATGAGTCTCATCAAGGGAATTTTGGGAGTCGTGATTTGGAGGGCCAAGAAGTATGTTCAGTAAAGCTCTAGTAGTTCAAAGTTGATAAAGGAAAGCATGTTGCTTGGCATGTCTTCCCCAATTCCTTTAACTCTGATGGGTCAGTGTGTAATAGATAACATTTGGTAAGCCTCTCATATCACATAACACTTAAAATGATAAAACTCCCCGTGCTCTTTACATAAAAATTAATGTTCATCATATAATAAAAGTTTTAAAATATAATTATATCATATTATTATTTTTATATAAATCAATTCCAAGCACATGGCTAAATATATATTAGTATCTCATATCTAGCATTAAATGCTCTCTTTACTCTCCAAGATTTGGTTAAAATATAAAAAGACCATAATTACATCTCTGAAACTTCATCAATCAACTAGTCTATTACTTACCAAAATTATATATGGACTAAACATATAATTTTTTTCAAGAGAGAAAACTTAGCCAAAAATACCAAAAACAACTCCAGCGAAAGCTGCAACAGCTTCTGCAAAAGCTGAAACAGCTCCAGTAGAAGTTGCTGAAGCTCCAGCAGGTTGACATATGTCCTAAAATGATGTCATTTTCCCATTAATATCTAATCATAGCAGCTTGCTGTCATACTCAGAGAAACACGAGGATCCCATAGAGATTATCTTGCCACTTTTAGCCAAATCATGAATTTAATGCCAAATATTTTTTCCTCCAAGCAAAATGTCATTTGGATGATATCATTCAACTGTGACAGCTGTGATTGACAGCTATTACAGCTATAACATTAGCCTTGAAGTCTCTAGCTTTCTTCTTTTGGCTAAAAAACAAAATCCTTCTAATGAAACCACTTACTTTGTCAATGACTTTTCCTTATTTGCTAATTTTCACTTCAACTAAATTATGATCTAGTTACATAGCTTGTCTCTATATAAAGAGGACCAAGTTACACACTAAAGGGGACCGATCCATCCCTCTCTCACCCTATTATTCTGAAACTTCACTTTGCTACCACATACACATTTTCGTACTTCCCCATCTCTTTTGCAAAATCCCTCTTCATAGATAACAACACAACACACATATTACACACACCATTATCCATTACCCATTTTTCCCACACTCCATTATTTTGAAACTTCATCATCTTGCTGCCCAAAAACACATCTTCATCTCATTCTTCATTTCTCATACAAAATCTCCCTTCTTAGAAAGCAACATAACCCATGACATAACACAAAAAACCACACCAGCAACAGCTTTAATCTCATGTATTTACTACATTTAACCTTCATATCATCTATCTCACACTTCCATATATTTCACAAACACATTTCTCACAAAATACCCATATATACTCCTCATATATCTTTAAACTCCATGTCTCACAAAGTATGCATATACAAGACCTATGTCCAACAAAGTATCTACATATAATTCCTATACATATTACAAACATATCTCACAATATATATATATATATATATATATCTTACCATCTCCATATCAAATACTTTTTCAAGAACTTATTACTAAAAGCCATTTTCTCATGGAAGATATATATTTACAATGCCAAAAGCCTTTCTTATGAAAGGCAAAATACTAAAAGTCATTCTCATAGAAGGCAACATCAGTTAAACTTGACTAAAAACTAAAAGAGCATTACATGAGGAAAATCATTTAAGTGCATGATTAAGGGGACAAACTTAACCAACCGATGCACATGACTGGACATGGTCTCTCTCCCTCCAGTTGCACCCATTTTTCCCTTTCAAATATGAAAGTTGTTGAAATGTCTAAGTCCATTGCTGTTCTACAGCTAGAGCCCCAAACTATGAAGATAAGTCATTATATTTTACCTTCAAACTTGTATTATTAAGTATATTTTATTCATTATCATTATACCACTCAACTAATGTTATTATACTGTTGGAATGTCATTAGCTCATTATTGTTATATGGCTAGAGCCACAAATCATACAAAGACAAAGTGATGCTATACGACTGGAGTCAGAAACACATAAGATAAGTCAATATTTCTCTATTTTCAATATTACATTATTAAGTACATGTTAATTCATTATTATTGTACCGCTAGATGCAAGTTACTTTAATATTATCTCATTATTTAATGAAACGTGATCACACTTATGCTTCATTAATGAACATATATATATATATATATTAATAAATTGATCTACCATAGTTGGACATGTTATTCGGACATATACCACCAATGGATATATATTACTTGGACATAACCATTGTTGGATATATATTACTTGGACATAAATCATTGTTGGATATGTATTACTTGGACATGGACCATTGCTAGACATACTTTATTATATTGAACTTGAACTTTGAACCACAACTAGACATGAACTATTGGACTCATCCCATTGTTGGACATTTGACACCTAATTAATTATTTTCTAACATTAGATATCACTTACTATACATAATAATAACGTATCAACTCGCCATCTAATCAAAGCTATCATGCTAAGCATATTATTTATTTATTTCAACCATTATCATGATTCTAAGACTTTAGATTTCTTTTATTTTGTAGGCTTAAAAATACACCGGAAGCCATTGGTCTAAGGGGCCCAATGTCGAGTTCCGAGTTGAATTCCCCAAAACAAATCCAAGCCTAGCAAAGTCATGCCTCCAATGAAAGACACGTGGCTATGCGCAAAAACCACCTTTGACAACGGTGTTTGTTAATATAAAAAAAAAAAAAAATGAGTAAAATGAAAAACTATATTTGGTCAAGATAAAAAGTATGACTTATTTTTTTTTAAAAGATTTTTTTCTCTAATTTTTTTTTTTTTTTTTGGAAAATAACTTTATCTCATGGCAAACTAAATAAAAGAAGTTAGAAAATCTTTTCCAACACATTTAAGGCAGGCACCAAACATAGGAAAATGAAATAATTTTATATAAAACATATTTGAGAAAATGACTAATTTTCTAGAAAACTTTAATGTCGAAATAGATTTTTTTTATTATTATTTATTTTTTATGAAAAGACTGCAACTTTATTAAGAAGAAGATAAAAACAATACATCTTGACCCAAAGCAAGCTCAATAATATTTAGATTTTCTTCTATCCAAGTTACATAACTATCAATACCCTTGGCATACAAGGCCATGATGTGCGTTGGCCTATTACCTGTTTGCTTGATATGTGAAATTTGCATAGTCCTAAAGGTTTGTAGTTTTTTCCAAATACCTGTGATGATGTTTGATATAAACACCTGAGTGCTGCTCACACCTAGCACTGCATCTACAATCATTTTTGAGTCACACTCAAAGTGTGCATCCCTTATACCATCGTCCCAGCAAAGTCCATGGCCTCCTCAAGAGCCTTGGCTTCGACCTCCAACGGGCTCAGAGGGAAGTACAGTTTCTTGCTCAAAGCCGTTGCTACCAATCCGCCATGGTCCCTGATGATGGCCCCCACACCCGAAGCCTGTTGGGACTGAAAAGTCGTGCCATCCACATTGATCTTGTACCTGGTGGAGTCGGGTTAGTCCACTACTTACTATCCTTCACTATATGTTTTAAGGATTGATGGTTAGTTGTTTGAAACTCCTCAAGCAACATCCTTGCCTTATGCAAAATCACGATAATAGATTGTCTCGTCTTCCTTTGTCGAATCGCATTTCGGTTAAACCAAATGCTCCATGCAATAGGGACAACCAATTCCAATATCTCATTACCCACATGTTGAATGAATTGGAGGTACCATAAGAGGTCAATAAAGTCTTGAAATTGCACACCATAGTTGTAAACCTAAATTCCTGACAAGCTCCAAACTTCCAGTGCTAGTGCATTACTCCAAAATAAATGACCACTGGATTTAGCTTCCATATCGCATGCTTCATAGACTAGGTTCTCAAGAACCTTGCGATGGCATAGATTTTCTTTTGTAGGTAGTATATTTTTACTTGCAGCCAAGCAAAGAATTTAATTTTATTCAGCACATTTAACTTCCAAAATTTTTTCCAAAACTAATTACAATTAAGGCAGCTAGAAGTTTCAGGTTTTGGGTCCATAGCAGAGGATAAGGCAACTTTGTAGGCATTGCAGACAGTGATAGGAGTGTGTGCCCATATTATTCGACCCATGGGCAGTCTAGAACATAAGGGAATGCTTAGGATTGAGTGTGCATCCTCTGGGGAAAAAATTTGCTTGATCATGTCCACCTACCAAGAGCCGAATTGTGATTCAATTAAAGCACTAACCTTCAACCCCTTGGTAATGCCACTAAAGGATTGATGAGCTTGAATGTGACTAGGTTTGGCAGCCATTTATCCTCTTTGATGTCAATGGAAGCTCCATTCCCAACCTACCATCGATACCCCTGTTTGACAATGTTTTGAGTCAAGAAAATGCTTCGTCAAGCGAATGATGGATTATTTCCAAGCTGAGCATGTAGAAAGTCTCCATGCGGGAAGTAGCGAGCTTTGTAGACTTTATAGAGGAAAGTGTTTTTACGTGTTTGTAAGTGACCCTTGTTTGGCCAATAGTGCTAAATTGAAGGCATTCAAGTCTTGAAATCCAAGCCCTCCCTCCTCTTTTGGGAGACACATTTTGTCCCAACTTAACCAAGCCATTTTTTTTTTCATTTGCTTGCCCCCACCAAAATCTACGTACCATGGATGTCATTTCATCACAAAGGGCGTTTGGCAAGTTGAAAACACTCATTGTATATATAGGAACCGCTTGGGCTACCGTCTTGATGAGTATCTCCTTTCTCGCATGTGAGAGTAGCTTCTCTTTCCAATCAGAGAGTTTATTATTCAGTCCTTCTATGAGTTGTTGGAATGTGTTGCTCTTATTCTTCCCCACCAAAGATGGAAGGCCTAAATATTTTTCATGCTGCTGAATGACCTCTGTACCGAACCTGTTTTCGATATCATCCTAGATGTCTTGTGGTGTGTTTCGGCTAAAGAAGAGGGAGCTGTTTTCTCGGTTCAGCTGTTGGCCAAATGCATGCTCATATTTCTTTAATTCTCTTTCTAAAGTGGCACAATCCTCCCTTGTGGCTCTGCAAAAGATAAGGTTGTCATTTGTAGAAAATAAGTGTGATATCTTCGACGTGCCTTGGCAAGCTGCAATTCCATATTATCCACTTATTGTTTAAGCAAAGCCGATAAACTTTCTGCACAAATCAAAAATAGATAAGGGGACAGACGGTCCCTTTGGCATAGACCCCTAGATGGAGTGATACAGCCTTGGGGTTTCCCATGAATTTTTACAGAATATTTCACTATGCTAACGGACCTCATCATGATATTCACCCACTTTTCATAAAAGCCCATCTTCTTCATAATACTCTTCAAACACCCCCATTCCACCTGATCGTAAGCTTTACTTATATCCAACTTCAAGGTCATCTCCCCCACTTTACTACTTTTTTGGCTTATGTGATGCATTGTCTCAAAAGTTACTCACACATTATCAGTAATTAGACGATGTTAAAGCATTATTAGTAATATATATAAGGATTGAAAAAGTAAAAGAAATTGATATAAACTTAACAGCAATAGAAATATTGATTCCTACAACAACTAAATAGTATACAAGATTGAATTTCCCATAATTTCATTGAATTAAAAGGGCGGTCATGTTCGAAGCATAAAAAAACAAGTAGTATTTTATCATTTTAGTATTTATAAAGAAAAAAAAAAAATATATATATATATATATATATATGTATATATATAGCATGTTATCATATTATTAGTACTTATTAGATACCATATCACTGCAGAGTCCAAATCTTTTATCCTACTTTTCTTGCTCCACTATATACTCCACAAATTAAAACATGCCACATGTCCATCTATTTTATTAAATGTTAAATTTATGCCTTCTATTATTTGAATTACTTAAATATGATGAGTTATTTATTTATTTATTTATTTATTTATTTTAGGAAATTAAAATAATAGAAGGCATAAATTTAGCATTTAATAGAGTAGATGAATATGTGGTATATTTTTATTTGTGGAGTATATAGTGGAGTAAGAAAAGTGGGAAAGAAGATTTGGATTCATCAATGCGTGTTCTCTCTAAAAGAAATTCCTTTAATTCTCCTTCAAAATCCAAGTGGAAAATTCCGTTTGTGTATTTATTTCAATTTTGAAAAATACATTTGGAATTATCTCATCTCATAATTACTACGCATTGTATTAGGAAAGAAAATCAATAATTTCCATTATGGGTTTTATTTTATTAGTAAAGAAAATCAATATTTTTTCTGGAAATCCATTCTATTGATATTAAAGTTCTATAATTCACAATGAACTTGGATAATAATATAACGTAAAATCTGCCAACAAAACAATAATAATAAAATAAAATAAAAATCATCATGATACATTTTACACATGAAAGGGAAATAAAATTTTATTGGAACAAGGAGATAATATATCTTATGAATATATGTTTGTGGGGCACAAGAATTCAGATAAAGTACCTGTGTCACGTGTCGTATCCATGGTCGAGAAGCCCATTATCGTGCTAAGGAGGCCACACGATTGGATATTATGGCCACGTTAGTGACATGTTGCCAGAGGAGGTCCTGCTGTTGAGAAAAAGTTTTGGAGAGGGGGTTAGCCCTGACATGACTGGAAGGATGTGGCTGCCCCCATATTCAGTGTATCCCACCAATCCTCCTGGCTACATTTATGTGGAGAAGACTCCTGAACAGTGCTGTCTTGGCCGCTGCAACTCACAAGAGGTTTGGGGAACTGTTTGATAGGACAAGCACTCAAGTGATGGACTGGACGAATAACAAAGGGAGGGCTAAGATCGGTTGAAGGGAGATATATAATGTGAGAGACCTTCCAAGGAGAAGGGGCAAAAAATATGTAGAGAAAACACCAAGCATTAAGAACAACAACTGTAATCAAATCTAAGGGAAAATATATTCAAGAACAACTCTCCTTAGACATAGCCAAGGAAGAATTTATGTGCGCCACTTTTGTCTACTCACTGTTTTTCCTTACTCTCTTATCATCTTTAGCCCATTAAGATCATTGTTCATTTCATTGAAGCTTAGTTTTTCAGCCCACTCTTTATAAATTTATTGTATTGGGCTCTTTGGTCCTTAATCTATTCATCCTTTGGACATAAGCACCAAAGCCCGCTCCTACAATGTTGTATCAATTATCTAATAATTTTTTATTGATATATTTTTTTTTTTTGAGAAATTTTTTTATTGATATTATTTACCTTTTAAGAAGTCATTTATTTATTTATTTTGTTGAGAAAGGAGAAGTCATTTAGTTGTACTTATATCTATACAATAATAGTAAAAATTGTCATTTACATGGAAATAAGTAAGTATAACTATTTGGTGAATTTTTATTTTAAATTTTCAGCTATCAAATTCCCTATAAAAGAGCTCACACCTTCAAGCATAAGCTCCACACAATCTTCTCTACCCCACATAGCATAAACATCTTTTTCTTCTACAAAGATGAGAACTTTGGTGCTCATAGTTCTTGTTCATGTCGTCCTTCAAACCATATTTCTACCATCAAGTCAATGCGCTAGATTGAGTCCCAATGATGACAATTTGATTGAGCAAACATGCAAGCAAACACCAAATTAAAATCTTTGCATCTCTTCCCTAAAAGTGCCACATCAACACCACGACAACTCAACCCTAAACTGCATTGATAGCCTTTATCATCGTAACCCAAGATTCGAGGTAAAAACAAAATTAGCCTTTTGTGCCAAAAGATATTTTTTTGACATTAGCCTTTTGCTGATGAAAGTACATTAGATGTTGTCAACGAGTCAATTCATGTGAAGAACGTTTCGCAGGCAATTCACCGGTGACTATAGAGAACACAAATGTGAAAAACGTCGCAAGAGTGGCTAATGCCATTGTGAAACAATTGCTTAAGTAGCTTTATGTATTTTTCTATCTTTACTATCACGATTCATGCATGGAATGTCATGTAAATTGTAATAATACACTTTCTAAAATAAATTTGAGATAATGACATTTTGTCCACATGTGGTTTGCCTCTAATTCTATGTGCCCACCCGTGGTTTCAATTTTAACACTTTGCCTACCTGTGATTTTAACCGTGAGTGTTCCGTAACCCACTTCAATGTTTTCCGTTACTTTAACACCAAATAAGTAAAAAACACATCTCAAAACGGATCAAAACTCACTCACTCTCATCAAAAAATTGTTTTGGTTTTGGAAAAGTGTTTTATTTATTTATTTATTTTTTTATAAATTTTTTCTGCTGACTCTTTTTGTTACTGCATGTGTAAGAATCATGGTTCATGTTTCATTGTTAATATTTTTGCTGTTCTGTTGTTTTTGTGTTGGGAAAGTACTTTCTGGTTTTTCTGCTGACTTTGTTTTTTTTTTCTGTGTAAAAGCCGTGGTTTATATTTCTCAGATTTTAGTTTTTTTTTTTTTCTTTTCCTGTTTGGAGCTACTTAGTTTTTAGTATGTAGCTTGGTATAATTCAAAATGATTTTCCAAAATGTTTTTAGTTTAGTAAAACATAGGGAATTATTAGTTAGTGTTTTTTCTTTTGGTTCTCGAAAAGAATGAGATAAAGGAGAGGAAATAACACCCCAAAGAATAGAGCTCCTTAACTAACGAAGGCAGCTCCTTAATTGCAGTCCCATTTAAATAAAGCTCACTTAACTGTTGCATGTTTTCTGCAAAGTCTAGAATCACCTTGACATTGGAGGAACCAAGAAGAGTAAGAATCTCTAGAGATTCTGTTTCAATCCTGCTTGGAAGACTTCAAAGACGAATGCAATCTTTCAAATCCATAAAAATAAGCCTTTTGAGGACAACAACGGATGAGTGAACCTCAATCAAATTTGTACAACCTTCAAGATATATTTTCTGCAGATTTGGAATCCCTGTGAAATTTAGGGTGTTTCTTAGATTTTGGGAATGACTGAGTTTGATGACTGTTAAATTGTTCAAAATCTGTTTGGAAAAGCAAGTTAGAATAATTAGCTTCAATTCACTATAGAATTTATATATTTTTAAATAATAAATAATATAGAAGCATTGAGGAAACTAAACTACCTTGACTCCCTCCCAAAGTAGTTGATTTATGTTAGGAGGCACAATTGGTTTCAAATGCCATCCAGCAAAAGATTCTGCTCCAATCTTTTTGTGTTTGCAGTCCCTCAGATCCAACATAGCAAGATTTCTCAAATTTCCAATTGACAAAGGCAGTTTTTTAATTGCAGTCCCATTTAAATAAAGCTCACATAACTGTTGCATGTTTTCCGTGAAGTCTGGAATCACCTTTAAAATCAAACCTAAGCCAACCACTATTTTGAGACAGTACATCAGCTTTATCTACATTTTCAAGGAAGGCAATGGACAAGGGTTTCTTGGTTAACTCCTCAGCAAGACAATCAACAAGAGTTTTTCCCCTGAACTTTATATTGTGCTGGTTTGGATTTGGCGTCTGCATCTTCATTTCAGCGTTTCCTCTCTTTTTTTTTTGCTGCACGTGAACAGTAACATCACATGGGTTCACTGTGCAAGGGACAAAAATCACTATTCACGCACTGTTTATCACTGTTCACAGCACTATTCACACACTAAAAAATATTAAAAATGGGTCCCATGGTACTATTCACATATTTAAAAATTATTTTGCTACAATGTTTTCAGTTTTTAGTTTCTAGTTTTCAGTTTCATTAACAATAAGTTCAATCCAAACGGACCCATCATAACCATTCATTCCTCAGAGACCAAAGATTGTGTTTGAATTAATCATCCCATCTTGGGAACTCAGATCCATATAAATAAAATGTTCCTGGCTTCCATGTAATTTCTCAGTAAGAGCAAGAGCTATTTTCTTTTTACCAAGCCTATTAGGCCCAACAAAATTAAACCATATATCTTGGGAACTCAGATCCATAGAAATAAAAACCCTAACTTTTTGATCTGTTTTATATTTTGATTTTGAAAGAAAACGTGTTAGAGTAACAGCAGACAGAGAGGTGGGTTACGGAGCAGTAACGGATTGAACCTCGGGTAGGTAAAGTGTCAAAATTTAAACAACGGGTGGGCACATAGAATTAGAGGCAAATCATAGGTGGGCAAAGTATAATTATCCCTATAAATTTTAAATTAAGAGATTGAGGTGTGGTTTGTGATGATGCTATAAAATACCACTTTAAAAATTGTCCATATGGCTCATCTACGGAAAAAAAGAAGAAAGAAGTATGGGCACAGCCAAGTTGCCTCGTCCGTCCTTTGGGACGGACGAACAAGGTCTCGTCCGTCCTAAGGGACGGACGAGGCAAGCATGGCTATGCTAAGGCACGTCCATCCCTAGTTAGGAATGGACGAGCCAAGCATTCATGACTTACCAATAGACCAAAACCTCCATTCCTCGTAATGAGGCACCGGTTCGGATGAAGTAACTTCCACGGAAGTTATGGAAGTTACCCCCGATTTTGGTGAACTCCTCGACAATAGGAACGGTTATCAGAGCAAATAACCGTTCCATACACTATATAAACACAACTCTGCGTAGAGGTAAAGGATTCTGACTTTTTTTCTTTTGAGAAGAGAAGAATAAACACTTAAAAATTTTTTCCTCTCTATTCCAACCCATTAACTTCATCATCGGAGGACCATAAGCCGGCCTCCACCGGTCTTTTCTCTGATTGAATTTGGTTTTACAGGATTTAACTCTCAAGATTGTCAAAGTCCGAAGATCTTCAACCCACTAATTTTCCAGAATTATCAGTTGGCGCCGTCTGTGGGAAAGAACGTATTTGTCGCTCTTGAACTTGTTAGTTCTGCGATTTCTTTCTCTCGTGAAAAGGGTTTGAAATGGTTCGGACTAGATCAAGGGCAACTAGCCCAGGCCTTTAACAGAGTAGGAACGCATCAAGTAATCCTCATCGCGATCGCTAGTCTGCACCGGATATGCAGGCCCCGTCTGTCCAACATATGCATTCTATGGCGGCTGCGATGGCGGAGTTAACTCGCCAGAATCAGGACTTACGAAGAGAGGTTAATTTAAGAAGGCAGACGCATCAAGAGCATGAAGAAGAAGGGCAAACTCAGAGTCAAGAGGGCAGAGAGAACTTTCAGCATGGGAGTCAGTCAAGGGATACCACTTTGCGAAGGGCATCTGACTTGAAGAAAGAGATGGATCAGATGAAGAAGGCCATAGACGAAATGAAGGAGAATATGAGGAGGGCGAACCCAGTAGAAGATTTGGTTCATAGAACTGACTCTCCCTTTACGACTTCCATCAATGGCCATCCCCTACCACTGAAGTTTAAAATGCCTTCTTTAGATTCATACGATGGGAATCGGGATCCTTTTGACCACATTGCCACCTTCAAGACCACTATGCATCTTCAAGGAGTTCCAGATGAAATAATGTGTAGAGCCTTCCCTACCACTCTCAAGGGTCCAGCTAGAGTATGGTTCAGCAAATTACCCCCGAATTCAGTAAGTTCTTTTAGAGAATTAAGTAAGTTGTTTGTTAATAATTTCATAGGGGGTCAGCGTCATAGACGATCTACTTCCAGTCTGTTAACGATAGAACAGGGGGAAAATGAAAGCTTGCGTTCCTTCATCACACATTTCAATAGGGAAGCCCTGACCGTGGACGAGGTAGATGATAAGCTACTGTTGGTAGCTTTTCATAATGGGGTCAATTCTGACTTGTTTATACATAAACTTTATGAGAAGGAACCTTAGTCCATGGCTGAACTCGTCCATTCAGCCCAGAACTTCATGAATGCAGAAGACGCGATTATAGCTAAGAAGAGGAAGAAGGCCGAGAGAATAGAAACAAATCCTGCTTGTCATTCTGAACAGGGTCCTCGTCCAAAAAAGGGACGAACGGAGGATAAGAAAGACCGAGAGAAGAGGGCAGGTCCGTCAGCAAGGAATCAACAGTACACTCCTTTGAACGTTCCACTCGAGCAAGTCCTCATGCAAATCAAAGACGAGCCTTCCTTAAAGTGGCCAGAGAAGATGAAGGGAGATCCCAATAAGCGCAATAGAAATAAGTATTGTCGCTTCCATAGAGATCACAGGCACGACACGGACGAGTGTTTCGATCTGAAGCAGTAGATTGAGAATCTCATCAGACAAGGGAAGTTGAAAAATTTCCTTGGACGAGAACACAGAGACGAGAAATTGAAAGCCAAGGTAGAAGAATCGTCACGGCCACCGCTTGGAGAAATAAGAATTATTCTGGGGGGAAGTACTGTAGGACAGTCGTCTAAGTCAAAGAAAGCATATTTGAAAGCAGTACAAAGCGTTCAGCTCTCTGGACGATCACCGAGTGCAGGGACTACGGACGAGCAGGCGATCACTTTCACGGACGAGGATGCAGAGAGAGTCCATCACCCTCATGACGATGCTATTGTCATCACCCTCCTTATTGCGGACTACAAGACTAGGAGGGTGTTGGTAGATAATGGAAGTTCTGTTGATATCTTGTACTATCCAGCCTTTCAGCATATGAGGTTAGGACGAGACTTGCTCTGTCCAGCGTGCTCCCCCCTAGTAGGTTTTGGTGGAATGAAGGTGCAACCTGTGGGTAGTATCTCATTACCAGTGACAGTGAGGGCATATCCGCAGCAAGTTACCAAGGAGGTGAACTTCCTCGTAGTTGATTGTTCATCTTCTTACAATGCAATAATTGGGAGGCCAACCCTAAATAGGTGGAAGGTAGTTACATCTACTTACCACTTGTCAATCAAGTTCCCAACGGAACATGGGGTAAGCCAAGTACAGGGAAACCAATTAGCAACAAGAGAGTGTTACCTAGCCATGTTGGCTGCGGACGAGCAAGTTCAAACAATGAATATCGAAGAAAAGAAAGTTGTGGCAGAACCCGTTGAAGCGTTGGAAGATATTCCTTTAGATGACGATAACCCTAGGAGGTGTACCAGGGTTGGAGCAGATTTGGAAGTGAAGATCAAGAAAGATCTCATTTGTTTTTTGAAAAGAAACAGAGATATGTTCACATGGAGTCACGAAGACATGCCGGGTATAGATCCTAGTGTCATTACCCATCGTCTGAGTGTATGCCCTTCCTCCAAACCAGTGCGACAAAAGAAGAGAGTGTTTGCCCCGGAGAGAGACAATGCTGTTAAGGAGGAAGTTCAGAAGTTGATTGCCGCGAAGTTTATTCGAGAGGTATACTATCCTGACTGGTTAGCCAACGTGGTCATGGTCAAGAAGGCGAACGGCAAATGGAGAATGTGCGTTGATTTCACTGACTTAAATAAGGCTTGTCCTAAGGACAGTTACCCATTGCCGCGTATTGATCAATTGGTAGATTCCACCGCAGGTCACAAGTTGCTTAGTTTCCTTGATGCTTTCTCTGGTTACAATCAAATTAGGATGGATGAAGTGGACCAAGAGAAGACGTCCTTTATCACTAGTCAGGGATTGTTTTGTTATGAAGTAATGCCTTTCGGTTTAAAGAATGCTAGGGCGACATACTAACGTCTGGTCAATCACATGTTTCGTCCGCAGATCGGGAGGAATATGGAAGTATACATAGATGATATGTTGGTAAAAACTCAGGACGAGGAGAGGCATTTGGTCGACTTGCAGGAAACATTTGACACGCTGAGGCAGTATCATATGAAGTTGAACCCTAGCAAGTGTGCTTTTGGAGTATCATCGGGGAAGTTCTTAGGATTTATGGTTTCCTATAGAGGAATCGAAGCAAACCCTGACAAAATTCAAGCAATATTGGATATGAAGCCTCCGAGCAATGTTAAAAAAGTTCAGTCCCTCACCGGACGAGTTGCCGCCCTCAACAGGTTTGTTTCTAAAGCTACTGACAAATGTTTGCCATTTTTTAAGGTTCTTAAAAAAGCATTTGAATGGACCGATGAGTGTCAGAAAGCTTTTGAAGATTTGAAGATATATCTCACCAAAGCCCCATTACTGAGCCCGTCTATGCCCAGAGAAGAGTTGTACTTATATTTGGCAGTCACTCCACACGCTGTGAGTTCAGCACTGGTGAGGGAAGAAAGCAAGGTGCAGAGACCTGTGTACTATACTAGCAAAGCATTGAGGGGAGCAGAAGCACGGTACCCGTTAATGGATAAATTGGCTTTTGCGTTGATAACAGCTTCCAGAAAACTAAGGCATTATTTTCAAGCTCATGTTATTAACGTCATGACAGATCACCCACTAAAGAAGGCCATGAACAAGTTAGAGGCTGCAGGACGTTTGATCCAATGGGCCGTCGAACTCAGTGAGTTTGACATAAAATACCAGCCAAGGCATGCCATAAAAGCCCAAGCTTTGGCAAATTTCATTGCTGAATTTACCATAAGTTGTGATGATGAAAGTGAAATAGAAAACAGCAAGTGGATCGTCCATGTGGATGGCTTGTCTACGCTGCACGCAGGCGGGATAGGTGTGGTTTTGCAATCTCCGGAGGGGGACAAATTAAAACACAGAGTTCGTTTGTAGTACCAGACAACTAATAATGAAGTCGAGTACGAAGCTCTTCTTAAAGGACTGGAATTGGCCAAATCTGTAGAAGCAAAGTCACTCCTCGTCTTGGGAGATTCTCAGTTGATTATAGGCCAGGTGAATGGAATGTTTGAAGCTAAAGAAGAACGAATAAGGAAGTATCTAAACAGAGTGACGCGCCTTGTAAAAAAGTTTGAAGAAGTTAGCTTCGTTCAAATCCCAAGGGAGGAGAACATGGAAGCTGATGCCTTGGCAAAAGAAGCCTCGTCGAGCGAAGCCATAGATAAATTTGATGAAATCCAGTATATGCCGAGTATAGACATCCCAGAAGTACAACAGGTGGAAAGTAGAATGAATTGGATGGTTCCAATTGTGTCGTACTTAAAAGACGGATGACTCCCGGAAGAAAAGGACGAAGCTAGAAAACTGAGGGCAAGGGCGGCCAGGTATGTTCTTATGGACGAGGTTCTCTACCGAAGAGGTTTTTCCCAGCCTTATCTCAGATGTTTGGCCCCAGACGAAGCAAACTACATATTGAGAGAAATTCATGAGGGAGCATGTGGCAATCATTCAGGCGCCAGATCGCTCGTCCACAAAGTCGTCCGTGCGGGATATTATTGGCCGAATATGCAAGCTGACGCTAAGGCATACGTCAAAGTCTGCGATCAATGCCAAAGGTTTAGCAATGTCCCCAGGCAACCATCAAAGTATTTAACTCCAATGACGGCCCGTGGCCTTTTGCACAATGGGGACTGGACATTCTAGGTCCATTTTCACTGGGTATAAGGCAAATGAAATTCCTTGTGGTTGGTATTGATTATTTTACCAAGTGGGTAGAAGCAGAACCTTTGGCCAACATCACACAGCAGAATGTCAAGAACTTTGGATGGAAAAATATTGTGTGCAGATTTGGAGTACCTAGGGTGCTGGTATCAGACAACGGACGGCAATTTGACAATGCAATTTTCAGAGATTTTTGCATACACTTTGGAATTCAAAATCACTACTCCTCACCAGCCCACCCGTAAGCAAATGGCCAGGCAGAAGTTGCAAACCGATCCTTGTTGAAAATAATCAAGACTCGGCTTGAGGGGGCTAAGGGAGTGTGGCCAGATGAGCTTCCAGGCATTCTGTGGGCATATAGAACGACAGTGAGAACTCCTATAGGAGAAACTCCTTTCAAGCTGGCATATGGAACTGAAGCAGTTATACCCGCGGAAGTGCACGTGGCCAATCATAGGGTGACGACCTACCAGGACGAAGCTAATGAGGAACAACTACGTCTGAACCTCGATTTGATAGACGAGGTAAGGATGGACGCTGAGCAAAGGATGGCAAGGTATAAGAATCTTATGGCTAGGCGGTATGATGCAATGGTAAAGCCAAGGAGATTCAACATAGGGTACCTCGTCCTAAAAAGGGTTTCCTTAGCAACAAAGAACCCAGCTCATGGGAAGTTGGGACCAAATTGGGAAGGCCCCTACAGAGTCGTCAACTGCAAAAGGCAAGAATCCTATTACTTAGAAGCCCTTGATGGGAGGAAGTTGGAGCATCGTTGAAATGTGGAGCACTTGAGGAAGTATTACCAGTAAAATAACGGCCTGGACGAGCTTAGTAATTGAAAACTTTATTATGTTATGTTAAATTTGTGGACGACGTTATAGTTTATGTTTAAATAAAGGCAGTGGCCTCTAAGGTGCCTGCCTCGTCTTTGAGCAATGCTTGTGATATGAATGGTATTTGTGGAATGTACATAATGTGGTGTAATTCACTGGTTCCCATACTACATTCGTTTGAAGTTTACCCTTAAAAAGTTTTAAAAAAAAATGGAGACAATTCTCTAAATGCAGGGATACAATGACAAGCTTTCCTAAGGGAAAAGCATCAAGGCATTCTCGTCCAAATCAGAGGATGAAGCAAAGCCTTAAGTCCCAAGCATACTCGTCCATACCACGGACGAGGTAAAGCACAATACGTCTAATACGTGGGCAAAAATGCATAGACGAGTGCATATTAAGCCATGGACGAGAGAAACGTATGGCTATATTTTAATCCTAATTAGGCTTTTGTTAAAACAATCCAGGCTATGGACGAGTACAATGAAAGCCTTAAAACTTCAAAGTATAAAAATTAGCCAAGCCCATGAACAAGGCAGGCTAGTTCTTATCGTTTTTCAACAGGTCCTCAGACCAGTAATGTTGATTGTTACCATTTCACATGAATGAATTACATTTGAAATTCTAATGGAAATGGTAGACAAACATATATAAAAGATGGACGAAGTCAAGCAAACAAAATAAATGAAACTCATCCATACACATGCCACAAGAAAATAATATTGAGACGAATGTATATTTAACATTAAGAAATCCTTGCAAAATAAACTAGGATAATTGTTTAAAACCTCGTCCTAAAACCTTGGACGAGGCAAATGTATTCAAATTACATAGAGGTCACAAACAGGACCAAATAGAAATGCGTTTAAAAAAAAAAAAATCTTTCTAAGTAGAGGGAGAAACATTGGGGGCGTCCTGAGGGGGCAAGGTTGTAGCGTCGTCTTCAACATTGACGTCATCGGAGCCAGTCTGGACGAGAGAACTAGTGGCAGCAGCGTTCAGGTTAAGGAGAATGGAACTGAAGTCAATGTCAGGGAACCTTTCCACAGCTTCACTTCTAAAATCCTCAAACCCTGCTGCATAATTAGTGTCCAAGACTTCAGTGTACTGTTTGGACGATTTAAACTCAGCCACTGCATCTTCCTTCGCGTTGGAAAGAAGGGCACCATATTCATCATTCTTCTTCTGCAGGGCCTCAAGATGAGCATCCTTCTCTGCAGCACTGGTTCGCAGCTCCTCAACCAATGTCTGCAATTCCTTAACCTCGTCTGTGGTCTTAGCAGCCACTTCAGCCCATTGCCTCGCCTCAGCCTTCAGCTCCTGGACCCTCGTCTCTAGCAAGATCCTCGTCTTGTCCAGCCCCGTTGCTTGCCTAGACGCAGCTATAAACTTTGACATGCCATGTAAAAAAGAAACAAGTTAAAAAAAAAAAAAAGACGAGGAAGGAAAATGAACCATTGCTCAAGACGAGATAAAAGTATTACCTTAAAGAGATCATGAACACCAGAATGCTCAAAATCTTTAAGGGACATATCATAGCAAGCATTAATGTCTTCGTCCGTCACAGCCTTCTTAAAGCGTTCCCAGGCCAAGTCCTCATTCTCAATGATATTGGATGGGGCCGTTCTGGAAGGCTGAGACGGGGTTGACACAGTCTTGGACGGAGTGGCCTGGGACGGAGTGGTCTCGACTGGAGTGAACGAGTCCACATCAACTACGTGCACTGGCTGTTGAGACGAGGGAGGTTTGATCACTTGAGACGAGCTGGGCTTGGTTTTTTTGCCTCAACGACTGGGGAGATTTCCCAAGTCCAAGTTCCTTGACAAAGTTTTCCTTTTCTCCCCAGTCGGAGGACGAGTTTGAACATTGCCCTCAGGACGATCCCCCTCAGTAGCCACATCTTTTCCCTTGTTTCCCTTCATTGTTGCCATTCCTTAAAAAAAAAAAAAAAAAAAAAAGAAAAGAAGATAAAAACACCTTTAGAATTAAAATAAAACAAAGTACAAAGACAATAAAGATTTGAAACTTACTTCTCCTTACTGTGACCTCGTGTGCAATAGTCTCGTCGGATGGATTAGGACCTAAACCCCACTTGGCAAGGCATCTAAGCGAGACCAAAGAGTGAAAGTCCCTATCCACGTGAAGACGAGCTCTGTGGACGCAGTCACGGAAAAACTTACTTAAGGACGGACGTTCAACAGCTGAAATAAAACAGATACTCCTGTTAATTGGCCATTGATATTAAGAATAAATAAACAAATAAATATAAAGACAGAAATGAAAGGAAAAAGGGGAACAACTTACCTTCAGGACGAAGGTTTCCTAGGTCCCCAGTATAACGGCCAAACGAGTCCCGGCCAACGTCTACAGGGTTTCCAGCCCAGAAGCCGGAGACGAAGAAAAATTCCGTCTTCCATTTTCTGTTAGACGAGGCCAAGGACTTGATCAACCTACAATCTTTACCCCTGGCTGTAAATTGGTGGAAGCCAGGGGATTGGTGTATCTCTGAAGGTTTGTAGCAGTAAAAGAACTCGTCCACAGTAAGAGGACGGTCCCTTCCAAATACTTCACCCCACAAAACTTGCATTGAGACAATTAGTCTCCATGCATTTGGGTTGAATTGACATATTCCTAAACCTAACCTAATTAACAACTCCCTAGTAAAGGCGTTTAAAGGGAATCTTAAACCCCCCAAGAGGTAAGCTTCATAGATGCCAATCCCGAAATGAGGGTTGCAACACCATTCTCCTCGGACGGGCAACCTAGGGTTAAACTCGTCTGGGATTTGGTACCACTCCCTAAGGTTTTTCAGTCTCTGCTCGTCCGTCTTGGAAGGGATATCTATTGCACAACTATATACAGTTACTTCCTCTTCATCTAAGGGACTAGGACGAGGAGGGGCAGTGGACGAAGTACCAGCTTGAGACCCAGAGGCCTTCCTAAGCTGTTCCTGTAAAACTTCCATAGGAAGCCCAGGGACGCCAGAGACGTACTCCTCGTCCGTGGTGTTCCCCCTACTACTGTCACTATTGCTACTGGAACTATTGTAACTACTCTCGTCATTATATTCGTCTATAGCCTTATCTATACTATCACTAGACGAGGAAAGTACAATGTCTACCATCTTAACAGGAAAACTAAGGACGAGAAAAAGAGAAATACCTGGATCTAGGACGGAAGAAGGCTATAGACGCAAGAAGCTTCTAGACGAATATCTAGGACGAGGAAGGACAAGGAAAGAAATTTTAGAAATGAAGAGGGTACCGGAGGAATTCCACTATTTATAGGGAGCAAACTCAGGCATCTGAAGCGACGTAACCCAATCATTAAGAGACACGTGACATGCTCCTCAGTTAGATCAATCGACGAGATTTTTCCACCAACAAATTCTTGACACGTAGCACACCAAGCTGCTACTAACACACATCTTATTTGTCTTAGGACGACCTAATGAACAAGGGGGCAACTGATGATGCTATAAAATACCACCTTAAAAATTGTCCATATGGCTCGTCTACGGAAAAAAAGAAGAAAGAAGTATGGGCACAACCAAGTTGCCTCGTCCGTCCTTTGGGACGGACGAACAAGGTCTCGTCCGTCCCAAGGGACGGACGAGGCAAGCATGGCTATGCTAAGGCACGTCCATCCCTAGTTAGGAATGGATGAGCCAAGCATTCATGACTTACCAATAGACCAAAACCTCCATTCCTCGTAATGAGGCACCGGTTCGGATGAAGTAACTTCCACGGAAGTTATGGAAGTTACCCCCGATTTTAGTGAACTCCTCGACAATAGGAACGGTTATCAGAGCAAATAACCGTTCCATACACTATATAAACACAACTCTGCGTAGAGGTAAAGGATTCTGACTTTTTTTCTTTTGAGAAGAGAAGAATAAACACTTAGAAATTTTTTCCTCTCTATTCCAACCCACTAACTTCATCATCGAAGGACCATAGGCCGGCCTCCGCCGGTCTTTTCTCTGATTGAATTTGGTTTTACAGGATTTAACTCTCAAGATTGTCAAAGTCCGAAGATCTTCAACCCACTGATTTTCCAGAATTATCAGTTTGGATTTAGCGTTTGTGTTTTCTCCTTTTTTTTTTTTTTTTTTTTTTTTTTATGCTTGCATTTCAAAGATAGAGAGCACTGTTCATGGGACCCACAACCACTTTATGCAGAAAAAAAAATTAAAAATAGGTCCCATGACACTATTCACACATTTAAAAATTATTTTATTACAATATTTTCAGTTTTCAGCAAAATAAGCTGTATTCAAATAGACCCTGAGTATAAGTACAAAACTCTTTATCTTTACGCAAGCTGGTAGGTTGTTGTTGTTGTTGTTTTTTTTTTTTTTTTTTAATATTTCTATATTTACTTTAACCAACGTTGTTAATTCCATTTTTTCGGGGACTTTTTTTGCAACAAGGGCAAAAAATGTGATATTAGCCCAAATCTCCCTTGGGATTCTTTAGAAATATTTATTTGTGGGGAATCAAGTCCAAAATTTCAAATGTATAATGAATAAAAGACTAATAATGCTTTAACAAGCGAGAAATCAAAATACCATAATTGAAATACAAGAAAATGCAGAAAAAAGTATATAGGTTCGAAATTTTAACCCACAATCAGTGATAAAAGGAAATTGAGAGAAGTTGTGAGTAAGAGAAGGAAAGTTCCCCTGTACCCATATTTCCACTCCTAAGGTTCAAAATTGTGAGAAAGTTTCTTGGCTTAGTGGGCTTTTGCTCTCAAGTTTCAGCTTTATGGGAAAAGCGTGGTTGATTCATTTTGTATCTGATTGGGGCCTTTTGTATTGAATTTGGGTTGCTGTAAGTAACTGGTTTTTGGTTAATAAAAGAGGTTTTAAACCCTAAGGTCTTAATCAAACAAGTTATGGTCATATTTATTTTAATTGGATAAGAGGGCTGGCTTGCTTTTTGTATAATTTGGGAAATAGAGTGGGCTAAATTCATGGGCTGATGTTTCTTAGACATGGCAGACCCTTAGAGTTTGCATTTGGTTGTTGCGACAGACAAGGCTAGCCACTTAGGGTCAGCTATATGTTTTAGGCCAAAAAATGGTAAAGCAAAAAGGTTAGGCCATAGTCAACCAGAGCATAAAGGCTCTTTTAAGCAAGGTTTTCAGATCCGAACCATTCATTGAACCGTAAAAGAGAGAGGTTCAAGGTTTTTAAGGTCGAACCGAGGTCGAACCGTGATGACGTCAAAATTAATTTAATAATTAATTAGAGCCTAAAATATAGATATTAAATTTATAAAACTAGCAAAATTGACTAATATATCTATATATGTAAGGGAAATTTAATGATTTTCAAGCATATATTTAATAATTAAATAAGAAAGTTAACAAAATAAAATAATAACCATAAAAACATTAAAATTTATGATTAATTTTTGAAGTAAAGTTGAATATCCTTGAAAGATTTTAATTATAATTTTTTTATTCCTCATAAGAGACAGATAATTTAATTAAGTAAAATAAAATTGTGTTAAGTTGTTTTTATATAAAAAAAAAAAATTGCTAAAGGGTTGGACTGCACGGTTCTCACTAGTTCGTGCGGTCCAACCTCGGTTTTAGAGGTTCACGGAATTAACAAAAAATCCGGTTCTTTAGGCTTAAAAAATTAGTTTTCTTCCCGATTCTCGATTCTCAAGGTCCGACCTCCCGGTCCGGTTCGATTTTGAGAATCATGCTTTTAAGGTGGAAATTTTGGGTAAAGGACCTCCTTCGTGAGCCAGAGGTGCTAATAGTATCCCTTGTTCACTTGGTAGCACGCATGAGCTAGGCTTATACAAAAGGTGCAAAAAGAACTGACCCATACCCTCCAAACTACACTTCCTAAATTTCCCTCAATATGTTGCATGGGCTTGGGTCATGCTTAAAAGAATAAAATATAATGTAATATATGAATTGAGCCCATGAGAAAGTTGAGCTGGATCAAATTGGGCTTGTAGAAAATGTGTCGCGAAAATAAGTATCAACACATTCCTAATAAGGGTGTTTCAATTTGTCCATTGAAAGAGATACTTTGTTACAAGTCTATTTCAACATACCTTTTGAGTCAACTGATAAAATATCAATAAAGTTATTAAAGACTAGATTATCACTTGAATCCCAATGTCAACAAATGTTAATAACAAAGTTGATCAAACATCTAAGCCATTGTCAAAATCATATAGATTACATTCCCATAAAAAAAAAAAAAAAAAAAAAAACATATAGATTACATGAAGCCGATTAATATGTATTTTTTGAAGTTCTCTATTTGCTTGGTGAAAAAGAAAACATAGGGAGAGAAAGACGAATATCCTCCATATGCGGCAAGAAATATATATCATAGCTTATATATAATATTAGAAAAAAAAATACCATTCGGCAAGTGCACGAGTCAGGACATCATTAACACGTACGACGTATTTTTATGTATGGTATATTCCCATACAAACAAACCACATGCCACCTCTCCCAGTAGACCCGCGCGAAAGCTCTCTTTTATCATTTTCTTTTCTATCTTTTGGAAAGAAAAAGAACACTTCGACTTCTTCAAATTCTACACAAATTTTATGTTAATTAATTAATTTTTTTTTTCATTTTTATAACCCATAGTTCCGTACCCTTTTCCTATAACCACAAATCCTCCTCCCTAAATAACCAGTACTATTATTTTATGAGAGATGAGATGTCTTAAAAGACTTTTCTCTTGTAGTATTCATAAATTCTTTAAGTGTGAGTTTTACATATGTTATTAAAAAGTGTTATCATAAAACTGCTTGACGAGATACCTATCATGTTATAAGTATTTTTTCTTCTATAACAATAAAAATTAAATAATTATAATTATCCTTTGTCCTTTGGTTCAACCAAACGACTTATAATTCTTAAACTTTCAATTATTACATTTGATTTCCTAAAGTTTGGATTAAAATAAAATTGCTTTTTTTTTTTTTACTGAAATTAAAATAAAACTGTTAGGGCTTCATCTAAATTAAACAATTTTTTTTAAAATTTTTTTTGACCAAACAAATTACCCCATATGGTTTGAATCGTTTGATCCAATACCAATTTAGTTTGACATGTATTTTCAATTATTACTTTCATCAAAGAAAAAAAAAGTATTTTCAATTATTACATTTTTACTCCTAAAGTAAGATTAAAATAGATTTATTTGGTTATATTCTAAATTAAACCTTACCTATTTTATTTTATTTTAAAAAAATCCGTAAATGTGTGTTTGGATTTAGAATTTGTTACATACACATAATTTTATAAATAAATGATGGGATTTACATCCCCATCATTTTTAAATTTCTTTGTTTGATTATTAATTTACATTAATTTACTAATGGTGGGATTTCAATTAATTTCATTTAAAAAAATTAAAATGACTTTATAATTAACTATTTTATTTTTTGCTTGAGTTACCAAAAAAAAAAAAAAAAACCTTCCTTCACTCATCGTGGTACTTCTCCTCCACACAATAGCAACAACATAGAGTCATAGACAATATAAAACAAAAATATCAATCAATGAAGGTTCTACGTCGAGGCCATGGTTCCCTGGACCCACTCACCTCTCATCGCACCGAATATACAATGACCACTGCCGTCGAACGGTTGAAATTTAAGTATGCTTGACTACTGTGCATTGGCATAGTGGGTATACCTATGAGAGAAGACATGATGGGATGATCAGATGCCTAGGATTGCACAATAACATATGAAGATTGGAGATGCCTAGGATTCATCCTTCTTCTTCTTTTGTTTATTTATTTTCTTAACGAACCCTTGCTCTCTCTATTGAAACTAAGTTGGTGGGGTTAAGATTTGAAAATGATGCCTTATTGAGTAGAATTTCTAGCTCGGATTTGGAGCCCACAAATTTGGATTTTGCTTTATTTGTTTAGTTTTAAATTTTTTTTTTATAAAATATATTCAAATGTTTAATGTGACAAGTAAAATTTTTAAAATACAAACAATCAAAACTAGTGACTTAACAATTGGAGCTACTGAATTGGGACTGGTCACTAGACCCTAGACTTCAGTGATTGGATTGTCAGCATAGGCTGCCTGGCTAACTAGACTAGTGATCCAATCACCAAATTGGGGGAGGCGGGAGGAAGGAGCTAATATGTGTTTTTGTAAGATGTTTTATTAAATTTTGAAAGGTAAAATGTTTTTGCAAATAATAATAAACATTTTTAAGTTTAACCAAATTTTACAATAAAACAAATTCAATAAAATGCTGAAAATATTTTCCGTAAATATTTTATACCAAAACAAACAGAATATTATATTCCACTAAAATTTGAAAATTCTTCCTCTTACCCAAATCAGGAATTTTCCAAATCAGAAGTGAACAAATTCTGCCTTCAATTTAGTTACCCAAACACAAGGAGTATTATGAGAATATTGTTCCTCAAACACCTGCTGCTAGTTTGATTTAGTCTTCTATAATATCATCCTTTATTCCCAAAAAAAAAAAAAAAACGGAAGATAAAACCAAGCCAGGAGGAGTAAAATGTAAATATTTCAAAGTAAAAAAAAAAAAAAAACCAGGAATCACAGTCCTTTACGAATTTTTTTACCCAACCAAAATACAGAAAAAGCGTAGAAAATCACTGTTGTCTTTCTCATCACGTATATGTTCCTAGGTTTTTGAAGAAGTAGTGTTTAATTAAACCACCACCGCTCATTCAAAATTTCAAACAAAGCCCCACACCCAAAATATATATTAAAAAAAAAAAAAAAAAAAAAACTCAAAAACCCAATCATTCACACACATTACGTAGACACAGAAACTCATCACGATCTCTCTCTAACTCTAACCTCAATTTTCTCTCTGAAAAATTCAAAAACCCTAACCGATCCAATCCTCAATCCAATATCCATCGATGGCGGAAGAACCATCGTCAGCGCCACCACAGGCGCCGTCCTCTACGGCGGCGCCGCTGGGGCACTCGGTGATCCCGATAGTGAACAAGCTGCAAGACATTTTCGCGCAGCTGGGAAGCCAGTCGGCGATCGAGCTCCCTCAGGTTGCGGTGGTGGGGAGCCAGAGCAGCGGCAAGTCGAGCGTGCTCGAATCTCTAGTCGGCCGCGACTTTCTCCCCCGAGGATCCGATATCTGCACTCGACGCCCGCTCGTTCTTCAGCTGTTGCAGACCAAGCGAAAACCCGACGGCACCGAGGAGGAGTACGGCGAGTTTCTTCATTTGCCTGGAAAACGCTTCTACGATTTCTCTGATATTCGGAGAGAAATTCAGGTACTTTTGCATTTTCAATTCGCTTCAAAATTTGTGTTTTTTTTGAATATAGGTGTGTTTAGTTCAACAATTTTCAGATAGGTAGATAAAGTGAAAGCATTGGTGCAATTCGTTGAATTTAATGGTACTTAGGAATGATAACACTGTTTGTGTTTTATCGATAAGTTGTGCCCTTAGGCCATTTGTTCATTTTAAGAAGGTTTTGATACAACTTTTACGAGGCATAAAAAAAAAAAAAAAACCAGTTGCATAAAAAGTTTCTTGAAATGGTTCATAAACCAATGCCCTTGGGGCATCTGTTAACTTTTTGCTTACATTTAATTGAGGAATTTGATGTACTGTAGCTAAAGTATTGTACCTAAGTTTTGCGCGAGAAGGTAATAAACTTTAATTATGATTACTTATCTTGCTACTTCATGGTTCATGAGTATGCAAAACTGTGATTTTTCTGATATTCTATAGTTTTTATTGCTGATACTAGGTGTTTAGTTCAACAATTTTCTGATGGGTAGATAAAGTAAAGCTTAGGTATAGTACATTATTAGGTTTCCCAATTAAATTGTTGTTGGAAATTGTAAAAATGTTCGTGTTTCATTGGCCAATACAACCATGTGTTTGGATTTAATTGGGGAATTTAGAAAGTAATGAGCTTTAGTAATGATTACTTATTTCGCTACTTTATGGTTCATGAGAATGCAAAATTTTGGGTCAGCTATGGATCCTGATAAAATAGTGAGGGTTATCTATATGCATTCTTTTTTGCCATTTTATTCTATTGGATGTCACACTCTTTGTCACCTTGTTAATTGACATGTCATTTTTTATTACTTGGATATTATTTTAGGTCTTCCTCTAGCTTTTTCCAGTTTTCTTGACTTGAATCAACTTATTATTTTTTCTGAACTATAAGAATAAATGATTTGTGTGAAGTAGTTGAATTAATGAGCATACAATTTTTTATTTTTGTCGGATTCCTCTGCTTGAATTAATTCCCATTTCCCTACTGGTGTTACTGAGCTAATAAGAATATTTGATTTATGTGGAGTAGTTGAAAGAATGAGCTTACAATGTATCATATGGAATGTGTTTGAACAGAACTTCGGTGTTTTTTTTGGTGAGTTTTGGATAAGAAGAGAAACTCTACTATATCTTATGCAATTTTTTTTTTTTTTTTTTTTGTATTTTTATTTATTAAAAAAAAAATTATTTATCAAAAAACTTATTGTGCTGGTTCTTATTGCTTTCTTTAGTATTGAGAAGTAGCTAAATTGAATCAAATCAAGTTGAATAGCATTTGCATATGGATGAAGATTTTATTAGATTTTGAACTCACCTATATCTTACTGCCCTCTATTCTTTTCATTTTAAATAATTCCAAATGGACTATAGGCTGAGACAGACAGGGAAGCTGGGGGTAACAAAGGTGTCTCGGACAAGCAGATTCGCCTGAAGATTTTCTCACCAAATGTTCTTGATATCACACTGGTGGATCTCCCTGGTATAACAAAGGTTCCTGTTGGTGACCAGCCCTCTGATATTGAGGCACGGATTAGGACAATGATCATGTCATACATTAGAAAAGAAAGTTGTCTTATTCTGGCTGTTACGCCAGCGAATTCAGATTTAGCAAATTCAGATGCTCTTCAGATTGCAGGAAATGCTGATCCTGATGGTAGGTTCTGAACAGAGAAAGATTCTGCTTGTGGTATGCCTTTAGTTTTATTTATTTATATGTATATATTTAATTTGTAAGTTTTGATTTTATATTGGCAGGTCATAGAACTATAGGCATAATTACAAAGGTACATTATATCTTGGCTTGAACTTCTCCCATGTTTATGTATTTTTCCATCATTAACTAACTGTTATAAAGTTCTGACAAGGTTTGGCATTTTTTCTATGTGATCTTAGTTGGATATTATGGATAGAGGTACTGACGCCCGTAATTTATTGCTGGGAAAAGTGATTCCCCTCCGACTTGGTTATGTGGGAGTTGTGAATCGTAGTCAAGAGGTAATCATGTAACACTTAGAGATGGACAAATATTTGTTAATTCCATTACATCCTTTTATTTAGTTGTTTTATGTCATCCAAGTCTGAGATGGACAAAATGGAATTGTGAAGTTATTTTACTTGTGGGATAAGATTGTGATTCGGATTTTCAATTGTAATGCTTCAAACAGGATATTATGCTTAATCGCAGTATTAAAGATGCACTTGTGGCTGAGGAAAAGTTCTTTCGCAGTCGTCCAGTATGTTCATGCTGTTCCTTACTGTATTGTTCTGTTAGAATTCCTTTATCAAATTGTATACTTAATTTGTTGCTTCTTAAATAGGTGTATAATGGTTTAGCCGATCGTTGTGGTGTTCCTCAGTTGGCAAAGAAGTTGAACCAGGTAGAGTTTTGCAACATTTAACTTGCTTAATGTGTTGTGGAATATAATTTACCATTCCAAAGTAGAGGCTTCATGTTCATCATCTGCTGCTACTCTTGAGCATGCACTTATATACACCAAACATGGACGCACCCACACACTCCTCTGCTCCTATCTCTTGCTTCGTTCATACAGAAATGGCAGAATATTATTTTTCTACCTTATAAATTATCCTGATTTTGGCAATTTCACTGTAGTATTATCTCACGAATGCTACAATATACTTCTAATCTATGAATCCCCCATTCCTTGTAAAAAAAAAAAAACTATGAATCCTTTATTAACTTGAAATTTGTTATATTTAATTTATTTGCAGATTCTAGTCCAACATATCAAGGCAATACTACCTGGGCTTAAGTCGCGCATAAGCTCTGCACTGGTTTCTGTTGCTAAGGAGCATGCAAGCTATGGAGAAATCACAGAATCAAAGGTATGTTTAATTCTTTCAAGAGACTGCGTAAAACTTGGTTGAGATCATTGTTCAATCAGATCATTGTTTAATCAACTGAATCTTTATTGCATGTTATGGGGTTGTGAATTTTGTGCTAGGTATAACAGTGGACTATAAATTTGTGTTTTACTCATCCAGTGTGGAATGCTGAATGATTTATTTATTTTTTTTGGTCATTGCTTGGTGTTCATAAATTGTACTTTTATTTTCACTTGGTTGGCAGCTTCTGTGGGCTAGTGCTAATGCTTTTCTTTTACTTATTTTAAAGTGATCACTCATCAGGTTAATTTTTTTTTTTTTTTTTAAATGTTTGTACTGGTTGGGGAGCTTTCTTGCATTTTACCCTCTTATGATGTGGTTTCCTCTATATGTGCAATTCTGAGTGTGAATTGAGTTTCCATTCTTAGATGTTATTGCCATTTTTCTCTAAGATTTTGTTGGTATCCTTTTTTCTTTGTGATTATACTATTTTCCTTATAATAACTCACTTCCTTGAATCCAATAGGCTGGTCAGGGTGCTCTTCTCCTTAATATTCTTTCAAAGTATTCTGAAGGTAAATAGAATTTTTCCTAGTTTTTGTTGTCTTTAGCTCTTTATGTAAGTTGCCTTCTCTAATTAATGTTCTGATCACATCTGTTTGCTTAAATCCTACTTTTATTATTGTTATTATTATTTTTTTTTAATCTATGCTTGAGTTCATTAATGGTAGCTTTAGTACCACATTGGAAACAGCATTTTCTTCAATGGTGGAGGGGAAAAATGAAGAAATGTCAACATCTGAGCTGTCTGGTGGAGCGAGAATTCACTATATATTTCAATCAATCTATGTGAAGAGTTTAGAGGTGCGTGTTTTGATATTTTCAGGCACTTTCCCTGTGACCTAATTTTTTTTCCCATGATGGGTTTGTTGTCTTACAATCTAGGTCAGAGGTACAATGATGTGCTACATCTTCAATAGTTAAATGATATTTATTTGATTATTTGTCTGGTTCTGTATGAAAAGTTATAAATCTAAGTTCTTGTAAGAATTGGATATATACAGAATTTTCTTTTTGGTTGAGTAAAATGTAAAATCTCCAATAACCGATGGAAGATACTATACAAGCGCAACCAGACCAACAATGACTACTACCTTGATATCTGCCTTTCACTCAACATGTACTCACTGGTGTGTGTGTGTTACTTACCAATAAGAAAA
Source organism: Quercus variabilis (assembly GCA_030445155.1). Taxonomy (NCBI): domain Eukaryota; kingdom Viridiplantae; phylum Streptophyta; class Magnoliopsida; order Fagales; family Fagaceae; genus Quercus; species Quercus variabilis. The sequence continues at coordinate 24,967,055 of CP129455.1, read as the reverse complement.
AAAAAACAACATTCTTGTTTGTTTAAGCAAGTATAATTTGAGGAAACCACTAGATTGAGGTGCAGTCTTAATAGTCATTTGACCATCTTGTTTAATAAAATTATGTTCAACGGGTGAGCATGCTAGCTGTCATGGGTAATGTGATGAATTCCATTTTGGTAACTGGGATGAAATGCTGGATTTAATTCCGCTTTTAACTGAGTGTCTCTGATTCAATTTGATATCTCCTGCAGGAGGTTGATCCATGTGAGGACCTAACTGATGATGACATTCGAACTGCCATTCAGAATGCAACTGGTCCTAGATCTGCCTTATTTGTTCCAGAAGTAGGTCTTATGTTTTTTTCTTCTGAAAATTTTCTTTAATTTCAACGATTGATATTTTTCCTTATTTGTGGAATTTGTATTGTTGGTTGTATGGATCCTCCTGATAACCCCACTCAAAGGACAAGAACATATCATCTTAATTTAATGTCTTTCTTAGGTTCCATTTGAGGTTCTTGTTCGAAGGCAAATAGCACGTTTATTGGATCCAAGCCTTCAGTGTGCCAGGTTCATATATGATGAGTTAATGAAGGTATGAGATTTCTTATTTTGTGTCTCTGGTGGTTTCATAACACCATCACTTCTAAGTCTTGATCTCCAACTAATTTAATTTCTCTCTACAGATTAGCCACCGCTGTCTAGTTAATGAACTGCAGCGATTTCCTGTTTTAAGAAAGCGTATGGATGAAGTTATAGGGAATTTTCTGCGAGAAGGCCTTGAACCCTCAGAAACAATGATTGGGCACATTATTGAAATGGAGGTATTTTGAAATGAAGATAATGAACAAGTACTTGCTCTAGACTCATAATGCATACATCATGTAAATTATGGAGTTTACTTTCCTTTTATTTAAGGGCCTGTCTAATTAAAATCTTGTTCCACTGTACAAACCTGGATAGCATCAATTAGTTTGGACACTGGCCTTGGATTTTCACTAGTATTAGTCAACAGTACATTACCTATCAATTAAAACTTGGCAAATTTTTATCTGCCCTCATAAGATCCAGCCTAACATTTCTTCCCGTCAAATTATGATGCTTACCAATGTTTAGATTCTTAATTATATTATGTAGCAAAAAAAGATTCTCAATTATATTCTAATTAGGGCCTGTTCGGTTGCTAGGAATTTCAAATCTTGAGAGTTTAAACAAACAAGAATTAGAATTCCCTAGAGTTTTGACATTTCGTAAGAACTTGAATTTATACCGTGTTGTAGACCATACTAATAAAGAAATTAAATTTTATTGTTTAAAAATAATGATGTACAAACTTATTTAGGACATAAATAATAAAATTTTTTGACTTTTACAGATAATTAAAATTGAAAAAAAAAATCCTTTGAACATTAATAAACATCTTTTTTGATAAGTAATGAAAAATATATTAAATTTTAAAAAAGAAGTGTCACCTTTTGTATCCTCATTTTTCAAAAAATGCAGTATTGCTGTGTCTTATGTTGTCATACCCTGTAACATGTCAGTACATGTGCTTCAAAGCGGTGCCACAAATGTGTCCAAGTTGTGTCTAGGCTGTGTTTCTATTTATTTTTATTTAATTTTTATTTTTTTTGTGGGACACATACGGGATGCGCAGGCATGTCTCAGCTAGTATACATGGTAAGAATATGAAGTCCATTATTTGGGGGGCTATTTCCTCCTGCTTGATATGGAATATCTAGAGGGAAAAATATATGCTCAACTTTAAAGGGAGAGAACAATTGGTTGCTCAACTCAAGTCTCAGCTGTTGGGCATACTTTTTGAGTGGCAATATTCTGAGTCTTCTTCTGTCCTTTTTAACCTAGACATGTTTGCTTTATGGACTGCTTGCATCTGGATGGATTAATTTCTTCTTGTTTTTTGTATCTTTGCTTAGAGAGTCCTTGGTATACTTAGGTTGTGTTTGGGATCAGAGTTTAAAGTCAGCTTATTTTACTATTTAACTTATTTTTGCTACTATTCATTGGTCCCACTGTACTTTTTGATACTATTCATGAGTCTCACCGTACTTTCAACTAGTTTTATTTTATTTTATTTTATTTATTTATTTTTTAATTTTTTAATTTTAATTTTTTATAATTTATAGTACTTTCAGCAAAACATTCTCAATTTCAGCTAAATAAGCTGTTTTCAAACGGACTCTTAGTGTACTTGGGCCTCAACTTTTTTCTTGTTTTCTTTACATCAATGAAGCTCTTTTCTTATTGATTAAAAAAAGAATTCAAAGCTTTTCCCTTGTTTCCTTGCTTGTTTACTATATATCAACAATGCATAGGCTTCTCATGGTGGACATACTAATTTCATCACACTTAATTCTGTTTCTTAGGAATGCTTATGGATTTTGCAATCTAACTCATTTTGCAGATGGACTACATAAACACTTCCCACCCAAATTTTATTGGTGGGAGCAAAGCTGTAGAGGTTGCACGGCAACAGACTACATCTTCAAGGATTCCTTTAACTGTTTCCAGGCAAAAGGTATGTCTGCTGTGCTACTAGTCATGTATATTTTGCAATACATGAAATCATTAATTTCTTCTGTTTGATTTTTCTTTTTTCTTTTTCATCTTTTGGTTTTTAAAGGATGGTGTAGAACCTGATAAGGCACCAGCATCTGAAAGAAGTCTGAAATCGCGAGCCATTCTTGCCAGGCAAGCAAATGGAGTTGTGTCTGATCAGGTATGGAGAATTTGACTTGGAAAGGAAAAAAAGTATGGAGAATTTGTCTTTTCACTCATCTGGTGAACAAGCACAATCCTTCTCACCCCTAAAGGAACCATGCAAACTTTATGCCTGTACTTGCCATTACATATTTAAACTTAACAAGCAAGTTAAAATTTTCCGAAGGCTAATTTATTTATTTGGTCTAATTAATTTTGTTTTTGTGATTTCATATGGATTCACAGGGTGTTCGGCCTGTGGCAGAGGTTGAAAAAGTCTCTTCCTCAGGTAATGTTTTAATTTGATAAATTTAGTTCAAATTGTTTTATATCTGCAATAACATTGTGGGATTGTGTACTAAATTCTTAATCCTAAACGGTGCTAATTTCTTGAAAGAAGTAATTTTTTTTATTGGTGGGTCACATGCCCTCCTGTGGGTTTCTGAACCCATGACCTTACCCTCCAACTTGCTTTTACAAGGGGAGGCACCATTAGAGTTAGATAGAGCTTATTGGCTACATGAAAGCTGTAAAAAATACCCAAATCTTAAATTATATATAAATATATATTTATATATAAAATCTGTTGATTGCAAATGCTGTCCCTGACAATAAATCTTGGAAGCAGTAAATTACCCATTTCTTTTTTTTAATCCCCAATTATGCTAATTCAGTAGTAGGATAAAAGATATTCTAAAATTTGGAAGGATTAATTATTGATCAGGAAACCCAAGTGGTTCTACTTGGGGAATTTCATCAATTTTCGGTGGAGGTGATAACCGTATTGCTGCTAAAGAGAGCTTCACAAACAAGTCATATATTGAACCTGTTCACAGTATGGAGCAATCCTTATCTATGATCCATTTGAGAGAGGTATTCATTATCTTTCCAGTGTCTGCTGCTGAGTTTTCCAAAATCTTCCCCCTCATATGCTTAATTTATTCTAATAAATATTTGTTGATGTTCTTTAAGCCCCCAACTATCTTGAGGCCAACAGAAGGTCACTCAGAGCAGGAGGCTGTTGAAATTGCAGTGACAAAATTGCTTCTGAGATCATATTATGACATTGTCCGGAAGAACATTGAGGACTCTATACCTAAAGCAATTATGCACTTCCTGGTATTCTCATCCTTATCCTTTGTCATGTCATGGGAAATCTTATTTTATTTTATTTTTTTAATTTGTGCATCATGTCTTTACCATAATCAAAAAAATTTGGGTGGGTGGGTGTGTTAGCGGTAACATGTGGCTTATATGCAATTCTTTTCACAGTACAGGGATATGGAAATTAAGGTTAAGAATGTTTCTCTGGCCTCATATTAACTTTCACATTCTTAATGTTAATTAAGAATGTTAATATCTTAGGAAGGAATCATAATGTAGGAGGCCTTTACAAGTAGTGCACTGAACAATCCATAAAAATTGTGTATGATTTTGCCCTCTATGTTTATTCCTGGGTGCAATTTTCTTTCTTTTGATATTCATTTAATTTTGATAGTTACTTGAATGTATGTTCAGGTAAACCATACAAAACGTGAGCTGCACAATGTTTTCATCAAAAAGCTTTACAGGTAAGGTAGAGAAGTGTACTGAGATGTAATCCCTTGAATTTTAAATTGTATACTAGTTCCCCTTGGTTCTGAATGTAACCACTGCAATGTATCTTATGCTCCAAAACAGAGAGAATCTGTTTGAAGAGATGTTGCAGGAGCCTGAGGAGGTAGCAATGAAGAGAAAGCGCACTCGAGACTCACTCCGTGTTCTTCAACAGGCTTTCAGGGTAAGGGTTGCCTGAATTATTAATCAGCAGAAGTTTGCGTGAATCTATAGGCTTTTCAATTATTATTTTAATTTCTCAACTGCATTTAGTTTTTGATTATTAGTTTCATTGTTTGGGGAAGGGATTTTCTCATGAAAACATTGTGCATATTATGTTCATGGTGGGATGATATATTTTTTTTCTTGTTGCCCTTTTCCTGGATGCATATAATTACTAGCCTTAGTTTCATGAATGTGATGCAGAAGAATTTATGCCCAAAAGGAAAGAAGGCCCATTAGTCCATTGTCTTTAATTGCCCTATCTGTTATATTTAATATAATATTTTTTTTTGTTATGTTTTGTGTATTTTATAAGGTAATGTGACTTTTACTGAAGTTGGATGGTTAGTATTTTAATTTTATAGGTAAGATGAAGGTCTAGGATTATTATAAATAGCCTATCTTGAGTTATTGTAGGCTATTTTTTCTGATTTAATGTATGAAATTTCAGATTTGAGTATTACTTGAGTTCTTCATGCCTAGGGATCTTAGAGTTCCTACTTAAATCCTATTTTCTTCTCCTAGCTGTAAAACTTGTTTAATTGCTGGAAATTCTTAAACCTTTCTTCGACAGCATATCTAAGTTCTTTATCCCCTCGTTGTGATTTTCTTGTAAACATCACACATAAGTATAAGTATGTTGTAAAATACTAAATTTGATATCTTAAGCTCAATAAGTTAACTATTTTGTTGGAAATTATGGTCAAATTAATTGAGACGTGTTCTTTTTTGTGTAGACATTGGATGAGTTGCCTTTGGATGCTGAAACAGTTGAGAAGGGTTACAGTTTTGGTGCTGATCCGACAGGGTTGCCAAGGATACATGGACTGCCAACATCATCGATGTATTCTACGAGCAGTTCTGGTGATTCGTATTCAGCGTCTCCAAAAAACCCTAAGTCACGAAAGTCTTCTCACTCAGGGGAGCTTCAGCCACCATTTTATGGTAATGCAGATTCTAATGGAAGTGGACGCTCTTACATGCCAGGTCTCTATCCGACAGTGGATGCGTAAGGCATTTGAATTTGCTGTGTATTGGCCCATGTCTTATTAACAATTACAAGGCATATATTCATTTGACTGCCCTGTCCAACTTTGGAGATGGTTGGAATTCAACCTGCCAGGGCTGGCTCATCAGGGAGTTGGCATTTTCTTCTAACTAGTTTTGTGCAAAGCCAGATTTTGGTATTGCTTTCATCTTTATATATTTCTGTTTTGTTCCTCCAATATTATATAGGTTTTAATTTCATTGTTTACAAGGGTCGAAAAAGAATAACAGGGTCCCTATAATCTCCATATGTCAGAGGCTGCAGCTTTTTATATATATATTTTCCTGCAAGCTTTCTGGTTTGAGATATGTTGAATTGTGATGATTTTCAGCCAATTGTATCAGTATCTTTGAAGTACCTATGCTAGTACTATACTCCCCATTTGGTGGAGAGCACAGTAACACTAACTCTTTCCGTTAGCTGTTTGTTTTGTTGACATTTTTGCATATATGTGTGAAATTTATTTGCCGTTTACTTTGTCAGTGTAACTTGCATAATAATAATGTGGAAAATGCCAGGTTATATGGAAATAATATGGAAGTTCTGTAACTAAATTGATGTGATTATTTTAGCAATTGATGTCTTAATTTTACCATGAATATGTTTATATTTGATTGTTTTCTTTGTATTCTCCCTTTTATTAGTATCTATATTTGATTGTTTCCTTTGTATTCTCCCTTTTATTAGTATCATGCCTAATTTCGTGGTCAATCTTACAATGAGATAGCCATTGACTAAACGGATGTAGATTTTCAGGGTCAGGATGTTGTAAATTACCTGGATTCTTTGGTGAAACATTAGTTCCATGGATGAGTAATTTGGGAGGGACAAGAGAAAAAGGGCCATAAGGGAATTCTCAAGGTTTTATCAAAAGGAGCGTCCAAATAATATTTTAAAACATTAATGGCAAACTTGGATGGGTTATGTGGATAACTCAGTTATCGTGAAGATGCTTGATTTGTATACAGCCAAATATGTCAAAAAAATACAAAGTATTCAGCAATAAGAAAAAAAAAATGGTGTGCATTTTGGCTTAACTTTGCATTGAAATCTGTTTTGCTAAGGTGACAGAAATATGTGGAAATAGTAACTAGCAAAGATAACATTCTGAAGTGGCAGAAAAGTGACAGAAATATGTGGAAATAATAACTAGGAAAGATGCATACAAATGTTTCTTATGAAAAAATAAAATTTAATTACAAAACATGTAAAAATCCTCCTCGGCGTCTCCAAAGACCATATAAACACCATATGAAATGCATCAGCTCTAACAGGATCTGAATGCCATTCAAAATGTATCGGCACCTGAGAAGTGAGAAAGGAAAATTGTGTGGGTCATCATGTTGAGATAAAAAGAAGGGAAAACTTATTTACCAAGTGGAGATTCTGAATCATGTATTTAATTTTTTCATTACTTAAACTCTTCAATACTTGTTTATTGTTGTCCCTTATGATAATGGCAAATTTGCTCCAATCAACAATGTCACTAAAGGGTAATTGATGCAAATTTGAATTTACAACTGCAGGACAACAAACTAATTAGAATAGAGATGATAAATCTACAATTAACTCTTTTTTAGATTTTCAAATTAACACACCGATTACAATAGAGATGATAAATCTAAAATTAGCCCAATTGACAAGCATAATACGATATGTTCTATGTAACAATTGCACTACCTCACCATCAATTATACACACCAATTCATAGCAACGTTGAAGGACAAGGCCAACAATAGATCACAATACTGGAGTTTTCTTCACTCGAAGTCCTGCAAATTCTACCACCATCGACACTTGTTGAAGCTTCACTGCCTTCAAGAAGCCACCCATGGTGGTTGCTCCATTTTTTGTACTTAAGTCTAGCCATTTTTATGGCATTTTTGGGTGATCGTTATGGATTTTCTCCAACAATCCAAGGCAATTTCTATTACGCACGTCCTCCGCCGCAACCTCAAACTCAAGGCTCAAGTCCTCCAAATGAAGGAGTGTTCAAACCGTTTAAATGCATCCCAGCAATGGATATGAATGACCATGTCAATATGGAAAAGATTTAAAGCTTTTTGTATATACTGGTGAGAATGGGTTTAAAATCCCCAAGGAAGACGACAATATCGCCTATTTTTTGAAGAATCTTTCTCAAAATCCTTATCCACGTATTCTATCCAAGTTTACCATTAATGTATTAAAATCTTATTTTCAATGCTCATTTTGATAAAACCTTGAGAATTAGCTTATGGCCTTTGTTTTCTCTTCCCCCTCCCAAATTACTAGACATTGCAAACAGGTGTGTCGGGTTGGCTCCCAAAAAAAAAATTGTGTGGGATGCGCCTCCAGGCTACGACCAAGCCGCACGCTGCGTCCGACGCGAGTAAGGCTACTCTTTTGCTACACTGGTGCTTCCCAAATCATCAGAGGTGAAACTAGATACTTTCCTTTGGGAGGACCAGCCAAGACTAAATGATCATATTGATTAACAAGATATATATGTGTGTGTGTGTGTGTGTGTGTGACCCACTCATTATTGGACAAATTTATCAAACACAGACAAATTTGTTAGTTTTGGCATGTGTATGAGATTTTTCAAATAAAATTAGTGGTATCGTATATTGGACTATGAAGATTTATGCATCTAATCTAGTATTAGATGTGTTTGTCATACCAAAGCTTACTTAAATATGGTTGTCTTGGTTTGTTAGTATGAAATACTAAATATAAATAATGAATTAGACTATCAATTGGATTAATAAATAAGAGGAAGAAAAAAAAATTATCAACTATAATATAAATAAATAGAAATAGAAATTGAACTTAGATAAAAATGAATAGAATTTGATGTAAAATAGAAATGAAAAAGGAGAAGAAGAAATGGAGGAGTAGAGAGATTAAGGAACACTTTCAATGTGAGTGATGAGGTAGATGGAAAATACAAATTGAAAAGGTGAAGTAATAACCCTATATAAAGGAAGCTATAGCCCAATAGTAAAAATTATACAAGTTGGGCTTGTGTGATGACGTGCTGGGGGAGGAGAGATGAAGAAAGACTAACAAAAGGCCAACATAGTTGAATAGATTTGAATGAATCAAGGAGACTGGGGGGGCCAATTAGTTTCATTTGAAGGGGCCAAATCTAACAAAAATTCTTTAGGGCCTAGTTTTTACCAACTATAACAAAAATTTGAACATTTTTGGTGGGGGGCATGGCCCCCCCCCCCCCCCCCCCCCCCCCCCCCCCCCCAGTATAAGGTGGCTCTGCCCCTATGGAGCCCATAGTTTCACCACAAACCTGATTTACATTATCTTTTTTTTTAATAATAAATAAATAAATATATATTGTAAAAGGCAGTAGTGCCCTTTTGTAATGCATGTATGATTTACTCTTTAACCTGCCAAATTGACTTTCCACTTCTCCATCTTCTTTTCCATGGAGTCAGTTCTAATTCTCCACACTTTCTCTCTTTTATCAAATATAATTAATCTTTCTCTCCCTCCCATCCAATGACATTCAAGAAACCAATCTAACGGTTCAAATTGGATTACTCTAACAAATCCCTATATACTCTCTTGCTATCACTATCACTAGTCACTACTCCCACTCTCACTCTCACTCTCGCTTTAAACCAAAATGCTATTTTCTTCAACAACCATGCTAAAGAGATTTTTTGGAACTCCACCTTCCAATGCTCCTCCTCCACCACCACCACAATCCCTGCTAGTACAACAGCCACCCCTTTAGCCCAATTGACAAGCATAATACGATATGTTCTACATACCAATTGCATGACCCCGCCAACAATTATATACCCCAATTCACGGTGACGCTGAAGGACAAGGCCAACAACATATCACAATACCAGAGTTTTCTTCACCTGAAGTCCTACAAATTTTGCCACCACTGGCACTTGTTGAAGCTCCACCGCCATCGGGAAGCCACCCATGGTGGTTGCTCCATTTTTTGTACTTAAGTCTATTCATTTTTATGGCATTTTTGGGTGATCGTTATGGATTTTCTCCAACGACCGAAGGAAACTTCTATTACACACGTCCTCCACCGCATCCTCAAACTCAAGACTTAGGTCCTCCAAATGAAGGAGTGTTCAACCTGTTTAAATGCATCTCACCAATGGATATGAATGACCATGTCAATATGGAAAAATATTTAAAGCTTTTTGTATATCTTGGTGAGAATGGGTTTAAAATCCCTAGGAAGACGACAATGTCGCCTATTTTTTGAAGAATCTTTATCAAAGTCCTTATCCAAATATTCTATCCAAGTTTGCCATTAATGTATTAAAATCTTATTTTAGATGCTCCTTTTGATAAAACCTTGAGAATTCACTCATGGCCTTTGTTTTCTCTTCCCCCTCCTAAATTACTAGACATGGCAAACAAGTGGGTTGGGTTGGCTCCCAAAAAAAAATAATTTGTGTGGGACACGCGTCCAAGTTGCGTCCAAGCCACACGCCATATCTAATGCGGGTAAGGCTACCCTTTTGCTGCATTGGTGCTTCCTAGGTCATAACTCATCATTGCCACCTGTGGAGGCCATAGTTTCACCACAAACCCGATTTTAATTATCTTTTTTTTTTTAAAAAAAAAATTTTTTTATAATAAATAAATAAATAAATAAATAAATAAATAAATAAATATATATATATATATATATATATATATATATATATCCTATTGTAAAAGGAAGTAGCGCCCTTTTGTAATGCTTGTATGATTTACTCTTTGACCTGCTGAATTGACTTTCCACTTCTCCATCTTCTTTTCCATGGTGTCAGTTTTAATTCTTCTCGCTTTCTCTCTTTTATCAAATATAGTTATTCTCTCCCTCCCATCCAATGACATTCAAGAAACCAATCTAACGGTTCAGATTGGATTAGTCTGACAGATCCTTATATACTCTCTTATTGTCACTATCACTAGTCCCTACTCCCACTCTCGCCCTAAACCAAAATGCTATTTTCTTCAACAACTATGTTGAAAAGATTTTTTGGAACTCCACCTTCCAATGCTCCTCCTCCACCACCACAATCCCTACCAGTACAACAGCCACCCCTTTAGCCTAATCGACAAGCATAATACGATATGTTCTACATACCAATTGCATGACCTCGCCAACAATTATATACCCCAATTCATGGTGAGACTGAAGGACAAGGCCAACAATAGATCACAATACTGGAGTTTTCTTCACCCGAAGTCCTGCAAATTCTGCCACCATCGGCACTTGTTGAAGCTTCATTGCCATCGAGAAGCCACCCATGGTGGTTGCTCCATTTTTTGTACTTAAGTCTAGCCATTTTTATGGCATTTTTGGGTGATCGTTATGGATTTTCTCCAACAACCCAATGCAACTTCTATTACACATGTCCTCTGTTGCAGCCTCAAACTCAAGACTTAGGTCCTCCAAATGAAGGAGTGCTCAACTCGTTTAATAGTGTCCCACCAATGGATATGAATGACCATGTCAATATGGAAAAAGATTTAAAGCTTTTTGTATATCATGGTGAGAATGGGTTTAAAATCCCTAGGGAAAATGACAATGTCGCCTATTTTGTGAAAAATCTTTATCAAAGTCTTTATCCACATAATCTATCCAAGTTTGCTATTAATGTATTAAAATCTTATTTTGGATGCTCTTTTTGATAAAACCTTGAGAATTCACTTGTGGCCGCGCCAAGTTGCGTCTAGGCCGCACGTTGCGTCCAATGCGGGTAAGGCTACCCTTTTGCTGCACTGGTGCTTCCCAACATTGCTAACTAAAATAAAATAATACAAAGATAAATAATACAAATACACAAGTTTCATTTATACACAATATCAACATTCCAAAATATAAAACAAAATTACAAATGACTTATTGGATAACTCATTTGACAAAAAATAAAAAACGTATAAGAAATTTACAATCTTGAAAATTAATTTTATAATCTATTATCAATTGTGATTGACACTCTATTTCAATTTGAGAATATACATTAAAGTTTGATTGTTTACTTATTTATACATAGTCTCTCTTATGAATATCATATCATTGTTAAGCAACATATACTCTAGGAAATATTATAATTTATTTTAGTCCAATCGACAAGCATACGATATGTTTTACATTCTAGTTGCACACCCCCGCCAACAAATTCACGGCAATGCTAAAGGACAATACCAACAACAAATCACAATGCTGTCACCTAAAGTGTTGCAAATTCTGCCACCACTGGCAGTGGTTGAAGATCCACCTTCATCGGGAAGCCGCCCATGGTGGTTGGTACATTTTTTGTACATAAGCCTAGCCATTCTTATGGCATTTCTAGGTGATTGATATGGGTTTTCTCCAACCTCCTATTACGCACCTCTTCTGCCGTAGCCTTAAACTCAAGAATTGAGTCCTCTAAATGAAGGAATGTTCTTCAACACATTTAATAGTGTTCCATCCACAGATATGCATGACCATCTTAGGATGGAAGAAGATTTAAAACTTTTTGTATATCCGGTTAAAAATGGGTTTAAAATCCCCGGTGAAGACGACTTTGTTGCTTATTTTATGAAGAATCTTTATCAGAGTCCTTATTTGACTAGTGATGCTCATGAAGCTCAGCTTCTTTCTTTTTTTTTCTTTTTTTTTTTTTAAATTCCCATCTCACTACAAAAGAAGGTAATATTTAACATTTTCCCTTTCAAAGTTTACGCAAAAAAGAAAAGAAAAAAAAAAAATCAAATACTAATCAAGTGCTTTGTTTTTTTCTCGCCAGCAAAAATTTAATGAGTCCATCGATATGATAGAGTAGATCGGGCCAGTTTGGTAACCCTTTTTTAGCAACATTTTTCACATTTCAAACACACTTACACACATTTTCACACACTTTTTTACCCACATGTATATCAAAAACACTCAAACAACATTACTCAAACTCTTCTACCAAACACCAAACAATCCTTACTAGAGTCGATTTGGAGGAGCGGATCATTTTTATATAAATTGTGGGAATAGTATGATGACTGCTTCAAAATCAAAGGTGCTTTCCATTCTAGGGAAGAAAGCCATCCAGTTAGTGTGTTCGTCGAATCATGATTCTGAATTTGTTCCGTTCAAGGATATTTTGCTCCCTTCCACAAGGTACGTTTATTCAATCTACTACAATCTTTAATGGTTTTTTCCAATAGTCTGTTTTTATTTTTTTAAATTATTTATTATGTATTGGTGTTTTTAAATCGTATGGTACTATAATGTGATATATATATTGACTTTTTTAATCAACTTTCTATCTCTTCTAATTATTAAATACTCCTCTCTTCTCATGCCTCTCTAATCGCTCTCCTTTTCTGAATTAATTACTAAAAGTAGCTTCTTCTTTTTAATGGAAATTGCTGAAAGTAGCTATAAATTAGTATTAGCCTCTGTTTGATTGCTGAGAAATTGAATGTGAAATCAATTGTAAGTCAAATGATATCAGGAAATGCCTTTATTAACAACATTGTTTGGTTGTTGAGAGAACTTAGCAAAGAATAGGAGATGTTATTTATTTGTTTTTTTTTTTTTTCCGAATAATTTTCATTACAAAAGAAGAATGGGTATTTGAGGACCTTTAACTGTATCAAGGCCCTCTAACATAGAAGGTCCCCAAATATGGGGTGGTAAGGTTTTTTTTTTTTTTTTTTTTTTTTAATTAAAGAAAACAAAATGAGTTAGGTGTGCATTTTTTTCCACTTTAAAAAAGATCTAAAATATTAGAGTTATGTTAATATATTGCAAGTTTTATTACATAGATATTATAAATTCATATATCACAAAAAGTAAAATTTAATACTCATTTATTCTTTTGTTGAAGTTCCACATCAACAAAACCTATATAGTTTATTGGTGTGATTCTAGTTTATAAAACCTATATAGTAAGTATCATTAGCCCATTTTGAGTGAATTAGTCATATTAATAAGTAAGAATGAATAATAGATTTAAAAAAAAAAAAAATATATATATATATATATATATAAAATAAAAAAATAAAACTAAATATTATTTTAAAGGATATTTAGATGTAGAAACTAGAAAGGCCCTTTAAAATTTTCGCCTTAAGCCTCAAATCATCTTAGGCCAACCCTAAACTGTATATATAGTTGTCGTAGCTTCATCCAAATGAATATATGAAAGAGTATGAAAAGGATTAAGAAATAATGAAATATAGAGGAGATAATTTGTGATACACTTTTTATGTGTCGTAGGCATAGCGTACCTAGAGAAGCACTAACAACCCAGATTTGCCGGTGTGATTATGGATCCCCAAGTACTAGTTGTGTAGCGGATGCTATTCATTCTACATGCATTCCCGGCACGTTAATTTGAAAATCAAAAAATTAGTCTGAAGAGGTGGCTGTTGTACTGGCAGGGATTGTGGTAATGGAGGAGGAGCATTGGAAGGTGGAGTTCCAAAAAATCTCTTTAGCATGGTTGTTGAAGAAAATAGTATTTTGGTTTAGAGCGACAGTGAGAGTGAGAGTAGTGATTAGTGATAGGGACAGTAAGAGAGCATATAGGGATTTGTCAGAGTAATCCAATTTGAACTGTTAGATTGGTTTCTTGAATGTCATTGTATGGGAGGGAGAGAGATTAATTATATATGATAAAAGAGAGGAAGCGAGGAGAATTAGAACTAGCTCCATGGTAAAGAAGATGGAGAAGTGAAAAGTCTATTCGGTAGGTCAAAGAGTAAATCATACATGCGTTATAAAAGGGCACTATTGCCTTTTATAATAGGATATATATATATTTATTTATTTAAAAAAAGGATAGTTAAAATCATGTTAATTTGTGGTGAAACTATGGGCTCCATAGGTGGCGATGTTGGGTCACGACTTGGGAAGCACAGGTGCAGCAAAAGGGTAGCCTTACTCGTGTTCAACGTGGCGTGCAGTCTAGACGTAGTTTGGATGCGCGTCCCACACATTTTTTTTGTTTTGGAAGCCGACTCAACCTGCCTGTTTGCCATTTCTAGTAATTTGGGAGGGAAAAAAAAGAAAAGAAAAGGCCATAAGCGAATTCTCATGGTTTTATCAAATTGAGCATCCAAAATAAGATTTTAAAACATTAATGGCAAACTTGGATGGGGTATGTGAATAAAGACTCTGATAAAATTTCTTCACAAAATAGGCGACATTGTCGTCTTCCTTGGCGATTTTAAACCCATTTTCACTAGGATATACAAAAAGCTTTAAATCTTTTTCCATATTGAGATGGTCATTCATATCCATTGGTGGGACGCTATTAAACGGGTTGAACACTCCTTCATTTGGAGTACCTTAGTCTTGAGCTTGAGACTGTTGCGGAGGAGGTGCATAATAGAAGTTGCCTTGGGTTGTTGGAGAAAATCCATAACGATCACCCAAAAATGCCATAAAAATGGCTAGACTTAAGTACAAAAAATGGAACAACCACCATGGGTGGCTTCTTGATGGCGGTGGAGCTTCAACAAATGCCGGTGGCGGCAGAATTTGTAGGACTTCGAGTGAAGAAAACTCTGGTATTGTGATCTGTTGTTGGCCTTGTCCTTCAGCTTTGCTGTGAATTGGGGTATTTAATTGTTGGCAGGGTCGTGCAATTGGTATGTAGAACATATCATATTATGCTTGTCGATTGGGCTAAAGGGGTGGCTGTTGTACTAGTAGGGATTGTGGTGGTGGAGGAGCATTAGAAGGTGGAGTTCCAAAAAATCTCTTCAATATGGTTGTTAAAGAAAATAATATTTTGGTTTAGAGCGAGAGTGAGAGTGAGAGTGGGAATAGAGAGAGTATATAGGGATTTGTAAGAGTAATCCAATCTGAACCGTTAGATTGGTTTCTTGAACGTCATTGGATGGGAGAGAGAGAGATTAATTATATCTGATAAAAGAGAGAAAGCGAGGAGAATTAGAATTGACTCCATGGAAAAGAAAATGGAAAAGCGGAAAGTCAATTCGGCAGGTCATAGAGTAAATCATACATGCATTACAAAAGGGAACTATTTCGTCTTACAATAGGATATTTATTTATTTATTTATTAAAAAAAAGATAGTTAAAATCGGGTTTGTTGTGAAACTATGGGCTCCACAGGTGGCAGTGCTAGGTCATGACTCAGGAAGCACGGGTGCGGCAAAAGGGTAGCCTTACTCGCGTCGGACGCAGGGTGTGGCCTGGATAGACGCACGTTCCACACAAATTTGTTTTTTAGAGCTGATACAGCCAGACACAAACCCAGATATTCTTCTATTCTTCCCAAATTCTTCTTCTCGCCTTTGGTCTGTCTTGCTTCCTTTTATTTTTTGTTTTTGACTTTCAACTTTTTGTTTTTTGTTTTTGTTTTTGGTGTCTTCGCTTAGTTAATATTTATTGATTTTCTTTAGTTTTGTTTTGTGAGCCTGCCACGTGACAAAGCATTGGAACTCAGGCTTATTTATTTAGTTTTGGACCCTTCCCCAAGTCGAATGTGATTTATTAATTAGACACATGTTTACATATATATTTAACTTCTGTCTAGACATGGCAAAACGGGTCAGAATTTTCTGACCCGACCGACCAGACCCTAAAAAATACTTGACCTGAACTCAATTTTTTTTTACCCGAAGCAAAAACGGGTTGACCCGTGTTTTTTGCGGGTCAACCTAATCCGACCTGAACCTGAACCATTTTTTTATAACTTTTTTTTTTTCGGTAAAAAAAAAAAATAGTAAAATTAAGACAATATTGGTTTAATTGTTTATTGTAAGCTTTAAGGAAACAATTGATATATTTACATAATTGCATGCAAATTAATTGAAAGATAAATGGTTGAGCATTATATAATGAGTAAAGATTTTTCGGTATCAAATAGTAAAGTACATGCCAAGATAATCTGATTACAGTAGAGTTAAATACATAGATTTAAAATTGTAGACATGTATGAGAAACATTCACAAGTGTGAAAATAGTGAAGCCAAAGTATCAAATTAGCATAAATTATGAATGCTTAGACCTATTTTTTTAACAATTTATGTCCAAAATAAACAGCTTTTCAAAATAAATTATGGTATTTCCTAGAGTGTGTTTCTTAACAATGATATGATATTTATAAAAATGACCATATATAAATAAGTAAGCAATCAAATTTTAATGTATATCTCAATTCAAATAGAGTGTCAACCACAATTGAAAATAGATTATAAAATTCATTTTCAAGATTGTAAAATTTTTACATGTTTTTATTCTTTATCAAATGAATTATCCAATAAGTCATTTTTAATTTTGTTTTATATTTTGGAATGTTGATATTGTGTAAAAATAAAATTTGTGTATTTGTTCTACTTATCTTTGTATTATTTTGTTTTAGATAGCAATGTTAGGATTTGTATAATAAGTATTAATAAGTTTAATTGAGTTCATTTTTAATATAAGTGGTGAATTCAAAATAATGCATTTTACATCAAGTAATTTGTTGCATAACTTTCCAAATAGCAAATACATGTTGTTTTCTTTATAAAAAAAAAAAAAATTCATGTAAAAAATACGGGTCAACCTGACCTGACCTGCAACCTGGTTGACTAGAACTCGTTTTAACCCGCTTAAAATGACTCGTTTTTTACCAATGACCCATTTGACCCAACCCGAACCCGACCCGACCTACCTGTTTTGCCATGTCTACTTATGCCTGGATTATTAAATATAAAAAATTGTGTCTTTTTATTTTCATTATCAAGTGTATTTTGTTTTAACTTGTGTCCTTTTATTTTCAATTTTGTATTCTAATTTCTTAACATCATTTAATAAGTATGTATTTATTTTATCATCCACTATTGCTCTTAAATTAATATAATATAAAAAAATTCTTAACAATATACAATAAATAAAAATAAAAATATATTTAATAATTAAATAATATATGAATACAGCCGCACCGTAGTGTTGGTGTGCCAAATAAGAGAGAGAATCAATTTTGAGAGATGAAACAGTGACGACTGTGAAAAAGGGTGGGTCTTGCGTTGACGAAGTTTGCTCAGCTAGACTAATAACTTTTTATTTTATTTTATAAGCTAGGACAATAACTAGTTTTGACCATTTATGTTTGGTTTTATATTCATACTCTAGCTTTTATTTTAGTGAATACAATGATTTTAAAGATTTGTTTACGATGTACATAAAATTTTAGATAAATTATTTAGGTGCGTTATTCCAATTACAATTAAATTGCATTGATTCATGAATCATTACTACAATACTGTTTACTTATTTAAATGGAACAAATTCAGAATTTTGATTAGGTGAGCACATCTATGTTAATGACTTTCACTCCAAATTTAATTACCTTTTTGTGGAGTGAAATGGGAATAAAGTTGAGCCTTATGCGCATCACTAGTCAAATACAGACTCATATAAATTTTTCAAGAAATGAGTGATGTTGTCATCTTCAGCAGGGATCTTAAATCCGTTCTCACTGGGATATACAAAGACTTTTAGATCCTTTTCCATCCTGAGATGTTCGTTGATATCAATTGTTGGGAGACTCTTGAACGGATTGAACACTCTCCATCTGGGGAACCGAGTACTGAGATTGAGATTGCAGAGGAGTGTAATACAAGCTTTCGGTCATTAGAGAAAACTCGTAGTGGTCACTGAAAAATGCCGTTAGAATGACCAAACATAAGTAGAAAAGATGAAGCAACCACCATGAATGGGTTCCTAGTAATGCCGGTGGCGGTGGAGCTTCAAGTGCTGTCGGTGGTGGCAGAAGTTCCAGGGCTGCCAGTGAAGAGAACTCCGGTAATGTTAGAGCGAGAGAGATTTGATTTATTATATAGATATCAATGGCTATTAGCTGTTAGGGCATCATGGTAATGTTGCATAATATCTTACCACTAATCCAGCACAATTTTTCTTTGTTCCGATTAAGCTACACGAAATGGTATATTATGGATTGAAGTCTAACAAATTAATTATCTCAAACTTTTTTAAAGCCCATCAATTCATTTTACATTTTTTTTTTTTTTTGAATTTGAATCACATTAAATCCCTGAATCAATAGCAAATACAATTCAACCCAAACAGATGGTGGCAACAATTCAAAAATTCTCAAGCAGTAGTACTAGTACTAAAATGCAGTAAAATTCCCCACTTGACACAAAAGACAATCTACTTTTTTCTTGTTATTGATAGTATTTATTATCTTGGCCTTCCTTCTCTTATTGGTAAATTCAAAAATCAAGTCTTTGTTGAGATTAAAGAGAGGGTGAGCAAGAAATTGGCTGGCTGGAAGGAAAAGCTTCTTTCCATTGGGGGTAGAGAGGCCCTCATAAAATCAGTTGCTCAAGTGGTGCCCACTTACACTATGAGTTGCTTCCAATTGCCAAAGACTTTATGTGATGATTTAGAAAGAATGATGAGGAATTTTTGGTGGGGCCAAAGAAAACAAGAGTCTAAATTGGTGTGGGTGAGTTGGAAGAAGTTATGCAAATCAAAGCTTTATGGGGGCATGGGATTCCGAAATCTCCAAGCTTCTAACTTAGCGGTTCTTGTCAAACAAGGATGGCGGATCCTTTCAAATCCTAACTCACTTTTGGCCAAAGTCTATAAAGCCAAATACTTCCCCTATGATGATATCTTGAATGCAAAGTTGGGTAGCAACCCAAGCTATGCTTGGAGGAGCATTTTCAATAGCCTTGAGGTTATTAGAAAGGGAACTAGATAAAGGGTGGGCAATGGCAAGAGAATCCACATTTGGGAAGATAAATGGCTTCCAACACCAACCACTCACAAAGTTATCTCCACTCCGAGGGACTTTGGTGATTTCCCTATGGTTTCATCCCTCATTGATGAGAATTCCAAATGGTGGAAGCCGGATTTGGTGAAAGCTCTCTTTTTACAATTTCAAGCCAATGAAATCCTCAAAATGCCTCTCAGTTATAGCCTCCTTGAGGACTCTCTAATCTGGTTGGGGAATAGAAAGGGCTCTTTCTCGGTGAAAAGCGCCTATTATGTTGCTAAGGAATTGGTGGAGTCTGAGGCAGCAGGTGCAAGCTCTTCAAGTCACCTTGCTTCTCCTTTTTGGAAGAAGATTTGGCAAGTAAATGTTCCCCTGAAAGTTTAAACTTTTGCTTGGCGTGTGTGTTTGGATGGCTTGCCTACTATGCTCAACCTTTGGCGGAGGGGTTTAAACACTGCTACTTTTTGTCAAATATGTAACAAGGAGTTGGAATCAATATCCCATGCTTTGTTCCATTGTAATCATGCAAAGCAAACCTGGTCTTGTTGGAGTGATTTCCCTATGAATCTTTATTCTCCAACCCGTGATTTCATTGGCATTACCTCCCAAATCATGGAGAAAGTGTCCTATATTGATCTTGGTCTCTTTATTTGACTTCACCACTTCCAACTTATTTACTCTTCCTTCCCACCCATTGGTTAGTGTTCATTGGTCTCCTCCCCTGCCGGGTTTCCACAAAATTAATGTTGATGGGGCCACTAATAATAACGGGAATCACTCTAGTATCGGAGTCATTATCCGAGACCACACCAGGGCCACTATCGATGCTTTCAACAAGTTGCTCCCATTAGCATTTCCTGCTCCTACAACCGAGGCTTTTGCTTTGCTTGAAGGAGTCCTTTTTGCAGTGGAAATGGGCTCGGCAAGGGTTATTTTTGAATCTGATGATTTAGCCCTTATTCAAGCAGTTAATTCTAATGAAAATGG
Organism: Quercus variabilis; assembly: GCA_030445155.1. Taxonomy (NCBI): domain Eukaryota; kingdom Viridiplantae; phylum Streptophyta; class Magnoliopsida; order Fagales; family Fagaceae; genus Quercus; species Quercus variabilis. Next base: position 24,946,791 of record CP129455.1, on the reverse strand, counting down.
GGGAGATCTAGGTCATATACTGCAGGATATAAGATCTCAAGCTTTTGTCTTCAATTGGAGCACTTTTCAACATCTAAAAAAGGATGGCAATAGAGCTGCCCATAAGTTAGTTAGAGATGCAAAACTCACGGGTCAGTCTCACACATGGAAGGGGGTCTATCCTCCTTTCATTCATTAGATCTTAATTGAGGACATGTTGTAATTGTTTTCAAGTTTTGTTGTTATCCAATTTTGGTTTTGCTATTTTTCCAGGTTTATGTTGCTTCTTTCAATTCTAATGTATTGCAGTTTCACTTCAATGAAATGTATTTGTTTCCCATCAAAAAAAAAAAAAAAAAAAAAAAAAAGAAAAAAAAGAAAAAGGAGAAGACAATTTTGCATTCACACAGCAACACTTTTATTACATAATGGGTCCCACATAATAGTACATTTTTTTGCACACTACTTTGCCAACTATGATTGAAAAAAAAAATTATACGGAATTGGACTTTGAAAGAAAAAACTTATGTTTATGTGTAATGTGCCTCTTTAGTGTTAGGATTAGTGCCCTTAAATCCTATTGTATGATGCTATGTATGATATTAAGTGTGACATTGTGCATGACATTATGTATGACTTAATATTGTGTTAAATAAAGTTGTTTTGTTATTATTATAAAAAATAATTGTAACATGAATATTCGGACATTATCACATAGTCCATGAGATGCATAGTATGTGATTTATGTGATTTAGTCACAGAAGATATAAGTCACAAGTTCTTTGTAAACTCAGAACTATAGTTCATTGTCGGTGATGAAATGGGGCATTTGATCTGCGAAGATTATAACACATCAATTACGATGATTAGTCTTAATCATGGAAGTGGAGACTTCTAGTTGATATGTTGATATGTTTTAAGAGTTAAGATATGTTGAACTGGACCGCTGGGAGATTTATTATTCTTCTAAGGACTGTCAAATGAATAATAAATCTCACAACTTATATTTGCATGAATTCTTAATCCTGAGAGAATAATGGACTTGATCATGAAGTGTAGGTTGCCTTGATATATCAGGAGTGAGATCTAAAGTAACGGTCAAAATCTCAGTATGTTGAGCAGTCACATTCAATATTGATGGAACATATATTTTCAAGATGGAATTCATAGTCTCTTAATGGAGATATAAAATATTCTCTTGAGATAAGTTTAATGGGTTTGTTATTCAGAGAGTTAGGCCTAACCACTTTGGTAAGAAATTACTATAGTATATATTTATGAAATTGGATTTCATAAATATATGATTAATAACTTAACAGGATTAAACCGGCACTCAAGGATTAAGATGTAGTAATCTACAAAGTGGCAGTCAACATTTATAACTTTGTATTACTATGAATATTTAATGAAGGGGTTTGCATGTACAATAAAGTCTTGGGATATAATTTATAAATAAGACCTAGAGTGCAACTATATTTATATAGTGATATTAAATATAGTTAATGTTAATTTTGGACTTATCAAGAGTTGACAGAAAAGCTCAAGGCCCATTGGAGCTAGTGTCTTATTGGTCCCTTTTTGGTCCCACTCCAAGCCACACACTTAAGCCCAATTGGAAAGGCCCAAAAGGCCAGCCTAATTAGATGATTGGTTAGATACAAAAGGAAAAACGTTCAGAATTTTATGTGAGAGAAAAACATCATTGTAATGGTGTGTATGAGAGTGTAAGTCACTCTTTTAATTCTCCTTTTGTAACTGATTGAGAGTCCACACTTCTTGGGCATTAGTGGAATTGGAGTGAAGATTAAAAGTATTCCCAAGTGCTTCGATCTTTGTTTTGAAATTCACCGCTTCAAGGAATGCTCTCTTATACTCGAATTCTAAAATTTACATACTGCATGTTACAGATTGAGAATGAAGTAGATCCATTAATTTTCCGCTGCGTACATACTTATTTCCATCATTTAGTGCCTCAACAGTTGGTTTCCTGCTTACAATATTTTTTTAGCTATCAACCTTTTCAATATCAAACTTGAGTTTTTGCTATAAACTCATATTTTAACAATTTACAAAAGTAAAAATGTCTACATGAAATTTTAGAAGCATTTATGGCATTGAGTCGCATATAGCTGAATACTACTTCATAAGTATATTTCTATATTCTTAATATTTTTACATTGCTTTATTTTCCCAATTTATTTTAAAGATTCAAATTACATGTTTAAATTGTGTATTTATATTAATATATTGATTTAATTGTTGTTAGCTATGAATTGATAATTATTTTTTACCTAAGTTTTATTAATCCCTTGATTTAATTGTTATTAGCCATGTAATGATGCAATTGGGGAACCTAAGGAACCACACCAAAAGTACCATACCTAAATTTTGCCCATATATATTTATAGTTTACTGAGATTATGGAGAAACCCAATCATAATAATAAGTCTATATCATTTTCTAAACGAGCTCATATAAGTAAATTTTGCAAAAGTAAATGAGGAATGAAAAAAGAATTAAAGTTACATTTTATATTAGATAGTGTATCACAATTACTTTAGCAAATAGTCATTTATTTATTTTGTTATTAGTATCAATTAATATATCTTAAATTAATTTTATCTTCAATCTTGTCTTTTAATGTTGCCTCCCAACTTGAAATTCTAACTCTGCCACTGAACGTAATAAAGTAAAAAACAGGTATTGAAAAATGACATTATTTTCCAATTTGTCAATAATAGCATATAAAAATTGTAATATATCAATTGTACATTGAGAAAAAAAGATAATGTCAAGCTCAACAAGAAAAATATTATACAATTTTCAAAACTCCATAAAAGTAATATTAATAAGCATATTTAATAATTGGAGAAACTTCACAAATCTTGCTGTGAAGTCAAACTAGAAAAAAACCCTTTTACACTTTTCAATTTCCTTCATCAAACAAGATTTCATATCCGTTTTTGTTTTTTATTTTCAAACATTGAAAATATAATACTGTTTTTTGAAACCAAAATATATGTAAAATCTTATCTTTTATATTTGAAACTTTTTTTTTTTTAAAGTTTTCTCCAATATTTCAATAATTTGTGATGAAAATATTGAATCATAATGATTTTGAAATCATAATAATGATCGAGTCATTATTTAAAAGTTAAAAGTTCATATTATTTATGTAGCAACTCATTTTGATGTCATGGTATGCATCTACATTTATTTATTATAAACAATATTTTGTGAATGAAAAGGTGGTGATAGAGCATTCACTGTGTGTGTATCCTCATAATGCTCCAATTTATTTATGTTATGCTGAAATTTCTACAAAATGTATTGAATTTTCATTTAGGAAGAGCATTATATGATTTTTATAAATAAAACATTAGTTTGCTGCAATAAGGAAAGTGTGATTGCTGCTTCAAAACTACGTCCTTACGGTGCAAAGATTCAATATGGAGTTGTTTCCAAGTGAAGGATTAAATGATTATTAACTGCACTGGTTGTCGGATTAAATAATAATGGATTTTGTTAATGGATGCTTACAAGTGAATTATTTAAGAAAAATTTTTATAAGAAAAGAAAAAAAAAAAAAAAAAAAAGCAACTAAAATTTTTGACTAATTTTTTTATTGTTCGCAAAAGTTGTATCAAAACTTTCTTTAAATGATTCATTAACAAATGCCCTAAAGGCACCTATTGATCATTAGCTTTTAGATTCCTTTCCAATTTTGAAATCCCTCCCCCTTGCTCTTCCTTTTTTCAAAATGCACTATAAATAAGCATGCATCCAAAACACAAGAATGGCAATCAAAACAGTTAGAATGAGAGCATCCAAGTCAATTTTTAATTTTTTTTTAAATTATAATTCTAATGAATTCCTTTTTAAGTAAGGGGAAATATTTGAAACAAAGGGTACGTGACAAACTATTGTGAATTTAAACCAGGTACCTCTTGCTTGAATATGACTATGGCAAATATTAACCACTAAGTAGAGATTAATCATTCCTTTTGTGTGAAAATGATCTGTAAGACTTATTTTCGTTTATATTCGAGAGATTCCATCTACTAAATTTTCAATAAAATCCTTCAAATATGAAATTCAATAAAGTATCTTTCCTGTTTTGATTTCTAATTTAGCAATGTATAAAGTTTGCTTTCCTTATATTAATTTCCGATATGGTCTTCTTAAGGTCGAAAACAACGATTCTTGAGATGCATTGAGTTTATTTCTAATGAGCAATTTTTGAAAAACGTACAAAGCAATCATGCTGCCGTGTGAAGTTGGAATTACACTGAATTGCATCAGATCTAACAAGAACTGAATTCCATTTAAAATGTTTTTGCTCTTGAGAAGGGAGAAGGGAAAATTGTGGTGGGTCATCATGCTGGGATAAAGCTTTAAGTTAAAAGTAACTAAGCACAAAATAGTAATAAAATTTATTTACCAAGCGGAAATTCTGAAGCAAATATTTAATTTCATCATCACGTAATTGTGTATTGTCTCTTATGATAATGGCAAATTTGCTCCAGTCAACAATGTCACTAAAGTGCAATTGATGCAAATTCGAATTTACAACTGCCGGAGAACAAACTAATTACAATAGAGATGATAAATCTAAAATCAACTAATTTTTTAGATTACAATAGAACAAACTAATTACAATAATAGAGATGATAAATCTAAAATTAACATACCGAGAATGCATGTAGAATGAATGACATCTACAATACAAGTAGTATATTGGGCGATCCACGATCACACCAGCAAACTTTGGTTGTTACAGCTTGTCTAGGTATGCTGTGCCTGCAACACATTATGAGATACAAAAACCTTATTTTGGATGCTCTTAATGTATTAAAATCTTATTTTGGATGCTCTTTTTGACAAAACCTTGAGAATTCACTTGTGGCCTTTTTTTTTTTTTTTTTTTCCCTCCTCTCAAATTACTAGACATGGCAAATAGGTGGGTCGGGTCGGCTCCCAAAAAAAAAAAAAAATTGTATGGGATGCACGTCCAGGCTACGTCCAACGCAGGTAAGGCTACCCTTTTGCTGCATTGGTGCTTCCCAACATTGCTAACTAAAATAAAATAGCACAAAGATAAATAAAACAAATACACAAGTTTTATTCATACACAATATCAACATTCCAAAATATAAAACAAAATTAAAAATGACTTATTGGATAACTCATTTGACAAAAAATAAAAAACGTATAAGAAATTTACAATCTTGAAAATTAATTTGTAATCTATTATCAATTGTGATTGACACTTTATTTCAATTTGAGAATATACATTAAAGTTTGATTGTTTACTTATTTATACACGGTCTCTTTTATGAATATCATGTCGTTGTTAAGCAACACATACTCTAGGAAATATTATAATTTATCTTAGTCCAATCGACAAGCATACGATATGTTTTACATTCCAGTTGCACACCCCCGCCAACAAATTCACGGCAATGCTGAAGGACAACACCAAATACAAATCACAATGCCTTCACCCGAAGGGTTGCAAATTCTGCCACCATCGGCAGTGGTTAAAGATCCACCACCACCGGGAAGCCGCCCGTGGTGGTTGGTACATTTTTTGTACTTAAGCCTAGCCATTCTTATGGCATTTCTGGGTGATCGGTATGGATTTTCTCCAACCTCCTATTACGCACCTCTTTCGCCGTAGCCTCAAACTCAAGAATCGGGTCCTCCAAATGAAGGAATGTTCTTCAACACATTTAATAGTGTTCCACCCATGGATATGCATAACCATCTTAGGATGGAAGAAGATTTAAAAATTTTTGTATATCCGGGTAAAAATGGGTTTAAAATCCCCGGGGAAGACAACTTTGTCGCTTATTTTAAGAAGAATCTTTATCATAGTCCTTATTTGACCAGCGATGCTCATGAAGCTTAGCTTTTTTTTTTTTATTTTTTTATTATTTTTTTATTTTTTTATTCCCATCTCATTGCAAAAGAAGGTAATATTCAACATTTTTCCTTTCAAAGTTTATGCAAAAAAGAAAAAAAATTCAAATACTAATCAAGTGCTTTGTTTTTTTCTCGCAGCAAAAATCTAATGAGTCCATCGATATGATAGAGCAGATCGGGCCTTTTGGTAACCCTTTTTTAGCAAAATTTTTCACATTTCAAACACACATACACATATTTTCACACACTTTTTTACCCACACGTATATCAAAAACACTCAAACAACATTACTCAAACTCCTCTACCAAACACCAAACAATCCTTGCTGGAGTTGATTCGTAGGAAGCGGATCATTTTTATATAAAATTGTGGGAATAGTATGATGACTGCTTCAAAATCAAAGGTGCTTTCCATTCTAGGGAAGAAAGCCATCCAGTTAGTGTGTTCATCGAATCATGATTCTGAATTTGTTCCATTCAAGGATATTTTGCCCCCTTCCACAAGGTACGTTTATTCAATCTACTACAATCTTTAATGGTTTTTTTTACAATAGTCTTTTTTTTTTTTAATTATTTATTATGTATTGGTGTTCTGTCAATCGTACGGTACTGTCAACGTGATATATATATATATATATATATATTTTTTTTTTTTTTCATTTTTTTAATCAACTTTCTATCTCTTCTAATTATTAAATATTCCTCTCCTCTCATGCCTCTTTAATCTCTCTCTTTTTCTGAACTAATTACTGAAAGTAGCTTCTTTTTTTTAATGGAAATTGCTGAAAGTAGCTATATATTAGTATTAGCCTTTGTTTGATTGCTGAGAAATTGAATGTGAAATCAATTGTAAGTCAAATGATATCAGGAAATGCCTTAATTAACAACATTGTTTGGCTGTTGAGAGAACTTATCAAAGAATAGGAGATGTTATTTATTTGTTTTTTTCGAATAATTTTCGTTACAAAAGAAGAATGGGTATTTGAAGACCTTTAACTGTATCAAGGCCCTCTAACATAGAAGGTCCCCAAATATGGGGTGGTAAGTTTTATATATATATATATATATATATATATAAATTTTAATTAAAGAAAAAACAACATGAGTTAGGTGTACATTTTTTTCCACTTTGAAAAAGATCTAAAATATTAGAGTTATGTTAATATATTGCAAGTTTTATTACATAGATATTATAAATTCATATGTCACAGAAAGTAAAATTTAATACTCATTTATTCTTTTGTTGAAGTGCCACATCAACAAAACCTATATAGTTTATTGGTGTGATTCTAGTTTATAAAACCTATATAGTAAGTATCATTAGCTCATTTTGAGTGAATTAGTCATATTAATAAGTAAGAATGAATAATAGATTTAAATATATATATATATATATATATATATATATATATATATATAACAAAAAATAAAACTACATATTATTTTAAGAGATATTTAGAAGTAGAAACTAGAAAGGCCCTTTAAAATTTTTCCCTTAAGCCTCAAATCATCTTAGGCCAACCCTAAACTGTATATATAGTAGTTGTAGCTTCATCCGAATGAATATATGAAAGATCATGAAAAGGATTAAGAAATAATGAAATATAGAGGAGATAATTTGTGATACACTTTTTATGTGTCCTAGGCATAGCGTACCTAGAGAAGCACTAACAACCCAGATTTGCCGGTGTGATTATGGATCCCCGAGTACTAGTTGTGTAGCAGATGCTATTCATTCTACATGCATTCCCGGTACGTTAATTTGAAAATCAAAAAATTAGTCTGAAGGGGTGGCTGTTGTATTGGCAAGGATTGTGGTTGTGGAGGAGGAGCATTGGAAGGTGGAGTTCTATAAAATCTCTTTAGCATAGTTGTTGAAGAAAATAGTATTTTGGTTTAGAGCGAGAGTGAGAGTGAGAGTAGTTACCAGTGATAGGGACAATGAGAGAGCATATAGGGATCTATTAGAGTAATCCAATCTGAATTGTTAGATTGGTTTCTTGAACATCATTGGATGGGAGGGAGAGAAAGATTAATTATATCTGATAAAAGAGAGAAAATGAGGAGAATTAGAACTGACTCCATGGAAAAGAAGATGGAGAAGTGAAAAGTCTATTCGGTAGGTCAAAGAGTAAATCATACATGCATCACAAAAGGGCATTACTACCTTTTACAATAGGATATATATTTATTTATTTATAAAAAAAAAAGGATAGGTAAAATTGTGTTTGTGGTGAAACTATGGGCTCCACAGGTGGCGGTGTTGGGTCATGACCTGGGAAGCACAAGTGCAGCAAAAAGGTAGCCTTACTCGCGTTCAACGCGGCATGCAGTCTGGACGTAGTTTGGATGTGCGTCCCACACAATGTTTTTTTTTTGGGAAGCTGACTCGACCTGCCTGTTTGCCATGTCTAGTAATTTGGGAGGAAAAAAAAAAAAAAGGCCATAAGCGAATTCTCAAGGTTTTATCAAATGGAGCATCCAAAATAAGATTTTAAAACATTTATGGCAAACTTGGATGGGATATGTGGATAAAGACTCTGATAAAACTTCTTCAAAAAATAGGTGACATTGTCGTCCTCCCTAGGGATTTTAAACCCATTTTCACCAAGATATACAAAAAGATTTAAATCTTTTTCCATATTGAGATGGTCATTCATATCCATTGGTGGGACGCTATTAAACGGGTTGAATACTCCTTCAATTGGCGTACCTTAGTCTTGAGATTGAGGCTGCTGCGGAGGAGGTGCGTAATAGAAGTTGCCTTGGGTTGTTGGAGAAAATCCATAACGATCACCCAAAAATGTCATAAAAATGGCTAGACTTAAGTACAAAAAATGGAACAACCACCATGGGTGGCTTCCTGATGGCGATGGAGCTTCAACAAATGCCAGTGGTAGCAGAATTTGCAGGATTTCGAGTGAGGAAAACTCTGGTATTGTGATCTGTTGTTGGCCTTGTCCTTCAGCGTTGCCGTGATTTAGGGTATTTAATTGTTGGCAGGGTCGTGCAATTGGTATGTAGAACATATCATATTATGTTTGTTGATTGGGCTGAAGGGGTGGCTATTGTACTAGTAGGGATTGTGGTAGTGGAGGAGCATTAGAAGGTGGAGTTCCAAAAAATCTCTTTAGTGTGGTTGTTGAAGAAAATAGTATTTTGGTTTAGAGTGAGAGTGAGAGTGAGAGTGGGAGTAGAGAGAGTATATAGGGATCTATAAGAGTAGTCCAATATGAATCGTTAGATTGGTTTCTTGAACATCATTGGATGGGAGGGAGAGAAAGATTAATTATATCTGATAAAAGAGAGAAAGTGAGGAGAATTAGAATTGACTCCATGGAAAAGAAGATGGAGAAGTGGAAAGTCAATTCGGTAGGTCAAAGAGTAAATCATACATGCATTACAAAAGGGAACTATTATCTCTTACAATAGGATATTTATTTATTTATTAAAAAAAAAAAAAAGATAGTTAAAATTAGGTTTGTGGTGAAACTATGGGCTCCACAGGTGGTGGTCCTGGGTCATGACTTGGGAAGTACGGGTGCGGCAAAAGGGTAGCCTTACTTGCGTTGGACGCAGGGTGCGGCCTGGATGCAGCCTAGACGCACATCCCACGCAAATTTGTTTTTTGGAGCTGATACAGCCAGACACAAACCTAGATCTTCTTCTATTCTTCCCAAATTCTTCTTTTCGCCTTTGGTTTTTCTTGCTTCCTTTTATTTTTTGTTTTTGACTTTTCAACCTTTTGTTTGTTGTTTGTTGTTTGTTGTTTTTGGTGTCTTCACTTAGTTAATATTTATTGATTTTCTTTAGTTTTGTTTTGTGAACCTGGCACGTGACAAAGCATTGGAACTCAGGCTTATTTATTTAGTTTTGGACCCTTCCCCAAGTCGAATGTGATTTATTAATTAGACACATGTTTACATATATATTTAACTTCGACCTAGACATGGCAAAATGAGTTAGAATTTTCTGACCCAATTGACCTGATTAGAAAAAAATACTTGACCTGAACTCGATTTTTTTTTTACCCGAAGCAAAAACGGGTTGACCCGTGACTTGACCTGTGTTTTTTGTAGGTCAACCCGATCCGACCCAAACCCGAACCATTTTTTTATAACTATTTTTTTTTGGTAAAAAAAAAATAGTAACATTAAGACAATATTGGTTTAATTTTTTTATTGTAAGCTTTAAAGAAACAATTGATATATTTACATAATTTCATGCAAATTAATTGAAAGATAAATGGTTGAGCATTCTATAATGAGTAAAGATTTTTCGGTATCAAATAGTAAAGTACATTCCTAGATAATTTGGTTACAGTAGAATTAAAAACATATATTTAAAATTGTAGACATGTGTGAGAAACATTCACAAGTGTGAAAATAGTGAAGCCAAAGTATCAAATTAGCATAAATTATGAATGCTTAGACCTATCTTTTTTTTTAACAATTTATGTCCAAAATATACGGCTTTTCAAAATAAATTATGATATTTCCTAGAGTGTGTTTCTTAACAATGATATGGATTTTACCTCTTAAAGTTTGAGGGTATTTAGATTTTACACCCTGACATTTCAGAATTTAGATTTTATCCCTTAAATTTTAAGGGTGTTTGAATTTTACACCTTGAAGTTTCAAAATTTTTGAGTATAAAATTAGAATACTCCCAAATTTCAAGGGGGTAAAATTTAAATTTTGAAATTTCAAGGTGTAAAGTCCAAAAATTCCTAAACTTTAGAGGTATAATTTACAGTTTATCCTATATTATAAAACCAAAGCGGAAAGATGCCCCTTTTTGTCTTGGATCTATTGTAATAGGATATTGTACTTTGACATAGAACGCTTTTGATTTGAGCATTAAAAGGCTGGCTTTAGGAAATGAATAGTCCTTTGCATGTAGTGTGTAAAACTTATGATTCATATGTACTTGGGTAATTGTCTCACATTAATTAAGAGAATATATTATGTAAAGTATAACTTACCATACTCTCTATTAAAAGTTATCCTGGCTTTTGAATGGAATTTATAATGTGATCAATATTTTTGAACCATCTATTAATCTTTATCCTAAGTTTAAGATGGATCATAAATATAATTAAAAAGAGAAATGGCCCTAAAACTTTTGATTTTGAGAAAAATGTCTTCTTTAATTTTTGCATTTTATTTTTATTTTTATTTTGATATTTATTTAGGAATAAATAATTCTCTTCTCCCTCTTTTCCATCTAGATTTTTAAAATTTTGTTTTACATTGTTTAGGAAAAAAAATCATTTTTATTTATTTATTTATTTTTCAGATCTTATTTTTTATTTTTCTTCCGTTTACAAAAACATACTTCCAAATAGAGATTTTTTTTTTTTTTTTTTTTGGGAATAAATCTCCTTAAAATTTTAAGATTTTCTTAAGGAACTTTCCTTTATATTTGTTTCAAAATTTGTACTGTATCTTTTACTTGTTTATTTATTTACAAAGGAAAACAAACACATGCACATGGGCCGAGCTATTGGTTGGTTTTAAAAACCATTACTTGTGGATAGGTTCGACAAGGGGTACCCGTCCTATACCCGATACCATTATAAGGCAAGCGAAAACCAGGTCCATTTGACTGCCACCATGAGGTAATTGGGTTAAAATGATTCTTTAATTGTGGCCCACAACATTTTGAATTGGGCTCCCATAGACTTCAATAAAGGGGTTTCCAATCTAATGGACCTCCTGTAAATAGGGATTGGGTTGCGATTAATTCCACTTTGATAAATAGATCCTCTTAGAGAGCAATCAAATTAAATAAAAATTGAAATTGGAATTTCTAAGGTTCTTATCTCAAAAATCTTAAGAATTTTCAAGAATTTATCCCTAAAAATCTTTTGGAAGTCTTCTGAGTTTTAGAAACATCTACTAAGCTAAGGGTGGGTAGCGAAGTATATACATTACTAATCCTGTTTCCTTTTCTCTCCTTTTTTATTTTTTATTTATCTTTTTCTAGGAATTAGGCAATCAATTAACTAAAACTAATGAATGCTATTGAAAAAAAAAAAAAAAAAAAGAAAGAAAGAAAGAAAGAAAGAATAGATACTGATTACTTATGAAGTAAATAAAGTTGAGTAATGATTGTCTCTCACTAACAAAGTCTACACTTCTTACACATGAACAATCATTCACAAAGGTTGCGTCTGTGTAAATTGTTGAAAAATTGTGCTTTGAGTTTTGTTACGCTAAAATAAAACATTTTCACATGTGTGAGCATGTGAGTAAGTTATCAACTAGTCAGAGTGCAATAGAAGTTACCAAAATATAAGGAGGAGTGCAGTAATTGTGACATACGCGGTCAATGGAAGGATAATTTCATGTTTGTAAGTGCGTTTGCCTCACATGAATTATCTAGGGATAGTTTTTGTAATTTAACTTAGGAGTTTGTGTGATTTGAATCTTTCTTATTTGTATGAACTTGAATTCTAAATTAAGATATCTACATATTGTGAATATTTTGTACTTTTGAAGTCCTATTAATTTAGGCAGTGGTAGAGACCATTAATTTGGTATGAAGTCTTGTCTTGCAAGTAGTTCTTTTCAAAATAGTTTGTATTCTCACAAACAAGTTTAAAATATGTGTTTGTAAAAAAGTTGAGTTGTGGTTGCAAAATAGTATTTTGAATTTTAAAAATGCACCTTAAATCTCCCAAAATGCCAAACCAAACTGGCCCAAAGTGTGAATATGGGGTACAAATATTGGAAGTGTGAGACAATAAAGGTGTTAAAGCTTGTTGTATTAAGTTCTTTTTACTCCTCTTATCCAAATTAGTAGTAGTATCAGTGGTGGCTCCAGGAATTTTTTCTAGGATATTCCTTAAGAAGTATAATTTTTCCCAATGACAGCTCCAAGATTATTTCCCAAATGTATTGTTGTTTAGTTATTTCATTAATTTGTTTGTCTATTAGAAACAATAATTTGTTATATTGTTGTTTCATTAATTATAAAATTATTAATTGTTGTTTAGCCTAACATAATTTAATTTGTTTGTCTTTTATAATGTATTGGTTAATTAAATTATTAATTATTGTTTATTAGTTTCTTTTTCCAATTAATTATTGGTTAATTAATATCCCAAACAAACAAAATTAATTAGTGCAACTAATTACTATGGTTGTTTGATACTTGGAATATCACACTATTACTTAACCAAAAAAAAAAAAAAAAAGTCAATAAATTGTGTAGCACAAAAATATATAGGCCATGTAGTTTAAGTCCAAGTCTAAAAAAGAGTGATTTATTACATATTTTATGACCATTAGTTGAACTAATCAACTAGCACATAGCTATATTTATTAATTATTAGTTGCACACTTGCACTTGCACTACCACTAACACTAGCACTAGCACACAGTGAATCAGATAAAACCAATTTATTGTATCTCACCAAAAGACACCAACACCAACACTAAAAGACAATTAATAATCTCACCAACACCTTACACTAACACCAACCATGGTTTTGAAACTCGGACCGTTCATAGAATTGGAAAAGAGAGAGGTTCAAGGTTTTTAAGGTGGGACCGAGGTTGAACCGAAGTCGAACAACGATGATGTCATAATTAATTTAATAATTAATATAATATAAATAAATATATTAAATTAGTAAAAAAAAGCATTTTTCATATTATAGTTTTCTTAAAATAAATAAGAAATATTAAATTTTAAGCAAACATAACAAATAAACAAATATATAAGTATATAGTAATATTATAGTAGTTTTTTTTTTTTTTTTTTTGGAATAACAGTATCATAGTTGATTTACTTATTATAAAAATCAGTTAATTTACTAAGACCATTACTGAAATAACTAAATAAAAAAAAATAGATAATTCAAAAAAAGTAACTAAATAGAAAACTACTATTTTCAAATTTAAATCTAATATAAAATATTATTAAAACATTAAAAAAGAGACTTGATGAGGCCAAAAGCTCTTAAAGCTACAACCTACTGTAGCAGTAGTGGTACAGTGGTATTGTAATACATGTATATCAACCAAGTTAAAAACTAAATATAATAAATTAAATTAAAAGAAAGAGATTTTTATTGAAGTGAAAAGAAAGAGATTTGACTGGTACACTAGCTATAAACAAATTATGTGGCCAAAATAGAGATTGGTATAATGGTATACAGTGGGCGAGAAGATAGAGTTGACTGGCGTTATTTACTAAGCTATAAACGCATTTACCAAACAGAAAATGACTTCATCAACCCAAAGAAATCTCAGCAAAAGAAAAGAAAACACAACAGTCCAAGTAAGGAGAAAGAGAGAAAGAGTCCTAGTGTCACTATGCACTGATTTGGAGAAATTTGATCGCCGGTCATCGACTGGAGGCTGTAGCAGACGATAAGGACCAAAGTTTCAGATCTGATTTAGTGATTTGCTCGGTATTGGGGTTTGTTTGTTTGTTTGTTTGTTTTTTTTTTTTTTTTTGAGAATCCTTGGGTTTGCTACCTTTGTAATCTGTTGGGCTTGTCGTGGGCTTGGCTCTGTAACAATTTTATTTATTTATTTTTTTTGCTTGAAAGTAGAATAAATAATTTTTTTTTTTTAATTTGAGGGTGTTCCTAATTTTGTGATTGAGGATGTTCCTAATACAGAGGAAATATAAAATTTTTTTAATTATTATATATCTATATATATATATATATATATAATTTTTTTTTTTTAGCTTAAGGTGTTCCTGGGAACACCTCGAGCTACACGTGGCGCAATAGTCTTGTACTATTGTCATTAATGATGACATGGTGAGAGGCCTATTAAACAACCGAGATTGCATTATAGACCAAACATTTATCATGACTCACACTAATAGAGGTAAATTTAACTTCTTTAGCTCCCACTAACAAATCCAAAAATCCCTAGTCACTTGCTTCCCAAGAAACCAACTTGGTTTTCCTTTTCCCGCTTGAAACTATCCCAAGAAAACAAAATCCTTCCAAGAAAACAACCATGACTTCAAGAAACCGCTTCAGTCACAATCGTTATCGTTCACTGTCACACAATGCTTTGCAGTCACAGTTACAGACACACAATCCTTTGTAGTCACAAAACCCTTCAGAGTCACCCAATAGCACCAACTTCTTTTTCATTCTCATCATAGCAATCATTGGCGTTTTGCCAACCTACCTTTCAGTTTGCTTCCATATTTATGCCTCTCAAGAAGTACGCACCCATATATACTTCAACATTCATAACCCTCAAGACTCTGGCTTCATCTATGACTATGATGATCTCATATACCCTGTACCTTTTTAGAATGCTTCCAAGGCAAGAAAATGGAAGCTATCTTATTATGTTAGATGTCTTTCACACTCTGGCTCTTTTCACAGACTTGTATACCCAGATGGAGAAAGACTTCAAGATCTATGGAATACCAGGATGAAGACCTCAATACGTATTACAAGTCGCCAATGAAGTCGAACGAGGGCTTCTTCTTCAATAATCTCAAAACCATTAATCTTGATGAGGCTCACCTATTCTTTGTCCCCTTTTCCAGCCATCGAATGAAGGGCAATGTATGATCAGCTCACCTTTTCTTTAGTTGTATCTATGTGTGTATTTATCTATATTCTTCCAAAGAATAACTTCTAGTAGCTTGCAAGGACCATGTAATGAGAAAATGGCCATTGTAGTCCAAGATTTTGTCCAGAGCTTAATCTCAAAGCACCCTTATTGGAATCAAACCCAAGGTGCCAACCACTTTATTGTGAATTGTGATAACATTTGCCAGAAAGCTACTATACGGATGCGATTACTTGAGAATGCAATTCAAGTCGTGTGTGGATCGTTAAATGCTTTGGAATTTAAACCAATCCAAGTATATTGTCCTTCCAGGTCAAGAAGTTCAACCATTCACTCATCGACCTCCTGGAAATATAATATCAAATAGGTAACATTCTTCAATAGCAATTAGACAATCTTTTTACCTTAATAATCTTCCACATAAAGAATTTGTTTTATATTTAATTGAATCTTTGCTGCCTCTTTGAATTTTTTTTTTCTTTTTTGATAAGGAAACCAGTGCATTTATTCATTCAACTATGTAAAATCTGGTTTACATTTAATGAAATCTCAAAATTTATAATGGGTGAAGTTTCCTCCACCCGTGTTACAAAATCATTAATACATTGTGCTTACTTAGCTAGTCCATGTGTTGTGCCTTGTTTCCTTCCCTTCGAGTATGGTGAATTTTGAACTGGCGTAGCATCTGCATATGGTGCAGAGTACCAGCAATAATGTTGGTAATAGCTGGGGAGGCTTCTAAGTCCCCATGTATAGCTAAGCAAACTATTAAACTATTACTTTCAAAGACCACCTGCTAGATGCTGATGTCCTTAGCAAAAATGACAGCTGTCTCCATTGCTTTTGCTTCAATTTCCAAAGGCCCAAATGGAAGCTCCAACTTCTTACTCATGGCAGCAATCACCTGACCTTGGTTGTCTCTTGCTATCACACCAATTCCAGTCCATTTGTGTTTCAAAAAGATAGCCCCGTCTGCATTCACCTTATACCATCCAATTGGAGGAGGAACCCAACTATGTTAAGCTGGTTGTGTATTCTGTGGCTGTTGTGAGGTCCCCTGAGCTGCTGTGTATTCTTGCAATAGTCTGTTTGCCATCCCATAAATTTCCGCAGCTGACATATTCCTCCCCCCACACCTCACTTCATTCCTGTTTCACCATATACTCCATGCAATCATTAGTATCATGTCCATTAAGCTTGAGGCATTACCTTGGTTCATCACGCACTTCCACAGAATGTCCATAAAATCCCCTTGGCCTTCTACCATACTGCTTAGATTGCAATGGGACCAAACTGTCTTTGCCTTTGTGCAATGACAAAGCGCATGAATAGTAGTTTCTGGGCACAAACCGCATTCTTCACAAGTCGGGTTATCAATGACCTTCCTATGGAAAAGGTTCGTTTTTGTTGGCAAAATGTTTTGACAAACTCTCCAACCAAAATTTCTCACCTTGTTTAGGACTTTGACTTTCCATAACCTTTGCCAAAACCTGAAAACCTATGCATGCTTGAAGGGTCCGAGCTTTCACCATCATTGCTCCTAATCCCATTTCTAGCTAAGTGGTATGCACTCTTTACGCTGAATTTCCCATTAGCATTTGCTGTCCATACCAGTCTGTCAGCTGGTAGTGTTGTGTTTAAGGGGATGCTTAAAATGGAGTCAGCTTCGTGTTCCAGGAAGACTTCTCGAATCATGTTAGTTTTCCATGCTCCACTTTCTACATCAATGAGTGCACTGCCCTTTGCCTCTATGGGTAGGAATCTCTGAGGTGAGAATATACGAAAAGTGGACGGGTTGTTAGTCCACTTATCCTTCCAAATGTTGATACGCTGCCCATTGCCCATCTGCCATTTAACTCCATCTCTAATTATAGCTTGGGCTGTCCAAATACTCCTCTAAGCAAAAGATGGGTGGTGGCCTTTCTTGGCGTGCAAAAAATCTTCATCCGAGAAATACTTGTTTTTAAAAACTCTATAAAAGAGAGAGTTTCTGTCTTATTGCAACCTCCACCCCTGTTTAGCCAAGAGAGCAATATTAAAAGCCCTTAGATCTCTAAATCCCAAACCACCTTTACTCTTTGGGTCATAAAGCCTATCCCACCTTATCCATGCCATTTTTCGTTCATTTCCCTTTTGTCCCCACTAGAAATTACGGACCATGCTTGTCATATCATCACAAAGGCTCTTTGGCAGCAAAAAACAACTCATGGTGTGTGCTAGTACAGCCTGTGCCACCGCTTTTATAACTATCTCCTTACCTACCCGGGATAAAAGCTTCTCCTTCCACCCCGATAGTTTGTTTGCCAATCTTTCCTTCAGCTGTTGGAATGTGTTCCGCTTCGATCTCTCCACTAATGATGGTAACCCAAGGTATTTTTCATGTTGCTTAATAATTTCAGCACCAAACATTTGCTTTATGCCCTCTTGAGTATCCATAGGAGTGTTTCGATTAAAGAACAGTGAAGTCTTCTCCTTATTGAGTTGTTGGCCTGTAGAAGATTCATACACTTATAGGAGTTGCATAAGTTCACCACCCTCTTCGGGTGTTGCCTGGCAAAAAAGCAGGCTATCATTGGAAAAGAACAGGTGTGATATTTGTGGTCCCCTTCGACAGATAGATATGCCATTAATTTTTTTCTCCATGGCTACCTTTTGGATTAGCGATGATAATCCTTCTGCACACAACAAAAACAGATAGGGAGAAAGGGGGTCACCTTGGCATAAGCCTCTAGTTAGGGTTATATGCCCATGAGGGACCCCATTAATCTGAATAGAATAGGTTACAAAATTGAGACGATACATGGCAGTATTAATCCACTTAGAATGAAACCCCATTCTTAACATAATCTGCTCTAGTCCCCCCCATTCCACCCGGTCATATGCTTTCCTCATATCTAATTTCAGTGCCATCTCACCCACTTTGCCCCTTCGCTTCTGGCTGATATGATTCATGACCTCAAAAGCCACAAGAATATTATCAGTGATAAGTCTACATGCCATAAAAGAACTCTGGTCCTCTCCTATGATGGATGGTAAAACTACTTTAAGTCTGTTGGCTAAGACTTTGGATGCTATTCTAGAGAGAAAATTACTCAAACTAATGGGCCTATATTCAGTAATTTTCTTGGGACTTTTTACTTTGGGAATGAGTATGATTTGAGTTTCATTAAACTTAGGTGGTGTGACACCTAGATTCAAGAAGTCCAACACACAGTTCATTACACAATCTCCTATAGTTGGCCAAAAGTGATGATAAAAGAGAGGATTTATACCGTCAGGTCCTGGGGCTTTTTGTGGATGCATTTGCTTAAGAGCTTTCCTCACCTCCGTAGCTTGGAATTCTCTGGTAAGTAGTGCATTCATTGGCTTTGACACCCTGGCTTCAATAGCATTGAGGAGTTCATCCTGGACAGCTGTATGGGAGGTGCTAAACAAGTGTTGATAAATATTCTTCATTGTTGTCGGATCTTCTTGCCACTGATTGGTTTCATCCATTAGTCCAAAGATAGCATTTTTCTTTTTCCTATTGGATGCCTTTTCATGAAAATACTGAGTATTTTTATCTCCAGATTTTAGCCAGCAGCTTCTTGACCTCTGGTGCCACATGTCTTCCTCCATGGCATACAAGTTGTTCAAGTTTTTTCTTGTTTCACCTATCTGTGCTTGGTTTGAGAGACCGATAGCATGAGTTTCCAAGAGCTGTAGCTCTCTTTGTAGCCACTCAATATTCTGTCCCACGTGTCCAAAAACTTGGGAGTTCCACCTTGTTAAAGCTGACCTGTAACTATCCAAACAACATACTATTGGATTTATTCCCCCCATCATCTCCCTTACTTCCCATGCTACCTTGACAACCTCTTCACATTGGTCATGTTTTAGCCACATAGCCTCAAAGTGAAAGGGTTTGGTTTTTCCTTTAGTTTGACGCGGGGCTTGGTCCAATCTCAGTAGTAGGACACAATGGTCTGAGGCTGAACTTGCTACATGGTACAGTTTAGCTCTTGGGAATTTTCTTTGCCACTCTATTGTCGCTACGGCCCTATCAATTCTTTCTCTAATGCATCCATAATCTCTTCTATCTACTGCCCAAGTGAACCATGAGTCTGTGTAATCCAAATCTATCAATCCCGTATTTCGCAATTTGTCTACTGGATTTGTCCACTCCCCCTTCCTTTCATTAACACTGAGGATTTCATTAAAATCTCCTATACAGACCCAAGGCTTATCAATTTGCTGCCGAAGACGTTTTAGCATCTCCCATGATTCTGTTCTTCTATGTGTGTCGGGATTGCCATAAAACCCGGTTAATCTCCATTCTCCAATGACTCCACCAGAATCAATCATGGCATCAATATACCATCTATTAATAAATCTTACTGTCACATTCACATCAGGTTTCCATGGTAATGCTAAGCCCCCACTCCTACCTTCACTTGCCACCACAATCTCTTGTACCTAACCAATTTCTCACTGAACATTCTTCCTCTCTTCCACTATTAGCTTGGTTTCCTTAAGAAAAACCAAATTGGGATTTTCTTTTCTAATCACCCTTTTTAGGGCCTGAATTGTCCAAGGGTTTCCAAGCCCTCGGCAGTTCCAACTCAATATACTCATTGGACGCGGCAGGGTTGCTGTGCAACCTCAGCTGATCCAAAATTTTGTTTGAAAAGATTAGCCAGACATACCTCATCTATCTCCATCTTCAACATTTTCTCCTGGGGAATGTTTTGATCCATCTCTCCCAAGGTTTTCCTCTTCGGTCCTTCCTTGTTCGCATGCTCCTCCACTCCCAAATTGTTGATTTGATCTCGCTGAGTCCTTTTCCACTTTCCATTCCCCACGCCACTGTGAGCAACCTCACCTTCATTATTTTCCAGTGCTCCCCTCTCAGTTCTGCCCACTTGCACATTCTTATACGCACTCTGTTTTGAGTCTGGGATATTGGGTGTGTTTGGATTGAGCTTATTGTTGCTGAAACTGAAAACTGAAAACTGAAAACTGAAAACACTGTAGCAAAATAATTTTTAAATGTGTAAATAGTACCGTGGGACCCATTTTTAATATTTTTTTAGTGCGTGAACAGTGCCAAACAGTGCATGAACAGTGTTTTTTGTCTGTGAACAGTAAAATCTTGTGATTTTACTGTTCACTTTCCGGAAAAAAAAAAAAAAAAAAAAAAAAAAAGAAATAGGAAAACGTAGACGTGAGACGCAGCCGCTGACCCCAAACACACACATTATTGATTTTTTTTTTGTTGCCTTGGGTTTTTTAACGTAAGTTAACTTCTTTTGTGGCTTACCAGCAGATGGGCCTGGCTTAAAATCCTCCCTCTCTCCTGTGGCCTGGCTTGCATCCGGGTTATAGCCCTCTACTTGACCCTTTAATTTACTATCATCCATATTTGGGTCCATCAGCCCATTAACTTTATTACTAGGCCCAGGTACTAACTTACTCTTCCCTCCTAGATTTTGAAATTTAATTTCAGCTGTTCCCCCGTTTTCTTTCGTACTCTCCATCTCTGAAAAATCAACTGTCAGGCTTACATCATCGCCTATCACATCATCAATTTCCTGTAGTTTCTCTACAAAGCTCGTCTCACTGATCACCCATCCTGATTTTCCCGGATTTTCTGCTGCCATCTCAGCTGTCACTCGACTTCTAACAGTGGTCACTTCAGCCATTGTGTGGACAACGTCCATCATCTCCGTCGTAGTGCCCACCGTGAGCACCACCTCGCTCCCAATTCCTGTCTTGTTTCTCTCGGATTCACCACTAGATCCATCTTCCTTCCTGTGTACCCTTGAGTTTACCTGAACCCTCTGCGGTCGCTGCAGTCTATCATAGCTTGCCCTTAACCACGCGCCGTACTGTTGGTTTTGTTGTTGTAGAGAGCCTTTGCTGCGTATCCATAGGCCGCAATCCTTTTCGTCATGGTTTAGTTTACCACACCAGTAACAAAAGATTGGTAATCGTTCATATCGGAAGCAGACCCATGTCGATGACGGACCTCCAAACTTGATTAAACTCCCACGGCATAAAGGTTGTGTAATATCTATTTTCACACGAACTCGAATGCATTTGCCTAATAGATTACCTTTTGCCGGGTTGTCCACCTCTTCTATTTCTCCAAGCGTATTACCAATCCGAACTCCAATGTCTAAAGTTTCAGAGAAACCCAGAGAGAAAAAAGTCAAAACGAACTCCTTGCCTCTTTGAATTTTTTAATTGGTGAATATTGATAGGAACTTTTGCTCATGCCCTATATCCCAATTCCATGCTGCTTGTAGAGTAGAATCAGTCCTTGAGGGATGTGTTCCTGGCAATTTATATATATGTAATGCTTTTCTATAAATTAGCCTTAACTGTCTTTTTGTGCAAATTTCTTCATTTATCATATACATGTCACACCTCTGCATCTATTCCCTGTGTTAAAAACAATTTTGGAAGAGAATTTAAATAAAATTTAGGAAGAGTCTTTCCAAGTTATAGAATAATGTGAAAGTGTGATTCTTAAAGGTTGATTCATGCCGCTTGAAGTAAAACTCAATTTGAAATAGTTTCTTGGCTGAACAAACTCCCAATATTTGAAATAGCTAGGTGAACTTTTATTGCTGAAGCCTGAAGGTAAGACTCTTTAAAAGATTAATAATATATGAATCTCACAATGGTAAGACTCTTTTGTTGCTGATGCATGCAATCTACTGAATGAAGTCCTTTTGCAAACTCAGTTTCAAACTGGGGGAATATAGCTCTACACATTAGCTTTAGTTTTATGCTTGCATTATGGTATTTCTTCTGTCCAAAGTAACCATAGAATTGTATTACTGCTTGTTTTATGCTTTCAATTTTCTTCTTTTAAAGGTCATTTCTCTTTTCTTCCTTTATCTTTTTGCTGAGACCAGATTTACTATTATCATTTCCAAGATAATTCTCTTCTAATTGCTTTTCTAAGTAGCTAGTGTATCCCTTTGCAGATGTTTAAGCAACCCTGATTTGCCATTCAATGATACTCTGGATTGGACAAAATTTTCTGTAATAGCCACCGAGAAAGGCCTACCCTTGCAGGACACCGTTAAAGACAAAAAAGGCAAAAATTTCAGCAAGTTGCATAACAATTTACTCCAGGTAAAATTATATTCATACTTCTTCTGTCATCGAAAAGCATCATGATCTAGTGTCTTGATCTGATTTGGCTTTATATTTAATCATGTGCTTCATGTTACACTTTTTTTCTTCACAATTTTTATCCCAGCATGATGTGATGCGTTGTCCTGGAATGTTCATTTCTTAGTTATTAAGTTTATGGCACAAGAAAGCTATAAATGAGAAGACAATTAATATGAACGTCTTGTGATGCACTATGACAAAATCTTTTTCTTAGCCTATTCTCCCACTCCATCCAGTCACACTTGAAAGCTCAATTAATGTTTCCATCCCTTATTTCTAGATTGCATGTTAGCTAAAATCGTCTGTTACTTTTCCTTTTTCTCTGAACATAATATAACTAGTTTAGTTGATTTGTTCCCAAAAAGAAAAGGTCACAAGACAAATTACAATATCATAATATGCAAGATTGTCGTAACATTTAGGATGAAAACTTGTTATAAGATTTTCTATAATAAATTTATGCAAATATGTAAAATAAAATTTTTCCTTCAAGTTATATTGATGGATGACATTGCCTCAGCCTGAGTAGATTTCCTGAGAACTATAGTTCTTTCCTAACTAAACCTAAGCTACCAAAGGTTGCGTCAAGGTGACTTTGTGGCACTGTTTCTTGTGTCAACACCTCTGTCAGTTTCTAGCGTTCACAATTTGAGAAATTCAAATCTGGAAAATGCATTTTGACAATGTTGGAAATGATATATTCTCCTAGAAATGTTTTAGACTTTGGATTACAAACTAACTTATTCCTTTCTTTGTGAATCAAGTCCAGAAGCACTTTAAGTGGAATTCACCTGCGCTCAAATTAGATGCTTTTCATATGGTCATGTATGAACTCTGGCTGTGCATAGGCAACTGAATTACTAGAAGACATTACAACATTTTTTTTCTACACGGAAATTTTGTGAATCAGTGTAAAGTATAAAGACTACAGAATTTGCCTTAAATGGTGTAAAGGAAATGCATATGCATTTGATTTTCTTTGTAGATTCTAAGGATAACCAAGAGCAATAATACCACTCCTCGCTCGAGGTTGGATTAGACCCTGAGATGAGACCAAGTATTCTGTACCAGATACTCCGCCCAGCAGCACCAGTTGAGGAGTCTTTCATTTTTTATTTATATGTTTTAGAATCATCTGAGGAGTCAGTTTGTAACAAACAATTTGTCAATGTACAAACCTTTATGCCACATGGTTGTGCAGCTTAATGTCAATCTTAACACTCTATATTGGCAAAAGTATTTGTCTGTTTGATGTGTGTGGGCGGGATTTTTGTTGTGAAAAACATGTAGTCAACCAATCTTAGAATTTATATAATTTTTTATAAATTTTTTAAATGAGTCCATTAGATTAATGTGTTTATATATGAAGGTGCAACAAAATAAGTGACAGTATTGTCATTATATGTTAATCAAATATTGTTAGTAGAAGTTGTCCAGATATGATGATGTAATCATAGTCCTTGGCATCTAAAGGACGGTCTAACAATGTATTTAGTATAAAGATTACTAGGAATGGAGATATAAGACTCTTATATCTGAGTCAGGAAGATTATTTGGAGAAGGTACTCAAAAGGTTAAACATAGCCAATGCAAAACTTTTGAGTAAGTCTGTCAGTAAGGAATTATCCTGAATGAAATGTGTCCTAAAGTTAATTCATGGAAAAAGTCCCATATGCCATGAAAAGTACAAGGCTAAACATTTGTCATGCGGTAGGATTAGTGAGAAGATAAGCTATCCCCTCAAGTGAGATGATGGCCAATCCTATGACCAATTGACTCTGAAGAAATTTAGAGTTCATGCAGGGAAGAAGGGACTTGTGGACCCAAAAACCTAGGAAGGATATTACGTGGTTTGTTTGCATACAATGGAGAGACCTGGGGACGCTTGGGGAACATCAGTATGGAGCTTCTGCTATGGGAACATGATTGGTCATTTTTTAATTAGATAAGCACTGGAACAAGAAGCATGCATGTATGTAAAGCCCACAAAAAGGCATCATGGAACAACACAACTTGTACAGTGGAAAGTTGTTGATAAGGTCATTGTAGGAAAACCTTCAAGAATTCTAGCTCAGAGGAAGTACAAAAAAGAAAATTAGCGTAGGTTAACACATGGTTTGGTGTGTGCAGCTGAAGTCGTAGATGACAGTTTGGGTGTGGACTAGAGTCCTAACTGCATGAAGAAATTGTGAGAGATTAAAGCCATTCACTTGGAAAAATAGTGATTTGGAAGACATCCGAAGTATAGTACATAAGTAGTATATGAAGAACAGTGTGGTCAATATGAGGTAAAGAAAGATATGTACACAGTTAGCTGTGATCACACACTAACGCCAATCTATGAAAGACATAGATGAGAGTTGGCATGGGACAAACCGTGAGGACCATAATGCTTGCTGACTAGAGATAACACCATTAGTTATGCTACAATCAAGTAGATAATATGGTGCACCCGTACTTAAATTATAATAACCACTTTGTGGATGGTGCTTCTTCACCAACGTTACTATATAAAATATATTCTTACGTCAAGTTAGTATTTTAACGTCAAGTTGGTTATTACTTAAAGAGTCATGTTCTTTAATAAATCTTACATGTTGCTCAAGTGACATCTTTTACCAAGAGGGATTAACAAGTTTATAAATACCAGGACTCTCTCCATTTGTGTCTAGTTACAATTTTTCTCTTTACAAATATGTTGGTGATTCCCGCCCTAACGAGATTACCATCCACACCATTGGGACCAACAAGAACCCCTTTGTAAGTTGCAAGCAAAACTTCTCCACCTTGTTTTGGATTGGAAAGCTCCACAATGAATGCCAAAACCTCCTCCCTAATCCCGGGTTTGGTGCTTCACTAGAACTTATTTGTTGCATACGGCAAGACCATGTGATGGGCAATGGTGTGGATGGTAAATTGGTAATGCCCTGAAGAAGGTCATCATTTTCATAATTCTTCTTTAGATAAGTTGTCATGTCAAGGATTACACTCAAGAATCTACTTCCTTATAGTGTACCTACGCTTATATTGAAACCATCTTGGTTGCACACCCTAATTAATTATATAGAAAAATTATAAATTAAGTTCCAATTAACCAATTATGTGATCACAATTTAGTTATTGCAATTTAAGCCCCAGAACCAGTAAATCTCCTAATAGAAAAGAAAAACACATAAAACAATGAACATTGTGATTTGGTGACCAAGTAGAAAATTGAATAAGAAAGAACACTACAAAGAAAGAATCACAACGGGGGACCCCTATCCTAGTAAGGCCATTCACAATAGGACAATTTTACAATTCTAGTTCAAACTATTTGAGCCTAGACACCACTTAGCATTATAACTTACTGTTGTGACTCATAGCGGCTTCGAAATTTATAAACTCTTTGTACATGAATCCCTTTGTTAGGGTCAAAAATTAGTTTGTATTTGTAAACCATTTCCAAAACATTGTTCAAGTATATTTGAATTGTTAGTTTTTAGTGTCTAGAATAGTGATCAATAAATTACATTGAAGACACAAAGTTGCTCATGAACTACTGAATTTGTTGCCTCGACTGCATATAGACCTATTAAGCCTCACAAGTAGAGAAGACTGACACTGATATATCTCAAAATACTGATAATACTGACATGCGAATATAGCAATTGTTAGTTCGTTACATAATACATTCACTTTTAGTTTACTTAATATCATGCACGGTCCAGATGGCATTATTAGACCACTTCTCCTACTCCCACTAACGAACTTAACTACCTTCCTCTCTTCCCTAAGAAACACACTTGGTTTTCCCGCTCCAAGAAAATCAATCATCCAAGAAAGAAACAATGGAAAACATGCGAAACCGCCACACTCGTCACAATCCATTGCAATCACAGTCACAGTCACAGGCTCACAACAACTCTTCAGAGTCACGCACCAAGAAACACACTTGTGTTGTTTTGATTCTCGTTGCCATAGCAATCTTTGCCATTTTGCCCACCTGCCTTTGCCTCTACATAAATCGCTGTCAATATCAATGCTTCAACATCTCAGGCTTCTTCTCCACCACCCCACACCCTGCACCTTCCAAGAAAGATAATGGAACAGACAATCCTATGAATAATGGAACAGATCCTCCTATGAATATTGTGTCAGATATTGATGAGCTTTACATTTCAGAGGAATTCTTGAAAGAATATGAGCAAATGGAGAAGGTGTTCAAGATCTATATGTACCCAGATGAAGGTCTTGACATGTACTACCAATTGCCAAGAAAGCTCACGGGGAAGCACTCGAATGAGGGTTTCTTCTTCAAGAATCTCAATGAGAGTCGGTTCCTGACCACTGTTCCACGTGAGGCTCACCTCAAATTTATCCCCATTTCCACCTACCGAATGCAGGGCAAGGTATAAAAAATGAACTATAATTTGTGAATATCATTTCAGGTTATCTATATTCTTGCAAAGAATAACATCAATTTTGTGTACATCCTGTGGCATGCAGAGAAGGTCATATGAGAAAATGGCCATTGTAGTCCAGAAATATGTCCAGAGCTTAATCTCAAAATACCATTATTGCGATCCAAACGAAGATCACTTTTTTGTGAATTGCCATGACATTGGTGTGATTGCTGCCAATGGAGTACCATTACTCGAGAATGCAAGTCAAGTTGTGTGTGGATCTTGGTTTGCTTCGGAATTTACACCATCCAAAGACGTTATCCTCCCAGCTCAAAAACTTCAACCATTCAGTCCTCATCCAAACAGAAACAGGTAACTTCCATAAAATACTCTCATAAAGCTATTAGACAATCTTTGACCATAAATATACTCAGGCTCTAAGCATGCTAGTTTCATAATCATTGGTCCTAATTACAAAATCTTGGTCAGCAATAATGGCCCTGAACCCTACTATAATATGATTTGTTTCAGAGAATTTCCCAGCTTTGCTTATCTGTAAATTGAGGAGGTTCACTTTCCTGCACTTGTTAACGCAATTTTCTTAAGACATTAGCATGTAGTTAGCTGATTTTTTGTCTTGAACTCTTTTAAGGGATATGTTTTGGAATTTTACTTTTATTCTTTGGATGATTTTCACTTAAATAATTTTTTGTTGTACAATTTTCTTTTTCCCATCTTTGTAGCTTTTAATTGTCCACAAAAAGAATATGTTTCATATATTTCGTTGTTGGAAACATTGCTGCCTCTTAGAATTTATTGTTGAAGTTAACTGGTGTACAGTAGAATTCATCGTTCGGAGGATGAAGCAGAATTTGATAAGAAATTATGCCCCTGCCAAATAAACCCATTTTATACTGCCTGTATAGCAGAATCGATCTCTGACGGATGTATTCCTGGTAAAATCATTTTTCGCTAAGCATTTTTTCTTTTTAATGCAGTGGTTTTCTATAAATCATCGTTTTCTTTTTGTGCAAATTTCTTCATTACTCTTATACATGTCCTAGTGCACTTGTTCCTTCTTCTGAAACCATTTTTTGAGAACGCTTTAGGCAAGAAATAAGTTTAGTCCAAATAATTAACAATAAGATAGGGATTTAAACCAAGTTTAAGAATGCAAAACTATCGTCCTTAAGGTTAATAATAGTGTCCTTACTACACAAAAGAGAGAGGGAATTTTTTGTGCGACTGTGTGAAGCCTTACCAACTTCCAATAGGACATCTCACTGCTAGTGCAGAAAGCTTAATATTTTGCAAATGGTGGACATAAACAAGGGGCTTCTCTATTTTTCAAGCATAAAAAAGAGCCTGCCAAATATCAATGCTTGAATTCAATGTGGTCATTATGATTTAAATAGTATATGACAAATTTCTTTTAAAAAAAAAAAAAAAAATTTGGTGTATCTTGACATAATTCAATATCATGCCAAACTTGAAACACTTGAGTTTTTAGATGTTATATGAGTAAAAAATAAAAATTGATTCTTTAACTTGCAAAACTGACAGCAAGCATGGAAGCAAGACTTATTTTGACAAACCTATGGTATACTTGTGCTTTTAAATACAGAATCTTCCTCAAACAGGCATACATTAAGGTTTCCTAGCCTTAGCTAGGTGAATTAAACCTTACCCATGGCCTGTGACTTTCAAGAAATAGCCTAGCATAGCTTTAAAGATAAATAAAATATGAATCTCACAATGCCAAGAGTCTCTTGTTCTGATGCATGTTATCTCCCAAATGCAAGCTCAGTACCGAGCTGTAAGAAATTAGCCAAATTAGTATACTTGTGTGCGCGCTTTTAAATACTTGCTGCAGAGACTGGATTTACTTTTATCATTTTCAAAATGATTCTCTTGTTATTGCTTTTTGAATTACGTTATGTGCTACTCTGCAGTAGTCTCGCTAAGCGAACTTGATTTGCCATTCAAAGATACTCTAGATTGGACAAAATTTTCTGTAACAGTCACCGGGAATGAAAACCTCCTGCAGTACACCGTTAAAGACATAGACAATCAGACCTTCACCAAATTGCATAAAAATTTACTCAAGGTAAATAATGCTCCAACTTCTTTCCCCACCGAAAGAACATCTTGATTTTCTTTCTTGATCTGATCAACTTCATTTTACTTTTTACATTATGTGTTGCTCTAGAAGTGTTGGTTCCTTAGGCATTAACTTTTGTTTATTGCACAAGAAACTATATAAATTAAATTACAATCAATATGAATGTAGTGTCATGCATTACGGCATTATCTTTGTTCCCAAAAGAAAATGTTACTCGATCAATTACATTATCATAACATGCAAGATTATCCTAACTTGAAGTAATGTGAGTTCCTAGCTTTTACAGCTTGAGAAAGTCAAATCTAAAAAATTCTGCACAGCAATGTGAGAAATTATATAATCTCCTAGAAATGTTTCTGACCATCCACCAAATTTGCGATTACAAACTGACTTATCCTCTAAAATTTCCATTTTTGTGAATCAGGTACAAAAGCACTTTACATGGAATACACCTCCAGTCAGATTTGATGCTTTTCATATGGTCATGTACGAACTCTGGAAACGCATATAGTCATCTTTTAACATTACTTGACTCAATGCATGTTTCTCACCATTCAAATTCTTTCTGCTCACATCAAATAGATGAATATTTCTGTTACCTGTAGAATGTTAACATTGATGAAATGTTTCCTTTAGAGATACATGATTTGTTGGTCCAACTGCTAAGACACTTCAAGAGGTACAAATGCACAGTGATTTGTTGCTCAGCATCTTTAAGCAAGTTTTAAAACTATTGTGCATCAATATGGTTTGACTTCAAGGGTATATATATTGTGCTTGAGACCAATATGATTTTTTTTTGGTTTAAGAATTGACCGCAGTATATGATATATAAAAAGTCATTCATGAGTATTATTAAGAAAACCCATAAAACATTCTCATATTTATTATATTTTTGTTCATCAGTTAAGGATTGTTTTTCATAAATAAGTCGTTTTTCAACTTTTTCCATAGTTAATTCCACTAATGAAAGAAAATGTTTTTAATAGTTTGATTAATCACAAGTAAAACTTACCTAAATTTCTGTTAGCTGGCGATTCCCAGTAACCGCATGCTTAGGTGCTCTATTGATGAACGATGACCATCCTAGGACAGCTATCTATATATAATTAAAGGCCATCTGTGAGAGAGAGAGAGAGAGGCCGACGTTTTAAAAGAAGCACCAAAGAATCAAAGATGACAAACATAATAAGAGAGTTATTCTAAAACCACAACCAATTTCATACACATTTTCACGATTATCCTATATGCAAACCATCACTAGACGGCCAGTTGCTTTCATATGGACCCATAGTTTTTTTTTTTTTTTTTCACCACTCATAATCAATCACATTGGATAGTTGTAAAAATGGATGTAAAATTACTTGTAGTCCTAAAATGAAGTGAATTCACTTCTATGGCTAAAGTGTGTTCCTTGTTATTGAGTATTTGAATACTTAATAACAAGGAACACACACTATCTAACACCAAATCAAAGATGAAAAAAAAAAAAAAAAAGGTTTTCTAAACGGTTACTTTTTGTTCCTTACATTTTAGATAATTTTTCATTTTAGTCCCCACTTTTTTCAAGCTTCTATTTTGGTCCCTAAATCAAATATCATTTTCAATTTAGTTCCTACCACGGTACCACCATCTGATTAAATTGAAAACAATGGAAAGGTAGGGACTAAATTGAAAACGATTTTGAATTTTTAGGTACTAAATTAGGGGCTAAAAAAAAGTGAGAATCAAAGTGGAAAATTGCCTAAAATGTAGAGATCAAAAATGTATTTTAGCCTTTTTTTTTTTTTTCTTCATTTTAACCTTTGATTTGAAAAAAAAAGAAAGTTAAATGAATATATGGTAACTTAAAATTAGTGGAGTATAAAGTAGAATATAAAAAGTGATACAAGAAATTTGTATTCCCAACTCTACGTATTAATCATTCAAAGCTCACACTAAAAAATAAGCATCATAGATTTCTCAATAAAATAAAATAAGCATCATATACCAAATATTCATACCTTATTAACAAATTACATATATGTATGAAAGAAAGGAAATTCTAAATCTATTATTGGATCATATAACAGTAGCATCTCAATTCTCGCATAGAACCAACAATCCGAGTGAAAATGGAAAACATTCACAGTACTATTCTCCTAAGGACCCAACTCATTTAGGAAATGTAATCCGAATTTGCCGACTTGAAAACTTGACCAAATCACCAAATCTCTTTCCAATTTGGAAACTTGACCAAATCTCAATATTTATGACACAATTATCACTTGCCAAATTTTATTCAACTTATAATGACCCAACTCATTTAGGAAATGTAATCTGATTTATTTCCTTTCAAAGCAAAGTTTAAATTCAAAATAGAATTTAATTTTGGAATCAAAGTCTGGAAACCTTATAGCAACAACTTCAACCCAACTAAAACTAACACAGATGAAGGAAAATATGCATCATAGTTAGGCGTTTTATCTTATTTTACAAATCTAACGAGTCAGTAAGGCCCACAAACACAAAATCACAAAGTCACAAACAAAAGCCAAGTTCATATCAAAGGCTTCAAACTTAGGATGTCCCATCCCAAACCTTGTAGCATTCATTCTCTCAATTAAAAAGAAATCTTGTCAAACCCCAATTTATCCAACAAAATCATTTAAATTCTAGTTACAAAGAAAGAGAGGAACATATGCAATGAATTAATCCAAGGGTGGTATCAAGTCAAGTTTGATGCCAATTGAATTACTACACTTCCAGTAGATGCCTGAACCAAATTACAGCAGTAAAGAACAAAGATTAAATCACTTAACGCTCTGTTTGTTTCGATGGAAAATATTGTGTAAAGATAGTTTTTCGTATTTTTTAGTATTTGGTAGCATTAGAATAAATGAGTCAAAGGAAAACTATCTTTAGTCTATATTTATATATGAGATAGGTTCAAGTTACACCTAGTGTAACTCCATAAGAGTTACACATTTTTTTAAACCATAGATTCAACATTAAATACTTACCTAATTAATAGTCTTCTCGTTATCTCTCTTCTCATTAAATATTTTTTATGTCTCTTTTTCTCTCTCCTTATTAAGTCTTTCTTTCCATTTTCTTTGCAATTTCTCCTCTACGTTTTTATTCAGGGATGAAGCAACTGAAATGAAGCAAAACATAACCTATGTTTTGTTTTTAGAAAAATTGTGATGCCGATGCAATTCCCTTCTTCTGTCTCAAGTCTTTGTTTAAATCCCAATGTTTTTGTAGAAGATTCAGTATAAATATTATATGCAATTATTGAATTTGAATGGACTTTTGCCAAATTCTTTTGATAGCTGATGTTCATTTACTTCAATTGCATGTACATTTTATCCTATGTATCATGAAGACTGTGTTTGTGACACCAAATCACCATATTGCTTCAATAATATCTTTGCGTTTAGTGAAATATATGGAACCTATATTTTTACTGAAACATATACATTTAATTATTACTAATTCTTTTCCATTTTTCCTTTTCCTTTTTTTATTTATATAATTGGTCAAAAACAAAGGATTATGGTGGAGATGGCACTACGTACTGAGCATGTCCTGTAGCTAGCTATGACACAAGTATCTACCCTACCTCTCCTTGAATGGCTTAATGAAACAAAACATACGTTAAAATTTTCTCTCTTAATTTTAGAAGTTTCAAAATTTATATGTCTTGCTTCATTTCAGTCGCTAATGTGAATGGTTTTTTTTTTTCTTTATTTTGGAACCTAGAAACGTAGGAGAAATTGCAAAGAAAATGGAAAGAAATACTTAATAAGGAGAGAGAAAAAGAGACAAAAAAAAATATATTTAATGAGGAGAGAGATAATGAGAAGATTATTAATTAGGTAAGTATTTAATGTTGTAATAGATAATGGTGTTTTATTTTTATCCATTGGATCTCTCATAAATCTACGGCTTAAAAAAGGTGTAACCCTTGTAGAGTTACACCAGGTGTAACTTGAACCCATCTCTTTATATATATATATATATATATATATCTAAAAACTGAAACGTATTATTAAATGTTGCTATGCTCATATTGTGCCATCTCATTCGCCACATAATTGCCTGCATAATCATTATTTTTCTTATTTAATTTTTATTCCTAAATTTTGTTGACAATATTAGAATATATAAATATTTTTTTGAGAATATATAAATAGATTGACTTTACACATTCATCTTGGGCAGTTTTAACTTTATATATAACTTTGCATTTATAAATTCATCTACTTTATTTAGATGTTTATAACTAAGCAATAAAATCAATGAAGAAATTAAAACCAAAAATAATTTCTATACATATCTATCTATACTATTATATAATAATGGAAGCTTTAAAATAAACTTTACAAAGCTTTCTTTGTGCCATGTCATTAGCAGCCTTTTTTATTTTTTATTTTTTGCAATTTTTATTTTTTTACCATGTTTAACTTTTCATCTTCTTCAACCATTGTCTTCTTCTTAGTTCAAATTTTCATCTTCTCCAATCATGTCTTCTTAAATTTTTCATTTGATTTTCTTTGTATCTTCATCAATTCTACAGTTTCACTTTTTTGAACCTTTCATCTACTTCCACCCTTCCAACCTTTCATTCATAAATTCTATGGTTTTACTTTTTTGAACCTTTCATTTGCTTCCACCCTTACTCTTCTAACTTGACTTTCTTATAAATTTCTTTTATTTCATTTCCACCTCTTTCCCCTATTCTTTCCAAGTTGTTCATTGTGAAAAGGTCAATACTCTCTCTCTCTCTCTCCAAATTTGTCTGTTTTGATGCATTTTTTTTTTAATAATTGTTTCAACCACTTCTTTCCCCACTAATAGTTTTTTTTGTTATTGTTGATTTAATTGTCACTTCATATTTGTTTCTGTAAGGTCAGATTTTACGGCCCAAGCCCAAGGAGGGGTGGATTTGGAGCCCACTGAACCCAAAACAATGAATTTCTAGAGTGTGGGTGAAAGAGCAAGGCGAATAGCAAAAATAACAGTATACAACAGCCACACTAACGGGGGAATTCGAATTAATATATGCTCGGACGGATGTAAGTATAACGTCCGAGGAGGTGATTTCCCTTGGAGGGTTACAATTCTTGGTGCTACAGTAAACAATACACTTTTTTCTCTTCCTCAATTTTTGATCCCCCCCCCCCCCCCCCATTAGGGGGCCTTCCTACTTATATAGTACCTTCTCACTTTATCTTGATCGTCCACTTGTTCATCATCCAGACATCCACTTGAGTGCTTGTCCCATCAAGGGTGTTCCCTAGCCTCATGTGAGTGGTGATAGCAGGCTGATACTGTTCAGGGGTCTCTTCCACATTAATGCGGCCAGAGAAGTAGGTGCGGTGCATTTAATGCGGTGGTTGAGGTCTGTTCCTTAGATATTTCTCCGATCCAGTTATATTCCTTCGCGTCCGAGGCTCATTCTGTCACTACATCTGTCGAGAGGATCGCTCGGACTGCAAAAGGTTGAACGTCAGACTAAGGCTCTTCGGATCCGAGGGTATTGGACTCCTCGGATCGTTGAACACATCCTCGGATCATGGACGTACCCTTCACCAGACACGTTCTTTTCTCAGGGCCTCTGACTAGGCTTTTTCATCTCTTCGGGCAATGGTGGTCCATATATAGGGCCTTGGGCCCAATGTCTTTGGTTGGGCCTCCCTCCCCCACAATAGCCCCTCAAAATTGCAGTTTTTCCCTCGCATCCGAAGGGAAAAGGTGTGATTTTGACCTGCCACAGAACAAGGAGCTCGAGTGTAGGCCAACTCAAGCTGGCACGTGTGTGGGGGCCTTGGGATAGACGCTTCATTAATGCCGTTGCGGTTTCCATATTCCCAAGCCGCTGCATTAATTGCACCAGGTGGCGCCTTGTCCTTCGCATCCAACGGTGAGCGACCGATCCAACGGTCGTGGTCTTTTCCTTGGAATTTGGGCGGGAGTGCCCCTGACCCTTCGCTTGACCCCGTATAAAGCTTCAGAGGAGGTTATTTCTTCCTCATTTTGCAAATCATCAGACGCTCCAGTAAGAACAGACGCGCCGCTCCGCACGAATCCCTCAGTCGTCGCTTTCAGGCCTCCCCAAAATCATCACGAACCCTCCTACGAGCCTGAAATCCTTTCTCAGATTTGTCCCCGGTGAGTCATCGTACACCAACTCATTTAGTTCTCTCTTCGGCCAACTGTTTCTTTTAAGCACTATGGGAAAGCTCGAGTACATGGTGGACAGCCCTGAACAACTAGAGGAGTTTAGGGCCACATATCGCATACCCCCTAACGTGGGTGTGAGGTATTGCCCCCCAGAAAAGATACTAACAGATCGCGAAACGGGGGAGGTGGTGATCCCCCTCATCGCCTTCAAAGAAGGAGGAATGACAATCCCCATGGGTCCCATCACCACTAACTACCTCCGGAACCATAGGCTTACTCCCTGGCAGTGCGCGCCCAATATGTTTAGGATCCTAGGAGCAATTGAGGACCTTGAGCGCCATATAGGGTTGGGCCTCACCTGGTTAGATGTGGTGCATATGTACGAATGCCACAGTCAGCAAGACGCTGGGTACTACTTAAAATCCCGGTCGGATGTTGTCAGGCTCATCTCCTGCCTTCCCAAATCCAACAAAGGGATGAAAGACGATTACGTGATTATTTCGGGCGCCTGGCATGACGGCAATGGTTGCCCGACCAGGCGTGGGGAGCCAGGTGGGACATATTAGATTTAGGCACACTAACTGTAGACTTAGGGTCCTCTTTTTCAACGGTTTTTTTATTCCACTTCTGTCTCTGTTTTTGAGTTTCTAACCCCCTCTTTTTTTTTTTTTACTGCCTTGCAACAGATAAAAGACACGTTTCTCCTCGGCTCAGCCTAACGAACGTTGCCGCCCTCAACTACCTTTTGAGGTCAGAGATCTTCGTGAGCGAGGACGGGCAACTGCGATCTGCTCCCCTTATTCTCGGATATACAGGGAAGCCGAAAAGTTTCCAACCGGTCGGCAACGCAATCGTTCAGGGAGATCATCGCCTAGCACGAATTGACGTTGGTCGGACGGGCTTCTTGGCGCCATACGATCTTGAACCTGTACCTCGCCCAAATCCTCGGAACGTGCCTCCCATTGTTCAACCCCTCCAGCAAGCTCTCCCCGAACAAGAGATTGAAGGTGAGGGGGTCGGCTCTTCCACTTCCTCACTAGAAGAGCAGATAGACGGATTTCGGTTTGAGGGAGAAGCTTCAGGAGTGCAACAGGTGGTAGAGGTCTCCGACGCCGAGGAAGAAACCTACGAGCGGCCAGGCGCTCGTCTTAATTTGCTAGCCACTCATTTAGAAGATTCCTCGGACGAAGACGATATGGATCTGAGGCTTCTGATGAAGGGCAGAGGCCAAAAGCCCGAGTTGAAAGGTGCTGGGACATCCACAGCAGTGGTGACACTTCCTCCGGTGCCTACCCAAGTCCCTGACCCAGCTTTAAAAACAATGCCAAACCTTCAGAAGAAGAGACCCCACAATGAGGTTGGGGGGAAACAGGTGCCACCGACCAAGGGGGTCAAGCAGCAAAAGGTGGTGAGAGACAGCTGGACACACAGGGCCTCCTCTATCGAAAGCTGAGAGAAGCCCATAGGTGCAGATGTGCGCCGAGGAGGGGGACCTCGAGTCTGGTCTCCAAAATTGGAGTTGGATGGCGCTCCAATCCTGTGGGATACCTCCCTCAGGAATTACGATGGAGGAAGGGCAGGCTATGTTGCCGAAGCCCTGCAGTAGCCGCTTCTTCTCCCACATGACATGGCTTCCTTCAGGCGCTTCACCCAGAAGGAGTTATTCATGTCCCTTAAAAGGGACTTGGCCATGGTAAGTGCACCCTTCCCAAGTCTAGGTTTTACGTTTAATTGGCTTTATTCCTTCTTAGCCTGATGCTGGAGATGTTGTTATGCAGCTTACCCAGCAGGTTTACGTGGCCGAGGGGTTAAATGAGGAGTCGTCGCTTAAAGCCCGAGCGGCATCCCAATCCCAGCACGAGGCGGAGGCATCTCTCGGCCAGCTGAAAGAGGAGTATGCTCGGATGTCTGAGGAGCTAAAAGGGGCGCTCTCTGAAAAGCGAAGCCTCGATGCCGGGCTTAAGAACGCAGAAAAGCAGGCCGAAGAACAGCGCAGCCAATTACGCATGGCCAAGATCAACCTGGCAACCGAGAGGGAGCTGGTGAAGGGTCTCAGAGCTGAGCTGCAGAAGGCCAAGGCGAGTGCCCAGGTGGCTGAGCAAAATGCCAGGCTGGCCAAAGAGGCAGTTGAGGCCGAAAGGAAGGCGGCGTACCAGATGGGGGTAGAGACGACTACATCCCAGCTTGTGGAGCAATTCGCCTCGGTCAGCCGAGACTATTGCCTCATAAGTTGGGGCAAGGCCCTGGATGCCGCTGGAATTCCGGCCGACTCCGAGCTGAGGCTGCCTGGGAGCGTATACTATCATCCTGAGATCCGAGAGCTCCCAGAAACAGACCCTCCTGCTCCTCAGATTCCAGAGACCCTCCAGGAACAGCCGGACGACATGGGCAAATCAGTAGAGCCGGCCAAAGACAAAAACAAAGGCTCAGGTAAAGAGAAGGTTCCTGCTGAGGCCCAAGACCAAACCTCTGAGGCATCCGAGCGGATAGGCCACGTTGCTGATCCTGGGCTTCCTCTGGCAGAAGAGTAGATGCGTAGGCTTTTTTATTTTTATTTTTATTATTATTATTATATATATATATATATATATTTTTTTTTTTTTACAACATGTAGACCCCTTCTTTTTTAATGGAATGATTCTCTATTTCTCCTCGGTGTTTTTTTTTTTTTTTGATACACGTTCTATAACTTACTATTGTCACACACACATCTATGATTATGACATAAAGCAAGTAATTTGACTGGTGCCATAGTGATCGCAACTAGTATTGAAAAGGATAAGCCAAATAAGAGGTACCGATGAGTAATGATTGGAATGAGTACTTATACGGGCTTCGCGTACCCAGTTGTTAAACATGGGTTATTGTCCCTCGGTTTTAAATTAAACACAACTAAGGCATTTATAAGTGAGATTTAAGCGCGATCAGGAATACCTGGTACGAGGATGTATTCGAGTGTTAACCAATCCTAGTTATCTGGTCCGAGGGCCACAGGCATGACCGGATTTGAGTTTATCATCTGGTCCGAGGACTACAGGCATGACTGGGTTTAAACACAAACTGTAAGTGAGTGCTAACTGAGTGAGTGCTAACTAACCCAAATCATCTGGTCCGAGGACTACAGGCATGACTGGGTTTAAGTTTAAACACTAGAACTGAGTGAGTGCTAACTAACCCAAATCATCTGGTCCGAGGACTACAGGCATGACTGGGTTTAAGTTTAAACACTAGACTGTAAGTGAGTGCTAACTAACCCAAATCATCTGGTCCGAGGACTACAGGCATGACTGGGTTTAAGTTTAAACACTAGAACTGTAAGTGAGTGCTAACTAACCCAAATCATCTGGTCGGAGGACTACAGGCATGACTGGGTTTAAGTTTAAACACTAGAGAACTGTGAGTGCTAACTAACCCAAATCATCTGGTCCGAGGACTACAGGCATGATTGGGTTTAAGTTTAAACACTAGAACTGTAAGTGAGTGCTAACTAACCCAAATCATCTGGTCCGAGGACTACAGGCATGATTGGGTTTAAGTTTAAACACTAGAACTGTAAGTGAGTGCTAACTAACCCAAATCATCTGGTCCGAGGACTACAGGCATGATTGGGTTTAAGTTTAAACACTAGAACTGTAAGTGAGTGCTAACTAACCCAAATTATCTGGTCCGAGGACTACAGGCATGACTGGATTTAAGTTTAAACACTTGGTTGACACAGTGAGTTGACACGCTGGCTGACAAAAAAGGCTTGATTAATAAAAGTACTTCTTCAAGTTATTTACATTCCATGGACGTGGTATTACGCGACCATCTAGGTCTTCCAAGAAATATGCCCCGATGCCTGCTCCAGAGGTGATGCGGTACGGTCCTTCCCAATTGGGTCCCAGTTTTCCCCAAGCTGGGTTCTTCGCTGTGCCCACAACTTTCCTCAGCACTAGATCACCGGGTTCTAGGGGTCTTGGCTTTACGTTAGCGTCATAGCCTTGCCTGAGTTTCTGTTGATAGTGTGCCAGCCGAACCATTGCATTCTCCCTCTTTTCCTCAATCAAGTCTAAGTTCTTCTGCAATTGTTCATCGTTGTCGGCTGGATTGAATGTGCTAGTTTTTATCATTGGGAACCCGGTTTCCAGAGGGATGATAGCTTCAGCTCCATAGGTCATTGAAAAGGGGGTCTCCCCGGTAGACCTACGAGGCGTAGTCCTGTAAGCCCAAAGCACGTGCGGCAGCTCGTCTACCCATCTGCCCTTTGCATCATCTAACCTCTTCTTTAAGCCATTCAGTATGACCTTGTTGACGGCTTCCGCTTGTCCATTGCCCTGGGGATAGGCTGGAGTGGAGTATCTGTTTGTAATTCCCAGCTCACTGCAGTAGTTCCTGAATGCCCTGCTATCAAACTGCAAGCCATTGTCTGAGATGAGAGTGTGAGGAACTCCAAACCGAGTGACAATATTCTTCCACACGAACTTTTGCACATCAACGTCTCTGATATTGGCTAGTGGTTCGGCTTCGACCCACTTGGTAAAATAGTCTGTTCCGACCAAGATGTACTTCTTGTTTCCTGCAGCTTTGGGGAAGGGTCCCACAATATCCAAGCCCCATTGGGCGAAGGGCCATGGGCTAGATAGCGGATTAAGATTCCCTCCCGGCTGGTGAATGTTTGGAGCGAAGCGCTGACACTGATCGCACTTTTTGACGTATTCATGTGCCTCCTTTTGCATGTTAGGCCACCAATAGCCTTGGGTGAGAGCTCGGTGAGCCAAGGACCTACCTCCAGTGTGGCTCCCACAGATTCCCTCGTGCAGCTCTTCCAGCAATATCTCAGTCGCCTCGGGGTGTACGCATAACAAATATGGTCTCGAATAGGAGCGTTTGTACAGTTTCTGGTCCTCGGATAACCAGAACTTTGTCGCTTTCCTCCGAACTTTATCAGCTTCGTCCTTCCCTTCAGGCAATATATCTTCTTTGAGGAATTTGATTAAAGGATCCATCCAGCACGGCCCTGCCCTGACCTGGTGAACCTGGACTGCCTCTGATTTTGCTTCTGTAGGCCTGAGCAAGTCCTCGACGAGGATGATCCTCGGCAGGTCCTGCGCCGAAGAGGTGGCAAGCGTGGCTAAGGAGTCAGCGTACGAGTTGCCACTTCTGGGGATATGCAGCAATTTGAAAAAGTCGAACTCTGATTGGAGGTGTTTAACACGGCTCAAATACCCTTGCATCCTTTCGTCCTTTGCCTCAAACTTGCCTTGTACCTGACCTACTACCAGTCTTGAGTCTGAGAACAACTCCACAGACTTCCCACCCATTCTACGAACCATAGTCATTCCCATCAGTAGGGCCTCATATTCCGCCTCATTATTTGTTGCTGAGAAGTCCAGCCTTAACGATTTCTCGATAATGATTTTCTCAGGGGATATCAGTACTAGCCCAACTCCGGAACCTCTCTGATTTGCCGCGCCATCGACGTACACTTCCCAATGAGAGGGATTCTGTTGGGAGATCATGCCAACTGATTTTTCATCCATGCCTGACGGGGGTTCTACTTCTTCTACTTGGGGCTCCGTGAACTCAGCCACCAAATCCGCAAGAACCTGTCCCTTAACCGAAGTGCGGGGCATATATCTTATATCAAAAGCCCCTAAGATTGTACCCCACTTGGCAATCCGACCAGTGTAATCAGCGCTTCGGAGTACCACTTTGAGTGGGAGTTGTGTTAGAACGATGACTGTGTGGGCTTGGAAGTAGTGAGGTAGCTTCCGCGTGCCAAGCACCACTGCTAGGATAGCTTTCTCTAGAGGCAAGTAACGGATCTCAGCCTCATGCAGCGACTTGCTTACGTAATAAACAGGCCTCTGCACACCAGAGTCCGATCGTATTAGCACTAGGCTCACTGCATAGGGGGCTACAGCGATGTAGGCGAACAGCACCTCGTCGGGCTCAAGGCTGGACATGATGGGTGGCTGAGCCAGATAATCCTTGAGTTGCTGGAATGCCAGAGCACACTCCTCAGTCCACTCGAATCCCTTCCATTTGTTGAGTAGAGAGAAGAAAGGGCGGCACCTGTCTGCCGACCTGGAGATGAACCGATTGAGGGCCGCGGTCATTCCGGTCAGTTTCTGGACCTCCTTGGGATTCCGAGGAGCACGTAGATCGTTGATGGCCTTTATCTGGTCGGGGTTGACTTCGATTCCCCTGTGGGTGACCATGTATCCTAAAAACTTGCCGGACCCTACCCCAAACGAGCACTTAGAAGCATTTAGACGTAGCTTGTGCCTTCGTAGGATCTCAAAAGTAGTTTCAAGGTCTCTTACATGCTCAGCTATGACCTTGCTCTTCACCACCATGTCATCTATGTAGACCTCGATATTTTTGCCCAGCCACGGCTCGAACATCCTGGTCATCATCCTCTGGTAGGTAGCTCCCGCGTTCTTCAAGCCGAACGACATCACTTTATAGTGGTAGTTGCCAATAGGGGTGACAAAAGCAGTTTTCTTCTGGTCCTCCAGGGCTAATGGTATCTGGTGGTAGCCTTGGAAGGCGTCCAGGAAGCTCATCCGAGGGTGGCCGACAGTGGCATCCACCAACTGATCGATTTTCGGCATAGGGAACGGATCTTTGAGGCATGCCCTATTCAAATCCGTGAAATCTACGCATACTCGCCACTTCCCACTCTTCTTCTTCACCACCACGGTATTTGCGAGCCACTCGGGATAAAAAACTTCTTTGATAGCCCCAGCTTGTTTGAGTTTCGCTACTTCGTCTCTCACTGCATCAGCATGTTCCTTGGATGGGCGCCGAATAGGCTGTTTCTTGGGGGTGATTAGTGGATTCACCTTCAAGTGATGGCATATAAACTCCAGGTCCACCCCGGGGGCTTCATACGCACTCCAAGCAAACACATCGAGATTCTGCTTGAGGAACTCTATCAGCTCCTCCTTCTCTTGAAGAGGCAGCTGAGATCCGACCTGGAAGAACCTATCAGGATCGTCTCCAATGACGACTCTCGTCAGATCTTCACATCGAGTGTCTTCATCCGGTTCTTCAGAGGGAACTCGAGACTGTAATTGCTATAAATCCTTCCCAGTTACGTCCAAAGGCTTGTCTGGGGCCTTATGCTGGATGGCTGCCACCAAGCATCTTCGGGCGACAGACTGGTCTCCTCGAATTTCATGTATCTGTCCTTCCGATGGATATTTGACCTTCTGGTGCAAAGTGGAAGGAACGGCCCCAAGTGCGTGAATCCAGGGTCTGCCCACGAGTGCCGTGTAGGGCGAATATGCGTCCACAACTATAAAGTCCAACTCTACCACCTCGGAACCAGATTGCACCGGTAAGCGTATCCGGCCTTTTGGGATAACAGGGCGTCCTTCAAAGCTCAAGAGGGGAGAATCGTATGGCGTCAGGTCTTGGGGCTTCAGGCCCAGCCCCTTGTAGAGGTCCGGGTACATTATTTCCACAGCACTGCCCTAGTCCACCATCACCCTTTTTACATCGTACCCCCCTATCCTGAGGGTGATGACTAGTGCATCATCGTGGGGTTGGATGGTGCCGATCTTGTCTTCATCCGAGAATCCCATAATAAATGGGGCAACAGACTCAGCTTTCTTCGGTCCTCGGCATGGCTCCCTAGCTGATGGTCGGCCTACCGACATGACTTTCAATGGCCAGGACCCTGTTCTCCCCGGCGCGGCGAGGACGACGTTTATGGTGCCTAACGGCGGCTTTGAGGGATCAACCCCGTGTGGCGCTGAACCCGCCTGCCCTCGGCCGCTGGAGGGGTGCAAGAGGTGTTTCAGTTTACCATCACGAACCAGCTGATCCAAGTGATCCCACAGGCTCCTGCAATCTTCCGTGGTGTGCCCATGGTCTTAATGGTACTGGCAGTATAGATTGTGGTTGCGTCTCTCGGGGGTTCCTATCATCTTGTTCGGCCACCTGAAGAACGATTCATTCTTGATTTTTTCCAGGACCTGATGCACTGGCTCCTTGAACACGGTATTGACCGCTTGAAGGTTCGTCGATCCTGACTGCCTGGCAAAGTCCCTCCTTGGTTTGCTGTAAGTATAACGGTCCGACCGCGAATCCCTCCTATCCTGAGAGATAATCTTGTCCTTTCCCTTGCCCTGCTGCCGATCTTCTTCGACCCTCTTATACTTCTCTATGCGGTCCATCAGCTGACGTACATTCGTG
The DNA here is from genome assembly GCA_030445155.1 of Quercus variabilis. Classification (NCBI taxonomy): domain Eukaryota; kingdom Viridiplantae; phylum Streptophyta; class Magnoliopsida; order Fagales; family Fagaceae; genus Quercus; species Quercus variabilis. The sequence continues at coordinate 24,903,299 of CP129455.1, read as the reverse complement.
ACCGGTTTGCCAGATAGAGATGCCCTCAAACCATGGTCAGTGGGGAGGCCGAGCTTGAACGTGCTGAGGGCCATTGCATCATTGTTGCCCTCCACCTCGTTGAACATCTCCCAGTATCTGTCTGAATATGCCTTCAATGACTCACACTCCTGCATAGACAGTGACAACAACGAAGAAAAGGGCCTGGCCATCCTCCGGCACGTGACAAAACGAGAGCCGAATGCCTGAGTAAGCTCTTTGAAGGAGTTGATGGAGCCTGCCTTCAAACCGTCAAACCACCACATGGCAACAGGCCCCAGACTGGAGGGGAAGACCTTGCACATAAGAGCCTCGTCTCTGGAGTAGACAGCCATCCTTTGGTTAAAATGACTCACATGCTCCACGGGGTCAGTTTTACCATTGTAGATGGTGAAAGTGGGCTGGTTAAAACGTCGAGGAAGTCTGGCCCCCTCAATCCTGCATATGAAGGGTGATTTAGATATCTGATTCAGAGCCCTATTCATGGCATCGTTCTCCATGTCTCCACGTGACGGACTCCTACGTTGTCGCTTGCGATGGGACTCCTCCTCATAAGTGTATGACTCGCTGGCTGGTGTCTTGGATTTGTGTTGATAAGAGACATCCTGTTCATCATCAAGATCATCCTCAGAGTATGAGGAGGCCCGTTTCCTCTTCGCATAACGTAGCTCCCTCTTTAATTTCTCCACTTCCAGTTGCAAGTCACGGTTCTCCTTTGCATGGGCCATGTGGCTCCCGCCCTGTGATTGGCTCTGGCTAAGACGCACAGTGTGTACACTGCCCTCACGATTTTGTTTCCTCTCCAAGTTGACAAAATGGTCCACGTGTTGGGATGCTCTAGATTCTGCTTGTTGTTCGCCTAGTCCTGCCATTATCAACTGTTGTTTTCACTCTTGCACGAGCTTTCCCCACAGACGGCGCCAATTGTAAGGTCAGATTTTGCGGCCCAAGCCCAATGAGGGGTGGATTTGGAGCCCACTGAACCCAAAACAATGAATTTGTAGAGTGTGGGTGAAAGAGCAAGGCGAATAGCAAAAATAACAGTATACAACAGCCACACTAACAGGGGAATTCGAATTAATATATGCTCGGACGGATGTAAGTATAACGTCCGAGGAGGTGATTTCCCTTGGAGGGTTACAATTCTTGGTGCTACAGTAAACAATACACTTTTTTCTCTTCCTCAATTTTTGATCCCCCCCCCATTAGGGGGCCTTCCTACTTATATAGTACCTCCTCACTTTATCTTGATCGTCCACTTGTTCATCATCCAGACATCCACTTGAGTGCTTGTCCCATCAAGGGTGTTCCCTAGCCTCATGTGAGTGGTGATAGCAGGCTGATACTGTTCAGGGGTCTCTTCCACATTAATGCGGCCAGAGAAGTAGGTGCGGTGCATTTAATGCGGTGGTTGAGGTCTGTCCCTTAGATATTTCTCCGATCCAGTTATATTCCTTCGCGTCCGAGGCTCATTTGGTCACTACATCTGTCGAGAGGATCGCTCGGGCTGCAAAAGGTTGAACGTCAGACTAAGGCTCTTCGGATCCGAGGGTATTGGACTCCTCGGATCGTTGAACACATCCTCGGATCATGGACGTACCCTTCACCAGACACGTTCTTTTCTCAGGGCCTCTGACTAGGCTTTTTCATCTCTTCGGGCAATGGTGGTCCGTATATAGGGCCTTGGGCCCAATGTCTTTGGTTGGGCCTCCCTCCCCCACAGTTTCTCTTTTTGGAAAAGTTGTATAAACTTTTATGCATATTTTGGTATTTTGGTATTTCAATTCCTGATCAATTTTGTTTTTCCTTTTTTAATTTTTTAGTGATCCATTTAGATGTTAAATTATGAGACTTTACTAAACTTTGTTTATTTTTAAATCATTTTGGGTGAACAAATTTGTAGTTTTTGTAGAGAAAGTACTCTTAATAATTGTATTAGAAATACTCTATAGATAGTGCCACTTATTTAGATAAAAGCAAAGGTTAATCAAATGGAAATAATTGGATTAGTGACATATTTTAGCTTTTGCAATTGTATTTTCATTATTATTTTGTTGTTGTTATTATTATTATTATAAATTATTATAATGATGCAGATAGAAACTTAATTGTGAGATTTTGCTAATAATTGTTTATTTTACAATCTCTTTGGGTGGACAAATTTGTAGTTTCTGCAAAGAAAATAATCTTAATAGACTATACATAACAAATTATTTTCCTAATCTATCAAATTAATCATTGTTAAGTGATGATTGATATGACATTTTGCAAAGCGATGATTGTTAAGACATTTAGTTTTTTTTGCAAAGTATTTTCATATAGGTTTGTTTTGATTCAATGTATTTTTATAGATGTATTAAGATAAGTAATATATTCAAGAAGAGAGATCAGAATTATACATTGTATACTTTAAAATATATATAATATTAAAGTAGGATGCCACAAATTGAAATCAATATCAATCAATCAATCAATATATATATATATATATATATATATATATATATATATATATATATAAGCAAAGACCTCATGCGGAAGTGCATGAGGTTCTGCCATGTAGCGCTTTGTATGAGTACTTTTTCATTTAGCCTTTCACCTCCCATCTTCTTATCAATGATTAGTTTAAGCCATCTGCAGAAAATTAAAAGGTTTGGTTCTACTCCCTTTTCCAACTTCTTGAACTCTTCCACTTTTGATTTCATTAATTTAAAAATGAAAGGTTTTCTCCATTCAATGTTAGTTTTCATGTTCTTTTATGTATTCCAATTTCACAAAATATCAAAAGGCCAAAAGAAAAGTAGGACTAGAGAGACAGAGAGACTAAGAGTGAGAAAATTAGTGTAAAAAAAGAAAAAAAGAAATTGGCTTTGGTTTTAGGTGCATATGATCTATGCTTCTTAATAACACTGTCAAAGCTTGATACAATGTTTTAACAACATATGTGGTTTCTAAAAGGTATGTATTTTTTTTCTTTATTTATATTTTTGGAAAGTGTTTAATCTCTGTAAGTGATTAAGGTACTCAGTTAAATGTGAGATATGAAATAGTATAAGTTTATATTTCTCTGTTCAATTATTGTTTTATTTTTAATCCCTTGGCATGTATATTTAGTTTTGCGAATTAGAAATTATAAACCTTAAATCTTAGATGTTTAGCGTTCAAAAGTTCATGTGTTTTCTTTTTAAAAAAAAAAATACTTCTAAAAAAACAAAAATGAAATAATAAAAAATTTTATATTGGAAACGTCAAATGTAAGAACTAAATATACATGTACACCTGATCAAACAAAAAAGGGCAAATTTTCTCCAAAAAAAAAAGGGCATATAGTGGCATTTTTAGAGTCTAATTAATTATGGTTTCTTATGGATATATTGTGTTACAATTTTTTTTTTCCATTCATTATTTCAGTGACGTATAATAAATAATCGAAATTAATTTTTCAAACATTATAACACATATGAGTATTATAAAATAACTAATAGCGAACACGCGCATCGCGGGGGACATCCACTAGTTTTTTAATAATGGGAAAAAGCTATTTTTCTCATTCTTTTCTAAATGTCATAATTGGAAGAGTTTAATCCACACTATATACTATTACTAGCAAATTGGCTCATAATATGAATAGATGAAAATCTTAATATAAAATAAAGTAAAATATATATATATATAATTTTTTATTTATAGAAAACACAAAATTCATTACTTAAAAAAAAAAAAAAAAAACACTGGCCCTTTGTTTGTATGATAAACAGTTATATAAAAAAGAAAATGAAATTCTCTTATGAGAAAATGTTTTGTTACAGATTATTAATCCTAATATATAATTTTATGATTTTTTAAAAATAAATTATATATTACATTCATTTCAAAATAATCATATATTCCCAAGCAACAGGGTTGCGACTAGTTAACATAAAAAGTATGACTTAATTTAAGAAATTGTTTTCCACTAATATTGTTTTGGAAAACAACTTTCTATCTCGCAGCAAGCTAAATAAGGGAGGTTATAAAATTGTTTTTTAAACTCATTTAAGGTTGTTACCAAATATAGAAAAAAGAGATAGTTTTAAGGAAAATGTTTTTTGGAAAATGACTCATTTTCTAGAAAACAACATTGCTGAAACAAATTGAGCGTAAGAATCAACAAGTGTTTCGCAACAGAACTTTCTTTTAGATAAAGTTCATGAACAATTTGTATTTAACCTAGCTTGCAAGTACTTAAAAATTTTGGAAAAATCAAAAACATAAAAAAAAAAAAAAAAAAAAAAAAAAAAAAAAATCCTGTGAAGATTTGAATAGACGCCTCAATCTCCAAGGCCCTTTTTCTCTCTTGCTGGGACTAGCTACGATTGACAAAAGGTTTCATATGTGATTAATAGCACCAAAGACTGAGTTCATAGCAGGACATGGTTATTCATTAATTGTCTAATGTTTCAAACAACAACATTACGCCAACTAAAACACTATATTCTTCTAAGAAAAAAAAACCTATGCGATCTGTTTTGGGTTAACATCCTCAACAGCCTATGACATCCAACTTATTCACAAGAATCACTTCTTACCCATTTGATAAAACATTAAAGAAACCAGCGGAGTTGTGCATTATCCAAGCACTTCAGAGGCAAGTTGCATACTAATCTGCTGTGTTAAAAATAAAACAACAGGGAATCATGTGTTACATCTTTCCTTTTCTAAATTGTTATGTAAGTCATCAGACTGTATCAATACCATGGTAGCTTAAACCACTTTCTATTGGTACTGATCATAAGCGGCTTAACTTATAGAACTTTCACTCCTATTTTATAAGTTGGATGGGTTGATGGAGTTTAAAAGTTAGCTCAACTGGTAAAATCCATCATAGTTAACAAACTATTTACACCAAAAATTTATTGGTGTCTTGGTTTGATAATAAAGAGCTACTATACTAAAAATTGATTGGTGTCTTAATTTGATAATAAAAAGCTATCATTAGGAGTGGACGGCATAAGTTAAAAACTCTCTAAAAAAAATTATAAAATAATATAGCAATCAAAATGGTCACCTTTGGGTACGAAAATAATGTAAACCTTACAAGAAGAAAACACCACAATAGATGGAAAACCTTAATTGAATCTAGCCTAACTATCCAAAAGATATAGATACAAATCGATTGGTAGCACTATTGGCACGGTGATTCAGGCTGCAGACCCATAGGATGATGGCACTAGAGGTGAGTTCCTTAGGGTCTAAATCTCCATTGACATATCAAAGCCTTTACCGAGATGCCGTAAACTATGGGCATGGGTCGGGTCGGCGGTATTTGCTCACCCTAGTTTAAATTCGACTCTTTATTAATGACTCACAAAAAGAAGAATAGAATAGAGCACCTATTGTGTTGTATTGCACTTGCACTAGTCTTGTAAGTTCCACCATAAATAAATCTCTCACTCCCTCCAATTAATCCCAAATCTCTCTCACACAAAGAATAGAGCAACTATTGTATTGCACTAATCCTGTCTTGTAAGTTCCACCAGTAGAGTTCTAAACTAAAAGGTCACCGACTTTGCCAAATATCTAAAGTAAAGCCATGTCACAATTCACAACAAACCTACCATAAATCTCTCACTCCCTCTAATTCCCAAATCCCAAATACCTAACCTTAACCCCAATTTTCGAAATGAAGATCTCTCCCTCTCTCCCTTCAATTCCCAAATCCCAACTGGGAAGAAGATCAAGGTTTGATATTGGCAAATCCGTCATAGTTTTTGGTGGTTATAATGGATTTGAACAAGAACCGACTTTGATGGAGGGTGGAGCAAAGTTTAAATGGTATTCTATTCCAATCCCTTATGCAACGTCAGATGATGATGCAGAGGCAGAGACAGAGGCAGAAAAAAAGCTGAGTCTGTTTTCCATAGTGGAGCTTCACAAACTGCTTTCCTTTGTAGCTCTAAAATCATCTATATACTGTCTTAGCAGCCCTACTACAAAGACGTGGATTTTTGATGGCTGTTGTTGGAAGCTTGGTCCTCAAATGAATGTTCGTAGATCTTATCCTCACACCATTGTCCTGAGCAGTAAGCTCTATGTAGGGATGGCCATACCCATTGGGTAATGGATATCCAACCCTACTCGATCTAAATGTTTTGGGTAATACTCGGTTCTTTATGGGTAGAGCTTAATTGGGTAGGGTATGGATATTACCCGAATTGTTCAGGTAGGGTATGGATATTATCCAAACCCGACCCGTATTTAAGAAAAAAAAAAGTGTGGACTAAGTATTGTGTGGAAAAACCCAGTACTGCCCCTTTTGTTACAGAAAAGAGAAAACTGGCACTATATAGTGTTACTGTCATCTGTCAAACAAAGCTAACAGGGACCCAAGTTGTAAAAAGTCATGGACTGCCTATGTCATTTGAATTTTTTGTTTTATAGTGTGTGCATGCGTGTGATGTCTTATCTTGTTGTATTGTTGAAATAGGATTATTGTGTCGTTTGTATTAGGTTTTTCTGTGACAAATGGAGATTAAATAGATATAATCAATGTTGATAATTTATAGAAGGTATTGAATAGCCTCTTACTCTCAATGAATGTTTCTTGTCTTCAGTAATTTGTTTTTTCTTCTTAAGAAGTGCTGGTTGTCAGTAGTTCATGCTATGAGTAGTGTTCTGATCATAATATAGTTAAGTAACGAGATGTAGAGTTATCTTATATTTACCATAAAAATCTAACGAATCACTACATTAGATTTTTAATATTATTTATGTTTGCTTTGACAGGTCTTGCACTGTTAGAGTTTATGATGGGAATGCAATGTTACATGCTGATCTTCACTACCATGGAAATAGTAGTATTTTGTGATTTATTTTAGGAGTTGGAATTTGCTTGACAAACAATTGAAGAGGCAGAGGAAAATGTTGCTTCTTTATTTTATTTATTTTTTTTAAATTTTTTTTATCTAATTCTTGATGAGGCTCACGAAAGAACATTGGCAACTGATGTTCTGTTTGGACTTCTAAAGCAATTGTTGATAAATAGACCTAATCTGAAGCTAGTTGTAATGAGTGCTACTCTTGAGGCTGAAAATTTTCAGAGTTATTTTAATGCACCACTTATGAAAGTTCTAGGGAGGCTTCTTCCAGTGGAATTATTTTACACTGAAAAGCCTGAAAGTGACTTTATTTTAGGAGTTTCCATTTGCTTGACAAACAACTGAAGAGGCAGAAGAAAATGTTGCTTTTTTATTTTATTTTATTTTATTTTTTATCTAATAAAATTTCTATCTCTATCTCAAAAAAAAAAAAAAAAAAAAAAAAAAAAGAAAAGAAAAGAAGAAGAAGCAGATACAAACTAATCCATAAAATTTTTTTATTGATTAGTTTTTTCTTTTTTAAGATTGGTTAGTTTTTGTGTTAAAATGTTTTGAATTTTAAAAAATAAATAAATGGGTTTCAGGTAAGGTATGGATATCCATGGGTAATATATTCGGGTAAGATTCGGGTATGGATACTAATGGGTATTGATAATCGGGTATCCATGGGCAAACTTTTCGAGTAGGGTATGGGTATACTCGATCCATACCCTACCCATGGCCATCCTTAGCTGTATGTTTTAGGTGGTTTATATGCGAGAGAGGAATACATTTGGATGGAGGTTCTTAACCCAAAACGCAGAGACTGGAGACCATTGCCCAATCCTCCATTACGGATTAGTTCCTTTGGCATGGTTTCTACTACTTTAAAGCGCACTAAACAAATTATTGTGATTGCATTCCTTAGGGGTAACTCTAAGGTCCATTGTTATGATTATGATAGTGGTTGTGTGGTTTACATATATGATGTTCATACTCGTTATTGGACAAAACTTGACCCTCCGCCCATCAATCTACGTTGTGGATCTCCAATGACGCGTAATAATAGAGCTGTAGTAAGTGCAGATGATACCCTCTACTGGGCTTCGCTCAAAGAGGATGATAAGATTTTAGTTGTCCAGGCTTATCGACTATATAAAAATGAGTGGTTCAAGAGCTTTATCAACCCTAAGAGAATCATTGGGATGAAAGAAGCTCTTAGGTTATATGAATAATCCAACTCCTGTCCACTTAGGCGGTATCAAATTCTGCCTTCTATTTCAATCCTACATTCGTCATCTATGGAAACAAGGAATGCATATATCTGAAATGAAGTATGATTGGTATCTCTATTTGGTTGTATTTGATTTTTCTCTAGAATCATTAGAGGATTTCCAGAAGGATCTGGAGGAGGACCTGCTCAGTTTCGGGATGTTGCATATTTCAGTCATTTCAACCCAGAAATATCGTTTGGATCACAATTTATATCTTAGTGATGCTATGTTGATGTAAGTTTTCTTAGCTCTTTACAACATCCTTATGAGCCTTCTAAATGTCTAAATGTAAAACTTTTGTTTGATAAAAAAAGTAACATTATTGCAGGGATGGTGGTGCCTTTAATCACACCTTGCAAAAGAAACCAAAGTTATGTGTAGATTAGTGTCGGTCACTTCCTTCAAGGGTATATTTCTCCATTCCATCTTCTTATGCATGCACAGTTTTATTGATGACATTGTCAAATAATATCCTCAACATAACAACATATTCAACATAACAACATATTAAATACATATCTGTGTGTGAGTGTTTGGGTGTTATTAGTTTACATATTTTGTATGTGCTTATGTGATGGAATGGTTGTGGTCCTTGTGGGATGGTAATTTTACTAATAATGCAAATGGAATGGATGGAGGATGGTAATTTGGCTAATAATGTGAATTTATCATTTTAAATGTTTTTGTACTTCAAAGATTGAAAATTATTTGATGGTTAATTATAGGTAACAATATTGAAGGGTGTGCTATTGGTTTTTTTTTTCTTGTTATATTTTTATTGTGGTTTGGAATTAAGGCTTCTTGTTGTTGTTTTGTGTTTTTATGTGATTTTATTGTGTGTGTTATTATACGATATAGAATGGTTGTGGATTGATAATATGGTTAATGGTGTGTGAATTTGCAAGTGTTGTGGATTGGTAAGATTACATAGACCAATAAAAGATTGATCTTGTAATAGCTAACATGATCAAGCAAAATGGACTAATTGGCCTTCGTTACTGTGGTTTAGTTGCTCCAGCATCATTGTTAATCCTTGTCAGGATTTATGTCCTATTTGTAGATGCAAGAGAGAGTGAAACAAATGCTATTTAATTTGTTGGGAAAATTTAGAATTTAGAAGCACCACACCTGTTAAAAGAGTTGAAGAGATGTTTAAATAGATTCTAGAAGCGACTCCAAGCAGACTTGAAATCATCCTTTGTGTCCTGCCAAAGGAGAAAGTATATGATGTTTCAGGAACTCCATCTCAGCACCTAGTTGGTGTTTCTAAGCCCAATAAAAAATATACGTCTGTCCTAAAAGGACACATTAGCATTCTGAATCATTTAAATTAAAAAGACAAAATTGATCTTGAAAATACTTTAAAGACCCGCCCTCTTGCCTTTCCCCTTTTTGCAAAATCAAAATGTTCATCTCTCTCTCTCTCTCTCTCTCTCCATTTCTTTCTGCACCGCCACAGCACACCAACACTTCCATGACTCAATCTTCTCTCTCTCTAACTCCAAACCAAAAACCACTTTACTTTTTCTCTTTTCAAAGTCAAATCTGAATGTCTCTCTCTCCCCAGTCCACATGCCACCATAGCCCTTATTCTCTCTCAACCCCAAACCCCAACAGCCACTGCCTAGCGGCAGCATCTCTGTTGGCACAACACTGCTGACATCACAAGTTTTGAAGAAACTGGCTTTTGTCTCATCAGAACACCCCCCAAATCTTCTCTTTCTAGCAGAACCACCCTACACTAGAAGCTTTCACGCTACTTCCAACGCCTGACAGTCACAAAAACTTTTTTTTTTCTCTGTTTCTTTTTTGCATTTTTCACATTTTTTTGTATGCGTTTTTCCTTCCAAAATTACAGATGTTTAAAAGAAACAAAAGAAAATCCAAATGATTTTTTTGTGTGTAGAAAGGAAATATTATCAATCAACAGAATAAACAATATACAGTAAAGGATTAATTTTTTTTTTTAAATGTTCTTTTGGATCAGATTATTGTTTGTTTGTTTGTTTGTTTTTTATTTTTTCCACTTTTTTGTTATAGTTTCATATGTAGAAACATAAAGCTTCTTTGTTTGTTTGACAAATGGCCTACTGCCTTTATTTTCCTGATAAAATTCTTTGCTGATATGTTTATTGAAATCTTGGTCTTGAACAACTTCATTTTTGGGTGTGAAGGTTGTTGACTGCGGTATATTTGGTTTCCCCAATTCTAATCTTAATTTTTTTGCCGCTATTGAGTTTACTGATGAAAACACACATACTGCAGTATATTTGAGCTCATATTAATAAGTAAAGAAAATTTGGCATACTCCAACTGAATGTGGAGTTTTTATTAAAGTTTTGAATTCTGTTCCATTCCGGTGCAACAGACCCCTTTTATTCTGTATCGCTCCAATGCTGGCCTAAATTGCCATTCTGGTGATCTAATCTTTGATGATGAAGAAAATGAAACAATAAATTTAATGAGCCACCGCCACTTGGTGAGATTAAAAACAAAGAAGCAAGAAGATGAAAGATTCTTAGATACAAACGTGAAGGAGAAGCAGTGCTAGTGAGGAAGTGAACGCGTAGAGAAGAAAATCAATAAGGAAGGTGAAGGTAATGGGAAAGAGTGAAATCACCTACAACGAATTATTTCGTTCTAGTAACCAATCCAGTGCGCTCTCTGAAAATAATATTAAACTTTTATTAAGTTATTAATATATATATATATTTGATATAAAATAAATAAATATCTATGAGAGCAGTGCCGTGCCGTTTTGTGTGGTTTTCTTATCATAAAACCGCATTCCACACCACACAATGATGTACGGTGTGATATGATTCATTACCACTTACATTGTGGTGCAGTTACTTTATTTTGCGGGCAGTTTTAGTCAGTTTAGATGTGGTCATGCAGTTTGAACAATTTGGTGAACACCCTAATCATTGTTTCTTTGATTGAGTCTGGGCTCAGGGGACAGGGTCACTTGCCTTCCTTTAGACTTATTGACTTGCCGGTTCAGCTACGATATACTAGTTTCCTACTTCCACTAGTAGAGTATTAAACTGAAAGGTCGCCGACTTTGCCAAATATCCAAAATCAAGCCTTATCACAACAAATAGCATGATACTCTCCTATATCTATATGATTTTATGTTCCCACCATAATAACCAAGGTGTAGATCATAAATATTTTTCATAAATGGCCATGAAATTGGTGTGATGGCTACAAAAGGATTGCTATCGATGAAGAATGCGATTCAAGTTGTGTGTACCACTCTGGATGCATTGGAATTTAACCCATTCAAGGATATTATCATCCCAGCCCAAGATCTTAAACCGTCCACACCAATCAGGTAACTTCCATCCAATAAAGACAATCTTTTTTTTTCTTTTTCTTTTATCTAAAGCATTTATCAATAGGAAAATTTCTTTGAAAGACATCATTGTTATCGTGAATTTTTTATTTTAATTACTATGCTAATTGATTATTAAAAATTATAAAATACTGTATAATTTTTAATAATTTTCATTTCTTGTCCCATGTTATGTGTCTAAAATGCACCACTTGCACCTGATTCCAATACAAACGGTATGTAGTTAACTGTTGCTTGGTCTTGAACTCTTTTAGGGGCTTTGTTTTGGTATTTTACTTTGTTTCTTTGGTTGATATTGCATAGATCATACACCTTAAACAATTTTCATCTATACACAAAAAATATGTTTCATATTTTGTTCTAGGAACGTTGCTGCCTCTTTGAATTTTATTGTTAAAGTTAATGGTGTATATTACAGGAAAGTAGTATGAGATTCAGAACTTGATAGGAACTAAAAAGATAAATATTGGACTAGTTCATTTGGGTGGTGTGTAATGAGTCCTCCATCGTGTATATATTGGTCGATCTAGTTTATATTAACAACTATAATTAAGAAGCCTTAATTATGGCTAGACTAGTCCTTTTGGTGCATGATGTAGATATGGCTTTTTCTTGAGTTGTTACAAGTTGTGAGTTTTGATTAAGTATTCCTATAATCCATATATGGCTAGAGTTTAACGATGGTATCAATTACAAAATTGGATTGTGTGGGCTCCAATGCTAGACAAATGTTGGGGGCCACAATCTTGTGAGAGATGGGAGGGCTCCTCTTGTAGAAATGAATAATTCCACCTACTATGTTCCAAACACAATGTCCTTCATAATAAAAAATATTGGCAAAAATGCAAAATTGACCCTCTAACATTCAATCTTTTTCATTTCAATTCTCTAACTTTCAATTTTATCATTTCAGGTCTCTAACTTTCAATTGTTGTCAATTTAGTACTCCGTTAAAACCCAGTTATGTCCTGCCGTTAATTGAGCCAAAACGACATCGTTTTGGCACTTCCTTTTTTTTTTTAAAAAAAAAATTTTGGAATTAAAAGAAAATTAAAAAAAAAAAAAACTGATATTAAAAAAAAAAGAATTATGAGAGACTGATTTGCAGAGATATTATGAATTGGTTTGAGAGATTGAATTAGTTTGATTAAATCGGTGATGGAGTTCTGATGAAGACTGATTTGCAGAGATTGAGACCAAGAATCCCTATATTGACTGAATCGGATGGAGTTCTAATGAAGGTGATGGATTTCTAACTTATAAGTAGGTGCGAGCGAGAAATTCAGAAGCTGTTCCAATTGATCCTGAGGGAAGTACACCACCATACTACCTTTCTTTCGCAAAGATATCAGTGGGCCCACACACGCGTGCCATAGCTCAAAACACACCGAAGACGAAGCCAAAGCTGATGTTGATGCACCCACCACCAAATTCAAATCTGACGCACCACTGGTATTCAACCCGGCTACAGAGAATGATGATGAAGATGCCAAAGATGAGCCTGACGATGGCGTTTCGTCCTCCTTGGTGGTGTTCAGATCGATCAGACCCATTATTAGATAATTATTAAGTGTTTTGAAACAATAAAGAAGAAGAAGAAAGAGTTTCGTTTGGGAATGAGAGAAATGAAAAAAGAGAATGCGAGTGTAATTGTTTCCCCAAATTTTTTTTTTTTAAATATCAGTTTTTTTTTTTAAATTTTATTTTAATTTCAAAATTTATTTTAAAAAAAAAAAAAGCCAAAACGATGTCGTTTTGGTTCAATTAACGGCAGGACATAACTGGGGTTTAACTGAGTATCAAATTAACAACAATTGAAAGTTAGAGAACTGAAATGAAAAAACTGAAAGTTAAAGAACTGAAATGAAAAATACTGAAAGTTAGAGGGCCAGTTTTGCATTTTTGCCAAAAAATTTTATCCCACTTTTATGTTCCATTTTATCCTTCACTAATCACAACTTTCCATGTACAACAACAAGAAAACCTTAGTTCTAAAATTTTAGAGTCGATTGTGGATTTTCAATAGATTAGTTAAGGTTGGAGTCGGCTATGTCCACAACATTTTCACAACAAATCCTAAGTGGTAGGTTGTTACTGGTTGTTATTGTTGGGGAAAAAAAAAATCTTAGTGATAGATTCAAATTTGAAACTATAACAACAAACCACCTATGATTTGTTGTGAAAATATTGTGGACGTAACACTTCTCAACAACTAATATGAGAAAATAAAACTTGATGATGCTAAAAATCGTCAATAAGTCACACAATCCTCATGTGCTCAAAAAAACACCTGCGTGACACAGAACAAGAAGATCTTAGGAGAGTACTGGTATGGTACTGGCCAAACACCCTCTGAAGGTTAAGTTAGAAACTGTCACAACTCAAGAGTGTCAGAACTAGGGAAAATTATGTGCACCTTATTTTTCGAGGGCTTGAGGTTTTTATAGTAGAGTAGAATCGACTTTTGTTTCTTGGGCAAGAAGGTATTTCCTTATGGAAAGGATCCCAATAAATGTATGTATTTTGTGGGATTCTTCCCATATAGGGGTTCCTTGACCAGGGTCAAACATAAAGTGCAAGATATTTCCATTTAGGATTCCTTGGAGTTCACTTAAGCCATGTGGGTGCCACTTGGCCTTGACATTAGTCACCCTCGTGTCCATACACCAAGGATTCCATCTGTATAGGACTACTCGTCATGCATTCTTTCTGTCGAGAACCTCGATCCGCCATCTTACATAATTATTGCTGTCAGGCTTATGTATCCGTCATGCTTTGATTTTTATCCCCTTCAATTGCCCCCTTACTCCATGGGTCCGTCACTTTCCTTTACGAACGGGCCCATGGAGTGACTGTTTTACTCATCTTCTGAGGAACGTACTTTGATTGACAGACTAGTCTAGGGCCATAAATGTCGTAGGGGCACGTGGCATGTTTTTAGTAGTTAATCACTCAGACTGAAACATCCCTTTTTCTTCTTTGCCATTCCCTCTACATATACACATGCTCCTTTACCTTTCATTTTTACTTTCCTCAACAAATTTACAACCAGAGCTCTACCGTCATCCTTACTAAATTGGCATACTGTCTACTCCGTGCGACCGTTAGCCACTCCTTGTTGCTTTCTCCAACTGATAAGTATTTTTACCTTATGTTGAATTTCTTTGCTACTTATTTAAACTTTTGCACACCTGTCATCTATGTAGACTGTCAGAGTCTTAGGGTCTATCCGTTATATGTAGGTGACAGATGTCTAGTGCATCAAGTGAACAATCGTGTGTCCGCGAGGGAGCAGGCTATGATGAGGTGTTTTCGCTAGGTCTTGATGACCCCGACACCTCAAGTGATGAAAGGGAACTGTCGGCCACCTCTCCTTCCATAGGGCATGAGGACATGGATGTGGATGGGTCAGAAGAAGACTCAAACAGTGATGATGTAGATATTGGTGAACCCCCTATTTAGTCCGTCGTAGGCCTTGATGGATTTAGGAAGTTCATTATGCTACTGTTGTGGACAATAAATGACTTCAACTCCTTCGTCAAAAAAATACACTTCAACATGCTTAGGGAGAAGTACCAAATACCCGTCAACATCCTAATGCGTCTACCTTTTAAGCGTGAAAAGTGTTACTACAAGGGCGTAGAAGACGTCGGAGTGTATGAGCAGCACCTGAAAGTGGTACTTAGGTTCTCCTTAAGCGCTCTTCACCGTCGTTTGCTATAGTACCTTGGACTAGCCGTCACCCAAATCTCTCCAAACACTTGGAAAATTCTTCCTAGGTGCGAAAGTCCTATACGGAGTCATGTCTAACGAGGCACGCAGGATGATGGTGGAAGAGTTCTTTCATTGCTACCGTCCATCCAAGATTACTTAATCAAAAGGTATGTATAGTTTCGTGCCAAGAAGTCCATTGCCTACGCTGGTGTGTGACACCCCGGACTCCAACAGAAATTGGAAGAGTCATTATTTCTTTATTCAATGGGACAATTGGACATGTCACCCAAGTGACGAAGTGTACATGCTAGTATACAAAACCTGGGGTATAATGCCCCCGTCTGGTATGTGTCTGTCTATATTAAGCTTTTATTCCCTTGTGTTTATTTGATATTCTAACTATTTCTTTTTGCAGCTAGGGACTGTCCTCAAGTCACTCTTGAAGAGTGGAGCTTTTTGGAGAGGATCTTCACAACCACTAAGCTGTCGAAGAGGTTATGGTTGAAATTGGTAACCTTGGATACCCTCCACTAGTACGGTGATGATCCTGAACCAATCGAGGCTGTTCGTCGCTACGACAAATGAGTACACACACGTGAGTCTGTCACCTTATACTTGTTTTCTTTTTTGCTTTTTGGTAAATTACCTAACTCTTTTCACCCATCCATCTTTATGTGGAAATGAAGGAAAGCAAGAGAAGGACCTTCATAAAGCAACAAGCTGCTGTGAAGAAAAAACAGGAGGGAAGTTTGCTTCCTAAAGTTGGGGGTCAAGCTAACTCGTCCACGAAGAGAAAACCGTCAGTGAAGACCGACTGTAGGCCAAGAAAGCCCAAAGTTACACTAGAGTCAGTCGTCGGGTTAAAGGCTGAGATAAAGAAGACGGCTACTCTGCCCGCCCAAGGGAGGGGTAAGGGACTTATGGCGGGTCATGTTCCTGTCACTGAAAAACCACCCATCCTCCTTTGCGAGGATTCTCGATATGCGCTTGAGTAGCTTTCATCCATCATCACAACCGACGATTATGAGGACTTAAGCATCCATGCAACCGAGGCTATGGGGGAGACGGGTCTTTTTAGCATTGTGCAAGTAACTGTGTTCGTCTTCCTTCTCTTTCTTTCAAATTACCTCGTTATATTTTAACCCTCTTTTGTTTCCAAGCGATGCTACTGATGAAAGGGTTAATGGGCTGTTGCCTATCCCACGAGATGGCACTGGACCATGTCAAGGCAAAGGTGTAGGCAACAGAGGCAGAGCTAGGGGAGTTGAAAGCCTAGAAGATAGTCTAGGAAAAGAAACTTGCCTTGTCAGAGTAAGTTTGAGGTGAGCTGGAGAAGCAGACAGAAGTACTGAAGCAGGTTCTTAAGGATAAAGAAAAAAATTAAAACTATCAAGGATCAGCTCCATTAGGCCAAGGAAGATGCGATACGGGAGTATAGTGACTTCGACGCCCTCCTGGTAGAGCTCGGTGGCTCTTTTGTGGATGGCTTTGATGATTGCTTTCTTCAAGTCTAAGCTTCTTTCCCAAACCTGGACCTGTTCTATGTTTCCATTGATGTCCAGGCCCAGACTCCAGCTCAGCCTATCCATTCTGAGAGCACTAATGAATTATTTGCTGATGATGCCCTTGTTGCCGACCTTCTTGGTGACAGAGAGACTGCTCTTTTTGAAGGCCAAGTCGAAGTTGAAGGAGAGGAGGCACGTCCACTTGATGGGGACCAGATGGTTGAAGAGAGGCATGAAGAAACCCCCATTATTCAGCAGTGGTTTTTATTATTACCTCTTTACTTTGTGTGTTATCATTTTTTGTTTATGTGGGAAAACAATTTTTATTCCTTCCGTCATCCCTGTTTTTGGGTGCTTGTAAACAATTTGCCATTCACAGGCCATTTACTTATTGCTCCTTGTTTCTTCCATTTATATATATATATATATATATATATACCAATTTAGATATCTTAATGCTTTCGTTAGTTTCATGGGATGGAGTCCTTAGTTGGATCCGTTTTGTTGATCAATTCTTGAATCTTTCCTTGGGGTGCAAGCGTATACTTAGTGACAATTTTGGTCACAATTGAGATGAGCCCGTCCACGTGTGGATCTAGTATGAACTCGTCCACGTTTGGACTTAGTATGAACTCTTTTACTTAACACTTTTTGGCCCACCCTTTGAGATGAACCCATCCTGGCATGGAATTGACAAATATAAGTGATCCATTTAGGGTGAATTCATTCTCTTTGCCGACTTGATTGATACAAGTCAACCCTCCAGGATGGACCCGTCTAGGTTAGACCCGTCTACCTTGTAAGCTTAATAATCTCAAATCACCCCATTTGGATGAACCCGTCCATTTTGGACTCAATGTTTTCAATCATCCCTTTTGGAATGAGCCCGTCCACTCTGGACTTAACAATTTCAAATCATCCCTTGTGGGATGAGCTTGTCTATTTTGGACTCAATATTTTTGATCATCCCTTTTGCAATGGGCCCATCCACTTTGGACTTAATAATTTCAAATCATCCCTTGTGGGATGAGCCCATCTATTTTGGACTCAATATTTTCAATCATCCCTTTTAGGATGAGCCCGTCCACTTTAGGCTTAATAATTTCAAATCACCCCTTGTAGGATGAACCCATCCACTGTGTGGACTTAACAACTTCAAATCATGCCTTGTTGGATAAGCCCGTCCATTGTCTGGACTTACTATTTTCAAATCACCCCTTTGGGATGAACCCGTCCACTGTGTGGACTTTAAAATTTCAAATCATCCCTTGTGGGATGAGCTCATCCACTTTGGACTTTATAATGAATATGTAGACACGTAGATAGCATACACATGACATTTCTAAATAACACCTCTTGTTGTGGTAAACATGCGTGTCAAAATTGTTCTTAAAAAACCTGCTTAAAAGAAACTGTAGATAATAAAAATTTAACTGGAAAGCAATAAACTAGAAATGAGGAGTATTATTATTGTCCATGTTGTTGCCTACTGGTAGTAATTCTTCAGGTGCTCTATGTTCCATGGATGGTGCAAACTTTGTCCGTCTAGTGTTTCCAAGTGGTGAGTTCCCTTCCTGTACCACGAGGCGATTCTGTATGGTCCCTCCTAATTTAATCCTAGCTTCCCCTGGGAGGCGTCTTTTGTGGCGCCTATCACCTTTCTCAAGACCAAATCTCCAACCTGGAAGTCCCGATGTCTGATTCTGGAGTTATAGTATTTGGCCATGAGGTCCTAGTACCATGCTAGCCTTTGCTCAGCCGTGCTTTGACCTCGTCCAACAGATCCAGCTGCAGGTGCATAGCTTCGTCATTCCTACCTCCATCATGATTTCCCACTATGTAGCTTGTAAGTCCTACTTCAGTCGGGATGACTGTCTCGTTACCATATGCTAGTTGAAATGATGTCTTACCTATAGGTGTCCTAGTTGTTGTCCTGTTCGCCCATAAGATGCTTGGCATTTCTTCCGACTATATACCATTTGCCTCCTCAAGCCGAGTCTTGATGATTTTAAGAAAGGATCGGTTTGTGACCTCAACTTGCCCATTGCTTGGGGGTGGGCGGGTGACGAGTAATGATTCTTGATCCCTAGCTGTGAGCAGAAGTCTCTGAAGGCATCATTGTCGAACTGCTTTCCATTATTTGAGACTAGTATTCTAGGTATACCGTACCTGCAGATGATGTTCTTCTATACGAAGCTTTGTACATTCTTTTTCGTGATGGTGGTTAAGGCTTCGGCTTCCACCCACTTGGCGAAATAGTCTATGTCGACAACTAGGAACTTCAACTATTTAGTCGCTATTAGGAATAGGCCCATGATATCTGGCACCCATTGAGTGAAAGGCCATGGGCCGTCATTGGGGGTGAGATTATTTGTTGGTTGCCTGATGAGGTTGCCAAATCTCTGGCACTTGTCGCAAGATTTGACGTATGCGTGGGCATCCTTCTGCATGGTAGGCCAATAGTATCCTGCTCGGATTAGCTTGTGCACTAATGAACGTGATCCCAAATGGTTTCCATAAACCCCTTTGTGGACTTCTCACATGACATAGTCTGCCTCTTCGAGGGTAAGGCACCTCAAGTACGGTCGAGAGAAGCCCCTTTTGTATAGAACAGCTTTAATCAAAACAAAGTGCGCTACTTAAACCTTCAATTTCCTTGTAGTCTCCTTATCATTGGGTAGCACTTCGTCCTTCAGGTAGGATGTTATTGGTGTTGACCAATAGTTCTTGGAACCTACCTCCTACACACTGATGCCGTTTATTAATGGTGAGATTTGAATGAAGGATAGTACCTATCTAGGGATAATCATAGGCTCCGCTGATGCAGCCTTGGCGAGATGATCAGCTGGCTCATTCTTTTCCCTTGGGATTTGAATGAACTTTGCTTGGAGGTTATTCACCCAATCCTTTACTTGCTCCAGGTACTTCTTCATGTGCTCGCCCTTGCATTCGTAGTTGCCGTTAACTTGGCTGGTGACTACTTAAGAGTCACAGTATACTACCACATCCATGGCTCCTATCGCTTTTGCTAGATCCAACCCTGCTATCAAGGCTTCGTATTGCCTTGTTGTTTGTTGTAGGGAAATGAAGTTGGACCATGCATTTGACCTTGTCCCCTTTCGGGTTGTGGAGTATCACATTAGCTCCATCGGCTTGCCTGTTAGAAGATCTGTCTGTATGGACAATCCATTATTGGCTATTGCCTGCCCCCTAGCCTTCCATGAGGGTGAATTTTGCGATGAAGTTTGTGATGACCTGTCCTTTTATAGTCGTTCGTGGTCGATACTATATTTCAAATTCGTTTGACTCAATTAACCACAGTGCCATCAGTCCAGCAGTTTCAGGTCTGCTCATTGCTTTTCGTAGGGGCTTGTCTGTTAGGACAATCATAGTGTGCGCCTAGAAGTATGGCTTGAGCTTTTGTGCCGCTGTTACCAACGCAAAAGCGAGTTTCTCCATTAGGGGTTATCTCTCTTCTACTCCTCGTAGTGCTCGGCTCGTGAAGTATACGGGTTTTTGCACCCTATCTTTCTCTCTAACTAAAGCCATGCTCACAACGGTTGGGGAGACGACTAGGTATAGGAATAGTTCTTCCCATAGTTTGGACAAGCTCAGTAATGGCGGGGAAGAAAGGTAGGCCTTCAGGTCTTTAAATGCTTGTTGATACTTAGTCGTCTACTCAAAGGACTTTTTTAATGTATGGAAGAAGGGTAGGCACTTATCCATTACTCCTGAGACGAACCTGTTCAAGGCAATGACCTTGCCGTTCAGGCTTTGCGCCTTCCTAATGGTCTTCGGTGGGGCTAAATTCATTATGGCCTGCATTTTATCTGGGTTAACCTCAACACCCCTTTGGGACACCATGAACCCCAGGAATTTTCTTGCTGTCACCCCGAACGCGCACTTATTTGGGTTCAGCTTCATGTTATAAGACCGAAGGGTGTCAAAGGTCTTTTTGAGGTCACTCAAGTGGTCGTCCTCTCATATGCTTTTCACCAACATGTCATCCATGTAAACTTGCATATTCCTCCCAATTTGATGCGCAAATATTTTATTCATCAGTCTTTGGTATGTGGCGTCCAAGTTCTTGAGTCCAAATGGCATTACCTTGTAGTAAAAGAGATCCTGATTGGTGACAAATGAAGTTTTCTCTTGGTCAGCCTCGTCTAACTTGATCTGGTTGTAACCAAAGAATGCATCCATGAAGCTTAGCAGCTGGTGCCTTGTAGTTGAGTCTACCAAGATATCAATCTGTGGGAGAGGATAGTTGTCCTTGGGGTAGGCCCTGTTAATGTTCGTGAAGTCCACGCACATCCTCCGCTTCCTATTGGCTTTCTTGACCATTACTACATTGGCCAACCAGTCAGGGTAGTACATTTCTCGTATGAACTTTGCTTCTTGTAATTTGCGAACCTTGTCTGCAATGGCTTTATCTCGCTCCTACGCAAAAACCCATTTTTTTTAACGGATGGGAAGGAAGGAGTGTGGCACATTCAACTTGTGGACTATGATCGAAGGGTCAATTTTGGGCATGTCTTCATGGCTTAAGCCGAACACATCCAGGTTCTCCCTCAAAAATGTTGTGAGTGCTTGACAGACTGGCAGGCTAGCCAGAGTTCCAATCCTGGTTGTTTGCTCAGGTCTAGCATTGTCCAGGCTTACCTCTTCTAATCCTTCCACTGATTCCGCCACCGTCCGCTTTTCTTCTATACATATGGTTTGTAAATGATCGTCTATGTTCAGCATAACGATGTAGCACTCACGCGCTGCCACATAATCTCCACGTACCTCTCCCACTTTGTACTCGATTGGGAACTTAATCATCAGGTGGTAAGTTTAAGTCACGGCCTTCCATGAGTTAAGGGTAGGACGGCCCTAGATGGTGTTATAGGCAGACGAAAAGTTGACAACCAGGAAGGTGACATCCTTGGTAATTTGCTGAGGGTAGTCACCAACCGTTACAGACAAAGAAACTGCATTGAGGGGATGTACTTTTGTTCCTTCGAATCCAATAAGGGGTGCGTTAACTGGGACCAGCCACTCTCTTTCAATTCTTATATGTTGAAACGTTGGGTAGTAGAGGATGTTAGCAGAGCTCCCATTATCCACCAAGACTCGGTGGGTGTTGTAGTCCTCCACCTGTATGCTAATTACAAGTGCATCATCATGTGGATGGTGGAGATGCCTGACATCTTCCTCTATGAACCCAATGATAGGGTTGTCGATTCATGCCATCTTCAGGATGAAGCCCACCAACTGGACGTTCTGAGCCATCCTTAGATAGGCTTTTCATACCTTTTTGGGTGAACTAGATGCTGTGGTTCCCCTACGATCATCCTTATGTCTCCTAGGGGGGGTTTGAGACGCTCATTTTCTTTCCTTGGAGGTTGCTTCTGGAGCTAGTCCATTTTTTCCTTACCGATGAATCTTTGCAACTTCCCTTGCCTGATAAGAGCTTCTATTTGTTGCTTCAAGTCATAGCAGTTGAATGTATCATGATCGTGATCGTGGTGGAAATGGCAGTACTTGTCAGATCGTTTACTAGGGTCTCCCTTGAACTTGCTAGGGAAGGTCAAGGCTCCTTTGTCCTTGATCTACATCAGGACTTGATCAATCGGGGTGTTCAGTGAGGTGAAACTTGTGAACCTCCCTACAGGGGGTTTGAAACACTTGTCCTCCTGTTGTTTTCCGGTCCTAGCCATCTTTCGCCCCCCATCCTACCGTGTCTCCTCTTGTCTTTCCCTTTTCTTGGGCTTTTCTTTATAAGCTAGTAAGGCGTCCTCCACGTTCATGTACTTAGTAGCCCTGTAAAGTACATCCAACATGGTTTTTAGGTCGTTTTTGTATAAAGCGAATAGAAACTTACCCTTTCATAGTCTATTCGTGAATGCAACCACGAGTATTTTGTTATCAGCTTCATCGATGGAGAGGGTCTCTTTGTTAAAGCGGGTTATTTAAGACCTCAGCGTCTCATTCTCCCATTTCTTAATGTTTATTAGGCACGCAGTGGACTTCTTATACCTGTGCCCCTCGATAAAGTGTGAGGCAAACTAGGCACTTAACTCCTTAAAGGTACTGATGGAGTTGGGCATCAACCTACTAAACCAAATTCTTGCAAGGCCTTTCAGTGTAGTGGGGAAGGCCCTACATATGATCTCATCTGCCACTCCTTGCAGGTGCATTAGGGTCTTGAAAGACTGTAGATGATCCAAAGGATCCTTGAACTTGTCGTAAGATTCTACCTATGGCATGCAGAATTTTGGTGGAAGGGGGAATGAGGTGACTGGTGTAGTAAAGGGCGAGTCCGTCCTATGGACTAGCTCGTCGAGGTCACTTAACACTCGTCCTCGGAGGGTGTTCATCATGAGGTTCATCCTATCTTTCATCATTTGCATCTCCACGACCACGTGTGGTGGAATAGTATCTGTGGCGGACGAATGGCTTGTATCTTGTCGCTCTTGTCTGCTCAGGGCGTTGCTGCCTTTTGGCCCCTCTTGGTTCCTTCTCTCAGTGCTGGTTCCTTCCTGGTCCTCCTCTTGGGTGTTAAGTGTTGCGTTCTTCTGGCGCAGCTGCTCCTCTAGGTCATGATTTTTCTTAGTAAGGCATTCCACCGCTGCTACGAGAGTCTGAACCTGTCGCTCAAGGGCAGTGGTGTGTGGTTCGTCCCCTTAAATGTTGTTGTTGGTTGCCATCGAGCAAGTAAGTACTATGAAACTTTTTGTTTGGGAAGCGGTATTGTACCTTTCGTTGGTTCTCACAGACGGCGCTAATTGATGATGTTGAAAATCGTTAGTAAGTCACACAGTCCTCATGTGCTCGAAACAACACCTACGCGACACAGATCAAAAAGATCTTAGGAGAGTACAAGTGTGGTACCGACCAAAGACCATCTGAAGGTTAAGTTAGAAAACATTCATAACTTTAGAGTGCCAGAGCTGGGGAAAATTATGCATACCTTCTTTTTTGAGGGCTCGAGGTTTTTATAGTACAGTAGAATCGACTTCTGTTTCTTGGGCAAGAAGGTATTTCCTTATGGAGAGGATCCCAATAAATGTACATATTTTGTGGGATTCTTCCCATATAGGGGTTCCTTGACCAAGGTCAAATGTAGAGTGCAAGATATTTCCATTTAGGATTCCTTGGAGTTCACTTAAGCCATGTGGGTGCCATGTGGGCTTGACATCAATCGCCCTCGTGTCCATACACCAAGGATTTTGTCTGTATAGGACTACCCGTCATGCATTCTTTCCATCCAGAACCTTGATCCGTCATCTTACATAATTTAGTGCCGTTAGGCTCGTGCATCTGTCATGCTTAGATTTTTATCTCCTTCAAAACCCTTTATAAAAATTGACTATTTGAGAGAAAGAGAGGTTGCTCGATGTAAAAATAATGCCCTTTATCTACATTTGATTTATACCCCAAAAAAAAAAGGAAGTAAAAATTATGGACAATAAATCAAGCCTTGGATTCAATTTCTACAAGTTGTGCTCCTCATCTATTATTTATTAATGCATAATTTCTAGAATTCTAAATTTGAGCAGAACTATAAAGAGTGACATTTTTAGAATGTTAAATATTTTTTCACACTCGTTTAACATCCCTTATTTCTTACACATATTTACAATTAATGAGAAAATATACATATTTTTAAAAAATGGAAAAAAAAAAATGTACACATCTATATCTATATCTATACATATTTAAAAGCTGAAGTGTAGCATTTATTGTTGCTATGCTTCTGATGAGCCACATCAACGGCCTTGTCACTATTTTATTTATTTTTTTTGGTTTTCCATCTTTATTGATTGTCTATTGCAAAATACTTTGTGGATAAATGTGATGCAATACATGCCATCATAAATTCTAATTGTCTATTGTCTATATTGAAAGCTCTTTTCAACAATGAGTGTCATTTTCTTTCCATCCTTATATATACACACACATAGCCATGCAGCAACTGTATGAAAGTAAGTACCATCCCGTTAAGGACAGGTCTTGTTGTTCATATGTCAAGAGCTGATAAGGTTTTGCGCACGCACGCGCACACGCACACACATTTTGCTACTCAATCATTGAGCCACATCATCCACTTATTTTTATCTTTTCTTTTTCTTTTTTAAACTTTTATTCTTGCTACTCTCTACCAAAAAACAAAAACAAAATCCTCTTCTTCTCCCTATTAGTCCACATCTACAGTTACACTTCCTCCAGCCCTTCCCTTCCTTCTTTGCCTTTTTACCTCCCTGCTACTTGCTATTTCACCGTTACACCTCCTTCATCATTTTCACTTTTTTATAACTTGACTCTTCTTCTTCCCATTTTATTTGTACACATCTATGGTTGCACTTCCTCCAACCTTTCCCTTCTCTCTTTGCCACTTTACCTCCTCCATTACTCTCCACTTCACTGTTACACTTCCTTCATCATTTTCTCTTTTTTATAATTTGACTCTTCTTCTTCTTATTTTATTTGTATAAATTTGAAATCATTTCTCCCATTCAATCCAAATTTTTACTACACAAAAACTGTGAGTGCTCTCTCTTTGTCTCCTTTCTTTTGGTGAATTTTTGTTCTTTTTTAAAACTCTAATTAAGATTGATGGTTTTTTATTTATTTATTTTTAAATTTCCCATTATAAAGTCTCCTCTCTCCCTTTTATAACTTTGGTTGAATTTTGGTTTGGGTTAGTATTTATTTATTTATTTATTAGAAATAGGAATTTAAGTTTATATGAAAACACAAATTACAATATGGCTATTAATTTGTTTATGCCTACCAATTTTTTAAACAATAAATTATGATAAAGTCTATCTTTTATTTTTTTTGGTTTCATTTTAATTTTGGTTAAGATAAATTTGTAATTTCGTGATGAGTTTTGATTTTCATGATATCTACTTATTCCTTAAGAGAGTTGAAACTTATAAAATTTAGTTATATATTAGTTTAATATAGCACACTTCAACAAAAATTAGAAAGATATGGTGTACCTTAATAAAATATTAATAAAAAAATAGAATGATATATTTGTAGAGATAAAAAGATAAAAAATACTTATAGAAATCTTTTTAAAAAATTGACAGTACTTGAAGTAAGTGTTGCTTTTTATATATTACACTCCATTATATAATATTTATATATATTTTCACGTGACGCGTGGGTCTATGACTAGTTTAATATATAAAAGTGGATGCAAAAAGAAGTTTTTAAGGGTCACCATAAAAAAGTCACAATAGACCATATATGCCTAGAGCAACATTTTTTCAGTTTTTAGTGGCGTTTTTGAAACGCCACAGAAAGCCTCTTTGTTTCTAGTTTACATCATTTATCTAACATACATATCTCCAATTGATATTGAAGTTTCTACATTTTAACACATAAAAGTAGATATGAAACAACCAATATAAAAAAAAAAAATTATATGAGAAAATAAAAACCTTTATGAAAATTGACTATTGGAGTGAAATAGAGATTGCTCTAGAAATGATGCCACTTGTACATATTAATTTGTAATAAATATAGCTCACTTGAGCCGTCCATACCTATATTCTAAGGAAAATTCAATTTTTATGCTGGTTAAGCCATCAGAAGAATCGAAAATTAAGTTTGGATGATTATAAAATCTATAAAACAGTGTCGAGCTTTACATAATAGGCCATAAATTTATCAGTCAGCAACAAAATCTAGGAGAGAAGATTCACACTGATATTGACATGATAGATTGGTAATCATATATATCTCAAAATGTAGTAAATCTAATTACGAATTATAGACAATTTTTTTTAATATGAATTATAGACATTTTTAGTTCTTTACATCATCCATTCTAGTAGATTTGTATATGAAATGACGGTCCAGATTGCATTAGACCACAAATTTATAAATCTCTCTCTCTCTCTCTCTCTATATATATATACATATATATACATACCAAGTTCTCCCGCTCACACTAACCAACCTACCAACCTTCCTTACGTCCCAAGAAACCAACTTGGTTTTCCCGCTCATACTTTCCCAAGAAAATTCATCCAAGAAAGCAAACACAACCATGCCCAGGAGAAACCGTACCAATCGTTTACAAAGGAATCACAATCGCAATCGACCCAATCGATGCCGCTGTCACTTTGTCATCTGCGTTGCTGTCTTAGTAATCCTTTTCATGCCTGAAGTATATACAGAATGGAAACGTTCTCAACAGGTACATAATATATCTACATTTTGACTCACTTTCTTGAGCGCAAATCTATATTAAGTGTTGAATAATTTTCTTCTTTTACATCAATGGAAAACATATCTTTTTTTTTTTTTTTTTTTCTTTTAATGAATTTCCTTGATCGAATAGGAGGCCTTGGACCTTGATTTCTCAGCTGATGTCTTTCTTGATCCGGGGTATTTCCTGTTGGACTATGAGGAAATGGAGAGGGAGTTCAAGATATATGTATACAAGGATCGTGACCTCGACAAGCACTACTTGTTGCCACGGAAGCTCACAAGAAATGCTTTGAAGGTTGACATGTTCTTTAAGAATCTCAAAGAGAGTAGGTTCTACACCGAAAATGATGACGAGGCTCACCTCTTCTTGATCCCCATAGAAACCCACCGAATGCAGGTATAATGAGTTAATTTATATCTTTAAGTTGTACGTATGTTCTTCCAAAGAAACCATCACTCTGTTCTTGCTTTGAAAAAAGATGAGTTTTCTTAAACTAATATTTGGAAACGAAATTGATAATGCACTAAGGGTAACATATATATTAAGCATCACATTGTTCTATTTTTGTTGTTGATTTTGAAAATTCAGCTGTAAGGGTAGCACAAATTGTTGTATGGGTCTCTTTAATTAATTAACTCACACAAATTTGAATTGGCAATTTTCTGGTCTCCTTCTAACATGTCACTGTGCACATTTTGTGGCATGTAGGGAGAATCCTTTGAGAAAATGGCCAGTTTGGTCCAGGATTATGTCGAGGGATTGATTTCAAAATACAAATATTGGAATCGAACACAAGGTGCTGATCACTTTTTTGTGAATTGCCATGAGGTTGGTGTGATTGCTACGAAAGGATTGCCATTACTTGAGAAAGCAATTCAAGTTGTGTGTGCATCTGGGAATGCTTTGGAATTTATGCCACACAAGGATATTGTCCTCCCAGCTGAAGAACTTCAACCAAACATGGTAAATGACATTAGCAGGTAACTTCCATTTACTAATTGTTCTGTTATACAAATATGTGGAGAGATATTAGTTATCATAGATAGCTTTAGTATACATCTTTGCACATTCTTTAATCTTCCTAACAAAAAATGTATTTCATATTTTGTTGTTGGAAACGTTGCTGCCTCTTTGGATTTATCATTAAATTAAGATTTGGGAACTTCTGCTCATGCAATGTAGCCCCATTCCATGCTGCCTGTATAGCAGAGGCCATCCTTGAGGGATGTGTTCCTGGTAATATCATCTTTCCCTAGGCTTTTTTTTTTTTTTTTTTTTTTTAATGCAATGGTTTTCCATAAATAATGCTTTTGATTTTCTTTCTTTTGAAGGTCATTTCTTTTTTTCTTAGTGAACATTTTTGCTAATACTAGATTTACTTTTATCATTCCTAATATGATTCTCTTTTAATTGTTTTTTAAGTAGTTTATGTGTTCTTTGCAGTTGTCTCATTAAGCAACCATGATTTGCCATTCAATGATACTCTTGACTGGACGAAATTTTCTGCAATAGTCTCCTCCAAGAAAGATTATTTCACTGCTACAGGCATAGAAAGTGAAAATTTCACCAAATTGCACGACAACCTAAAGAAGGTAAAATAATATTCTGATTTCTTCCCCATAGATAAACATTATGCTTTGTTGTCTTTATCTGATCTGTTTCAGACAATTAATATTAATATCATGTCATGCATCATGTTATTATGATAATTTTCTTAGTTTTCTAAATCACAAATATTGTTCCCAACACAGATTCTAGAATGCAGCTAATTAAACTAATTAAAATGATCTTTTATTTTTTTCATTTTCACTGAACCTGGTTACTCAGTAAGGTTACTAGTTTATTTGATTTTTTCTACACAAAGAAGGGTTTACTAAATCAATTACACTAACATAGCATGCAAGTGATTTAAAGTACTGTGAGTTTCTTGTGTTCACAGCTTGAGGAAGTCAAATTTGGAAAATTCTTCACGACAGTGTGGGAAATGATATATTTGCTAAACATGGTTTAGACCTATGATTACAAACTAACTTAACCTCTAAAATTTTCCTTATTTGTGAATCAGGTCCAAAAGCACTTTAAATGGAATTCTCCCCCAGTCAAATTTGATGCTTTTCATATGATCGTGTACAAGCTCTGGATGCGCACACAAATGGAGTGAAGCAGAAAGCATATCTATTATACTTGAATAATTCATCTTCTTTTGTTTTTTTTTTGGGTTGATAAATTTAACCTGAGCCTGAGGGATCATGTTGTAACAGTACTTGACTGCATATTTCTCACCATACAAATTCTTCCCACATGCGTTAAACAGATATATTCTTCTGCTGTAGTAGAATGTTAAGATTGACATGAAGATGTAAATTGATACATTTTTTCCCTCGGATAGAAAAGATGCTTAATCATTGTTTGATCTTGTTTGTTTTCGGGTTATAGGAACTATTGATATTGCCTTTTGAACAACTATCAGATAGCAATGGTTGCTTAAACAGTGATCCTTAGTAATGCAACTAATAAATGAGTCATTCCCAACCACCCCCCCCCCCCCCCCCCCCATATGGTTCTTTACCATTGTATTTGAAAGCTTGGATTTGTAGTAAAATCCAAGAGCTTGTTTAGACCTCCAAGTAAAAATTATGCCCAAATTACTTTTACTCTAACTTAGGCTAAATGCAGAACAACAAGAGTAAATAAGTACAATGAACCGATAACACTACCCTAAGCCATATTCATCTATTATCAACAACAAAAAAAAAAAAAAAAAAAAAAACTTAAAGAGTAGAGAAGAGAGATACAAACACAAGATAACACCAAAACATGTTATCGAAGAGGAAATTGAAGAATTTGACGAAAAACCTCTCTGCGACCCTCCAAGTTGAAATCGATTTACCAGAGAATAAATTTGGAGTATATGAATAACAAAAGACCCTCCAAGCCTAATCTAACCTATGTACTTAAGCCTTCCAAACTCCTGCTACCAACTTACTTCTCAGAGTTTTGTCTTCTCTAACTCTGTGGATCTCTCAATTCAGCCTAATTACATCCACCAATAAATGACTCATTCCAATGCTTCCTAGCAGCACCAAAATCTCACTTTACACTTAGAATGGGTGTGATAAGTATTTGGGCTAGCAACCTCTTAAGGATCTAGAGATGGAAAGGTAGGAGTTGAGGAAAACCACAAGAAAATGTGTAGATGATTGTGGGTATAACAATCTCTAACTTTCAAGTGTATTTCCTAGGGTTTTCTCTTTAAAAAGCATTCCTTACAATTCGAGGGTAATGAGGGTATATATAGTGTGGGTAAAGAAGAGGTAAAACAAAACACAACTTTTTGCCAAATAGAAACTTTTGTGGGTCTTTTACGGGTTGGCCTTTCTCGCGAGACAGTCATGCAAATGACAGCCTAGCACAACTTTTCATCTTCCAGTCATGTGCTCCACATGTGGCCTTTTCGAGGGTCGCTTCCTGCGAGCTACTTGCGAGCCAGTCGTGGAATTCATTGATTCAACTTTTGAAGTTTGATTCTTCACTGATCTCTCACACTCATCCCTTATAGATAAACCCATATATATATAGGGAAAATGATTGAAGAAATTACAATCAAAATTGGCACAAAATTAAAGCCAACACAAAGTTGGAAGCCACTTCTTGCTAAAGAGTCGTGAGGGAGTCGCTTAACTCTCTATGTAAAATTTAGGAAGAACTAAAAATAGCTTCATCATTTTCGAGGATAAGAACTTACTCGTGGCTTACTCGTGAAAATGCCTCTGAAGGAGTTTTTCAACAAAACAATTTTGGTTTTTTGGAGAAACTCATAACACAACATGCTACATAAAAACACTTTCAAAAACATATAAAATACTCAAAAATCTTTTTGAGTTTGATCATCAAGCGATTAAGGATACACATATCACATTTGAACACGTACAATCACACAAATAAAGTAGGCATTTATTGAACGTTAAACATGTGTGTTGTGTGTTGTGTGTATAGATCAAGTATGAACTAGTCCATAGTCTAGTATGAAGTTTCAATGATCAATTCAATCAAGTTGTACACAACTAACACGAAGTCAAGTGACCTATCTCACTTGTAGAAATGAACATATATGACCCCTTACCAATGTGTTTACATATGATTGAAAATTTTTCATTTGGCTTTCACTTTTCATACTTTTGATCAATACAACTCAAATTTTTGAGAAACGATGTCATGAACTTTTGATATTTCATTGACGAATAAGTCTTTGGCTTTGAAATTTTTGAGAAATGATGCCATGAACTTTTACTCAATACATATTTGCTCCACCTTTTCCTAGTTAAACTAGTTTTCAAAGTAAGGCTTTTTTAGCTCTTTTCTCCTCTTTGAAAAAGAAAAAAAAAAATGTAAGGAGATATATAGGCACAAGTCTACGCATGTATCAAGATCAAACAAGACTATTGACTAATCATTCATGACAAGTTTGAAGATCTATTTACAACAATCAAATGTAGATTTCTAGATGTCACTCACACTTAGAAAATGTGTACACATAAAAAGCTTAGCTAGTAAATGCACTACGCCATTATTACGAAAGTACTAGGCCAAACTCAACATGTAATATACACAACACAAGCAATCAAAATTTTTGAGATTTTTCATTTTTATGGGTTTTTGAATTTTTCAACACACTACAAAATAACGCAAAAAAGTAATATCAACAGAAACAAGGTAAACAAATAAAGACCTATAAAAGAAACATGCTAAAAATGGAAGCAATGACACAAGCAGATTGCATATGTCATAATGTATGAAACTATAACCCTAATACAATAAAAGTATTAATGCATGGACATAGTAAGTGATTATGCATGAGTATCCTTCTTCACCTACATTGTACGAGTGTTTTAGGTGAGATCCTTAGATGGAAGGGTACGACTAACATAACTCTCAGACCTTGGGGTGAAGCTAGCAAGGCATGATGAGATGTTCTTCAACATCTCCATAACATCTCCAATGAGTTTTCCCTCATTTTCTCTTTTAGCTTGGTTTCCCTTTGGCATTCTTTTTGAGTTATCTTGGCCATCTAGAGAGTTAGCCCTCTTAAGAGCTTGAAGCTTGAAGAATTTGGTCTTGTGTGCCCTTACATGCCACAATGATGACAAAAGTACTTCACATAAGGTCTCCTTTGACTTTTGGGTAATGACTCCCCCTTTTCCTTTGGTTTTGCACCAATGGTTCTCTTTGCAACAACAGGGATCTCAACCTTGGGCTTCTCCACTTTGGGCTTTCTACCTTGGGCTTCTTTATATTTTTAGCCAACATGAAGCTCACTTCCTTCTTGGGTTTGCTGCTTGAGCTTCCTTCATCAGTATAGCTTGGACCGGTCTTATCATTTGAAGGTTTTTGAGAAGAGAGCACACTGTCAAGTTTCTTGGTGGAAATGTGCTCCACTTTCACATTTGCTTAAATTATCTCAAGGTCAAGGAACTTGATTTTAGAGTAGGCATTCAACAATTCTTCCTTAAGCCCTTCAACTTCACATTTTGTGTCCTTTAGTTGTACAAGAGTGGACTTATGTTCCTCTTTAACTTTCTTCATCTTATTAATAGCATTCTTTGCAACTTTGGCATATTTGCCATAATTTTCAAGCAACTCATCATACACTTCTTGAAGGTTCTTCTCACCTTCATTTAGATGCACATCCTCATCTTCCAAATCTTCAACTTCTTCACCTTCAGAATGTACACCTAACTCATTAACCAAGTCACTCAACTCATCTTTAGAATCAACAGTGGTAATTGCCATGAAAGTCGAATAGTTTCTATCACTATCACATTCTCCTTCTGCGTCAGAGTTTGAGCTTTTTGAGTCACTAAGGGTAGTAGCAAGCACTTTACCCTTTCCTTTCAAGTAGTTTGGACATTCCTTCTTTAGGTGTCCATGATTGTTGCATTCATAACACACGATTCTTTGAGTTGATGATGAGTCTTTCCCGTCTTTCTTCTTGAACTCTTTCTTGTCATTTTTTGAGGATGAGAACTTTCCTTTGCCAAACGACTTTCCATTGTTCTTCATCTTGAGAAATTTTCGAAAGTTCTTTGCAAGAAACGCCACCTCCTTCTCTACATCGTTTTCATCGGAGGAATCGCCTATTCTCTCATTTATGGTTTTGAGAGCAAGTGATTTACTGGACTTGTGAGATGGCAGTCCAAGCTCATAGGTTTGGAGAGATCCAATGAGTTCTTGAATCTTTATCTCATCCAATTCTTTGCTCTCCTCTCTGGCTATGACCTTAGCCCAGAAGCTTCGGGTAAGGATCTCAAGATCTTTCTCACCACCTTGGTGTCTTCAATCTTCTTTCCAAGATTAAGCTTGGCAATTACTAACTCTTTGAGTCTCCCATAAAAGGGATCGAACGACTCATCGTCTCTCATTTTTACTTCCTTGAACCGAGTAGTGAGCATTTGAAGCTTGGTGTCTTTAACCTTCTTAGTACCTTGGTAGGTTGTCTCAAGAATGGTCCACGCCTCTTTGGCGGTCTTCACATGAGAAATCTTTCAAAATTCATTAGTAGAAACACCAAGAAAAATAGTGTTAATTAATTGCTTTGCTATTGGCGTTTGCTAAGAGCAGCCTTATCCCATTCAGATTTGGCTGTTGTGGGTCTTACCTAACTATTTTCGACGGAGTCCCACATTATCTTATCAATCGCACCCAAAAAAAAAAAAAAAAAAGCACACATACGTACTTTCCAAAAAGCATAGTTACTCCCATCAGAGTAGGGAGGTGCATTAAAGGATTAAGATCTATCCATCTCACATGGGGTCTAAGATCACATTAGGATATTGAAATCCAACAAGTGTACCCGTTTTGATACAAATTGAAAGATTGAATTTGTAGTAAAACCCAAGAGTTTGTTCAGACCCCCAAATAAAAAATTACAATTAGATTGCTTTTACTCTAACTTAGACTAAGTGTAAAACAAGGGTAAATAAGCACAATGAATCAGTAACACTACCCTAAGCCATAATCATCCATTATCAACAATAAAAAGAAAACTTAAAGAGTAGGGAAGAAAGATGCAAACACAAGATAACATCGAGACATGTTATTGAAGAGAAAATCGAAGAACTCGACGAAAAGCCTCTCTACAACCCTCTAAGTCAAAATCGATCCATTAGAGAATAAAGTTGGAGTAAACGAATAACAAAAGGCCCTCCAAGCCTAATCTATTCCATGTACTTAAGCTCTCCAAGCTCCTGCTACTAACTGACTTCTCGAAGTCTTATCTTCTCTAGCTTTCTGAATCCCGCAATTCAACCCAATTGCATCTACCATTGAATGGCTCATTCCAATATTTCCCAATAGCACCAAAATCTCACTTTTCACTTAAAATGGGTGCGATAAGTGTTTCGGCTAGCAACCTCTCAAGGATCTAAAGATGGAGAGGTAGGAATTGAGGAAAACCACAAGAAAATGTGTAGATGATTGTGGGTATAAAAATCTCTAACTCTCAAGTGTATTTTCTAGGGTTTTCTCTCTGAAAAGCACTCTTTACAATTCGTGGGTAATGATAGTATATATAGTGTGGGTAAAGAAAATGTAAAGCAAAACATAACTTTTTGCCAAAACAGAAACTTTTGTGAGTCCTTCGCAGGTTGGCCCTTTTCATGAGATAGTCACAAAAATGACAGCTTGGCATGACTCTTCATCTTCCAGTTGTGTGCCCCACACATGGTCTTTTTGCGGGTTGCTTCTCACGAGCTACTTGCGAGCCAGTCGCGAAATCCATTGATTCAACTTTTGAAACTTGATTCTTTACCGATCTCTTACACTCATCCCTTACAAATAAACTCACATACATACAAGGAAAATGACTGAAGAAATTACAAACAAAATTGGCACGAAATTAAAGCCAACACAATATAGTTGGAAATCACAACTTTACAGTATCAATTACAAAGTTGAATTAAAAAAATAAAAACAATGTCTTACTAAATTATATATCTTTGTATTACTGTATATGGTGTGACTTTATTTATTTATTTATAGAAAACAGGTAGTTTTATTAAAATTTATAAAAATGATGCTAAGAATACTACATTATAAAAATGATGCATTATATTTTCAAAGTTTCTTTTGGTACAATTAAAATTTTTAAGTTTCAAAGTTATTATTTAAATTCTCAATCTCTTGAGTAGATTATTATGATAATCAAAACTTATTGTATAATTACAATTGATATTACTCGAATAATTGATAATACTCTCAACTCAAACTTGTATTTTTTCCATCTAAATAGGCCGAATTGGACCAAAGTGATCTGAAACAGACCAAATATACCGAATAGATCTGAAAAGCAACAATTCATAGAAAATTGGATCTAGGATGTAGGGATATATATATGTTTGAGTGTATGAACAACATATTAACATTTGAACTCTAATTCTAAAGTAGTAGCTAGCATGATTAATCCTAATTTACCTCATATCATTAAAGCCAAACATGTTTTCCATCAATTGATAATAAATGGAGCAAACAAGCATCTATTTGAGAATTTCCACCTACATGTACAAGTTTTATTCGATTCATAAGGTCTTAACAAGAGAATTCATATCAATAGAGAAAATGGAAGTAAAACTGCATTACACACAAACAAAATTGGAAATCAATGTTTTGGACAATATACATACGATATGCAGAAAGCCTATTTTCTAGTATTTATTAGTGGATTTTTTTTTTCTTTTTTCTATTTATTTCTCTATGTCACAACCATTCTTCTTGCTCTCAATCACCATAAAGAAAAAGGCATAATTTTTGACAAAGCACTTGATGATCAATTTAGGGTTAGATGGATGATCCTAACACTAAAATTTGTGTTTAGGATGGATTGGGTAAAGTTTTGAGATGTTTGGAACTTTGAAAGAAAAGATTATAGATCAATTGAGGGTTTGGTTGTCAACTGATTAAAAAGATTGCCAATCACTTTATGACCATCTCAAAAGCTTTCTTATGAATCGAATGTGCTTTCTAATTGTGAACCTTTCCTCTGACTACAATTGGGGAAACGCCTTAATTGATGAGTTTGAGTAAGTATAACTCTTTTAAGGCTGAAATTTTACACAATAATATTGTCCGCTTTGATAGTCCCATGGATACCTCATGGTTTATTTTCTTCCTCACGTGACACCAAGCCTCGTGGGAAAAGGCCTTGCATCGATTAGTGAGGCATCCCCCTCTTATGAAGCAAGCTTAGGGCACTCACTTAATTAAGCGATGTGCAACAAAGTTTCGTTATACCTCACCCTGAAACAACACTCAGACGAGAGTCATTCCCGATTTTGATACCATTTTTTTATACCCACGCACAATTGGCACAATATTATCCATTTTGTTAGTCTAGTAAAGCTCTCACGATTTTATTCTTCTTCACGTCACACCACGCCTTGTGGGAAAAGGCCATGTGCCAATTAGTGATGTCGTAGAAGCCTGAAGAAAGCACACATGATACTCTCTTTGATGGAATAAAAACTAAACTATTAGTTTTTGTTAGGACATATGTGATTCATGTTAAGAACATATGTCACTATTTTATGTAATTGACTAATCTTTTAGCAAAACGCACTTTACTTATAATTGGGTAGATCTAGGATGTATTTAATCCTTCAAAGAATAAGAGTTCAAGTCTAGTATTGAAGCCATGCAAATCTGCCCAAGAAACAAGTGAAGAAGTGTCAATTCATTAAAACTTGATAGCTGCTTGATAGATAGCTATCTATCGAGGTTTAATAAGGCTCGACAAGTACTATCTATTGAGGTATCTATCGAGTTACGAAAATAAGTTTTTTAGATATGATTTTTGGCCTATGCTTATATATTTGTGTAGGATTTCTTTTCTCACAACCCTAGATATATAAGGCTTATTTTAGAGGCTATCACATAAAAGAATACAAGGAGAATACATGCAAAAAGTGACCGATACCTTATTCTCTCTGAAAGAAGCTACTGCGTCTTTGCGCCTTAGGGTTTTGTAACCAAGTGCTTCTTGATCTTCATTGTTGATGAAGTGAAGAATTTTGCAGCCAACATCTTCTTTAAGTTAGTGTGTTAGTCACGTATTGGAAGCTGTGCATCATTAGTTAGTCATGTACTGGGATCCGTGCAAAAAGGGTGGCGTTTATATATTGACGAGTTCAGAAATTCTGAAGCGATAGAAGGTTTCTACTGTAAGTTCACCTATGGAGATTATAGAGTCTAGGAACAAAAGTTTTGTACTAGATCTGAAACTTCTCTTTACTATAGTGAATTGCATTTTAGGAAGGTTTCCCCCCAAGTTTTTTACTATGAAACTGGTTTGTTTTATTAGTTTTCCTGCGTCATCATATATTGTTTTATTTATTTATTTTCTGCTGCATGATTTTGACATGATATCGATGTTTGTTTGTTTTAACAATTTGTATTCATAATAAATCTAATTTACAACTTGGGTTTAAAACTTGTTAATTCTATCTACCGGAGTCTAAATTTCCCAACTGTTTTTGGTAGTAAACCTCAAATCCAGGAGGGGTTTCCCTTAATCCATAAGGAGATAACTAGAATCTACCAGAGAAAGAATTTAACAAAAGTCTGTATTTTATTGATCTAGAAAATGATTTGCCTTTGGAGGCTACAATGTGTTTTTTTTTTTTTTTAAAAAAAAAAAAAACACTAAGGTGGCTAGAAACCCTAAGGCAGCTACGAAAGTAGATAAAATTCTAATTTGACTAAACAACATTAAAAGTGCCTAAAAAGAAGGAAATAAATAACCTAAACCTAAATAACAAAAATTATATAAAAATACTATAATTTAATAATTACAAATTTAAATATTAAACCATGTCCTACATCAAGCCCCTACAGTTGAAACAAACTCGTCCTCGAGTTAATGGTCGAAATTTGAAATCTTCCGCTGGAAATAAACAAATGCTTTGAATGCTTCAATAACTTAATCCAGTTTTGAAACTTGAATTTTTCATAAAAATGCAGCATAAAATTTCTTCTCATCTACCTTCAATTTATTTGCAACATCAATCAACAAAAGGTTGAGAATAAAATTAAAATTTTCCATTCCAAGAATATCAACATATTGTGTAGTCATCTTCAACAAATCAACCAGAACTTGGGGGTTGCAAATGATGGACTCATCATCATATTTAACCTCAATTGGATCTTTTACAATATTTTCAATAATTACCATCTCTTGATTTCTGTTATTATCCACAATTAACTCAACCTTCTTTTCTTTGACATCTTTTTGACAAATGGTATCTTCAATCTTCAATTCAATAACTTGTTGCAAGTCTTGATCTTTTTAACCACTTCAAAATTTTCTTTAGAAATAAGCTGCTTCTTCTCAACTCTTAAAATATTTCCTTTACTTGACACATGGACTTGACTATGATAATTTTGGTTTTGTGGTTGACCTTTCATGTTTTGAATGTATTGTTTTTCATATGAATATACAAATTTATAATCAACACCTGTATAATGTAGTATATCATAATAGTCATTAGGGAACCATAAATCTATTAATATAATTTTTATTCTTTGCCAAGAGTGGATTGGATGCTTACCTCGTCGCTTTCTATCAATTTAAATGTCTTCCCACCATTCCTCTGCTTCATAGTCCAATTTATTAGTTGCAAGGGGCATTTTTCTTCATCACAAATCTTCTGAAAAAAAAAAAAAAAAAAAAAAAAAAAAAAAAAAAAAAAAAAAAAAAAAAAATAAAACAACTCTTCCAAATCAAATAACCAGTTACTAAAATACAACTTACACATATCTCCATAAATAAATAAAAAATGGAATTTTCTTGTAGTTAGGAGTGCATCTTTGAATATATTGATCATTTGTTGTTGTGAGATAATTTCCTATCAAGATGAGTAGCAATCATTTGCTGGATTTCACCAACAATTTGCTGAATTTTTTCACAAAATTGTTGATTCTCATCACGAGGCTCTTCACAAAACTCGAGGAACTCAGCCCTAGTGATGATTGTGTTGTCGACGTCATTGCCACCGTTGTTGTTGTGGTGGTCACCGTCTCGCCGGTTAGCCATTAGACTAGGGAATGTCAAGGATCTGATACCAACTAATGTCACGGAATCCTAAAGAAAGCACACATGATGCTCTTTTTGATGGAACAGAAACCAAACTGTTACTTTCTAGTAGTAAATCCTGAATCCACAAGGGGTTTTTCTGAATCTACAAGGAGATAACTAGAATCCACCAAAAAAAGAATTTGACAAAAATATTTATTTTATTGATCTGAAAACTGAATTGCCTTTGGAGGCTACAATGTGTTAAAAAAAAAAAAAAAAAAAAAAAAAAAACCCTAAAGTGGCTAGAAACCCTAAGATGGCTACGGAGAGCATATAAAATCCTAATTTGACTAAACAACATTAAAATCGCTTAAAAATAAGGAAATAAATAACCTAAAATAACAAAAATTACATAAAAATACTATAATTACAAAATTTAAATATTAAATTGTGTCCTACATCAATTAGTAAGGCATCCCCTTTGTGAACCACTTGGGATAGTCACTTAAAACTAAGAAGAAATTGAAAATTAATTTGATATGCTAGAATGAAGCCTTGTGCAAATAGAGTTTGGTGTAAAGCCTATGTCCCAGGAACCACACTCACCTGATTTTTTTAATTTTATATACTTATCTTAAAAAATTTTGAATTTTAAATTAACGTGGCTTAAAGAAATCACTTATATCGCAAGATTTATCTTCTAAACAAATTCGTACTGATTTGAATAATCTTCTTGTAGATCCTAGACCATAAGAAAATGTTTCGACTTTTTATATTAACGATCAGGATGAAATAAAAATAGTATATTTACAAAGAAGTTTTTTTCAACCTCTTAACCATAATTTCCCTTTAAAAAAAAAGTTAAATTTAATGTTTCGACTTTTTATATTAACGATTAGGATGAAATAAAAATAGTATATTTACAAAGAATTTTTTTTCAACCTCTTAACCATAATTTCCCTTAAAAAAAAAAAAAAGTTAGTGGAGTATTGCATCGATTTAATCTTGAAATTTATATATTTGCACTTTTTTTTTTCCCTTGTGAAGCCAATATATTCAAATTTTATTTTTATTAAATTTTGTTTAATTTAAGACTTTTAAGGACCACTCTAAAAAAAATACCTAAAACTGCCACTGAAGTAAACCATACTTTGTACCTTCAATCAAGCTTTGCAGACAAGATACGAGGTTGGGGTATAGTTGACGTGGCTATCTAAAGAATTGATTTTTTTTTTTTTTTTGAGAAGAAAAAGAATTGAAAGTTAGGTGGAAATTCCGAATAAATACATTGAGCCTAGCTAGAGCTTAAATAATTAAACTTTATCAAATTTACCTCAACGTGTCTTCTTCATGGTGTCTTATTATGTGACAGTTTAATTTTTTTTGGGATTTATGATAATTAACTAACTACAACTACTAATTAATGAACACTATAAAATAAAAAAAATAAAAAGGCAAAAAGAAGAGGTAATAAATATTGGACAATTCTAAAGTAAACAAAGGCTCGATGATACAACATCTGTATTGAGTCTCTAATTTCTAGTAGCAGTTACTAGAATTCAAAGTGATAATAGCATCTATTTATTGTTCAGTCCCAGAAATTTGTTGCAATATAAAGGGTAAGATAATGATACAAAAGTATGATAGGCAAACAGCAATTGAATATAGCCCATAGCTATACAGTTTTCATAGCAATCAACCAACAAACCACTCACACAAAGCCACGTAGTCCCCATGCATGTTATCTCTATCACGGTCGAGATTGCAGTATATATAAAACCAAGTGACTTGTCCCGCTCTCATTAACGAACTTAACCACCTTTCTCTCTTCCTTCCCAAGAAACCAAGAGAAAATCCATCATCCAAGAAAGAAAGCAAGAAGCCTCAACCATGTCCAAGGCTGATAGAATTCGTAAAAATCGCATACTTTCAAAGCCACTGTCACAAAACCCTTCACCCAATACAGAGCCACGCCAATATGTCCAATATTTCTCTAAAACGATTAATAAAATACCATGGAAGCAGTATTTTAAAGTGATACTTGTTTGCCTTTTCTTCTTGATCTTCGCACTCGAACATTCCAGCAATGGCAGTGACAGTTTCTACAGCCTTTTTCACTCGCGTTTTGTTGGTTATCTATCTGAGCAGCAGGAAGAGTCCGGACTCCATTTCCATGAAATAATGGAGAGCAATTACAAGCCAGTTAAACAGAAGGGAAATCCTTACTATTCAGAGAATTTTACTATGAATTACTATCAAATGGAAATGAAGTTCAAGGTGTATATGTACCCAGAAGATGAAGTTCTCAACAAGTACTACCAGAATGGAAGCGAAGGCTACTTCTTCAAGAACATCAAAGATAGCCAGTTCCGCACCACTATTGCTCAAGAAGCTCACCTCTTCTTTATTCCCATTCGAACCCACCAAATGCACAACATGGTATATCTATATTCTTTCAAGGAATAACATATCATTTTGTTCTTGCTTTCAATTCTTGATTTTTGTCCAATAACAAAGCCATTTTGATAATGCGTGCAGGGAACATCGAATGAGGAAATGGCCATTGTAGTCCAGAATTATGTCCAGAGCTTAATCACGGAAAACCCATATTGGAATAAAAGCCAAGGTGCAGATCATTTTTTCATAAATTGCCATGAAATTGGTGTGATGGCTACAAAAGGATTGCCATTGATGAAGAATGCAATTCAAGTTGTGTGTACCTCTCCGGATGCATTGGAATTTAACCCATTCAAGGATATTATCATCCCAGCTCAAGATCTTAAACCGTCAACAACCAGGTAACTTCCATCCAATAAAAACAATCTTTTTTTCTTGGTGAATAGGAAAAAATTATAAAGCACTTACTTTTTCTTTTTTCTAAAGCATTTATCAATAGGAAAATTTCTTTGAAAGACGTCAGGGTCATTGTGAATTTTTTATTTTAATATGCTAATTGATTATTATAAATTACAAAACACTATAATTTTTAATAATTTTCATTTCTTGTCCCATGCTATGTGTCTAAAATGCACCACTTGCACCTGATTCCAATACGAACGACATGTAGTTAACTGTTGGTTTTGAACTCTTTTAGGGGCTTTGTTTTGGTATTTTACTTTGTTTCTTTGGTTGATATTGCATAGATCATACACCTTAAAAAAAAATTTGTCCTACTACGTATCTTTGTACCATTCTATAATCATCTATACACAAAGAATATGTTTCATATTTTGTTCTAGGACCGTTGCTGCCTCTTTGAATTTTATTGTTAAAGTTAATGGTGTACATATATTACAGGAAAGTAGTAAGAGATTCAGAACTTGATAGGAAATACTGCTCATGCCAGTTATCCCCATTTCGTGCTGCCTGTATGGTAGAATCGATCCTTGAGGAATGTGTTCCTGCAAGTAATGTGCTATAAGCCTATAATCTTTTTTGTGTAATATAATCTTCCCCTAGTTTTTTTTGTAGTATTTCTTTTTCACCATAAAATGCAATGGTTTTCTAAAAGCTTGTGTGTTACTTGCAGTTGTCACGTTCCTCAACCTTGATTTGCCATTCAACGATACTCTTGATTGGACGAGATATTCTATTATAGGAAGAACTAAAGGCGTACACTTAAATGGTGAAAAGCTGAACAAATACATAACAACTTACTCGAGGTAAAAAAAAATGTCCTGACTTCTTCGCCCATTAAAAAGACTTTATATGCTTCAAATTACATTTTTTTTTTCTTTTCTTAAAAACTTATAGCTATGCTATGTTGCTTTGGAATTTGTATTCTTTTTTTAATGACACAAGAATATAAATGAAAATTCAATTAAAATGAATGTCCTGACATGCATTATGACTTTATCTTTTTCATACTTCCCTAATGGCCATTAGCGTTTTGAAAGCTAATATGTACATATTAGCTTAATTGGTCTTTTACTTTTTCTTATTCACTCATCCTGGTAACTTAGTGTAAGGTTACTATTTTTTTTGATTTGTTTCCAAAAGGAAAAGGTTACTGGATCAATAACACTATCATAACATGCATGATAGTGACTTTTAAGTAATGTGAGTTTCCAGTGTTCACAGATTGAGAAAGTCAAAATTAGAAAAATGCTTCCTAACAGTGTGGGGAATGATATATTCTTCTAGACATTTTCAAACCTAAAATTACAAACTAACTTATCTTCTAAAATTTCTTATCTTTGTGAATCAGATTCGAAAACATTTTCAATGGAATTCACCTCCAGTAAGATTGGATGCTTTTCATATGGTCATATACGAACTTTGGCAGCATGCACGCAGACTTCATTTTACTTGATTGCTGTTTCTCACCACTCAAGTTCTTTTCTTCTTCTTTTTTCTTGAGAAATTAAGCACTCAAGTTCTTTCTGAACAGTGAACACATCAAAAATAAATAAATATTTCTGTAATTGTAGATGTTAAGATTGACAATTGACATGACGTTACGTTGCTGAACCATTCGTGGTACTTAAAAGAATATTTCCATTATGATCATATGTGTCATCATAAAGATGTAAATCAAACCACGTTTATTTAGATAGAAACTGTAGTTGTTTGTATATACATCAAAAAGTCTTGTACCACCACTTTTATCATAGCTCATCCATGACGGAATTATTAGTAGGGAATTACATGAGAAAATCACTTGTGAATTATAAAGTGTGGCTTTTAAAATGTTTGTTCAAACTATGATTTATAGTAATGTGACAAATTGAGTCATGATCATCTATAATTATAGTGCTCTACCTTTGTATCAATTACAAAGTTGTATTATTAAGCAAAAAGGCAACAACAAAGTCTACGAATGTCATAGAATGCTAAAGTTAATATAAATTTATTTTTTTTTTTAACAAAAAGTTTATAAAGTAATAGGCAATAAGTGTAATTGTAGATTCCAACATCCTAAGTAATAAATGTTTTATTTTATTTTATTTTATTTTTTTTTGTGATTATTGATAAAATATTAATTTGTAAGCTTTATATTATAAACTGCAAGGACAAAACTACTCAAGGGCAGAGGCCCCCTCCCCCCCCCCCCCCCCCCCCCCACACACACAAAAAAACCTTTGAAAAACAAATACTAGTATGTGTATTAACAAAAAGAATTTTAATTCTGGCTCTTAAATTTATATACTTGGCCCCCCTCCCCAAAAAATCCAATAAATAGATAACAAGCAAAATCTATATATATATATATATATAAAATGCACATATCTAAATAATAAGAAAAATCTTTGGACAAATCATAAATCCAATCTAAGCAAAAACAATAACAACAAATTAATTACAAATCCTAGCAAAAAAAAAAAAAAATCACAAAAACCTAATAACTTTTACCCTATTTCTTCCTCTCACTTGATAGCTCTATGCCCCTCTCAAATGACTCCACCCTCATAGCCA
This sequence comes from Quercus variabilis, assembly GCA_030445155.1. Taxonomy (NCBI): domain Eukaryota; kingdom Viridiplantae; phylum Streptophyta; class Magnoliopsida; order Fagales; family Fagaceae; genus Quercus; species Quercus variabilis. The sequence goes on along the minus strand of CP129455.1, from coordinate 24,858,902 downwards.
TAGAGACAACTCCTATGCCACGTATTGATTGCTTCATCCACACATCAGTTAGACTTTGAAAATATTGAGACGTGGCAATTGGCTTGCAAAACTCTTGATTATAAAATCCTATTATTAAATTTTTTTTTTCAAAAGAAAAAAAATACAAATAATAATTAATAAATTGATACTAATAATGCAACTTTGTCAACCTCTAGTATTAATATTCCAAAATTTTAAAATCTAAGAACAAAGAACTTTGCCCCCCCCCCCCCCCCAACCACCCCCAAGTTTGAATCCTGGTTCCATCCCTGATAAAATGTATAACTTATATATGTTTGCGTTAATGCGTCCGGTGTGGCCTCTTTATTTTATATATAAAAAATAGATAGATTTATTAAAGTCGTAAGAGAAATGGTAGGGACATAAATTTTATTAATATTGCATAAATCTTACAAATTGACGTGTCATCAATGAAAAAAAAAAGTAAGAACAATATTAAAGGTATTATCAATTTTACTATAAAAATCTTTAAAAAAGCCTAACAATGATTATTGGTGTTACATCAACAACAAAATAAATAAATATCTTAATTACAATTTTATTGAGTATTTTAGAAGTTGACATATCATTTTATATAGAATATGTAGTAATCTATATCTATATATTACTAAAAGCTGAAGCGTAACATTCAATATTACTACGTTCATATTGAGTCACGTCAGCTGCCATGTCATTCACATCCTCTTTCCTAAATTTATCCTACAATTTTAAAATAGCTTTTATCAATTTTAAAATACTAATAAAACTAAAATTATTTTGAGCCTCTCTCCACCATAAAACCCACTTCTTTTAAATTTAATTCCACCAACCCACTTCTTCTAAATTTAATTCTAACTTATAGCCCAAACCCAAGCCTTCTAAACTGAAAACCCTTAGAAAACCACGGTTACAACCTCTAGATTTCCTTCCCTTCTGTTTCTCATGTGTTCCTTCCCCTTCCCACCTTTTAACGGCAGATTCCTCACGTAAACTGTGTGACTTCCCCTTCCCCACATTCTAATCGTAGACTTCTTGCACAAAACGTGTTCCTTCTCCTTCCCCACCTTCTAACTACAGCCTCTTTGTCTTCCTTACTATTTTCCTCATAGTATATAAATATTGACAGAAGCTAGATGCTTTAGTTCAGGTATCTCTAAATTCCAGTTTGTTTTCTACTCTATTCTTTTTGCTTGATTGCTTGATGTTTTTTATTCCCTTCTTACATTTTGTTATTGCCTATTGGCTTTTGAGTGTTGTGATGTGACTCAGATTAGCTCGTGTAGTCTGTGCAAAATAAGGCAATATTGTTGCAGCTGAAACAATTTTTTGTGTATTTATTACAATGCCAAATATTGTAGTAGATCTCCTCTATGTATATATTTAAAGTTAAACAAACTGTATCAAATATTTGTGTCATTGTAGATTGGTACCAAAGGTAATTCGATTATAGTTTTGAATATTGTAGCGGCTTTCCTTTGTGGTCTCCCCCAAGCTTCTGTTGGGGAGTTAGATGGATAGGTGGTCTCTTCCGTGCATATATTTCTGGAGATTTGTTTTGTAATTTCTTTCTACATGACTGATCCCCCCTCCCCAATAAAAAAGGGAAGGCTTCACATGGCGTTAGGAATGGTGTCTCTTAAGAATTGTTTTCCCTTAACTGAACATTTATTATTTTGAGATACGAATTTTCAACTAGGCCTTTTAGTGGTAACTTCATTATTTCTTAGTTTTAAAAACTAAGAATTATTAAATTAAGTCCAAACAAAAAGGATTTTGGTTACAGTTTTTTATTTTTTGTTGGCTATGTTATGGGATGTAGCAATTCTTATATTTCAGTTTGGGAAGCTTTTTATTTTGAAGTTTTCTTGATGTTAAACCATTTGATGGGTTACCTTTGTGTCAGATTTTGCTCCTTCCCCTTCCCCCACCTTCTGTTTCTCATGCAAATTTTGTTCCTTCCCCTTCCCCTTCCCCTTCCCCACCTTTTAACGACAGTCTTTCTGTCTTCCTTCCTCCTCTCCTCACAGTATATAAGTACTGGCAAAAGCTGTCTTAGTCATTTTTAGCCTTGAGATGTATCTCAAATTATTTATTGAGCTGTTTGGAAAATTCTTTGGATCTTTTGTGATATTTGTTTCTAATGGGCACGTCCTAAACTATTGTAGGTGAGATATTTTCTTCAAATTGAGAAGTTGTAATTAATTGCAGATTTTTTTTAAAAAAAATCTATGCATCTTATGTTATGTGACTACTATTTAAGCACGATGAGCTAAGGAAAAAGAAATCAGCATTGAGATCAGTGTCTAGCACATTTTTCTACAATCGTGTCGATGCCTTAGCCTTTATTTTAAGTCATATCATTTTTTATTGTGATAATTTGTAATGATCTCTAGGTGGTATGGAGTCTGCTTATTTTTTATTTTTTTTTATGTGGATAATTTAAAAAAGAGAAAGTAATACAATGTTTGATGTGGATAGCTAATTATTTCTTAGGGATGAGGTTTCTTTCCAGAAATTGATATGTTATAATTATTTGAAATAGTTTTTTTTATTGGAACACACTTGAACCATATCATTGTGGCTTTTAGATGAATGTTGTTTATTTGACTAATCTATCCATCCATACTAATAAAGGAAAAGAAAGTCTTGCTTTCTAGGCTAAAGCAAGTGCAACAACATTACGTTGCCTTATAGTATGAGAGAAAGAGAAACTCCTCAAGGAGCTAACATTAATTAAAGTATCTCTAAAAAGAATGGGTTTCCTAACATACATATCATATGGAATGTGGCATACATGGGAAAAAAAATAAAGTTGTCATTTTATAATTTCCTTTGGAGTCCAGTTGGAAAGGTATACATATTCTTTCTCCTTTATTTTGGAGTAATGATTGAATTAAATAACAAATTGAGATGGAGAGAGTAAATATTATCATTATCACCCAACCTTTGTTGTGAAGTGTAATGTCTTTTTTATCTTCATAATTTTTCATTTTAGGGCTTGCTGTGACTTGAGCCACAATGTCTAAGGAAATGAAACACTTTAGTGGGTGTTCTACTTTTGTTTATATGTGTTTAAAATTTGTTTAGTTCATAGGTTTGTTTATTATTTATTCCCTTCATCATTATCACAAGTTTAAGATAGAGATTACCCTCATCAATAGTTGTTGCGTCTTATTCATTGCCAAACTTGATCATCTTGACAAACCTTTTATTTATTTGATTGTACCACATGTATTTATTTACATTTAAGATGGATTCTATTTGATTGTAAGATTTTTATATCTTTTGATATAAATTAACTATCTGGCATGCTAGCCAAACCATTTTCTTCTTCAGTTTTTTTTAATCTCTTACTTTGCCTCCAACACCGTCATAATTGGTTGTCTCTCTCTCTCTTTCTCTCTCTCTCTCTCTCTATATATATATATATATATTTTTTTTTTTTTTGGTAGGATCCAAGCAAGAAAGAGTTTAGGATGCTTGTTATGTTATTCTCTCAAATTTTTTACAACATGAACAACTTGCGTATTGAAGGAATTACTGAATATTTTATATCAATAGCTATTTGTTAATAGGTGTTTGACAACTTTAGAATATGAAAAGTTTTAGGTTAAATGGTAACAGCTTTAATTTTGTTATTTTTTCTTTATAAATTACTAATAGTGATTTATCATGTTAAATTGGTAGTTTTTTTGTATATTAATTAGCTACAACGTAGTAATGTTATTTATTTTTTCTTTTTAATTTGTGAGGTTTAATTCAAATAATTTTGAATAAATCCTCTGAAATCAAATTCAATACAAAAGAAATTTTGTTAGGGACTCTGTAAGGCTAAGGAGAGCTTGAAGATGATATAAGTTTTGGCCTCATGTAATATACTTATATTGCGAGCTTCAGTTGTTACAAGTAGTATTGCAGTAACTGAGATATGAAATTCTAGATGTAACACAAATAGCTAAGGATAACAACATTCATTAATATTTGTCTTTTAATTTAAACTAGTTGAAAATTGAAATATGCGGTTTAAAATAATAAGTATTGAAATTAGCATTACAAATAAAAGAAGAAAATGAATATCAGACATGAATAGTGCACCCTTTGTTATATTTGTTAGACGAAACTTCTTCTTCTTCTTCTTTTTCCCCCGATTTATCAAATATATGAAGTTGGAACCATTATTTGTTAGTATAAACATAGTTGTGAAGAAACACAATCATTGGTCTAAGCAAAATCTATGGCCCCTGAAAATAGTGTAACTCCATCATTGTGTTTCATCCATATAATCAATTTCCAATTGATTTAAAGTATATAAAATGACCAAAAAAAAAAATATATATATATATATTATGCTTCAAAAGAAAACTCAATTACAATAAATCCCAATTGTTACTTTTGCTAAGTTGAAGCTCTAAAATTCCTCATTTGAGAAGTTTGTCATGTCAACAATGGTAGCTATTGTGGTGTTTTATGCTTGTACCATGCTCTATATATATATATAGAGAGAGAGAGAGAGAGAGAGAGAGAGTGTGTGTGTGTGTGTATGTGTGTGTGCAGCAACATTAAAAAAAAAAATTGTAGCAAATCAAAACAAAAGTTAAAATAATTTATTCATATATTTCATATGTTATTCATACTTCACTCATACATTTTATATGTTTTTGCAAATTTCAATTATTAATTATGTGTGGCGGCGGATGCGAACAAGTGTTGCAGCAACAAGCGTCACGAAAGCAACAAATTGGCTGCCCTTGTGTGCTTCCAATAAAAGCTAAGAATGCCATTAATACAATCATAAAAGTCTTCACAACAAATTGTTTGTAGCCTTCCATTAACACTTACTCTTGAAATTCTTCGAATAGCAATTGTTAATCACCTTCAATTGCAGAATGAAAGATATGTAACTTTTTTATAGAAAAATATGGTATTGGCACAACTAATTGAAAATACTTGTGTTCATAAATAGGTGAAATATTAATTTTGATATGAAAACTCTTGAGAACGCACTAAATACCTCATTCATTGAATTTCTGTTTTTCCACCCTTATTGAAGAGTTTAATGAACGTTTCCTCTCTCTCTCTCTCTCTCTCTCTCTCTCTCTCTCTCTCATAAATTGTTATTTATTAATCACTTAACGCTGGCCATTTCTTATATGATAAGAGCATTCACATCAATCTCTATAAGGTTTTAAATAAATTAATCCAAAAAACTTATATGTTGCTATTTCAACAAACAGACACCTACATTAGCCTTAATATTTTTTTCTTTATCCATATAATTTTTTTTTCTCTCTCCTATCTCTACCCAATTTTCAACCAAAAAACACAAATCATCGTGCTACACCAACCAGCCCGAACCACCACCCACATAAGCCACCACATACCACGCCAAAGAGTCACCTACCATCCAAACTACCACCTACACAAACCATTACAAACCAAAATCTCTTCAACCACCTAGAACAAAAATTTCCTTCACTTTTATCATTTTCCTGAGAATATAAGATAGAAAAAAAAAAGTGACCTTTTAAATCCACAATAATTGACACAAAGTAGTGATTGTGATGATTCAAATAACCAATTGCCCTCTTATTTCTGGCAATTTCCATATACCCATTTCGTAAAATCCATCATCATTAATTTGCGTCAATCCACCACATCTAACCCTAAAAGCAAACCAACAATAACTTCTAAACTAGTTGATGATTTGAAAGCCCTTTTGAGTGAATTGCAAAACCCATAAATTGGGCACCAGTTTTGTGGAGAGCTCGGTTGGTGGGAAACGAGAGAGAGTCACATATGAGAGAGAGAGAGAGAGAGAGACAGAGAGAGAGAGAGAGAGCTTTGGAATAAAAGATAATTTTCCTTTGGATGTTGTGATGAATAGTCCTCAATACATGTAGCAAGATACTATTCATTGTTAAAAAAAAATTGATAAACTGTTGAGGTTGATTAGACATGGCAAAACAGGTGGGTCGGGTCAATCGGGTCACGGGTCACGGGTCAAAACGGGTCATTTTAAGCGGGTCAAAATCGGGTTCGGGTCAATCGAGTTGCGGGTAGGGTCGGGTCGGGTCGGGTTGACTCGTATTTTTCACATGAATTTTTTTATTTTTTATTTTTATATAAAAACAACATGTATCTGTCATTTGAAAAGTTATGCAACAAATTACTTAATGTAAAATGCATTATTTTGAATTCACTACATATATCAAGAATGAACTCAGTTAAACTTATTAATACTTATTCAACAATTTTAAAATTATACAAATCCTAACATTACAATCTAAAACAAAATAACACAAAGATAAGTAAAACAAATACACAAATTTTATTTCTTTACAATATCAACATTCCAAATATAAAACAAAATTACAAATGACTTATTGGATAACTCATTTGATAAAGAATAAAAATATATAAGAAATTTACAATCTTGAAATTTAATTTTATAATCTATTATCAGTTGTGGTTGACACTTTATTTCAATTTGAGATATACTTTAAAATTTGATTGCTTACTTATTTATACGTGGTCTCTTTTATGAATATCATATTATTGTTAAGCAACACACACTCTAGGAAATATCATAATTTATTTTGAAAATCCGTTTATTTTGGACATAAATTATTAAAAAATAGGTCTAAGTATTCATAATTTATGCTAATTTGATACTTTAGCTTTACTATTTTCATACTTGTAAATATTTCTTACATGTCTATAATTTTAAATCTATGTTTTTAACTCTACTGTAACCAAATTATCTTGGCATGTACTTTGCTATTTGATATTTAAAAATATTTACTCATTACAGAATGTTCAACCATTAATCTTTCAATTAATTTGCATATAGTTATGTAAATGTATCAATTGTTTCCTTAAAGTTCACAATAAACAATTAAACCAATATTGTTTTAATTTTACTATTTTTTTACCCAAAAAAAAAAGTTTTAAAAAAATGGTTCGGGTTCGGGTCGGGTTGACCCGCAAAAAACACGGGTCGGGTCACGGGTCAACCTGTTTTTGCTTCGGGTCAAAAAAATCGGGTTCGGGTCGGGTATTTTTCGGGTCGAGTCAAAAAACTTCTGACCCGTTTTGCCATGTCTAAGGTTGATGTAGGGCAGTTTTGGTTGAGTTTAGCCAAATTTTTGTTGAAAAACTATTTAATTTGGTGAGGCTAATGCTAATGCTCTAAGAAAGAATTGGGAAACCTTGTAGGAAACACCTGAAAGTAAAAGTAGTAATTGTCCACTGTTTACTTTTTAATCTTTTTGGGGGAAATTTTTTGTAATTTATGCAAAGAAAGTACTCTTAATAGTTGTATTAGAAGTACTCTATAGCGTCACTTATTCATACAAAAGTAAATGTTAGTCAAACGAAAATAATCGGATGAGTAACATATTTTAACTTTTTGCAATTGTATTTTCATTATTATTATTATTATTATTTTATAACATTGCATGTATAGAAACTGTAGGGACTCATTTTTACTGGACCCAAGAAATAAACAGGTTTACAGTCTAACAAGCCCAAACAATAAATTTGTAGAGAATAGGAAGAAGGATTAGATGTTGGCCGTCGTCCCCCATGCAAGAATCTCTTATAAAATATCATGGTAACTTGATTACAACTGGGGAATGCCCCTCGGCCTATGGCCGAGGAGCCCTTTTCCTTTCTAGATTCCCCCCCCCCCTCTTTTTACTTTACCTGCTTTTCTTATATAGTCTTTATCTTCCTATCTTCTTCTTCCATCTGTTGATCATCTATTCGCTTCTCTTCTGGTTGCCCGTCCCATTAGAAGTCTTATTATCACTCAAGTGGTTCACTCTGATCAACGTTGCCCTGCCAAAGGGTTATGTCACCATTAATGCGGCCAGAGGGGTTAGGTGAATGCATTAAGTGTGGAGGTGACAGCTTGCCCCAGGCTTGTCCCTTCTAAGATTCATCCTCGGCATGCCGAAGACAAAGAGATTCTCAGCTTGCAACCGAAAATAGACTTTCTCCATCTTAGCCTCGGATGAACAGTATTCCTCGGCGTGGGCCCTGGGCCTACCAGGCGATGGGCTGAGGCTACCAGGCCCATAGACCCCACAGAAACTTAATTATGATATTTTACTAGTAATTGTTTATTTGATAATTTTTTGGAGTGGAAGAATTTGCAAGTTCTACAAAGAAAATAATCTCAATAGATTAACAATAACATATTACTTTCCTAATTTGTCCAATTAATCATTGTTAAGTTTCATTAATTTTTGAGTTATATTTTTGGTGTTTTGAATTGTAAGGTAGAAAAAATAGGGTTTGAGAAAATTTGAAAAATTTCCCTAATTTTTCCAATTAATAAATGTTAAGGGGCTGTTTGGATTTGTAGTTTTCCATCACCCATAACTCAAAATTGGTGGGTCCCACAGCTAAGTAGTTTGTTTGGATGTGTTTTTAATTTTTGTTTCCATCACTCAATTCTCTGATTTCGAGTGATGAGTTATGGAAACTAAAAATACATTTTAAGTGTTTTCAAGTTATCAAAACTGAGTTTCCATGGCATTTTGGTAAATAAACACACATACATGGGACCTATGGTCAAACCTTTTGCTCTCTCCAACACAGGTTGTCTTTTTCTTTTTATTTTTTTGCCTTTCAAGCTAGGTCTGGGATGATCAACTTTCTCTATTATCTTCTTCTTCTTCTTTTCTTTCCTTTTCACATTGGATTTCTGGGTTTTGTTGCATTTTTTTTCTTTTTTCTTGTTTCTTTTTTTCCTTCTTTTCTTTCCTTTTAACATTGGGTTTTTGGCTTTGGTTGCATTTTGTTTTTCCTTTTTTTTTTTTTTTTTTTCATTAGGTTTCTGGGCTTGGGTTCTCTTCTTCCTTTCTTTTTTCTTCTTTTTCTTTCCTTTTCATATTGGGCTTTTGGGTTTGGTTGCATTTTTTTTTCTTTTTTCTTTTTTTTTTCCTATTCCTTTTCACTGGGTTTCTAGGCTTGGGTTCTCTTCCTTTTCTTTTTATTTTTTCCTTCTTTTTCTTTCTTTCTTTCTTCACTTCTCATGATCTTTTCTCTTCTCTGTTTTCCCTCTTTTAGATCTTTCTAAAATTTATAATGTAATTGGTTGTGGTGTTGAAGGTGTTGGTGGTGTGAATGGACGGATTTGCTATGGTGGATTGGTTTGATGTTTTGTGGTGTGCACAATGATGGTTTTTTTCAGTTGGGTGCTGGGTTCAGTGAATGGATGAAGAGGGAGGTGATGAATGGTGCTTGAGAGCAATTTGGGTTTGGTGAGTTTAGGTATTGGGGGTTGAAGGAAAAAAGAGAAAAAAAGAAATAAGAAGCAAAAGCTGTACCAAGTTAATCCTTGGGTCCCATAAAAAGTAAAATTTTTTGAGGTATCAAAGTTAGAAACAAGTGCCAAACATGCCAACTTAGGAAGTTGTGGTATTTTTAGTGATAAGTGATGAGTTATAGAGTGATGAGTGAGCATTTTTTAAAATCCAAACAACCCCTAAGTTTTATTAATTTTTGAGTTACAATTTTTTGGTGTTTTGAATTGTAGGGTAGAAAAAGTAGGATTTGATTCTTTTTTAACTAAAATAATAATTTTCAAATTGTATATGCTTTTTAATGTTATACAAAATGTTATAAATAACTTTCATTAAAAATGAATATATGCATTAACTTGCATTTTGAATTGCTTAAAAAGAAATATTATTGTTTTCATTTTGGTATGTTTGATTAATCTTTTGGGCTCTATAACTTTGACATCACAAATTCTTTTGATGTAGAAAAGAGCCATAAAAAATAAGTTACAGTTTGCTCAGCTGGTAAAATTTTTAATTGAACATGAGGTCTAGGATTTATATCTCGTTTACACCAAAAACCAATTGATATCTTGACTCGATAACAAAGAGCAATCATCATGAGTAATAAAGGCTAAAAGGTAGGGTTGGGAATTGGAACGTGAGATAGAGGAGATTAGAAATCTCCAATTATTTTATAGTACTCCTAGTCTTAATTTGGTCTGCATAAAGTATCCTTGAGCCTTAATGTAGAAGGCTAATTAGCTACATTATTCAGGAATGGGCTGCTCCTTACATACTCTATGAAAACTTGAAATTGTGTGAAAACACAAGAGCTTTTTAGACCCCCAAATTAAAACTTATGGCTCAGTTGATTTTACTCTAACTTAAACTAAGTGCGGAATAGAGTAAATGCGAGCGGACAAACAATAAACTACTCTAAGCCATATTCATCAAATCATGGCAGCAAAATGAAAGCTAGAAGAGTAGGAAAGAAGAATACAAACACAAGATAACATGTCGATGTGTTATCGAAGATGAAACCGAAATACTCAGCGAAAAACCTCTCTGCCACCTTGTAAGCAATAAATCAATCTACTAGAGAATAAGTTGGAGTACATGAATAACAAAAGACTCTCCAAGCCTAGTCTACCCCATGTACTTTAAGCTCTTGCTATCAACTGACTTTGCAAAGCTTTGTCTTCTCTAGCTCTCTGGATCACGCAATTCAGCCCGATTGAATCCACCAAAAAAATGGCTTCTTCCAATGCTTCCTAGTAACATCAAAACCTCACTTTTCACTCAGATTGGGTGTGGTAAGTGTTTGGGCTATCAACCTCTCAAGGATTTGGAAATTGAGAGGTAGGAGTTAAGGAAAACCACAATGGATTGTGTAGAGAATTGTGAGTATGACAATCTCTCACTCTCCAAGGTTGTGGCTAAGGTTTTCTCTCTGAAAGCAGTCCTCAACATATGTGGGTAATGTGGGTATATATAGTGTGGGTAGAAACATGGTGTATCAGATATGACAAATAGCAAAACAGAATGTTTCGCGGGTATCATGCGGGAAGGCCTTACTTGCGAGACACTCGAAAAAACCAACTACCACCATCTGTCATGACTTTTCGCATTTCAGTTATATGCTGAGCATATGCTTCACTTCGTGGGAAGGCTACTTGTGAGCTACCCGCGAAAACTTCTTTGGTCTTTAATTTGCCTTGAGTCTTCACACTCTCTCTCACACACACAACCCTTATAAAGAAATCCCACATAACATACAGGGTACATAAGATTAACAAAATTACAATCAAATTTGACACAGGATAAAGCCAACACAAAAATAGTTGTAAATCACAACTTTACAATCTTCCCTTTTGGCTATTCTATGACAAAACCCCTAAAACAGGCTCTAAACTTAAACGTGAGTTGGAAACAGTGGTAAAACTCACTCACACCTAATCTAGAAGCTGTGAAGCACTTGCATGTATACACCTGTATCCTAAAACACTCAGACACAAACAAAACTTTCATTAAGCTTATGACAAGTTGAATACAAGGTATGTATATAAGCAAGTAAAATGCGATCAAGGTAATAAACACTATATAAACAATGAAGCATAACTTGATCAAATAGGAACAGTCATTAAAGAATGACTACAATGATAATTTAAGAGCAATGGAAAAATCAATTACATGTCCAACACACAACCAATGCGAAATACAAGAAGTATTTGCATCAAGGATACAAGATCCAACAAAGGCACAAGTGTGTAGTACTCAAGATAATGCAACAAAATCTAAAAGTACTAAAAAGTGCTACAAAGCAAGGATATAAAAACAAAGTATTGAATATTAAACTGATATTAAACCAAAGTACTTAAAGCTTTAAAAGAAAGCAATGTAAATATCCACAAGTTATAAAAACTATAAGGTAAAAAGTAATAAGCTGTAAACTAGATGTAAGGTTGAATTTATTCAATCATTTTGTTGGTTTTATTTCGTGCCAAATTTTCTTATAATTCAGCATTTAGAAATCCTGTATTTAGGTGGGAATCATGTAAGGGTAGTGTGTAAGAGAGTGTGAAGAAAAGCTCAAGAGTATGCACTCAAGAAGGGCCTCACAACTAGATCTTGTGATTGGCTCGCGACTGGTGAGTCGCCAAATGTGGCACATGTGTGAAGCATGTAGGGGAGCTGAAGAGTTACGCCAGCTGTTGCACTACAAGACAAAACTTATAGTCTGGCTAGGCTGTTAGCTCGTGACTCAAACTCGCAACTCATTTCAGTTGTAAGCTCGAGTCACCAGAACACCTTGTTTGTTACAAAACTGACTCTTCTCATTCCATACACACCCTACTATAAATACCCTTATACCCACGAATTGTAGAGAGCTTCTAAAGAGAATTTTAAGAGAGAAACCCTAGAGAAAAACAAGATTGACTCATCCACAATCTTCATCCTTTGATTCTCCAAATTTCTCTACTTTCATCCTCTCCATTGTTTTTTCCTTGAGAGGTACTTTAGCCAAATTCTTATCTCACCATACCCATATCTATAAGAAGGATTTTTGGTACTTGAATATAGTTGCGAGATCCAGTAAGTTAGAGAAGACTAGGTTTGGCGTAACCCTGTTGGAGCAAGAAGCTTGGAGGGCTTAGGTGCACTAGTTAGATTAGGCTTAGAGGGCCTTCTGCTATTCATGTATCCCAACTATATTCTTTAGTGGATTATTGATCGCTTGGAGGGCAACGGAGAGGTTTTACGCCGAGGACTTTGGTTTCCTTTTCAATAACACATCGCTGTGTTGTCTTTATGTTTGCATCTCTCTTCCCTTAATCTTTGTCTTTTAATTACTACTATAGTTGTGATTAATTACGATTTAGATTGTTTTACCAATTTTATTTTAGGTTATTTTCATATTCTGCACAGACATTGTTTAATTATAAGCTTGTGTTGGTATTTTGTAATTTGGGAGTCTAAACGTTCATAGGTGTTTTACACATTATTTGAACATTTAATTGGTATCAAAGCGGGTGCACTAGCTATTGTTTAATTACCTAAGTGCGATCCTTGACCCCATTAAGATGGATCAATCTCAATCTCTAAATACTCCACCATATTTTGATGGTAGCAACTATGCCTTTTGGAAAGTCCAGGTGAAGGCATTCTTATGTTTAATTGATGAAACTGTTTGGGATGCAATAAATGTAGGATGGACTAGGCCAAAGGCCACTAAATCCACATAGGATAAGGCGGCTCTTGCTGCAGTGAATGCAAATAGCATAGCACTAAATGCTATTTTTTGTGGTGTTTCTCCAGATGAGTTTCATAAGATTTCTCATGAAACTGTTGCCAAGAAGGCATGGCAGATATTGGAGACCACCTATGAAGGAACGAAGAAGGTGAAGGATACTAAGTTGCAGATGCTAACCACTCGATTTGAAGAGTTGAAAATGAGTGAAGACGAGTCATTTGACTCATTCTATGCCAAGTTAAACGAGGTGGTTATTGGCAAGTTCAATTTAGGTGAGAAAACGGAGGACTCAAAGATAGTGAAGAAAATCCTTCGGTCATTGCCAGAGAGATTTCATGCAAAAGTTACAGCAATTGAAGAGAGTAAAGATCCTGATGACATCAAAGTTCAAGAACTAATTGGCTCACTTCAAACATATGAGCTGTCATTGCCATCACAAAGAAAGAGCAAATCCCTTGCTCTTAAGACAATTAATGAGAGGGTGAATGTTCATAACTCATCGGATGAGAATGAGGTTGATAAAGATGTGGCATATCTTGTGAAGAATTTTCGAAAGTTCTTGAAGTCCAAGAAGTATGGAAAATTTGCTAAGAAGGAAAAATTCTCAAGTTTCGAAAAGGAGAAAAAGGACTTCAAGAGGAAAGATGGGAAAGAGTCTCTGTTATGACATATGTGGTTCACAAGTTAAGAACATATGTCATGATTTTATGTAGTTGGCTAATCATTTGACAAAACGCACTTTACTTTTATTTGGGTAGATCTAGGATGTGTTGAAATACTTCAAGAAACTATGTTTCAAGATCAAGTGTTGAAGCCTTCAAGTCTGTCCAAGAAAACATGCTGAAAGTGCAAGTTTATTAAGGCTCGACAGCTAGTATGTGTCGAGGTTAAGAAAACTACTCAAGCTTGTGTGCTAGACACCTGCTTGACTGCTACTCAATAGCTTCTATTTGTCAAGGTCTACAAAAATCAGAATTTTTGATCTGATTTCTTAGGATCTGTGTTTATATGTTTGGGCCTTCTTTTCTTCTAACCCTAGACATATAAAATGAATGTTTTAAGGGCCGTCAAAGAGTACACAAGTTGCACAAGCATTGAGAAAAGTCTATTCAGGCAATTTGTGACCGGAGACAAAGTTTTGCCCTAATTTATCTCTTCTGAAGAAGTTGTTGTGTATGTGCACCTTTGGATTTTGTGACCAAGCATATTTTTGATCTTCAGTGTGGATGAACTGAAGAACTTTGCAGCTAATAACTCTTTCTAATTGGTGATTGAAGTTGCATACTGGGATCCACGCAATTGGTTAGTCATATACTTAGGAGCCGTGCATCAAAAAAGGGAAAATTGTCACTAAAGAACAAGTCCAATTGGGTATTGGGGTAAGGGTTCAACTATAGGTTGGTAAGGTACTAAGGATTCCTTTACTTATAACTGTTTGTTGTGATAATAGTGAAATTTTGGGAGTGGTGACCTGAAAATCATCAGGTAGGGTTTTTGTTGTCGGGTTTTCTTCATTTGTAAACAAATCACCATGTTATTTATTTTTCCCTACATTATTAGTTTATTGATGATTTGTTTGTGCTACTACACGTTTGCATGTTAATTAACTTAATTAATTCACTTGGCTAAATTAATTGGTTAATTTATCACAAGGGGTCGATTTGTTTTTGGCCTATCAAGTAGTATCAGAGCAAGTATACTCTAATTAGGTTTAATCTTTTTTGTGTTGATCCATTGACCCCTATTTTCATGGCTATAACCGGCTTGAAGAGATCTTTGTTGTCAAATACATCTTGTTTTTCTAATCACTATTTGTTTGAGTGTCTTAGAAAATACAAGTCTAAAAGTTATTTGAATTCTTTTATGATGACTATTGGAAAAGATCTCAGTTTGGCTAAGAATAAACTAGACTATCTCAGAATGAAAATGTGTAAAGGAGTTCGTTTGAGAAGAATGAAAGTTAAAGGCTTAGCTCATAAAAGATAGTTGAGAGAAAGCACCATTCCCACTGATTTGTCATCTAACCACGAAGTGTGTTTTATGATGAAGTATGCATTTAAAGTGATGGACACATGTTTGTGGTACCCTGACAGTGGTTGCTCAAGACACATGACTGGAGACCGATCTCTCTTTATGGGTTTTGAGTCTAAGAAAGGTGGCAATGTCACTTTTGGTGATGGAAGCAAGTCACAGATTAAAGGAAAGGGAATCATCTCTCTACCTAGACTGTCAGACATTGCAAATGTTCTTCGTGTAGAAGGTCTAAGGCTAAACCTGTTGAGTGTAAGTTAGATATGTGATCAAGACTTCATGGTACTATTCTCAAAGAGAAAGTGTCTTGTCATGGATGAGACTGGAAAGAAACTCATTAGTGGTGTTCGCACTTTAGACAACTGTTATGGATTGGTTCCTAATGCTGATATTGTGTGTAATAGCATTCGTTTGCCTAATGAAGATCTATGGCGTCAACGAATGGGACATGCTAGTTACAAGCATCTTTCTATTGTATCTAAGCATGAATCAGTCTTGGGGATACCAAAGCTTAGTAGAATGAGCAATGTGGTGTGTGGACAATGTTATCTTGGAAAACAAACAAAAGCTAAGCATCCAAGTACTTAGACATGAGCTACATATAGACCATTGGAGCTTCTACATTTAGATCTTATGGGTCCAACTAGAACCGAGTCTCTTAGTGGTAAGAGATACATCATTGTTGTAGTAGAGGACTTCACTAGATACACTTGGCTCATTCTCCTACAATCCAAGTCTGATGCTCCTGAGCACATTGAGGCTTTGTGCACAAGATTGCAAAATGAAAAGAGTCTAAAGATTGATCAAATTTGAAGTAACCATGGTAAAGAATTTGAGAACTCATAAATGGAGTCTTTTTACACAAGATCAGGTATATCTCAAGAATTCTCTGCTCCTATTACTCCTTAGTAGAATGGTGTGGTAGAAAGAAAGAACAGAGTTATTCAGAAGATGGCCAGAGCCATGTTGCATAATAAAGATGTGGCTAGAAACTTGTGGGGAGAAGCCGTCAACACTACGTGTCATACGAATAATAGGGTGTACTTCAGACCTTGTACCAAAAGGACTCCGTATGAGTTATGGAAAGGAAGGAAGCCAAATGTGAAGTATTTTAGAATCTTTGGAAGCACTTGTTTCATCCTCAATGATAGAGAGAATGTGGGAAAGTTTGACTCTCGAAGTGATGAAGGTATATTTCTGGGTTACTCTTCTACAAGCAAGGCCTATCGGGTATACAACAAAAGAACTATGAAGGTAATAGAGATAGTAAATATTGTCATTGATGAGTCCTCAGATTCTAGTTCTAAGAAAGGTATTGAGGAACTCCCCAAGGAAATTCTTCCTCCTGAGCCTAAGGAAGTTCAAGACATTGTTGAACAAGAACCAACACCTCCAAGTACTCTTGGTACTCCTAGTGTTGTGGAAGACTCTACAGACATACTTACTTCACCAAATTCTGAATCTCATAAGGAGAAAGGACCTTCCTCTATGATTAAATTAAATCATCCTCCAGAAGTTATTATGGGAAACATGAATGAACTCATATTAAGGAAACGTATAGTTAATAAATGTGTTGCTAATTTTGTGTCTTATTCTTGCTATTTGTCACAGGTTGAACCCACAAAAGTTGAGGAAGCACTACAAGATGAAAGTTAGGTCCAAGCAATGCATGATGAACTGCTTCAATTTCAGAGGAATGATGTTTGGACTCTAGTACCTAGACTAGAGGGTGAGCACATCATCGGTACAAAGTGGATATTCCATAATAAGACTAATGAAGAAGGCAATGTGATCCGTAACAAGGCTCGGCTTGTAGCTCAAGGATACTCTCAAATGGAAGGAGTAGACTATGATGAAACATTTGCCCCAGTTGCCCGTATGGAGTCCATCAGAATTCTCCTTGCCCTAGCATGTCATATAAAGTTCAAACTTTATCAGATGGATGTGAAGACTGCTTTCTTAAATGGGCTACTTAAAGAGAATGTCTATGTGGCTTAACTAAAAGGATTTATTGATCCACACTTTCGGAATCATGTGTTGTACCTCAAAAAGGCATTTTATGGGTTGAGGCAAGCCCCTAAAGCTTGGTATGATAGACTTACACAATATCTAGTGTCACATGGGTTCATAAGAGGAAAAGTTTATCAAACTCTCTGATGGAAATAAAGATAAATGCAGTGGAAAATAAGTTTTAAACAGATCTACTTCATTCGATATTGATAACACGTACTAAGTAAATTTCAGAATTTGAGAACAAGAGATCGTACCTTGAAGCGATGAATTTCAAAACAAAGATTGAAGCACTTGGGACTACTTTTAATCTTCACTCCAATTTCACTAACGCCCAAGATGTGTGGTCTCTCAATTGATAACAAATGGATGACTAGTGAGTGACAAAAACTCACATGTACACCATTTCACAATGATGTTTCTTGCATATGAAAATCTAAACGTTTTTCCCTTTGTATCTAACCAATTTATCTAATTGGGCTGGCCTTTTGGGCCTTACCAATTGGGTTTAAGTGTGTGGCTTGGAGTGGGACCAAAAGGGACCAATAAGACACTAGCTCCAATGGGCCTTGGGCTTTTCTGTCAATTCTTGACAAGTTCAAAGTTACCATTAACTATATTTAATATCACTATATAAATATAGTTGCACTCTAGATCTTATCTATAAATTATATCCCAAGACTTTATTATACATGCAACCCCTTCATAAAATATTCGTAGTAGTACAAAATCATTAATGTAGACTGCCACTTTGTAAACTACTACATCTTGATCCTTAAGTACCCGGTTTAATCCTTTAAATTATTCATCATATATTTATGAAAACTAATTCCATAAATATATACTTTAGTAACTACTTACTAAAGTGGTTAGGCCTAACTCTCTGAATAACAAACCCATTAAACTTATCTCAAGAAAATATTTTATATCTCCGTTAAGAGACTATGAATTCCATCTTAAGAATATATGTTCCATCAACACTAAATGTGGCTGCCCAATATACTGAGGTTTTGACCGTTACTTTAGATCTCACTCCTGATATATCAAAGCAACCTACACCTTATGATCAGGTCCATTATTCTCTCAAGATTAAGAGTTCATGCAAATGTAAGTCGTGAGATTTATTATTCATTTGACAGTCTTTAGGAGAATAATAAATCTCACAGCGGTCTAGTTCAATTCGTCTTAACTCTTAAAACATATCAACACATCAACTAGAAGTCTCCACTTCCATGATCAAGACAAATCATCGTAGTTGATATGTTATAGTCTTCGCAGATGAAATGCCCAATTTCATCACCGACTACGAACTATAATTCTGAGTTTACAAAGTACTTGTGATTTATATCTTCTGTGAATCTTCACATAAATCACAGACTATGCATCTCATGGACTATGTGATAATGTCCGAATATTCATGTTACCATTATTTCAGATAATAATAAAACAAATTTATTAAACATAATATTAAGTCATACATAATGTCATACACAATGTCAAACTTAATATCATACATAGCATCATACAATAGGATTTAAGGGCACTAATCCTAACACTCTCTTCATCAAAAAGGAAGATGACGAGTTGATAGTTGCTTATGTCTATGTTGATATTATCATCTTTGGGTCAACTAAGGATAAACTTGCTCATGGCTTCTCAAAACTCATGCAGGCCGAGTTCGAGATGAGCATGATTGAAAAGCTAACTCACTTCCTTGGATTGCAAATTTGTCAACAAGATTCAGGTATATTCCTATCTCAATCTAAATATCTAAGAATCTTGTGAAAAAGTTTGGTTTGGAATCTGCTAGTGCTATGAGAACCCCTATAAGCCCAAATGTTAAACTCATTGTAGACTTGTTAGGTAAGAGTGTTCATTCTCTCTATAGAAGCATGATAGGTAGTCTTCTTTACCTTACTGCTAGTAGACCTAACATTAGTTACAATGTTGGTGTGTGTGCTAAATATCAGGCTAACGCCAAAGAATCACATATGACTGCTTTAAAAAGAATTATAAATTATGTCAAAACCACTATTGAGTTCGGTGTGTGGTACAATAAGGACATAAATGATGTCTTAGTTGGATATTTTGATTCGGATTGGGCTGGGAATGCAAATGATAGAAAGAGTACTTTGGGGGTTGTTTTTATGTGGGTAACAATCTTGTCTTCTGGATGAGCAAAAAGCAAAACTCCATATCTTTATCCATTGCGGAAGCTAAGTACATTGCTGCCGGTAGTTGTTGCACCCAACTCCTTTAGATGCAAAAACTCCTTCATGATTATTGTGTTTATCAAGAGCATCTCACTATCTATTGTGACAATACCAGTGCCATTAATATCTCTAAGAATCCGGTTCAACATTCTCGAACCAAACATATAGAGATTCGACATCACTTCTTTAGGGAGCTTGTCGAAGATGGTATTCTCACTCTTGAGTTTATCCACACTGATGATCAAAAGACTGACTTGTTCACTAAACCTCTTGACAGCAAACTTTTTGAATTCCTTCATCAAAACATTGGTGTTATCTCTATGGATTGATCTCTTTCTCTCCTCCTTCTTCCTCATGCATTTGTATCTAGTTTTATGCTTTGCTTTGTTTAACATGTTTTTCTTTGTTTGTTTTCAGTTTTGTTTATATTGTTTTTTATATATAAAAAATTTTGAAAAATAAAAAAAATACAAAAACAATGTGTGTTTTGTGTACATTGGTACTTGTGTACCTTGGATGGCCATTGAAACAAATTTTTCTAAACTTTGTATCTTTTATAGCTTAGATGAGCATCTTTATGTACAACTAAGCAAGTAAGCTTTATGGCCCTTGTTTGTGATGAGTAAGATTAAGTTATCTTTTAAACTTAATACTCATATCACTCTTTTTAACGGGAAGGACTAGAAAATCCAAAGAGAAAGGCATAAATAACCATCTCACCACTATTGCCTGCTAATCATGAAAGACACCTGTGTGCTTCGGTATAGCAAAAGTGCAGTGTCAATGACATTTGTGTGCTTCGGCATAGCAAAATTGGAATGTCAAATATCAATGGGTATTTCTTTTCTCTCTTTTATATACCCATGCATGATATGCTAAATAAAAGAAAAATATGCAAAGAAAATAAAAAACAAAAAGATCAAAAATGCTTTTAAATATGATTGCAAGCGTGTATTTTAGGAGATGTGAGAGTTATAGGATGTACCTCGAAGGTGATAATCTCTATCAAACAGTTATGATTGTGTGTGAGTTAAAGTAATTTTCTCATATCTTAAATCGTCATAACATGTATACACTTATGCAATCTTGCGATGTTTTTCATACACAACACGCAAATTTCTTTTCTACTCTTGATACATGTGCAGGTACAATGTGATTTGGCAATCACAAGGTTTCACATGTGCTAATGTATGCATACTAAACTGTCTTGACTTGTTTTTGAAATATAAAATTAGTTAGAGTTGTGTGTGTGTGTGTGTGTGTGTGTGTGTTTTTTTTTTTTTTTTTTTTTTTTTTAAGGATCCATATGCTTAAAATTCTTGTTGAGAGATGTTTTTTAGAGACTAATATGTTGATTGGATCATTGTTTGAGTTGCATGTTGGATTGCATTCATGTCTATGTTTTTCTCTTCTCGAAAAACTATTTTTAAAAGCTGGTTCGACACCTCCTCGATACCTTGTTATTTGTCGAGATTCTCAAGCTTTTTCTTATCGCAATCTTGACACCTCCTTGACACCTAGTGGATTGATCGAGAAATCTCCTGCCTCCTCGATGGCTTCTCGACACCTGGTCGATCGACTGAGCTTCTGTCCTTGATCTAGTGTTTTGTTCCTCGATACCTCCTCGACACCTGCATCAATCGATGGCCATTTTCCTTGACACCTCCCTCGACAGATGTCTCGACACCTCTCGATACCTTCATTTATCGAGCTTTACTAAACTCTTATATACTTGTTCAGTGTGATCCAGTTCTCACTTTTCTCGATCTCTCTCTCGACAGATTCTCTTTTCTTTTCTTTTCCTTTTTTCTCTCCTAAACACTCATTTCTCACTCAAAACCTTCAATCCATGTGATCTTCGGCTCTTCTTTGCTTCAAATCACTTGGTATGCTCTCTTATCTCTTCATTCTTCATGCATTTCATGATTTAAAACCTAGGTTTTGGGAGTTTTTGAAAAATTTTGGGGTTTTTCAAAATTGATAAGTGTTTATTGTAATTTTAGGATGAGTTTTCATTTAAATAAGTTTAAAATCTCATGTATTGCATCACATTTGCATTATAATGGTATTTTCATGCATTGAGATGTGTGCAATATGTTTGTATATTGGTAGGATTGGATTGGGTTGAGCCTATGATGAATTTTTTTTTACGTGTCACATGTTCATGCATTCCCTATGCATATGTACTTTCTATTCAATATACTTGTTATATTTGAATTGCTTTGGGACTTTTATGATTGTCTCTTTCTCTCTCCCTCTATCTTTGTTTACATTAGTTGTGTCTATGGCACCTAAGCGTAAATCTACTCCTATTCGGAACTCTCTTCATTCCGGAGCTTTTTCATCTTTTGATTCTGCTTTTCTCTCTCTTCGGTTCCGTGATGATGATGCTCACAAGGCATTCTCAGAGTACTTTTCTAAACGAAGTGTTCATTCGGAATGCCAAGTCATTTTGGCAGACTTCACTGACACCAACCTTCTTGATGTCATTCATAGTCGAGAATGGGAGTCACTATGTGACGACCCGGTCATATGTCCTTTCATGCTTATCCAGAAGTTTTACTCTAATATGCACGGGATTGATCTTTTAGTACCTCTTTTCTTCACTCACGTTCGAGGTACACGTATCCCTATCACACCGCAACTTTGTTGCGGATGTGCTTTGGGTTCATAGGATAAAGTTTCTTGACTATCCTATGAGGGTCTGAGGACTGTGTCCAAGGATGAGCTCATATCTACTTTCTATGAGCACCCTTTTAAGTGGGGTGAGCATCAGTTTACACCATGTCGGCCTTTTGCTAAAGGTCCTAAATTCTTGAACATGGTGATGACTTTTGTACTCCATCCTCTCTCTCACTAAAACTCCATTACAAAGCCTTATGCTCGATTTTCGTTGTCCCTTCTTGAGCATCTTACTATAGATCTTCCTTCTCATTTCATTCTTTCTATCATAGATGTTCATCTAGATTCGGCGTCCCATGATAAGCTCATCTTTCTTTCCATTATGATGAGGATTTTATGCCATTTTTCTGTCCCCTTTCCTATGTCCAACCATTTCACCTTCATGTGTGCCATAGACGCTACTACCGTAAAAATGTAATGAGGTGCAGTTTAAGTCACAACAGGAGTTAGCAACACCTCCTTCTGGTTCAACTCCATCTCGTTCGGCACCACCTCATTCTGCTCCATCTACATCCACTCCTTCTTCTTTCATGGGCGATGTGTCACTTAAAGACATCATGGCGCAGCTACAGCGCCTGGATGCTCACCTTGATACACTCTCTTCTGAGTTGTATCAGGTGAACGTTCGTGTTGGTCGTCTTGCACGACGGCAGGTGGCTATGGGTGGTTTTGCTCCTGAGGCTACTCCTTCACCACCTCCTCCAATGGCTTCTGATTTTGATGATGATGATGATGGCGATGATGATAATGCTTCAGATGATGATGATAGAGATGCTAGCTCTATCGATGAGATGTCTACTTGACACTCTTACCCTTTATCACTTGTGACAAAAAGGGAAAGTAGTTTTGGGATATGAGAGTAGTCATTCTTAGGGGGAGAGTTAGTATAGGACCATTTTGTTAGGGGGAGTGTTGTTGATATGAGGGATGTAATGAGGATTTGATGTATGATGTATCTTTTCTTTTCTTTCTTTCAAAGATACATTGTTCTTGTACATTGGGTCTTGTGACCATTTTTACATATACATTGTACTTATTTTCTTTATATGTGGATGTATTTTTTTTCTTTCACCTATCTTTACTTGTGTTGTTTCTTTTCTCTTTTTATACACATGTTTCTTATACTTGTATGCAATCTATTATTTCTATTTCACACTAAGATGCCTTGATGAGTTTTGTTTAAAGTATTTCAGAAATACAGGTTGTCAAAGTCTACTTGCCATAAACTCTCTTCTTACAAAGTTTTTCAAGAGTTTATGTTAGGATAGATTTTATTATATTGAACAAGTGAATATGAGTTGAGTGATTTATGACTTCTCTCATATATTCATTTGTTAGCTGTGGTTTTATCATAGATTGCCAAAAGGGGAGATTGTTAGGACATATGTGGTTTACATGTTAAGAATATAAGTCATGATTTTATGTAATTGGCTAATCCTTTAACAAAATGCACTTTACTTGTATTTGGGTAGATCTAGGATGTGTTGAAATACTTCAAGAAACCATGTTTCGAGATCAAGTGTTGAAGCCTTCAAGTCTATCCAAGAAAACAAGCTGAAAGTGCAAGTTTATCAAAACTTGACAGTTAGATTGACAGCTAGTATGTGTTGAGGTTTAGAAAGCTACTTAAGCCTGTGTGCTCGATAGCTTCTATTCATCGAGGTTTACAAAAATTAGAATTTCTGATCTCATTTCTTAGGATCCGTATTTATATATTTGGGCATTCTTTTCTCCTAACCTTACACATATAAAAGGATTGTTTTAAGGGCTGTTAAAGAGTACATAATTTGCATAAGCATTGAGCAAAGTCTGTTCAAGCAATTTGTGACCGGAGATAAAGTTTTTCCCTAGTTCATCTCTTCTGAAGAAGTTACTGTGTATGTGCACCTTTGAGTTTTGTGACCAAGCATCTTCTTGATCTTCATTGTGAATGAACTAAAGAACTTTGCAGCCATTAACTCTTTCTAATTGGTGATTGAAGTCACGTACTAAGATCTGCGCAATTAATTAGTCACGTACTTGGGAGCCATGCATCAAAGAGGAGAAATTGTCACTACAGAACAAGTTCAATTGGGTATTGGAGTAAGGGTTCAACTGTAGGTTGGTAGGGAACTTGGGATTCCTTTACTTGTAACCGTTTGTTGAGATAATAGTGGAATTTTGGGAGTGGTGACCTGAAAATCATCTGGTGGGGTTTTTACCGTCAGGTTTTTCCCATTCGTAAACAAATCACCATGTTATTTATTTTCTACTGCATTATTAGTTTATTGGTGATTTGTCTGTGCTACCATGTATTTGCATGTTAATTAACTTAATTAATTCACTTGGCTAAATTAATTGGTTAATTTATCACAAGGGGTCGATTCGTATTTTGCCTATCAGTCTCAATCCTTTCAAGGAATCAAATGCTTTGAATGCAATGAATATGGACATCTCAAAAAAGAGTGTCCTAATTATTTGAGAGGGAAGGGCAAGGTGTATGCCACCACTTTTAGTGATTCTGACTCCTCTGATTTAGATTCAGATGAAACCTATAATAGAGAGGGGAATTTCTCAGCATTCATGACCATTGCTCCAGTAGAGTCTTCGAATGATTTGGGTGCGCTAGTGGAAGAGCTTGGTGAGCACACTGAATTGGAGTTAGTAGGGATAGTATAGGAATCTGATGATAAGGAAGATGAAGGAACAATAGGATTGCAAGAGACCTACAATTCCCTCCTTGAGAAGACCGATGAATATGCAAAAGTGGCTAACGCAGCTATTAAAATGATGAAGAGGGTAAAGGAAGATAGAAGTCTTCTAGTGTAATACAAGAAGACCAAATGTGAAATGGAGATGCTAAACGGAGAGTTAACCAAAGCTTATTCAAAAATCAAATTCCTTGAGCTTAAGGTGATTCAAGCGAATGCTAAAGTAGAGCGGGTTTCCTCCAAAAAGCTTGACGATGTACTTACTCATCAAAAACCATTCATCGACAGAAGCGGATTGGGATACACTAGAGAAAACAGTTCAGCTACAAATACATCCAAGGAAATGAAGTTTGTAAAAGCCAAGGAACTGATGGGAGTTACCACTATTGCTAAGAAAGTGAAGGCTGATAGGCTAAAAATGAATTGACCCATTGTGATTAAATTAATTGATTAATTAGCCAAGTTATTAATTAATAAATTAACATGCAAATGCATGGTAGCACAAACAAATCACCAATAAACTAATTATGCAGTGAAAAATAAATAACACGGTGATTTGTTTACGAATGGGGAAAACTTGACGGCAAAAACCCCAAAGGGTGATTTTCAAGTCACCATTCCCAAAACTCCACTATTATCACAACAAATGGTTACAAGTAAATGGATCCCAAGTACCTTACCAACCTCTAGTTGAACCCTTACCCCAATACCCAATTGGATTTGTTTTGTAATGACAATTTCCTCTTTTGATGCATGGCTCCCAAGTATGTGACTAACCAATTTGATGTGCAGATCCCAATATGCAACTTACTCCTTTGCACAAATCCTAGTACGTGACTAACTCTATAGCAACCCTTTCATTGTTGTAGTTGATTTGCAGCAACTTTACATAGAAACACCAATAAGATCTTCAATATTGGTGCAACAAACTTTGCTTGGTTATAGAACCCAAAGGCGTATTAGAAACACAGCAAAAACTCTTTTTTTCCTGTAGGAGAAGGCTAGGGTTTCAAAAAGAAAACCTTATAAAGCTCTCTAGGGTTAGGTTTTTTTTTCCCACCTCCTTTAAATAGGAGCTTAATGGGCTCTCCTATTCCAAATAAGTTTACACAAACTTTGGACTTTCCTAGTCCAATAAGGATTATACAAACCCATAAACAAATAGCCTTTTAGAATAAAACATACCTGGCCATAATCTGAAAACCCGTAAGCTCGATCGATCGAGACATTTATCGAGCTTTAATGAATCTTGACAGATCGAGATTTTGTCGAGATGGTATCAAGTTCTACATATTACACTTTTCTTGAGCAATTCTTGAGTAATCTTCATGTATTTAATTTAACCACTTGTGATTATCATCTTGAACCTACTTAGATTTACCCAAATACAAGTAAAGTGCGTTTTGTTAAAGGATATGCCAACTAAATAAAAATATGTCCCTAACAATCTCTCCCTTTGGCAATCTGTGACAAAACCACAAGAGTACATTGAATGTCCTAGAATACATTCTACTCAAGATTATAGAATAAATAAGCCTAGTCTAAAAAATCCAAACCTTGGAAGTTGCTGCAAGAAGAAGGTTCGAAATCTTGACTTGGCTTTAACTTGTCTTTCCTGAAAGGCACTAAACAAAGCACATCAAGGTACCATGTGGAAAATAATGACAAGTTAAATAAACAAGAAACATGTGTATAAAAAGAGAAAAGAAACAATACATGTGAGATAAAGAGTGAAACACATACAACATCATTAAATATAGAAACACCACATGATGTATGTAAATGGTTACAAAACCAAAAAATACACAACATAAAATATATGCCAAAATCAATGTGTGTCAAACTAATTCTCCCCCTAAGTTAGTTACATCAAAAACATTCTTCCCTTTAACATGAAGTTCTCCCCCTAAATCTATTACTCCCCCTGAGGAAAGACATTCAATTCTCAAATTTCTCCCCCTTTTTGACACGTTGTCAAAGGGCATAAAAGCCCAAAAGACATGACGAAAGACAGGCAGAAAACTGACAAAGAGGGAAACAAGGAGAAATAGGAACCATAGACCTACAAGAAAAAGAAAAAACAAGATGCTATGGACACAAGGAAAAAAAAGAATGATGCAAAACATGTGAAAAACAAATCTCTCAACAAGAAAAAAATTAAGCACATAGATCCTAAAAACAAACTCACATACTAAACAAGTCTAACCAATTTTATATTTCAAAAATGAGTCAAGACAATTAGTAAGTATACATTAGCACATGTAAAACCTTGTGATGGCCAAATCACATTATACCTACACATGTATCAAGAGTAGCAAAGAATATTGCGTGATGTGTGTGAAAAATATCGCAAGATTGCATAAGTGTATACATGTTATGACGATTTGAGATATGAAAAAATCACTTTAACTCACACACAATCATAACTCTTTAATAGGAACTATCACCTTCGAGGTATATCCTATAACTCCCACATCTCCTAAAATACACGCTTGCAATCATATTTAAAAGTATTTTTGATCTTTTTGTTTTTTATTTTCTTTGCATATATATATATATATATATATATTTTATTTAGCATATCATGCATGGGCATACAAGAGAGAGAAAAGAAATACCCAAGATGTTAAGTATTTGACATTGCACTTTTGCTATGCCGAAGCATACGGATGTCTTTGACACTGCACTTTTGCTATACCAAAGCACACAAGTATCTTTGACACTGCACTTTTCCTATGCCGAAGCATACAGGTGTCATATTATGATTGGCGAGTAACAGTGGTGAGATGGTTATTTATGCCTTTCTCTTAGGATTTTCTAGTCCTTCCCGTCAAAAAGAGTGATACGAGTGTTAAGTTCAAGAGATAACTTAATCTTACTCATCACAAACAAGAGCCACAAAACTCACTTGCTTAATTGTGCATAAGAATGCTCATCTAAACTATTGATGATACAAAGTTTAGAAAACTTTGTTTCAATGGCCATCTAAGGTACACAAGTACCAAAGTACACAAACACACTGTTTTTGTATTTTTCTAATTTATTTATTTATTTTTATTTTGAAAACAAAACAAAATAAAAACTAAACAATCAAATAAAAACAGACAAATAACATGAAAGCATGAAAGGAAGATGGATGCATATGCATGAAAACATGATAGAAGGGTGCAGATGCATGAAAGCATGATTCCAAAAACAGATAAGAAATCAAGCAAAAAGCGTCCTACTTTAGATAGAAAGTATTAAAGCAGAGAACAAACAGAAAAGACAATTAAGTCTTAGGATCCTTTATCACCCATACAGCATGAGTCTTTGGCCGTAAAGATGAAAATGCACGTGTCCTAGTATAATTACTAAAGGACACAGAGGAATTAGAATTCCCCTGAAATTGAGTCAAAAAACTCAAAGCTTTTAATAACTCATCAAGAATAGGTATAGAGCCTTTAGACAAAGGATGAGACCTATTGGACACTCACTTATGAGGAAACAACTTAAAACAATTAAGGCAAGTGTGACCAGAATCACCACAATGGTGACAAGCATGAGTAGTTTTAGAGCTACTTGGCTTTCTAAAAGGAGGTCTAACCTTAGAGGTTGACAACTTAGGACAATTTGGCCTAATATGACCAACAATATGACAATGATGACAAGTGAGGACAAATTCAGAATTTTTATTCAACCTAGGAGGAGTTTTAAACATAGTTTAGAAACTTCAGCGTTAACATTAGAAATTTTACCTTTGTCTATCCTAGCAATATTAGCCTTCAACTCTTCATTATTCCTTTTAAATGGGGGAATACAAAAATCTTTTTCTTTTGAGTTAGGCTCAACAACAAGTTTGGCACTAGTTAATTTTTCAACTTCAGTTTTAAATTCAACTAGTTGCTCGTCCAAACTCTTAATTTTGTCCACTTGAGATGAAATTTTATTTTTAAAATTCTCATTCAAATTATTGGTTTCATCCAATTTTGCAATAAAATCATCTTTTTCAAGCTTGACCTTTTTAAATTTAGCTTTTAATTTTGTCGAATATTCAAGAGATTTCATACAAAAATTATAAAGCTTGCAATAGGCATCTTGAATATCATCATCATCATTCAACATAAGATCAAGCAAATCAAAACAATCAAGAGTTTCCATGACAATAGGGGTCAATGGATCAACACAGCAAAGATTAAAATCTAATCAGAGTGTGCCTACTCTGATACCACTTGATAGGCCAAAAATGAATTGACCCTTTATAATTAAATTAATTGATTGATTAGCTAAGTTATTAATTAATCAAATTAACATGCAAATACATAGTAGCACAAACAAATTACCAATAAACTAATTATGCAGCAGAAAATAAATAATACGGTAATTTATTTACGAATGGGAAAAACCTGACGATAAAAACCCCACCAGATGATTTTCAGGTCACCACTTCCACAACTTCACTATTATCACAATAAGCGGTTATAAATAAAGGGATCCCAAGTACCTTACCAACCTCCAGTTGAACCCTTACCCCAATACCCAATTGGACTTGTTCCATAGTGACAATTTCCTCTTTTGATGCACGGCTCCCAAGATAACCAATTTGATGCGCAGATCCTAGTATGCGACTTGCTCCTTTGCACGAATCCTAGTATGTGACTAACTCCACAGCAACCCTTTGATTGTTGTAGTTGATTTGTAGCAGCTTCACATAAAAACACCAATAAGATCTTCAATGTTGGTGCAAGAGATTTTGCATGGTTACAGAACCCAAAGGCATTCAAGAAACGCAGCAAGAACTCTTTCTTCTGTAGGAGGAGGCTAGGGTTTCAAAAAGAAAACCTTATGAAGCTCTCTAAGGTTAGGTTTTTCTTTTCCCACCTCTTTTAAATAGGAGCTTAATGGGCTCTCTTATTCCAAATAGGTTTACACAAACCTTGGGTTTTCCTAGTCCAATAAGGATTATACAAACCCATAAACAAATAGCCTTTTAGAATAAAACATTGCTAGCCATAATGTGAAAACCCATAAGCTCGATCGATTGAGACATCTATCGAGCTTTAATGAATCTCGACAGATCGAGATTCTGTCTAGGAGGTATCAAGTTCTACATATTGCACTTTTCTTGAGCAGTTCTTGAGTAATCTTCATGTATTCAATTTAATCACTTGTGATGATCATCTTGAACCTACTTAGATTTACCCAAATACAAGTAAAATACGTTTTGTCAAAGGATATGCCAACTACATAAAAATATGTCCCCAACAAAGGTGAAGAAGAAGAGGAATGTGACTGACCAACAATTTATGACTAAGCCTTCTAACCAATCAATGGTCAAACCTAAAGGTAAAGGGAACTCACTCCGAAAGTCACAAAAAGGTCCTAGAACTCAACAATTCTACCATCATTGTGGAATTCCAAGACACACTAGACCCAATTGTCATAAGCTTCAAGCATTAAAGAATTCAAGTGCATAAAGGTTGAGAGGACCAAGACATGGCAAAGGGAATTGGACTGCTGAGCAATCAAAAAGTCAAGAAGGTGATCTTGGAATGAGGAATGTAATGAAGATGATTGATACTTTTACCACCTGTTTGACAAGTTTCACCAAAAGTTTTGAAAGTCAGAACAATAGTGCCCAATCCTCTAGGGATATCACCCCAAACTTAAGTGTTGTGTGGGTGAAGAAGGGTGCTTATGCATAAGCATTACAACATGTCCATGCATTAAGACTTCCTATGTTTTGTGACTTTAATTGGTTGTGTGCTTTTTGTGTTTGTTCTAGCATCTGTTGAAAATTATGTTTGTTTGCTATTTGCTTTAAATGTTTTTACATTTTTTTGGTCAATCTTTTCTTGTTTTTGTGTCAAAAATCCAAAAATACATAAAAAGTAGAAAATCCAAAAAGTTTGATTAACATTATTGTGTACTGTCACTAGCATGTTTTGCCTTGTACCTTTGTAATAATGGCTTTGTACATTTACAAGCATAGCTTATTCTTTATGCACTCATATCATGTGGAAAAAATCTTGAAATCTATGTGACTATTGTAAATAGATCTTCAAACTTGTCATGAATGATTAGTCAATAGTTTTGTTGATCTTGAAACTTGCATAAACTTGTGCCTATATATCTTCCCACTTTTATTTTATTTTATTTTATTTTATTTTGTTTAAAGAGCTCAACAAATGTAAATCTCAAAATGAAAAGAGATAATAAACTGCAAAAGTCATTGCACATACTAGTATTTGACTTGTAAAAAGGAAAGTGACTTTTATGAAAAATGTATGATGCCCGAAAAGCCAAATGCTTACTCATCAAATTGAAATATAAAAAATTTCAGGTATCGATCTCAAAATGAGATGTGATGATTCAAAAAGATCGAATGATATGATGTGTATGGAGCCAAATGAATAGCTTTAAAGTTATGTTATCAAGTTTTGTGGCAGGTCATATATGCATATTTCTATAATTGAGATAAGACACTTGTCCTAGTGCTAATTTTGTATGTCTTGGTTGAATTGATCATTGAAGCTTCACATTAGACTAAGGACTGTCTCATTTTTTATACCCACACACATTACACATGTCTATGTTCAATGAATGTCTTATTCATTTGTGTGATTGTACTTGATTAAATGTGTTGCACATGCTCAATTATATGTTGATCAAACCAAAAAAAAAAAATTTTGAGTGTTTTAATTTTTTTTTTTTTTTTGGAAAGTATGTTGGTTTGAAAAATGTCAAAAACTGTGCAGCCTTGTTCTGGCAACTTGCCACATGGGTTAAGCCAATTGCATGCCCCAATTGCGAGCTTACATAGTAGGTTTTCGTGACTCACTGGCGGGTCAAAGCCCCAATCGCAAAAAAGACTTAGAAATTTTTTCAAAAACTGGGTTTAGATTTCACGCGACTCGTTTTGGCGACTTGTTGTGAGTGGAAGCTCTAGTTGTGAGGTGTACTCAGAAAGTTTCACGGCTCCCTTCACGACTACCTCGCAGGTGGACCTTCCAGTCGCGAAAAACACTTAGACAAATTTTTCGATTTTTGTCTCACAAGTGTCTGGCAACTTGTTCGCGACTCAGCTCAATCGCAAAAATCACGTGTTTTGCGCTTTAAGGACAGTTTTTAAAATCTTTTCAGTTTTCCCTCGAACATTCTGACTATTCATTATCTTGTCCGTTCATCTCTCTCTCAAACTCAACGTACTCCACTCCAAAAATCCACCATTTTCATCATCATCTCTTCTTCAAACTTCAAGAAAAGGTATGGGCTTTCATTTATTTTCAAAGTATTTCATGTTTATAGCCTTGGATTTCTTGATTTTTGAGTTTTTGATGAGGTCTTGAAAAACTTGAGTTTCGAATATGGTTTGGGTATATTTTATTGATTTTGTTAAATGGATATTGTTGACATTGATAATATGATGCTTGATATACATGTTTTCCTGTATGGTTAAAATTTTTGAGTAGTATATCTTGTTTGTGCTGTGTTGTGCTAATCATGCTCATAGTAACTATTTAGGATGGTTAAAGTGTTCGTCGCAAATACAAACTCAATTAGAAAAATTAAAAAATTAATTGTGATGGATAAATGTCATCACAAATGTGAAAATTAAGGGGGGAATTTTCCCTCCAAAATATTTTATCATTTTTGATGGCTTCATTTCTGTCTCCACTACCATCTTTTATATTTACAACGGAAGAATGTTTGTCACAAATACTAACACAATAAAAAAGATATATTTAGTATTTTCTGATAGGCCTAAAAATGTATTGACCCATTTGGTAAATTAATCAATTAATTATCCAAGTGAATTAATTAGATTCAATTACATGCAATAAGCGTGATAGTACAAAAAAATCACCAACTAAATTAAATGCAAGCAGATAATAAATTTGACACAAGTGATTTGTTTATGAATGGGAAAAACTACCGAGGCAAAACCCCACCAGGTGAATTTAAAGTCACCACTTCCGAGAATCCACTATTATAAAAAAAGATATATTTTTTATTTTCTAATAGGCCTAAAAATGTATTGACCCATTTGGTAAATTAATCAATTAATTATCCAAGTGAATGAATTAGATTCAATTACATGCAATAAGCGTGATGGTATAAACAAATTACCAACTAAATTAAATGCGAGTAGAAAATAAATTTGACACAAGTGATTTGTTTGTGAATAGGGAAAATCACCAAGGCAAAACCCCACTAGGTGAATTTAAGGTCACCACTCCCGAGAATCCACTATTATCAAAACAAACGGTTACAAGTAAAATGAATCCTAATACCGAATACCAACCTACAGTTGAATCTTTACCTCAATACCCAATTGGACTTGTAGTGTAGCGGCAATCTCTCATTTCAATGCACGACTCCTAGTACATGACTAACCAATAATGCACTGGTCCCAGTATGTGACTAACACATGAACTTGAGGAAGATTTGGCTACAAAGTTTTTTCAATTCATCCAACAATGAAGATTAAGAAGCTCCTTGGTTACAAAACCCTTGGCGCAAAGACTTAGTAGCTTCTAGAGAGAATATGATGAACTAGGGCAAAATGTCTTTGGTTCACAATTTGCATGCACAAATCACTTTGCATCACTTGTGACAGCCCTTAAAATAATACTTATATATGTCTAGGGTTGTGAGAAAAGAAACCCTACACAAATACTCATGGATATGCGTGAAATCAGATCTGAAAATTCTAATGTAGTAATTCTCGACAGATTCTACTTCTGTCAAGCTTCAACATTGAACCTCGATAGAAAGGGTTTTTGTTGAGATATCTGTCGAGCTTTAGTGAACAACAATTCTTCATTTGTTTCTTGGTTAGACTTGCATGGCTTCAATACTAAACTTGAACACTTGTTTCTTGAAGTATTAAAACCATCCTAGATCTACCCAATTACAAGTAAAGTGTATTTTGTCGAAGAATTAGCCAATTTACATAACATATGTCTCTAACAATTCTCACATATGTCCTAACATTTTCGACATACGAAAGCCATCACAAGTGTTAATAGTGCCTGTTAGGTTCTAAAGGTTTAGGAATTTATGTATTTAGAACTCTAATTTGTAATATTGGCAAACCATGATCAAAACAAGATGTTAAGTCTTGTTATAGTGTGCTCAAAGTTGTTTAATTATTGTAAAGTTGGAATCGAGAAACTGTAGATGCATTGGGGCATTTTGGTCTGGCTCGATCGATCGAAGAATAGATTCGATCGATTGAAAGTCGACCAGATTACATTTTCTGTAGAATTTCCAACTCAGCCCTAACTCATTAAACGTTTAGGGTTTTATGTTTTTGCCCTAGGTATATAAGGCAAAACCCTAGCCACATTTTGAGAGTTGCTCCAGTTGTATTGTTGCTCATACATTGCTGTTTTGTGTAAATCTCTTGTGAGATCTAGAAGAGCTTTCTTTTACACAAAGTTTAGGGTTTTCAAGTTAGAGATAGTATCAACATCTTGATGATCAACTTGGTTGCTACCATTGAAGCTTAAAGAATATCAAGCGTGGGTGCTTGTAGCTGATTGAAGAATTCAAGAAAGAAGGAGTCTGTGGATCCGAAACTTGCACGTGGTCGTGTCAGTAAGTTTTACTGGTGAGTAGCATTAGGAAGTCAAGCGGGGAGCTTGTAGTCCTTCTGTATGAACTTCAATTCTTTCGCATAGTGGATTCAGGTTTACCTTGAGGATAGCTAGGTCAAATCCTCCTTAGGTTTTTACCGTGTGGTTTCTTGAGTGATCATATCATTGTGTCTTTTATTATTCAGCTACTTTATTATTTTGATATGATTATTTGATTGCTTTAACCTAGAATTACATAATTTGACTAAGTAACAACTTGGCTAATTAATTTAGGCTAACCAATCTGGTTGTTCTAAGTGGTCTAAAACCGTTCAAGTGGTATCAGAGCAGGTTGCTCTTTTAGTTGAGATTTTTTGATCTCTGAGCTGATCCTTGACCCCTGTTGTCATGGAGCATGGACACTCTCTTGTTATTCCTCCTCACTTTGATGGGAATAACTATGCTTATTGGAAAGTAAGAATGAAAGCATTCCTGAAATCCATTGATAAGAGAGTTTGGAATTTCGTTGAGTACGGATGGGAGAAGCCCACTACTCCTATGAGTGAGTGACAAACTTCTGAAAAAGAAGCAGCTGGCTTCAATAGCAAAACTATGAATGCCATCTTCAATGCTATTTCTATGGAGGAATTTAAGAGGATCTCTAATGTTGAGGTTGCTTATATTGCTTGAAAAATCCTCTAAACTGTGCATGAAGGCACAAAGGCAGTTAAGATAAACAAACTGCAGCAATTAACTTCTAGGTTTGAGAGCATTAGGATGTCTGATGATGAATCCTTTGATGAATTTTATGCCAAACTGAATGATATTGTTAATTCTGCTTTTAATTTGTGTGAAATTTATAATCAACCTAAAATTGTTAGGAAGATACTTAGATCCTTAACTGAAGACTTTAGACCCAAAGTGACTGCCATCACTGAAAGCAAGGATGTGGACTCCATCCCTGTTGATGAGCATGTAGGATCTCTTCAGTCCTATGAGTCTGACCTACCTAAAGTGAACAAATCCAAATCAATAGCTCTTAAGTTAGTTGATGATGTTGATGGTGGTGGATTTGATGATGAGCTCTCTGCTACAGAGATTGCCTATCTTGCCAAAAATTTCAAAAACTTTCTTAGAAATACCAACAGAAAGGCAAGAGGTACATACACTGCTGAACCTAGAAATTTTAGGAAGAATGAACCCACTAAGGTTAATAACTTTGAAAAACCTAGAGAAAAAGTTGGTCAATCTTCAAATAATTCTTTAGGTCCTCAGTGTTTTGGCTGTCAAGGGTATGGTCATGTGAAATCTGAATGTCCTACATTCTTGAGGACTAAGGGTAAAGCTATGGCTGTAACCCTTAGCAATAATGAGGTTTCTGATGATGAGTCCGGATGTGATGAGGATGGAAACTTCATTGCTTTCACTGCTACTGCTGTAGTCAATGAAAGCATATCTGTTGAAGAGAACCCTTCTGATGGGGAACTCTTTGAGGATGCAGATCTTCAAGAGGTCTACAATAAACTTTGCAAAATTGTTGCAAGGGATGCTATGAATGTAGAACTTGGCCTGAAGAAAATTGAATCTCTTAAGCTTGAAAAGAAAAATTTGCTTGTTAAACTATTTGATGCTAATGATCTTTTGAAGAATGTTAAATCTGAGAACATGCTGTTGCTTGATAAAGTTAAAACTTTGGAACATGATTTATCTGTTGCTAAATCTGCTAGTTCTAAACTTGATCACATGCTGAATGTTCAAAAGTATCCTTCTGATAAATCTGGGTTAGGATATGTTGAAAGCATCTTCGATTCTGCACCTCATTCCACGAATTTTGTTCCTTCATCTTCTTGTAAACCTTCTGTGAGTGAGGTTGTGAGTGAAACTGTCAAACCACCTGTGAGTGAGGTAGTCAAACCTGTAGAAGTTTCACCTCCTAAGAAGATTAGGGTTGATTTGAGAGAAACTAAACCTACCCTTTCTAAGAACAAGATGCATGGTAAACCTGCTTGGATTTGTCATTTTTGTTGTAAGACTGTACACATTCGTCCTAACTGTTACAAACTTCAAGCTGCTAAGAGAGCAAACAAACCAAAAGTGTCTGTGTCTCAAGCACAAGATCCTATGGCACTTATTGGTGAATTGATAAAGGTGTTGAACTTTTATTCCAATCCAGGAGTTGGAAATCACTCGAATATGAATAAGAACTCCAATGCTCGTGATGCATCTAAAAATTTTTGGATGCAAAAGATTCGACCTAATTGAGTCTTTCTGACATGGTCCTTGTAATTCATTGCTCATTCCTCTGTGACCATTGTTCGTTGGTTTTTTGTGTTTCTTTTGTTTTGTCTCTAGGATTTGCATTGCATTACATTCATGCATTTCATTCTAGGATTTATTTGTTTTCTCTTAAATAAATAAATAAAAGGAGAAAAGGAGAAAGCAAAAATGTGTTTGACATTGTTTTCTTGGTTTTTGAAAACAAGGTTGGTCAATTTATTTACACATATTATGTCCTATGTACCTTGTTTAGCTTTGATGAGCTTATTTATTGCACTTGACTAGTTGAAGCTTTGTAGTGCATGTTGTGTGGAAAAGATGTGTATGGTTTTTAATCAGTTTGTCTTGATCTTGAAGTCACATGTTATTTGACTATCGGACTTGATCCTTTTGAGAAAGGCATAAATAACCATCTCACCACTGTTCACTAGCCAATCATGAACACCTTAGTACATATTATAAGATTCTGTGCTCGAGAAAGTGTAGCACATGCACAAAAAGAACATAAGGTGTAGCCTCTTTAATTGCTTAATGCTTAAAATTGGTGTGTACTATTAGGCTTGATGCCATCTCACCAAAAAAAAAAAAAAATGTGGCAAAAATACAAGAAACTTACATGATTGCAAGTTTTTGTTCTAGGAGATGTGGGAGTTATAGGATGTAACTCTTTAGGTGATAGTCTCTTTTAAATTCTACGTGATGGATTTTGTAAACTTTATGATTGATTGCTATTCACATATCACCTCACATGTATCTCAAGTTTATGCTAGTTGTACACACTACACAAAGTTACTCTTTGCTAAACTTTGTACATGTTATTGTGTGTGTTTTTGGTCTGACCAACCAAGTTTGAAGATACTTTGAGAATTATGCAAAACATTTTTTTTGCTTGTGAATTTGAAAGGAAGAATGGCTGAAATTATCTTTGAAGAAACTGGGATTAAAAATTGGGTTTTTGAAAAAGTATTCCATCTCATACTCATGCATTTTTTTTTGTAATTCAATGCTTTGAGGAGTTATTTTCAAAAATTGGTTTGTGCTTTTCAAATCTGTGATTTTTCTCAAAAATTTTGTGAGCCTCTGCCCATTTCGATTGATCCAATCTGATTTTCAATCAATCGAAATAGTGCTTTATTTTGTTGAAAAATGATTGTCTCATTCGATCGATCGAATGTATTTTTCGATCAATTGAAAGTCGCGAATCAGGTTTTTAAAAAACACTGTTCTTGACTTTTTCAAAACTTTTCAAAAGTCTTTTCTCTCTCTCCGACTTGGCAAGCTCAACTATTCCAATTTTTGTCATTTTCCTCCAAATTTTTTGCAAAGAATCTCTTTCCTTAAGCCGGTAAGACTCTTTTACCCTTCTTTTTGAATTTATTTTCATGATTTCATGCATAAATCTATGCATTTAAGGGAGATTTTCGGACTTAGCATTTTTGGGATTTTCTGTTGATTCAAGCCCTATTTTGTGCAATTGATCATTGGGTTTTTGTGGAGACACATCATAAACATGATCCTTGCTTGTTAATTTGATCAATTTTGAGTTTGGTGAAAAATTGAAAAATCTAGGGTTTGTTCTTGATCCGATTTGGGGCTTTTGTTAAATTGGGTAGAATTTGATGAAATTGGCTTGTTGTGTTGATGTAATTAAGCATTATAATCTATATGCTGTGTTTTGTAATGCTCAATTCATCAATTTGTTTAAAAATTTTCAACAAGTGGTTTTCAATTCTTGGGGTTTTTGATAAGAAATTCCCTGCTCAAGCTAATTTTGTCAATTTAATCTCAATTGAACTTAATTGCTTACTACATTAGTACATGCATCATGGCATTGTATTTGTTCATGCATCATATAGATTTTCATTCTATTGTTTTTTTTGCTAACTTGCAGTCTGCCCTTGGTTTTGTTTTCTTGTGTTCTTTTAGTTTTCTCTTTGTGTCTCTGTCCTTTCCTTAGCATCATGCCTAGGAAGATTAGAGCCCGTAGGACTATTCCCTCCTCTTCTCCATCCCCACCTTCCTTTGACCGTGAGAAGTTTCCGAGTGAGAAAAACCAAGAGATTTTTGAGAAGCTAAACCTTAGGAGAAAGATTTGGGCTGAGCGTTCTGTTCTGTTAGATGAACTTGATCCTGCCATTAGGGCAAACTTTGAGCGTCGGGGCTGGTTACCTTTGTTGGATGTTTCTGATCCTCCTCCACCTTCTGCCTTGATTAGAGAGTTCTTTTCAAACATCTCTATCCGCATCTATGATTCCAACACTTTAGTAAAGAGTTGGATACGAGGCGTAGAGTATACCATTACTCCTCAGGTAGTGGCTGATGCTCTAGGGGTACCTTTGGTTCGGAATCCAGTCTATCCATATGACGAGTCTCCCGAGTTGAGCGACGTTTTGTCTTTCATCACTGGGACTACTGTCCAGTGGGGTTCTGATCCTAGGATCACTTCTGCTGAGCTCTCCGAGTTGCACTATCTGTTCTTTAGGATAGCTTGTCATTCTATCTGGCCCATTTTTCATGTTCACACCATTCCTCTTGAGAGGTGTGTGTTTTTGTACGCCCTAGTTACTGATGCTTCTATTAGTTTTCCCCATCTCTTTCTTCATTCTTTGAACGATGTTTATAGGAGTTCATCTACTTCTCATGCTCTTGTACATCCTATTTTTATTCATAGGATTTTGCTCTATCTTAATCTTAGTGGCTTCCCTTCCTCTAAGCCCGTTCATGTGATAGCTCCTATAGGTGCGTCTTTTCTTAAACAGAGGGCCACTCATCTTCAAGCTGGTTCTAAACACCCTAGGTCTGAGCTGTCTAGTAGCGCACCTCCTCCTTCTTCTTCTACAGGTCTTGCTGGTGAGGATGTTCCTGATCCAGTTGGTGATGATGCTGCTGCTGCTGATGTTCCTCCACCTCCTTCGGCCGACTTTGATGTTCGTCGTTCTCTGGAGACTATCATGACCGTTCAGGCGGCTCATAGTCAGATTTTGGTGGACTTACTAGATGAGATTCGTGCTCTCCGAGCCGACTTTGTGCGTCTCCATTCACCCTCACCACCTCCTTTTGATGGCGACTTGTGATTGCCCTTTGGCATTCCATCACAAAAAGGGGGAGTGGAGTTTTGTCTTGTAGAGGAGTCTTTGTAGTTAGGGGGAGATTTTTTTTTTGTTTATGAGGAGCTTGTGGAGATTTTAGATTGTATCTAGGTGCTTCACTTTGTATATCATTTTTGGGGATATTCATGTTAGGGGGAGTAACATTGATTGATATACATGTTTTTTTCATTGATTCTTGTTGCTATGTGATTCACTACTTATTGATTTATATTTATGAGTTGTTCATTCATATTTGTCTTTATTTTGTGTTGTGTGAATCTTACAAAAATGTTATACCTGTTGTTTTACTCTTTTCTGTCACACATGTGTTTATGCGTTTGTTGAGTATTTCAGGAATATACAGGTTGATTCAACTAAGCTGCTGTCTACACTTGCAACCAATGGATAGTAGTTAGGGTTGAATTTGAGTTTATGAGCATTATCTTTGTAAAGGGCTTTTTACTTGTAAAACTTTGAGCTTTTAATTAGGGTTTTGTCACGGATTGTCAAAGGGGCAGTTTGTTAGGTTCTAAAGGTTTAGGAATTTATGTATTTAGAACTCTAATTTGTAATATTGGCAAACCATGATCAAAACGAGATGTTTAGTCTTGTTATAGTGTGCTCAAAGTTGTTTAATTATTGTAAAGTTGGAATCAAGAGACTGTAGATGCATTGGGGCATTTCGGTCTGGCTCGATTGATCGAAGAATAGATTCGATCGATCGAAAGTCGACCAGATTGCGTTTTCTGTAGAATTTCCAACTCAGCCCTAACTCATTAAACGTTTAGGGTTTTATGTTTTTACCCTAGGTATATAGCCACGTTTTGAGAGTTGCCCCAGTTGTATTGTTGCTCATACATTGCTGTTTTGTGTAAATCTCTTGTGAAATCTAGAGTAGTTTTCCTTTACACAAAGCTTAGGGTTTTCAAGTTAGAGATAGTATCAACATCTTGATGATCAACTTGGTTGCTACCATTGAAGCTTAAAGAATATCAAGCGTGGGTGCTTGTAGCTGATTGAAGAATTCAAGAAAGAAGGAGTCCATGGATTCGGAGCTTGCACGTGGTCGTGTCAGTAAGTTCTACTGGTGGGTAGCATTAGGAAGTCAAGCGGGGAGCTTGTAGTCCTTCTGTATGAACTTCGATTCTTTCGCATAGTGGATTCAGGTTTCCCTTGAGGATAGCTAGGTCAAATCTTCCCCAGGTTTTTACCGTGTGGTTTCCTGGGTGATCATATCGTTGTATCTTTTATTATTCCGCTGCTTTATTATTTTGATATGATTATTTGATTGCTTTAACCTAGAATTACATAATTTGACTAAGTAACAACTTGGCTAATTAATCTAAATTAACCAATCTGGTTGTTCTAAGGGGTCTAAAACCGTTTAGTGCCAATGGTTTTTCTTTAGTTGTCATAAATAATACTTTATTAGCGACAAACATTTCTATTTCATCACAAAAAGTAAGGTGAGAACACTTCCCCCCAAAGTAATTCATATTTTTGACAAAATAATAGGCATTTTCGTCAAACTCATTTTGTCGTCACAAATATTTTAATATTTGACGAGCAATTATCGATGAAAGAGACATGCCGTCAAAAAAGCTAGTTTTTTCGACGGCATTTTGTAGTCATCAAAAAATTTTCATCGCAAATAGCAATATTTTTTTTTGTAGATATAACTTGTATTGAGTTAGTTCTTGAATTTGAGTAGTACATGATGTATATATTTTTTGTCACAGTTTGCCAAAGAGGGAGATTGTTAGGTTCTAAATTTTTAGGATTAAATGTTTAGGTTCTAATTTTATTATATGTTGGCAAACCAAGTAC
This sequence comes from Quercus variabilis, assembly GCA_030445155.1. Taxonomy (NCBI): domain Eukaryota; kingdom Viridiplantae; phylum Streptophyta; class Magnoliopsida; order Fagales; family Fagaceae; genus Quercus; species Quercus variabilis. Next base: position 24,817,461 of record CP129455.1, on the reverse strand, counting down.
AATAACATGTCTAGTATAAGATATTTATGTCTTAAAAGAGGTTTAGACATTGCTCAAATTGATACGAGTCAAGATTCAAGAACATACAAGTTGCAAAAGAAGAATTCAAATTTTGAAGAGCTCGACTGATCAAACTAGGATTCTACAGAATTTTAAAGAAGGCCCAAAACCCCCCCGAAACGTTTAAAGTTTGAGTCCAACACTGCTAAGTGTAAAAGAAAAACCCTAATACTCATTTTTTAAGACTTGTGTGTTACTCATATGAGATTTGTGAGGTTCTGTAACCTTTTAACTTAATAAGCATCTACCAGAGATCTATTCAATAGTACTAGTACCGGTGGAATAAGTTGCTACAAATAAAGTCAATCACAGTTGATGATCTAAACCTTTGAGTGGAGATCTTAAAGTCACAAAGAGGAGCATTTGTGTGCAATAGATTCATAATAGAAGAGTCAGTGAATTTGGAGTTGCGTTAGTAAGTACTACATGAGGTAGCATTAGATTTAGGGTTAAGTCTATTGTAAAAACTTTCATTCTATTAGTGAATTGTTGCCTTGTGGATTTTATAGGTTAAACAATTGATGAGAGAGTTTGGAATTCTGTTGAATACGAATGGGAGAAACTGACTACTCCTGTAAGCAAGTGGCAAACTTCTGAGAAAGAAGCAACCGTTTTTAATAAACAAGCCATGAATGATATTTTTGATACTATTTCTACGGAGGAATTCAAGAGGATCTCAAATGTTGAGGTTGCTCATACTACTTAGAATATTCTCCAAACTGTGCATGAAGGCATAAAGGCAGTTAAGATCAATAAGTTGCAGCAATTAGCAACTAGATTTGAAACCATTAGGATGTCTGGTGATGAAAGTTTTGATGGATTCTATGCTAAGCTTAATGATATTGTTAATTCTGCTTATAATTTGGGTGAAATTTATGATCAACTTAAGATTGTTAGGAAGATTCTTATATCCTTGCCTAAGAATTTTAGACCCAAAGTGACTGTCATTACTGAGAGCAAGGATGTGGACTCCATCCCTGTTGATGAGCTTGTAGGATCTCTCTAGTTCTATGAGCTAGACCTACCCAAGACAAACAAATTCAAATCAATAGCTCTTAAGTCAATTGATGATGTTGATGGTAATGGATTTGATGATGAACTTTCTTCTATAAAGATTTCATATCTTGCCAAGAACTTTAGAAACCAGTAGAAGTTACACCTCCTAGGAAGATTATGGTTGATCTTTGAAAGTTCAATTAGTGTATAAAACACTAATGAATGTTTAGACCCCCCCCCCCCCCCAAAATTTAACAATACCAATACAAGCTTATACATAAACAATATATGTGCGAAATGACGCATATAAGCTATAACCAAATAGTTAAAAAACTCTAAACCATAATTAATCACAAAAACAGTAGCAATTAAAGGTAAAGAGTAAGGGAAGAGAGATGTATACACAAAGATAACATGACGATGTGTTATCGAAGAGGAAATCGAAAAACTCTGTAAAAAACCTCTCCACCGCCCTCCAAGTGGTCATATGATCCACTAAAGAATATAGTTAGGATATATGAATAGCAGTAGACCCTCCAAGCCTAATCTACCCAGTGCATCTAAGCCCTCTAAGCTTCTTGCTCCAACAGGGTTACGCCTAATCTTGTCTTCTTTAGCTTTCTGGATCCTGCAATAAGCTCATTACATCAACCAAGTAAATTGGTCATCTCTATACTGCTTCCTAAGCACCAGAATACCTCCTCACTGATATGGATATGGTAAGATAAGGATTTGGCAGAATGTACCTCTTAAGGATATGTCTATGGAGATGGTGAAAGTAGAGAAATTTGGAGAATCAAATAATAAAGATTATGGATGAGTCGATCTTATTTTTCTCTAGAGTTTCTCTCTCAAAATTGTCTCTAGAAGGTCTATACATTTCGTAGGTATAAAGGTATTTATAGTAGTGTATGTGAGGAATGTGAAAAGTCAAGTTTCAATCAAACAGGGCATTCTGGCGGCTCAACCTCGTGAATAGAACAAGTCACAAGTTTGAGTCGCGAACTAATTGCTTGGCCAGACTATATATTTTTGTCCTGTAGTGCTCTAGCTGTCGTGATCCTTCAGTTCCCTACATGCTTCACACGTGTGCCACTTTGGCGACTTGCCAGTTGGAGATCCAATCGTGAGACTCTTTTATGTGCACACATCTTGAGTTTTCTTCACACTCTCTCACACTACCCTTACATAATTCCCACCTAAATACAGGGTATCTAATTACTAAAATACAAGCAAATTTGGCATGAAATAAAGCCAACACATGATTGAATAAATTCAACCTTACAATCTTAAAGAGTCTAAGCCTAAGAATCCTACTCTCCCTAAGAATAAGGAGCATGATAGACCTTTATGGGTTTGTCATTTTTGTGAAAAAACTGGACATATTCATTCAAACTGTTTTAAGTTGCAAGCTACAAAGCAAGCAAATAAGCCAAAAGTACATGTGCCTCAAGCATAAAATCCTATGGTACTTATTGGTAAGTTGGTAAAGGCATCAAACATTTATTCCAATTCTAGAGTTGCTCATCAGTCTAATAAGAATAAAAACTCTAATGCTAGAGTTGAATCTAAAAGGTTTTGGATTCAAAAGGCTCAATCTAGTTGAGTCTTTCTGACATGATCCTTGTGCTTTATCTCTCTACTCTTTGTGACCATTCTTTTTCTTCTTCTTCTTCTTCTTCTTCTTCTTTTTCTTCTTTTTTTTTTTTTTTTTTTTTTGTGCATTACATTCATGCATTTCATGATAGGTTGTGTTTTTTTATTCTTTTCAAAATTAATTCATTTTTTTTTTAAAAAAAAAAAAAAGGGAAAGGAAAAGGAAGGAAAGTTGTGTTTTGCATTATTTTTCTTGGACTTATAATCAAGGTTGGCCATATTATCTTTACATAATACATTTATGTACCTTGTTTAGCTTGGATGAGCTTATTTTTCTACACTTTGCTAGTTTTAACTTTGTAGTGCATGCTGTATGGGAGTTGTTTATAGTTTTTGATTACTTGATCTTGATCTTGAAGTCACATGTTTTTGATTGTTTAGACTTGAACTTAATGAGAAAGGCATAAATAACTATCTCATCATTGTTTACTAGCCAATCATGAACACCTTAGTGCATATCATAAGATTCTGTGCTCGAGAAAGTGTATTGCATGCACAAAAAGAACATAAGGTGTTGCCTCGGATTAATGCTAAAATTGGTGTGTACATTATTAGGCTATAATCAATTCACAATGAAATAAAATTGGTGTGTACATTATCTTGGCTATTATAATAATTTCTAAATCAAATAAAATTGGTGTGTATATTATGAGGCAAAACAAGAAACTTACATGATTGCAATCTTGTTTTCTAGGAAATGTGAAAGTTATATGATGTAACTCTTTAAGTGATAATCTTTTTCAAACTTATGTGATGAATTTTGTAGAAATTGTGATTGATTACTATCTACATATCACCTCACATGTATCTTAGGCTATTGCTAGTTGCACACACTACACAAGTTATTCTTTGCTAAACTTAGTACATAATATTGTGTGTGATTTTATTGTAGCCATCCAAGATTAAATGTGCCCTAATTTTAATGCAAAATATGTTTAATGGTTGAGTTTTGAGGGCAAACTGGTTGGAAAACTTGTTTTTGGGAGATCTGGGTTGAATTCAAGTGTTTTTGAAAAACTTTTCATCTCATATTAATGCATTTCATTCATAAAAAAATGTGTTTTGAGGAGTTTCTGCATTAAAATGCTCTGTTTTTCAAAAATCTGAGTTTTCTAGATTTTCGACCGATCAAACCTATTACTCAACCGATCGAAAATGCAATAAAAATTAAGGTTTGAATCCACCTGGCTCGATTAATGCTGGACCGATCGAAATTAATTTTTGCTCAATCGAATCTAATTTTCAACCGATCGAAATTCATACTGTGAGTTTTTAATGTGAGTTTTTAAAAAGGTTTTTCTCTCACGTGTTCTTCACTCTTCTCAAATCTTTTTAAAAGCTTTTTGACTGTTCCTCTTCGACCGATCCAATTGAAGCCAAATTGGTCGTTTTCTTCCGAAAATTTCTCAAGGGTTTTTGTCTTCTTGTGCTTGTAAGTCACTTTTACCCTTTCTTTTTCATTTTATTTACATTTTTCATGCATTTTAGTTGAAAATTTTAAACTCATGATTTTTGGGGTTTTTTTATTTTTCAATTGTTTTCGTTCACATTTGATCATTGGGTTTTTTTCTCTAGATGTTATTAACATGATTTCCATGCATCAATTTGATTGATTTTGTGTTTTGGGAAAAATGTGAAATTCTAGGGCTTGAAAGTTTAAGAAATTGGGGATTTTGTTCAATTGGGCTAAAATTGATGAAATTGACTTGTGTTATTGATTGATTATGTCATTATATGATGTCATCTAACTAGTGTAATGATAAAATTGATCAATTTGTTGGGATTTTTGAAATTGGGTTTTTCAAAATTTGGGGTTTTTGTTCTAAAACTCTATGTTCAAGACAATTGTTGGTTTATAATATAGAATTGAACAAATTTCAATGCATTAGGGCATGCATCATATAGATTGTTATTTTATATATTTGTTTTGTCTAACCCTTTCTAATGCAGTCTGCCTTGGGTTTGCTTGTTTTTTTTTCTTGGATTTCTGTTTTTATCTTTCCTTTCCAACCTTTAGCATCATGGTTAGGAAGACTAAAGCCAACAAGAAAACCACCACCTCCTCCTCTACCCCGGCTTTTGATAGTGAGAGGTTTAGGTTTGAGAAAAACCAAGAGACCTATGAGAAGTTTAATACATTTAGGTCTAATCCTCGTATCACCTCCAATGAGCTTACTTAGCTCAATTACTTGTTTTTCCTGATTTCTTGTCATTCGATTTGGCCTATCTCTCATTTGCACACCATTCCTATTGAGAGATGTGCTTTTTAATTGTATACTCTTGTGACTGATGGTCCTATGTGTTTTCGTCTCTTTTCATTTGTTCTTTAGTTGAGGTTCATAGGAGTAGTTCTAAGTCACATGGTCTTTTCTTCTCTGTTTTTATTCATAGGACTTTATTACATTTAAGATTGAAGGAGTTTTCTACATTTGAGCTTGTCCATATCATAGCTCCTATAGGTGCCACCTTCTATAGGCAAAGAGCAGCTCAAATGAAAGCTTGCTCTAAATGCCCTTATGTAGAGCCTTCCACAAGTGCTGCATCTCATCCTCCTTCTTAGATGACCCCACAACTAAGGAGTTTGTTGATCTCACTGCCACTGTTGATTCTCTACCTTCTTCTTCAGGTGATTCATCCATTCAGAGTATGTTGGATAATGTCATGACTGTTCAGGGGGCACATGAACAGCTTTTGGTGGATGTGCTCACAGAGCTTCAAGCATTGCGTGCAGATTTGGCAGGTGCTCGGTGGTCTTCTCCACCACCTCCTTTTGATGATGAGCCTTGATTGCCCTTTGGCAATTCGTCACAAAAAGGGGGAGTTTTGTTAGATTGTATCTAGGAGTTTTATGACGTATATTTTTTTGATCTTGATGTATTTATTTTTTATGGGTTATATATGTTAAGGGGAGACACTTGTTTTATGTTTCTTTTACTGTTTCTTGTTTCACATGTGCTATATTGATTATTGATTTATATTATGAGGTTATTCATGGTATATGTCTTTTATTTTTCTATTTTGTAAAATCAAGAACTTTATTTTGTTTTACTTGTATTTTCCACACATGCATTTATGTGTTTGTTGAGTGTTTCAGGAAAATACAGTTTACAGGTTTATTCAATCGTGCTACTGTCTACACTGGCAACTGATAGATAGTAGTTAGGTTGAATTTCTTTTGAGCTTGTTAATTTTTAAATGGGCTGTTTGTAACTTTGAGCATTTCAGTTTTGTTATGTGTTTTGTCACAGATTTCCAAAGGGGGTGTTTGTTAGGTTCTAAGACTTTAGGAACTAAATGTATTAGAACTTCAATGTGTAATGTGTTGGCAAACCATGATCAAAATTTAAAGTGTAGATTTAGGTTGCTCAAAGTGTGTTTATGTGTAAAGTTGGAATCAAGTGATTGCAGAATTTATTGGACTAAATTTACAAGGCTCAAACGATTGAAAATTAGACTCGATCAATCGAACCTCGTGTAGATTGTTTTTTCTACAGAATTTCCAACTCATCCCAAGCCCATATGATGTGTAGGGTTTTATGTTTTGCTTCAAGTATAAAAGGAAAAACCCTAGCCACATTTTAGAGGTTGTTGATATGTTATGTGTGTGAATCTTCTGTGAGATCTAGAGGTGTTTACCTTTATACACACTTAGGGTTATCAAGATCAAGATTGATGTTAAGAACTTGGTTATCTCTTCGGTTGCTGTTTCAGGAGTTTAAAGAAAAACACAAGTAGGAGAACTTGTAGTTGCTATGGATCAAAGAAAGAAATAGTTCATAGACTCGGAGTTGTCACGTAGTCGTGATAGTAAGTTTTTTACTCGAGGTAGTAATAGAATGTTAGTGGTCTAATTTCTATTGTACAAACTTCAATTCTTTCATAGTGGAACTGTTTTACCTTGAGAATAGCTAGGTTAAATCCTCCCCAGGTTTTTTACCAGTTTGGTTTTCCTGGGTTATCATATCAGGTGTTCTTTATATTTCTGCCCTATTTACATGATATGATTTGAATGTGTTTAACCTAGATCTTATTAATGAACTTGTTAATCAACTTAACTTAATATTAGATTAAACAACTTGTGTTTTAAGGGGTCTAAAAACGTACATATATATAGTTAGGACATAAGTAGAACTTGTTAGAATAATGTCATATAGAATTGGTTAATCTTTTGACAAAATGCACTTTACTTGTAATTGGATAGATCTAGAATGAGTTTAATACTTCAAGGAACAAAAGTTTAGGGCTAGTATTGAAGCTATGCAAATCTGTCCAAGAATCAAGTGAAGAAGTGTTGTTCATCAAACCTCGACAGATGTCTCTATTAAGATTTAATATGTGATTCTCGGCAGCTCTCGATAGAAGTTGTATCTATCAAGAATTACAAAATTTAGATTTCCAGATTTGTTTTTCACACATATCGAAGCTATTTGTGTAGGGTTTCTTTTCTCACAACCCTAAACATATACAAGAATTATTTTAAAGGCCATCTAAGGTGATGCAACTTGATTCAAAGTAATTATTCACTCAAATTATGACCAGAGACAATTTTCCCTAGTTCATCTTTCTTTTGAAGAAGCTGCTGCGTCTTTACGTCGAGGGTTTTGTAACCAATGAGCTTCTTGAAATTCATCATCTTGATAAATTGAAGAACTTTGCAGCCAACATCTTTCTTAAGTTGGTGTGTTAGTCACATACTGGGCTCTGTGCATCAATTGGTTAGTCACGTACTTGGAGCCATGCATTGAAAGGAGAGATTGTCACTACATTACAAGTCCAATTGTGTGTTGGAGTAAGGGTTTAATTGTAAGTTGGTATAAGGTACTGAGATTCCTTTACTTGTAACTACTTGTTTTAATAATAGTGGATTCTCGGGAGTAGTAACCTTAAATTCACTCAGTGGGGTTTTGCCTCGGTGATTTTCTCTATTCGTAAATAAATCACCTGTGTCAAATTTATTTTTCATGCATTTAGTTATTTGGTGATTTGTTTGTGCTACCACGCTTATTGCATGTAATTGAATCTGATTAATTAACTTGGCTAATTAATTAATTAATTTACCAAATGGGTCAATACATTCTTAGCTTATTTTATATATATATATATATATATATATATATATCACTATCAGTATAAGAGTCACCCATACCAGTTTAACTTTTTTAAATAAATATGTAAATTCTAGCCCCCATTCCAGTTAAATTTTTTTATACTTTTATGAATACATTTTAGATTCACTTAAATAGCATTACAATCCTATACAATTTATCACCAAGTTGATGATAAACACAAGATTATTTTAACAATTATCTAAAAAAGAAAAAAAGAGAAACCAAAAAAAAAAAAAATTTTTTCTCCAACCTTATTGAAAAAGCTAGTTTATGGCTTACTTTGGTGTTAGATGGGAAGGTCTTCTTCTTTATCCTTGTTAAATTGCATTGCTTTACAGTCACACTATCACCAACGGGACCACCAGAGTCCTGCAAATTTGCATACTCTTCTCTCTCTCTCTCTCTCTCATTTCTTTTAGTTGGTCTGGTCTTTTTTTTTTTCTTTTTAATTTTTCCTTCTTTACTCTTTCATTCATACCGCAGTCCAAGACAAAATTTTTATAGATTTTGACTCATTTGAGATTACAAGTCCTACATGTGTATGGTTTACACTTCAACTTGTCTTCAAGAGCAAAAGCAATACTCTCAGGCTAGGTTTATCATTTCCTTTACTTGTTATTTGTCATATTAAATTAGAAAAATATATTAATAAAAAAATTCAATTCTTGAAACTGATAATATATAATAAAAATAAATATAGAAAATTCTTAGTTAGTATTGGGCTTAGAATGTAAGATTTATATTGTAGTTTAAATAAATGTATACGATATTATACACATTTATTTAGTCTACAATGTAATATTTACATTGATAATACAATGTAAACTTATAATTACCAATAAAATAATAGTATAATGTATAATTTGTTATTTCATATTTGATTATATTTTTGTATGCATGAAGAGTTTGTTTGTCTACTCTTTTTAGCGATCTTTAATTGACTTTGGTTGTATCTTAGTCACTATGCTTAATGATTTTTAATTTAATTTGAAAATCTAGGTTTATGGGAAAGTTAAAATTTATTGATTCATTATTAAGAAGAAAGAAAGATGGTAACATTATTATTATAACTGTAATATATGTAAGAGTTTTTTTTTTTTTTTTTAATAAAAAAAATAATTATTATATATATTTTTTTGTTTCTTCCCCATGTAAAAAAAATTCTTGGCTTCATCATTGGGAACAACTTGTCCCAAAGTAAAAATCATTTTGCCTTACTTTTATGTTAATTTGTGAATTATTATAAGTTATTTTTGTCTTATAGATAATGAAGGCTATTTACATGAACATGTTAAACAATTCAAAAGTTGCATGCTAGGTGGGCCAGATCGATTGTCAAGCCAACTAAATGGTATGTTTGGATTAAGAAAGAATAGAAGGGAGTAGAGTAAAGTTGGTCATAAATTAACTTAATTTTTGGTCAATGCTCTCCCTCTCTTTCCCCTGAATCCAAACAGAGCATATAAGAGAGCTAGCCATGAAGTAAAGAGAAGCAAAGAAAATTGAAAAAAGAAGAAGAGATCTAGGTGTGAAGCGTAGAAAGCAAAAGCAAAAGAAATAAAAAATAAATGAAGAGGTTTTGCTTTCGTGGAGAAGTCTACAGGTAGGCTTCCTTTATTACTTCATGGAAATACAAAAGAGAGACTTTTAGGCCATTTGGGTGGGTTTTTCTTTATGGCAATATTGTGACTATTACTTTCTCTATTTTATTTGTTTAGTTTAATACTTGGTATTTTATTCTTGTGTTTTCTTTCAATCACTATGAGTAGCTAAATTTTCAATTAAGGTTGAGGATAAAACTTTTTAAGGATTATCAGTATTATTTTATGAGATTTAAATTTTCCAACAATAGTTATTCTTTAATGATTTAAATTGTCCTTCCCTCATCTTAATTGACTAATATAAGAATATAGATGAGTTTAATCATGTTTTTCTCATAATTTAGGATTTATCTTAATTAACTGAATACTTGGTTTATGTAGTGCCAAGCCCAAAAAACTATATGAATTTTTGGGTCTGGCTTCCAACTTGTTTTGAGGGGTATAGAATTTCCTACAATAAGAAAACCTCTAAAAGCAAACCCAACGGCCCAAGACCAGACGTTCCCAGCCCAATCAGTTTTCTCTTCCCCTGTTCGTGTGCTTTCTAAGAAGACACAAGATTAATGGTGCTAAGTTTACCCCATTTTAGTGGTTTCTCTCTTTTCTCTCGTATATCTCTCTTCCCCCCAAAAATTGCCAACCCCTTTCTCACACCTCTCTTCCCCATCTTATAGCCTTCCCCTAGTGGGTTTGCCATCATGAGGAGTGGTCTTCCTCAAGCAAGTGGGTCCCTCTTTGCCCTATACTACTGATCAAACGGGACTCACTACACACTCCTAAAATGATTCCATCGGAACTTGCACAAGCCTCTAGATTTGTGTTCGACAAGCGGATTTCCCCAATGCATTATATCACGCCCTTGGCGATAACTCATGGTGATCAGTTCGAACTATTCCCTGTTCGGGCCTTTCATCATTGTTTAGTACAACTTGGGTGGATCTGACTTACATAGGCCTTAATCTTGGGATGGGCTTTGATTCATAGACCGTAAAGTTTATAATTGTTTAATTTTAAAATTGGATATTCTAATACAATTAATGATTTGATTTTATACTTAGGAAGCGAAAAAAAGCACGCTTTAAATTTTAAAATAGGGATTTTAACAAGAATATTTTACATGATAGTAAGATTGGTTTTTAGATTATCATGCAGTAGTTTGGGAAAAATTAGTAATAATAATTTCCATGTTGATATGACTTACATGATGGATTTCAAAATTCTTAATTCCTTTCTCTAGATTGTATATTCTTTTTATTGCTTTATATTATATTTTTTCTTAGATTAATTTCTTGGTTAGTTTATTTAATTTCAAAACAATCAATTTCTATTAAACTAGATTAGGGTTTATTTAGTCAAGATTTAACTAATTTTCTTACATTCATACAAGTCTCCCAATCTTGTTCTTGCCAAACTATAATTCGATATGGTTTATGCACTTGTGAGTATTTTAACATTTCACAACATAAATCTTTCCCAAAGAAACAAATACACTATAGCAAGAGAAGTTAACAATCTCAAGGAAAACATCTCTACAATCTGTGGACAACTTATACAGAAAACCTTTCGCTGCACCATTGATGTATTCACCACTAAATCTAAAGGATTCTATCTGGGATCGATTGCTATCTGCAAAATAGGACTCATTTCATGTGATCCAAATCAGTCCACTAGGCCTTCTAAGTAATTCGACAACCATTAAGGCTGGGTATCCTATTTCTGTGAAAGCAGCCAGATGGATGATGATTCACAAAGATTCTAAATTATGCTTTTGGGCCTCAATTAATTAATTTAAATCTCTTATTTCAGGGCCTCAACAAAAAGTGCGATTAATCTTAGTGATAACTATATGGCTTCGCCCAAGGGAGAAACCAAACATTATACGCAAATAGTATATATAGAGTAATTTAATTAAGAAACATTTGAGTTTGTATACAATAACATTAATGTTCTTTTATTTTATAGGTTACAGACATTTGGAGATTGTATGATGCTACTATATATTTCAACATGAGCATAGTCATTAATTTGTTATCTTATTCCTTGAGGAATTTCTTAAACCAACGAGCAGACAGTTTGGGATGTCTTTTCAACCCATTTTTGTAGTCTACATAGTTGATGCCATACCGAACGGTGTAACCTGAACTCCATTCAAAGTTGTCCAATAATGACCATACAAAATATCCCTTCACATTAACACCATCCCTACATTGAAAAAATGGATCAATTGGGCTTTAGAAACAACAATTTCCATAATTGTTTATACGGCATATTGATATTAGTACAAACAAAGTTATATCATCATTAGATTTGAAAGAAAGAGGTCTTCTTTACTTACTTGATAGCCCTATGAATATATTGAAAATGGAGATAGTGATAATCAATTCTAGAGTTGTCTGCAAGGGCTTCCTTAAGTGGCAATGTAGCATTATTGAACTCATCAATTCCTATAATATAGTAGCAAATTTTTAGATTCGAATGGAAACCAAACTAGCATTCCTTTCAAAAAAAAAAAAAAAAAAAAATTTCTATGGCTAGTGCCATAACTTTAATGCAACCATAATGGAAAAGTTCAAAAAAAAAAAAAATTACCATTCTCGGTAATAAAGATTAATGGATTATTGTACTTTGTCTTTGTATATAATAGAGCGTCTTGAATTCCTCTTGGATAGACATGAATCCAATCTGAAGTAAGCTGAAATGGCATTTTAAAGAAAGATTTTAAATTCATTATGGAATATGGATTCGGTATAAAACTCTCTTTTTACACCCTCCAAAGAAATGATGCCACATTATTTTTTCTTTTCATTTTCAAAAGGGAGAACCGGGAATAACACACAAAATAACGTATTAATTTGTTTTTTTTTCAGATCCGAAAAAAAAAAAATTAATACGTCTATTCGTTAACCATTAGGTATTACATATTTTTGCCATGGAAATCTTTTTCTTCAAAATTGTTTCATTAAATACTACGGGAAGGTGTTACTTATTCCTCAACCTGATATTATGGGGAAATTAACTATTTCTGCACCCCCACCTTCTTTTTCTTTTTTTTTTCTTTTTTTTTTCGGCAATGGGTTTCGAGAATAAACTATAAAGAAGATTGAGAAATCCGGTTAAAGATTAGTGAAAGGCTTTTCATATTTCATTGCATTTTTCATACTGTGTGTGTCTATGTTTAGGATTAAGGAAAGGTCCTTAATTTATGCAAATATCAAAATCTAGAACTTTAGAGAATTTCTGGCGGCTTCTCCTTCTTGTTGGCGCTGAGTTCTCCAATAATATTTCTATGGCATTGGGTTGTTTTTCATTTTTTTTGTTGTCAAATTATTTATTGATTTTTCTAATCAAATTATTTTTTTGTTTTTCATTTTTTTTGTCAAATTATTTATTGATTTTTCTAATCAAACTAAAATCATTATATGATAATTTCTTATCTTTATGATCTTTTTTAGAAATGTTTTTATTTGGAAACAATTTTATATATATATATATATATATATACACATAATAGAAATTACACTCTAGCCTAATCTAAATTTATATTTGTGTGAAGTTCTCTTCTGGAGAACTAAATCCCTCCCCTTGCCCCTCACTTTACAAGAACTTTGTACTTTTGGAGTAATCATCATACTAAGGGTGCGCGGGGGTTATTTAGAAACAATTTCTTAATTGGATTACAAAGTTACTTCTTTTTAATTTAAAAAGTTTTAGCTATCTTCCTTTTTATATCTTTTTTTTTTTTTTATATACATTAATAGTTGGGAGTGAGAGGATTTAAACCCTGGATGTCTTCATTAAAAATACTAGACGGTTTCAATTAGTTGAATTAAAAGACTCTTAACTTGTTATATCCCTTAATTCTCTTGAATTTTTAATAGAAGTGACATGTGACATTTTGAAAATTCAATGATCTTAAAGTTCAATTTTTACTCACAGAAAATTGCTAATAAACAACAAAATTGTTATGGAGTTTTTGTGTGTGTGTGTGTGTGTGTGTGTGTGTGTGTGTACATATATATAATCTTTAAGTTGGGTGAAAATTAAACCATTTAAGAATTGCATAAAAGGAAAAAAAAAAAAAAAAATTGAATCAAACTACTATAACCATCTTAAGATCTGTATCAATATTATGTATATTCACTTTTTTACGCACCTTTGGACCGATGGGGATTCCATTGCGCACACCTGCCACAAAAAAAAAAAAAAAAAAAAAAAAAAAAAAAAAAAAGGAAAAAGAGCATGGTCATTTTAGTATGTATGAGTTACAACAGCAAAATCAAAATCATGGCTCCAAAAGATTCAGTTCATACTGGAAGTATTAGTTCGCGAATCTGTCAAATAGCTTGCGTTTTCAACTTTGGAGTGACGTGAGTCGGCTACATATTTAGCAGTATAGTAGTTTAGCCCTAGAAAATCCAATGATCCTTTTACAATCCTGGATTGCATTTTCGTGAATTTGGGTAATCGGTCGCCAACAAGAGATCGCATGATATGTGGATAGTCACCATTGGTTAGGGGATCCATAAACCTACCACAAACCACGAAATTTTAAGTCTTTGTTGTACATATTATATTAAACTAGCAAAGGGTTTTTCTATACTCTGGAAATATCTAGCAAATATAGTAAAATAGATGTCCAAAACAAAGAGTCATGTAGTTCTAGTTTACTTACCATCCAAACATGAAATCAAGGGCTCTAAGCGCAGCATCATGGTCTTGCGTCGCGTTAGAGAATGGCACAAACCAGTCTGTATTTAAGGATATACCCATAATACCTTTTTGTACTTCCTGCACATATCGAATGCTTGCTTGTTTATCTAATTTCATCATCACTTAGATAAACTTTTAACAAATTAATTCATAAGCTTTCAACAAAGAGTTAATCCACTTGCACACTAACGGAAAAGATAAATACTTACTCAATTACTAATACAGAAAAACAAGTTTGACTTGCGAATTTATCAAAGTTTATCATCACTGCAAATATATAGTTTTAAAATAACGTACCTTAGATTGTCTTGTATCAAGTGCAATGCAACCACGTTTATTGAATGGAGTACAATTTTGAAACAAAAAAAGACAAAGAAAAAAAGTAGTAAAATAAACATAAAGCAATTTGGTGTATGGAACCTGATACTTTTGCTTGTACACTTTGACAGCGGATGCATGGGCAAGAAGTAGATTATGTGAAGCCAAATATGGTTCTATCGCAGAATCTCCACCAGTGCAATTTAACTGTTGCCAACTAGAACACCGACCCGGTGCAAATTTCCCCTCTACATAACCAGCATAGACATAGCTATATGGTTCATTTAGTGTGATCCAATGTTTGACACGATCACCAAATTCTTTAAAGCAAAACTCAGAATAATCCCGAAAATCATCCCTAAACATATACATGCAAAAGTTTTCAAACTATTGAATAACTGCATTACAAAAATTAATTGTACATTTGTACATGAGCACTTCATTTTTAGCACAATTCAATTATAGATCTAGAAGGCCTAACTATCCCAAAAGCAAAAAGCTCTCTCTTTTATATAAATTAGTGTGTAACCACGTACATATGTATAGATACAATTAAAAACAATCATAATTATTCAGTTCAAATTATACATTTTAAATAAAATGTTGAAATTATATAAGGTATTACCTTATACCCTTTTTAAACCATATATTACAAAAATATTTCATGGTTTCTCATTATATATATATATATATATATTATTTAGAATTTAGTTGGATGTAGATTTTTTGATTTTTGTACCTAATAATTCACTTGCCACAAAAAAATATTAATAATAATAATTAAATGAACATGTGGCATAAAATTGGACTCCAATTTAAAACTAATTTTGAATCTAATTGGATTTGAAATTTTCAATTTTCATACTCAATAATTCGATCACTTAGCACAAAAATTAAAAATTAAATAGGACACATGGCTCCCAATTGAAATTCAATTTAAATTTAAATTTGATTTTCTCTTAACTTTGGATTATATATATATATATATATATAATCCAATAATTGGGGAAGGGTAATTTGAAAAGGCCAACTAGTTGAGCTATAAAACACTTGGCAGCAAAACATTTTTACATAAATTAAAATTTTTCTTTTTTAGTGTATACATTTGTTAATGCATAATAATAATAATAATAATAATAATAATACTTAGCACTTGATACAAATACTTACTAAATCACAAATTAGTGAAATTACACTTTCTAACTTTTACAGATTTCCAATTCAATCGTGTAAATTCCTTGTTTCTTATTCCAATCCTTTATCTTTAATATATTTTCAATTTTTAGTCATTCTATCTAATTTGGTCTCTCGCTAGCTATTATCCTTAATATTTTTCAATTTTCAAAATGATATCATTTTAGTGGAGCAAAATGGACAGAAGGGTTATATTGGGAACAAAAAGAAGTCAAATAACTCAATATAGGACTATATTGAAAACAAGGCGAAATTAATTTTCTTTATTAAATTGTAGGTTAATATTTCGTTAATGTATCATATCATGATCTCACATAACAAGTTTTCAGTGATAAATTCTTAACAAATAATATCAAACTCAATAGTTTTGTAAGACAATGAGCCCAGCAACTTCACAAATAAGTCATTAATTAAAAATAGTAGTAATCAAAATGTTCCCCCCCCCCCCCCCTTTCGATTCCTTAGAATTTTAGTCATCAATTAAAATTTTAAAGATCATAATCACAATGAAATTTGTTAAAACTATACTAATTAAAATTCAAATGAATAAAATCATTGATCATAAGGTAAATTTACCACTTACACAATATGAGGACTCAAAAAACCACCATACTCATCTTCCAATGCCTGGGGAAGATCCCAATGGAAGAGGGTCACAAAGGGTTGTAGACCTGCATTCAATCATAGCAAACAAAAGTGAATTAATAGTGCATGATAAGTTGATGATATGTGATGGAATTTAAGAATTATTCATGACCTCTGGCTAAAAGCTTGTTGATTAGTTTGTTGTAGTATTTGATTCCTTCCCTGTTCACACCCCTAGATAGTTTTCCTTCTAAAATTAGTCACAAAAAAGAGATTATTAGGAACATAATATGGTCACAAAACAATAGTCATTTCATTCCAACCTAACATGTGCACTTGATGATATGTCCTTGTCATTGGATTGTTCAGACCTTTTATGGGATTGTGAAAATGATAATCTTACTTGGCAGTACTCGAGACCATGAGATTGAGAATCTGTATGCATCTAAGCCAATCTTTTTCATGATCCGAACATCTCCCTACCATGTGTAATAACAAAAGCATATATAAATTGTTGGAAAAAGCTGAAATGAAGATTTATTATATTGTGATTCTCTTGTATTTGGTTAGATATGGTCAATAATAAGAAAAAAGCATGTGACAATCTTTATATATATATATATATATATAAACAAGTGGAGAAAGAATGATAAGAACCCCGATTCTCCTTATAAAGAAAACAAAACTGTGCAATTGTGCTAAACAACTCTTGGTAATGATGAGCTAATTATATGTAAGATAAAGTTTAGCTACGAAATTGGTCAAAAGTGGTTGTAGCCTTAAGCAATGACTAATTTTGTAGCTAAACTTTGTCCACATATGTATGGTTTTCTTTCCAATTTTAATTATGAACCCCGAACAACATATATACCTTGTAGTGATGATATTGATCAATAGCTACATCTCCGTTGCTTCCACCCTTTATTTTACCTGCAATTTCATTGTAAGAATTTTTTTCTTTTACTATTTAAGAACTAGTAATTAGACCATTAGAGCCATAAAAAAAATGGAACTAGTACTTAACCCTCACGACCATAACATATACAACTCATTTCTAGTTTGGAATTCAGTTAAGGAAGAAAGGAAGGAAGAGGGGGGAAGTGTTTTGTACACAAATTTTGAGATTTTCCAATCCTTGTGGAAGCTATAGTGGAGACCTTGTGCAAATAATAGATCCAATCATAAAGTAAAGTTTTTGCATTCAACAAACAAGAGTTACTAATCTAAATCTTTGAGTGGAGATTTCAAAGTAAAAAATAGGAGAGTTTGTGTGCAACAGTTTTATAGTAGAAAAGTCCATGGATTCAGAGCTGCGCTTGTGCCCGACCCGCGTTAGAAGGGAAAATTAGCAAAGTGAGAAAAGATAGAGGGAAAGGAGTAGCATCTTATTCTCTTCACGAGAACGTGTGGTCATGTGAGTAAGTACTATATGAGGTAACAATAGACTTAGGGTGAAGTCTATTGTACAAACTTCCATTTTATTTAGTGAAATGTTTCCTTGTGGATTTTTTAAAGTTAAATCCTCCCCACGGTTTTTACTATGAAACCATAGTTTCGTAAATTTTCTTAAGTTATCATTCTTGGTGTTCATGTGATCTGTGCTTATTTGATGCATTAATCATTTTAATCAATAATCAATTAATTAATTGGTTAAAATTTGATTAATTTGGTAACAATTGGGGTCAAAAACCCTAATAGATCTATACTTTAGCTAATTCATTGTAGGAAAATGCTAAGTTCTACAAGTTTTACTACATAAAATTTACAAATGGATGTGACAATATATATGGTTGGTGGACTTCAACCACCTATTAAATGAATGTTTAAAATATGTTTTGAACAAAATTTGGCTACAAACTTGGTTGTAGCCTAAGGCTACAACTTCCTTTTAAAAATTTAACATTGCTACAAATTTTGAAAATCTAACCACTGGATTACATGTTCTTTACTTTCTTAACACACAAGTCAAATTTTGTGTCAATTGGATGTTATTTACTATATGATCCATAAACTTATTTTTTATGTATAATTTCATACTACATAAACTTGCAATTTAAACAAATGATTGATGAAATAGCTATTGATCTTTGATCTTTTGAAAATTTTTCCAGCATGGAAGATATAAAAAGAAAATGTAATCGAATTGTGGATTTGTCAAAATTCATATCTAATATAAAAAAAATAAATAAAAAAAATAAAAAATAAAAATTGAATGAAATTGTGGCCTTAGGCTACAACCAAATTTGTACACAAACTTTGTCCACATGCTTTAGAGATTGGTGGCACATAAGTTTGTTAGCTTCATGTATGAAAAGTGGTATTATCCGTAGCATTACTTTTGTTATAATTGTAAATTACTACAATGTAGGGAATTCTGTCTGTAATCTTTACTATTCAATTTCACAATAGCTACTAGTTCTTATTTAAATCCATCACTTACATTACCTTATTACCTACCATTATTTTAAATGGAAGAATCTCCTTATTTTGTTTTCCTTTAAATTTAATAATAACAATAAATTTTATAAATATAAAATTGTATGAGTACCAAGTTATTCAAAATATTAAATAACATGACAATTTGTACATTGGAGAGAGAGAGAGAGAGAGAGAGAGAGAGACCTGGATATCTATGAGTGAAAGTGTCCCATATACTTGGTTCTCTACCACCTTCTTTTGCTGCACCTTCATACTGGAAATTTGAATGAACAGACATGTGCACTTGATAATATTGATCATATTCTTGGTATCTCAGGACATTTGAAGAAAAACTTTGATTCAAATTAACATAAAGTAAATTGTGACATAATTACCTGATAAGCCGCTGCTGCTGTCCCAAAAACAAAACCTTTGGGAAAACTAGTCCGGTTGAGTGAAGAAGTGTCAAGGCTTGGTGAAACAGCAGTGCCATTAGTCAACAAGACAAGAAGAACTAGGAGGCCTAAGACTGGAATGCCTTGAAAGGCCATAATTGATTTTGCCCTTTTATTGTGTAGCAACTAGATATAATCTGTTGGTTTTTTCTTTTTTTCTTTTATAGAAGAGCACTACGTAATCTTATTTTTTTGGAAAAGATAAAAATAGAGATGAAAAAAAAAAGGGATAGGCAATAAGCTAGTCATCATAGCTGTCCTTCAACTGATTGTTTGACATTGTACGTAGGATTATAGATATCCTCCAAAATAGATTCTATCCTATCAAAATCAACAAGATTGAGAAAATTCCTTTAATGGATTGATTAAGTGCTCATGTATATATAGTGGATTTTTTGAAATATTGATTTTATTAGTTATATATTTTTTATTCTAGGATCTATCAAAAGTCTGTTTATTTTTTAATCCATTGTAGGCAAATGAATTATAGATTTCAAAGCAGTGAAAGTATTTTGATTAAAGGGAAGAGAGAGAGAGAGATCGAAAGAGAAAAGTATGAAAAAGAAGGAAAAGTGAATTCAGGAAAGAAAACTTGTATTATTCTTTGTCAATGAATTACATAGCTTCTTACCCTGTATTTCTACACAACCTAAGGTTGAGTGAGAAGATGAAACAAACTCTACTAATTCAACCTTGTTACTTCAGTTACAAATTATTATTAAACTACAAACACACTATCTAACTAACTTGATATTACGTCTGGATTCTAGTTAGTTCAACATATGAAGTCTTATCGTCGAATAGGAGATTTGGTATTCAATTCTCACATACACAAAAAAACTAATTAATGTCTTGACTTGATAATAAAGAGTAATTATCAAAATACAAATGACAAGGTTTAAAATACTATCTTCTCAAAAAAAAAAAAAAATTGACAGCCCATTAATTCATAATTACTAGATGATGTCCCATGCGATACATGAACTACTTTACAATTTCACTTAAAATCATTTTTATGTATATTAAGACCATCATATAATACTTATTTTGTTGTATAATATTTATGTTTGGCCACAATATTTTTGAATACTTCGAAAATTTATTTTCTTAATTCATATTTTATTTTAAAAATTATATAACACTATAAGACTATAAGACTATAACATATTATAATATTTACCATTAAAAGTAGATTTATTTTTAAAACTGATTAAATGATTTTGAAATCTATAAATAATAATTTAAAGCATAAAGTACTTTTATATTCTAAAATTGCACAAATTTACACAACCTCCCAAATACTTTTTCAACCACTCTATTCTCACAACCAAATATGGAGACCTCAATCACAAACGCCCAACTCATTGTCTCAATGAAATTAAAGAAATTATTTGTAAGTATTAACATAAAAGGAATGTGATTAAAGAAAGATCAATTGGCTAAAAACACATCCATTTATCAAAATTTAATAGTTTTTATTTGGGCTTCCGTACCCTTTAAAAAAAACTAAAAATAATTTGAAATCATTATCAATTTTTATTTTTGTCACTATAGCTCATATTGCGCGCGCGCGCGCGCACACACACACACACACACACACAAGAAAAAAAAAAAAAAGCTAACTTCATAAATAATCAATTAGAATGTTTCTTTTTCTTTATTTCTAAAACAAAATACATTTATGACTTTCCCAAACCAAAATCCCAAACACTCACAAACTCAAAACAAATTACAACCTTTACAAAATCCAAAATGTCTAACTTCAACATCAAATCGTAAGCTACTGTCACCGAATAAAAAACGCAAGCTTCCTTCTTTTATCATAGCCTACTCATATGGGTTAGAATTAAATGGTACCACAATGTCGAAGTTACATAGGTGTCATTGAAAGGTTGAAAGTAAAAGATATCATTTTTTGTTTGAGTATATTTGAGGGATAGCATGAAGGGTTATAGGCATGTGTATATAAATGAGTAAAAGTGGAAATGGTAAATGGAAATGCAAAGAGTTTTTTGTGTGTGAGAGAGAAGAAAAGTCTAGAAACATTGAACCAAATGAAAAAAATAGAAGTCTTAAAACATTGAATATATAATGCAACAAAAAGTAGTCTTGAAACATTGAACTAAAGGAAACAAAGATTCTCTATTTTTAAATTTGTTCTTATATTTGATATGACTTAAGAGTATTTCAATTCTCTTCAAAGAGTGTGCTACATGGCAAAACCTCATGCTTTCTTGCATGAGGTCTCTACTTTTATATATACTAGTAAGTTGTCTATATGATGCACGGATAATTTTATGATATTTTATGTAAGACAGTTTTGGATAATATTGTACATATATTATAAAGAAAAAATAAACTAAATTAGAGTAACGAAACATATGTATTTTAAGATATTAAAAATTAGTTTAGTGGCTTCACTACATACTTGCAACCTTCTTAAAATAAGATTAATTTTTGTTTTAATCATAAAACAAAAAATAAATGCAAAAGAGTAACAGGATCATGAAAATTAACTAATTTGTGTTGTGTTCACATATTTCATACCATAAAATGAAAGTATGCCCAATTCTTTGACCGTCTTCCACTCCTCAATAGTGCGACATTAAGACATGGTGCAGGTAATTGTGTATACATGTCTTATAAATCATTTAAAATTAAACCATGGTAGAATATGGTTTTACATTGCGTACTAAATATTCTCTCTACTTAAATACCCAAAACAAAATCTATCCAACCAAATTACCTAAACTTAAATCATATTTAAGCCCCTAATTTTAAAAGAAAAAAGGGAAAAAAAAAATTACCCTTAGGGGTTTTGGCATCTTTATGGTGGTGGGAGGCCAGTATAACAGAGGTGGTGACCCCTTGGATTCCTTTTTCTCTCTCTTTCAAATGTTTTGTTAGTCTCAGGTCTTTTATATTGATAATATTTTTTTTATATTGACAATATATAGTAAAATAATGCATATTATTTAATAATCCACAACATTTTTGTGTCTCTCTATCTCTTTTCAGGAATTTATTTGGTTAGTTATTATTATTAGTCTTTACTTTTTTTTTCCTTTTTTTTTTTTTTTTTTTGCTTTTTTTTTAAAAAAATACTAAAAGAGTGGATATGCTAAAAGACAAGATAAATAGAGAAATGTGTGGTGTAAGTTTAGTCAATTAATGAGATATTAATGAGATACTAGTAAAATAAATTAATGTGAACTTTTGGGTAACAGTAAAAAATAAAAAATAAATAAAAATAAAAAACCCTTAATGAAAGAGGGAAAAAAAATGCTAAATGCAAAATTAGAGCGCCACTTGACAAGGTCTCATGCACTTTCGCATAAGATCTCTGCTTTTTTACATACAGGCTTAACAACTTGTTACATTCAAATAAAAGTACAAATTTTTTAAAAAAATATTATTTTAAAGCACTTGTCTATGTATCTTACGATGCGATTAGTATCATTTTAAGGTCACTACTCCCGAGAATTCACTATTATCACAAAAGTAAAGAAATTCCAGTATCTTATACCAACCTACAGTTGAACCCTTACCCCAATACCCAATTGGACTTGTTCTGTAGTGACAATCTCTCATTTTCAATGCACAACTCCTAGTACGTAACTAACCAATTCAATGCACAGATCCCAATAAGCGGCTTACTCACCAACTTGAGAAAAATGTTGCTACAAAGTTCTTTAGTTCATAACACGATGAAGATCACGAAATTCCTTGATTACAAAACCTATGGTGTACAAACACAATAGCTTTTTCAAGAGAAAGATGAACTAGGGCAAATTTTGTCTTCGGTCACAATTTGCATGAAGGCAACTTTGCTTCACACCCGTGCAACCTTTGACGACTCTTAAAATAATTCTTATATATGTTTAGGGTTGTGAGAGAAGAAAGCCCAAACATATACACACGAATTGAATGAAAATCAGAACTAAAAATCTGTTTTTCATAAACCTCAATAGATAGCTTATCTGTCGAGATAGTTGTCAAGCATCGGGCTTCAACAATTTTTTAAACCTCGATAGACACTAGCTGTCATGCTAGCTGTCGAAATTCAAAATCCAGCACATCTTCACTTGTTTATTGGATAGACTTGCATGGCTTTAACACTTGATCTTGAAACCTTGTTTCTTGAAGTATTAAATACGTCTTAGATCTACCTAATTACAAGTAAAGTGTGTTTTGTCAAAGAATTAGCCAATTCTAATTTGACATATGTTCATAACAAACAAATGAATATATGAGAAAAGTCATAAATCACTCAACTCATACTCACTTGTTGAATACAATAAAATCTATCCTAATATAAACTCTTGAAAAACTTTTCAAGAAGAGAGTTTATGGCAAGAAAACTTTGACAACCTGTATTTCTAAAAAATTTTAAACAAAACTCATCGTAGCATTTTAGTGTGAAACAGAAATAACAGATTGCATACAATATATAAGAATCATGTGCATAAAGAAAAAAAAAAACAATACGTGTAAAGATAGGTGAAAGAAAGTAATAACAACCACAATATATATATATATATATATATATATATATATATCAACGTATGTACAAGGTTTGCTATCACTAAGTGATCACAAGACCGATGTACAAAAACAATGTATCTAAAAAAGAAAGAAAAGAAAAGATACAAAAAGTCCTCACTACATCCCTTATAGACACTCCCCTTGTCACAAATCTCTTATGCTAACCCTCCCCCTATGTATATGACTACTCTCATATCAAAACTACTCCCCCTTTTTGTCACGAGTGACAAAGGGTAAGTACATCAAGTAGACATCTTATCATCACTAGGCGAGCCAGCACCATCATCCTCATCAGCATCATTACTGCCAGAGCCATCATCACTCTCATCCTCGGAAGCTGGTGGAGATGGAGAAGAAGCAACAGTGAAACCACCCATGATAGCATGTCATTATGCGATACAACCAACACGGGTGTTCACCTAACATAACTAATCATTGAGTGTGTCAAGGTGAGCATCCATGCGCACAAGCTATGCCATGATGGCCTCAAGAGTCACTCCACCCATAGAAGACGAAGGAGCAGAGATGGATGGAGTGATAGAAGCTAGAAGAGTTGCCGTCTCTGTCTAGGGCCGCCTCAGTCTAAGCTTTGTCTCACTCCATCGAACAGTAGCAACATCTATAGCACTCATAAGCATGAAGTGAGGAGACTCACTTCAAGAAAGGAGATAGAAAAATGGTAAAGGATCCGCGTGATAGCCAAAGGAAAAATGAGCTTATCACAGGTCGCCGTATCCCTATAGACATCTATAAAGGATAGAATGAATTGAGAAGGGAAGTCAATAGAAATATCCTCTAAGAAGGATAACAAAAATCGAGCACAAGGCTTAGTAATAGAGTTTTAGTGAGACAAAAGATGAAAAATGAATGTTATCACCATGTTCAGGAACCTCAGACCTTTTGCAAAGTCCGAGCAAGAGGTGTTTTGATGGTCACCCCAAGATGAAGGTGTCTTACAAAAGAGAGACAAGAGTTTGTCTTTGGACACAGTCCTTAGATGATCGCAGCCAGGATAGTCAGGATGTGCTACCCTAGGAATGTGTAGTACCTCGAATACAATATCCGAAGTAACTACTATGTGCGTACCTCAAACGCGGGAGAAGAAATGAGGTACAGAAGTATCAAATTCATGCATATTGGAGTAAAACTCCTATATGATCATGGAGGGACAAGTGACTAGGATGTCACACAATGACCCCTAACCCCTACTGTAGATGACAGTGGGTAGGTCAGTATCAGAAAAATCCAATAAGATGACTTGGCGTTCCAAATGAATGTCTCGTCAAGAAAAGTTCTCTGAAAAATCCTTTCAGGCCTAATCATCATGGAACCGTACATGAGGAGTTGTAGGGTCAGAAGAAAAACTGGATGCCCCAGAACGAAAAGGGTTCTCGGATGGAGTAGATTTGCGTTTGGGTGCCATGGAGCAAACTAATGCAAGAAAGAAAGAGAGGGGGAGAGAGAGACAATTAGAAAAGCACCAACAAAACAATATATAAGAATATAAAGAATTGAAGGTATGTATGCATGAAAAATGCATGAGCATGTGACTTGCAAACTTAAATACATCATGAGATCAACCCAATCCAAACCTACCATCACACAACATTGCAACACAGTAAACACACATTTAAAATGCATGAAACAATGTTATAATGCAAATGTGATGCAATGCATGAACATTTAAAAACATTTTCACAAAAACCAACCCAAAAATTTTGTGAAAAACCCAACAATTTTGAAAAACCCCAAATTTTTAACAAAAGCCCAAAAGTTAGGTCAAAAACGTGAAATGCATGATGAATGAATGAAAAAGAGACATACCAGAAGCAGAAAATGCTCTCTAAGATTGAAGAACACTTGGAATGGAGGTTTGGAGTGTGAGAGAGAGGTTTGGGAAGATGAGAAGAAGAAAACTATCAAGAGAGATCGAGGAGAAATGAAGAAAAATCGTGCAGATCCTTTATATAGAAAAGTCATAAAGCTTGACAAATCAAGAGGTGTCAAGAGGTGTCAAGATTTAAAACGCGTGAAAAAACTGTCGAAGAGCTGTCCAAGATCTATCAAGAGGTGTTGTTAGAGTCCTTAGTAATTCACTCTCTAATTCTCTTACTCACTCAATATGGTAGTTCTTCGAGGGAACTAGTCCTCCACTGATTCTTCGAGGGAATCAACCTCCAAGTTAGTCTCAATGAGAGCTAAGTAAATGTATTCTTATTATATCCTTCTGTTACAATCATTTCAGTCTTTATACTAGTTATTGTCTTACTGTTGGTACACCTTATTACAGCACACACTCCAACTAAGAATGTACAATACTTTGATGCTTGCTCTAACTGATTTGCTCTAACTGATTTTGTACAAGTACCTACTGCACACAATTATCACAGCTATGATGTCTTGTACCTAACAGGTGTCCACAGCAAAAGTATCTCGATAGATCAAGAAGCTATCAAGAATCTATCAAGCATCCAAAAAGTTTCTCGATGGATCAAGTAGTTGTCGAGAATATCGAGAATGTGATAAAAAAGAAGCTAAAAGGGCTCGATAGATAGCCTAGCTATCGAGAGGTGTCCAGCAGCTGTCAAGATTGCTTAACAACAGTTTTTTAAGAAAAGAAAAACACAGATATAAATGCAATCAAGCATGCTATACAACTAAAGATCCAAACAACATTTTAAGCTCTCAAAATCATCTCTCAACAAGAAAAAAATTGTTAAGCACATGGATCCAAAACACACACACACACACACACTAAACAAGTCTAACCAATTTTATATTTCAAAAACAATTTAAGACAGTTTAGTGAGCATACATTAACATATGTATTCCTTGTGATGGCCAAATCACATTGTACCTACACATGTATCGAAAGTAGCAAAGAATATTGCGTGTTATGTGTGAAAAACATCGCAAGATTGCTTAAGTGTCTACATGTTATAATGATTTGAGATATGAGAAAATCACTTTAACTCACACACAATCATAACTATTTGATGGAGACTATCACCTTCGAGGTACATCCTAAAACTCCCACATCTCCTCGAATACACGTTTGCAATCATACATAAAGTATTTTTTATTCTTTTTGCTTTTTATTTTTCTTTGCATCTTTTTCCTTTAAGCAAACCATGCATAGGCATATAAGAGATAGAAAAGAAATACCCAATGATGTTAAGCATTTGACATTCCACTTTTGCTAAGTCAAAGCATACAAATGTCATTTCATGATTGGCAGACAACAGTAATGAGATGGTTATTTATGCCTTTTTCTTAAAATTTTCTAATCCTTCTCGTAAAAAAAAGTGATACGAGTGTTAAGTACAAAAGATTACTTAATCTTACTCATCACAAACACGAGCCACAAAACTCACTTGTTTAGTTGTGCATAGAGATACTCATCTAAACTACAAAAGATACAAAGTTTAGAAAACTTTATTTCAATAGCCATCCAAGGTACACAAGTACTAATGTACACAAACACATACTGGTTTTGTACACACTAGTTTTGTATTTTCTGATTTTTCAATTTTTTTTACTTTTATGAAAAGCAAAATAAAGAAAAACTGAAAAATAAACAAATAAAAACATGTTAAACAAAAAAAAAAATGTATAAAACTAGACTGACTCAAAACATGAAAGCAAAACACCCAAGTAATGCAAAATAAACACAAGAAGGGGAGAGAGAAAAAGTGACAGAATCACTTGGAGCCTTTTTCCTTCCATACCTTAGAAGAACCTTTTCGTTTAGCAAACCCTTGATCCAGCAATGAAGGGGAAGAATTGAAACTGTTCAAGTTTGAAAGGAACATGAGGGTTTTGAGAAGATCTCCAAGAGGAGCAAAGAAGGATGGAAATTGATTCTAGTATCCCAACGAGATCATGTTGTTGCTTTGTTGAGTGGTTAACCACTTATAACAATTAGGTCGAGTATGTCCAGCTGCTCCACAATGATGACAGAAATGCAACTTTTACTGTTTGGGCTTTAGAGTGTTTCCCTTCTTAGCCCTAGGATTCTTAATCTCTTTCTTATCAAGCTTAGGGGGTGCTTCTAAGATAGATTTACCCTTGTCTATGTTCTTACTTTATTTTTAACATAATTGTTCTCAGTTTCAACATTATTAGCAGGAGGAACAAAGACAGTAGTACTAGAAGTAACAATACTAGAAGAAGAGCAATCATACCCTAAATTGGTTCAATCGGAAACAAATTTCTGAAGATTAAGCATCTCATCAAGCTTTACACTTGACATCCTTTCCAACTAAGCTCTGACTTAGAGCAGTTCTGCCTCAAGCTTTTTGACCTTCTCAGCCAATAAATTATTCTCAAATCTTAGTGCTCCAATGGCCTGATTTGCTTCATTAAATTTTGTAAAAATTTCTTCTTGTTCAAGCTCCAATTCACTGAGCTTCTTGGTAGCCAATCTATACAACTTCTCATGTTTTTCTGAGACCTGGTATAATTTTGCATAGGCTGTGTGGATGTTATCTTGTTCATCCATCTTTTCAAACTTAGACTCTACCAAGTCTTCTTCTTCATCCACATCTTCTACAATACCCTCAGTAGTGTTAGGACACATGTTATTTACTTATTAGGAACATATGTCACTATTTTATGTAATTGGCTAATCTTTTGACAAAACGCACTTTACTTGTATTTGGGTAGATCTAGGATGTGTTTAATACATCAAGAAATTTTGTTTCAAGATCAAGTATTGAAGCCATGCAAGTCTGTCCAAGATTCAAGCTAAAAAGTGCAAGGTCATTAAAGCTTGATAGCTAGCATCTATCAAGCTTGAAGAGCTGTTCTAGCCCCGTGGCTCGACAGCTGCTCGATAGATGGCTATCTGTCAAGGTTTATGAAAAACAGATTTTTAGTTCTGTTTTGACTTTAATCCATGATTATGTATTTGGGCTTTCTTTTCTCACAACTCTAGACATATAAAATGATTATTTTAAGGGCCGTCAAAGTAAACACAAGTTGCACAAGTATTGAGCAAATTTTGTTCAAGCAAATTGTGACCAGTGACAGAGTTTTGCCCTAGTTCATCATTCTTGCGTAGAAGTTGCTATGTTTATAAACCATAGGGTTTTGTGATCAAGCATCTTCTTAATCTTTATCGTCTAGATGAACTGAAGAACTTTACAACCAACAACCTTCTCTAGTTGGTGATTGAAGTTGCGTACTAAGATCCGCACATTTGGTTAGTCACGTACTGAGAGCCGTGCATTACAAGGAGAGATTGTCATTACAGAAAAAGTCCAATTGAGTATTGGGGAAGGGTAAATTGGTATAAGGTACTGGGATTCCTTTACTTGTAGCCGCTTGTTGTGATAATAGTGGATTCTTGGGAGTGGTGACCTTAAAATCACCCAGTGGGGTTTTTGCCGTGTTGATTTTCCCTATTCGTAAACAAATCACCGTGTGAATTTAATTTCTACTGCACTTAGTTTAATTGGTGATGTGTTTGTGCTACCACGCGTTTGCATATTAATTTGATTAATTAATTAAACTTGGCTAATTAATCAATTAATTCATCACAAAGGGTCAATACATTTTTTTTTTTTTGGCCTATCAAATGGTATCAAAGCAAGCAAACTCTGATTAGGGTTATTCTTTATTGTGTTGACCCATTGACCCCTATTTGTTATAGATAGAGGACAGTCTTTGATTATACCTCCTTTATTTGATGACATAAACTATGCATACTGAAAAGTACGCATATAAGCTTTCTTGCAGTCTTTAGATAAGAAAGTGTGGCAAGCTGTTGAGATAGGTTAGACCAAGCCAAAGGAAGCACTTGCTGATTGGAATGATGCTAAGATCAAGGCGGCAAACTTTAACAGTAAAGCATTGAATGCTTTATTCGGTGCGGTCACTAATGAAAAATTCAATAAGATATCCTCTACTAAAACTGCTAAGGAGGCATGAACCATTATCCAAACAACCTATGAGAGAACCAAGGTTGTCAAGGACTCAAAGCTTCAAAGGCTCACTACTAGCTTCGAAGAGATAAAGATGTAGGAGGATAAGTTGTTTGATGAGTTCTATGCCAAGCCCAAGGACATAGTGAACTCGGCTTTCAATCTTGGGGAAACCATTCCTGAACCCAAGATTATGAGAAAGGTGCTTAGATCTTTACCCGAGAAATTTCATGCCAAGATTACGGCAATCGAGGAATCAAAAGATATTGACAAGATTCCTTTGATAGAGCTGGTTGGTAATTTGCAGACCTACGAGCTAGGGTTAACAAGAATTGGCAAGTCAGATAAGAGCAAGAGCATGGTATTGAAGGCCAAAAGCAGTGATACAGATGAGTCTTCAGGCGATGAAGATTTTACGATGAAGTCTTACATCACTAGGCAATTCAAGAAATTTATGAAGGATGCAAATGGAAAGGGCTTCAACAAGGACTGCAGGCAATCTAGCTCCTCACAGTTTAAAAGCCAAGATAAAGGAAAAAAGGATGCTAGGGGTGGAGTCAGTATATTGTTCCTTCAAGACTAAAGTGCTTTGGGTGTCAAGGCTTTGGACATATGAAATAGGAATGTCCTACATATCTGAAGAGTATTGGGAAGAGCAAGAAACCTGCTGCTACCTTGAGCGACACTAAGCTTGAGGATGATTCTGACAATGAGGATGACGGAATCCTAAATGCCTTCACTGCCACTATCAATCCTACTGAAGGGATTGTTGAAGATGTAGATGAAGAAAAGGAATTAATGGAGTCCAAGTTTGAGAAGATAGATGAACAAGATGACATCCACACAACATATGCAAAGTTTTACAAGGTCTCAGAAAAGCATGAGAAGTTGTATAGGTTGACCACCAAGAAACTTAGTGATGTGGAGCTTGAGCATGAAGAGCTTTCCACAAAGTTTGATGAATCTAATCAGACTATTAGAGCACTGAGGTTTGAGAATAACTTATTGGTTGAGAAGATCAAGAAGCTTGAGGCAGAATTGTTTCAAGTCAGAGCTCAACTGGAAAGGACTTCAAGTGCTAAGCTTGATGAAATGCTCAGTCTTCAGAAATCTGCTTTAAATTGAACCGATTTAGGGTGTGATTTCTCTCCTCCTAGTATTGCTTCTTATAGTTCTACTATTTTTGTTCTTCCTATTAATAATGTTGAAATTGAGAACAAAGATGTTAAAACTGATTTAGCTAGTGAGAACATAGACTAGGGTAAATCTATCTTAGGAGCACCCCCTAAGTAGGGTAAGAAAGAAGTTAAAAACTCTAGAGCTAAGAAGGCTAACTCTCAAAAGCTTAAACAGAAGAAGTAGCATCTCTGTCATCACTATGAAGCAGACGGTTATACTCGACCTAATTGCTACAAATGGCTAGCCACTCAACAGAGCAGCTAGTCATACTCAACCTAATTTCTACTAGTTCTACTGTTTTTGTTCCTCCTAGTAATAATGTTGAAATTGAGAATAGAAATGTTAAAACTAATTTAGCTAGTGAAAACATAGACAAGGGTAAATCTATCTTAGCAGCACCCCCTAAGCAGGATAAGAAAGAAGTTAAAAACCCTACGGCTAAAAAGGCTAACTCTCAAAGGTTTAGACAGAAGAAGCAGCATTTCTGTCATCACTGTAGAGCAGCCGGTCATACTCGACCTAATTACTACAAGTGGCTAGCCACTCAATAGAGCAATAGCATGATCGCATCGGGAAACCAGAATCAGTTTCCATCCTCTTTTGCTCCTCTTGGAGATCTTCTCAAAGCCCTTATGTTCCTTTCAAACTTGAACGGTTTCAATTCTTCTACCTCACCACTGGATCAAGGATTTGCTAGACAAAAAAGTTCTTCCAAGGTGTGGAAGTAAAAGGGCTCCAAGTGATTCTATCACTTTCTTCTCTCTCTTCGTGTTTTTTATTTTGCATAACTTATGTGTTTTGCTTTTATTTTGAGTCAGTTTAGTTTTATGCTTTGTTTTGTTTAACATATTTTTGTTTGTTTGTTTTAGTTTTTTTTTTTTTTTTTTTTTTTTTTTTTTTTGATATAAAAATTTAAAAAAAATTGAAAAATCAAAAAAATACAAAAACAGTGTGTGTTTTGTGTACATTAGTACTTATGTACCTTGGATGGCCATTGAAACAAAGTTGTCTAAACTTTGTATCTTTTGTAGCTTAGATGAGTATCTCTATGCACAACTAAGCAAGTGAGCCTTATGACTCATGTTTGTGATGAGTAAGATTAAGTAATCTCTTGTACTTAACACTCGTATCACTCTTTTTGATGAGAAGGACTAAAAAATCCTAACAAAAAGGCATAAATAACCATCTCACCACTGTTGCCCGCCAATCATAAATGACATTTGTGTGCTTCTGCATAACAAAATTAGAATGTCAAATGTTTAACATAATTGGGTATTTCTTTTCTTTCTCTTATATGCCCATGCATGATTTGCTCAAAAAGAAAAATATGCAAAGAAAAATAAAAAGCAAAAAGATCAAAATGCTTTTATATATGATTGCAAGCGTGTATTCTAGGAGATGTGGGAGTTATAGGGATGTACCTTGAAAGTAATAGTCACCATCAAACAGTTATAATTGTGTGTGAGTTAAAGTGATGTTCTCATATCTCAAATCGTCATAACTAGTTGATACTTATGCAATCTTGCGATATTTTTCACACACAACATGCAATATATTCTTTACTACTTTTGATACATGTGTAAGTACAATGTGATTTGGCCATCATAAGGTTTTGCATGTGTTAATGTATGCTCACTAAACTGTCTTGACTTATTTTTGAAATATAAAATTGGTTAAACTTGTTGTGTGTGTGTGTGTGTGTGTGTGTGTGTTTTTGGGATCTATGTGCTTAAAATTGTTGTTAAGAGATGATTTTGAGAGCTTAAAATATTGATTGGATCATTGGTTGAGTTGCATGCTTGATTGCATTCATATCTGTGTTTTTCCCTTCTTGAAAAACTATTTTTAAGCAATCTCAATAGCTTCTCGACACTTCCTCTGCATCTAGCTATCTATCAAGCTTTTCAACTTCTTCTTATCATAATCTCGATAGCTTCTCGACAGCTAGGTGGATCAATCAAAAAACCTTCTGTCTTCTCGATAGCTGGTGGATCGATCAAGAAAACTTCTGTCTTCTCGATAGCTGGTGGATCGATCGAGCTTCTTTTATCTGTTCAGTTGATTTATTCCTTAACTGATCCTCGACAGCTGCATCTGTTGACGTCTTTTTGCTCGACACCTCTCGACAACTCTATCTGTCGAGATTTACTGAACTTCTATATATATGTTCAGCGTGATCCGTTTCTCACTTTTCTCGATCTCTCTCTCGACAGATCCCTCTTTTCTCCTCCTAAACACTCTTTTCTCTCTCTAAACCTTCAACCTATGTGATTTTCAAACTCTCCTTGCTTCAAATCACTTGGTATGCTCTCTTTTCTTTCATTCTTCATGCATTTCATGTTTTGAAATCTAGGTTTTGGGGGTTTTTTAAAAATTTTGGGGTTTTTCAAAATTGATGAGTTTTTATTGAAATTTTGGAATGGGTTTTTGTTTAAATGAGTTTAAAATCTCATACATTGCATCACATCAGCATTATAACAGTATTATCATGCATTTCGATGTGTGCAAATTGATTGTATGTTGGTATGATTGGATTAGGCTGAGCCCATGATACTTTTTATATTGCATGTTACATGTTCATGCATTTCTCATGCATACATACTCTTTTTTCAATATACTTGTTATATTTGAAATGTGTTGGGACTTTTTTGATTGTCTCTCTTTCTCCCTCTCTTTTCCGTTTATGTTAATTATGTCTATGACACCTAAACGTAAGTTTACTCCATCCTGGAACCCTCTTCGTTCCAGGGCATCATCTTCCTCTGATTCTACTCCATCACATATTTAGTTCCGTGATGAGGATGCCCCTAAGGCCTTCTCGGAGAACTTTTCTCGATAAGGCATTCATTCTGAACGCCAAGTCATTTTGGCAGACTTCACCGACACTGACCTACCCATTGGCATTCATAATTGGAGTTGGGAGTTACTATGTGATGTCCTAGTCACTTGTCCATCCGTGCTAATCCAAGAGTTTTACTCCAACATGCATGGATTTGATTTTTCAGTACCTCTCTTTCATACTTGCATTCAAGGTATGCGCATTGCTGTCACACCGCAACTTATTGCAGATGTGCTCCATGTCCCTAAAGTAGAGTTTCCTGTCTACCTTGGTTGTGAGCATCTGAGAACTGTGTCCAAAGATAAGCTCAAATCTATTTTTTATGAGCGCCCTTCTGATTTGGGTAAGCGTTAGTTCACTTACTATTTAGACTTTGCAAAAGGTCCTCGGTTTTTTAACATGGTTATGACTTTTGTTCTTCACCTTCTCTTTTACTATAACTCTATCACAGAGCCTCATGCTCGATTTTTGCTATCCCTTCTTAAGCATCTTACCATAGATTTTTCTTCTCACTTTATTCTTTCTATCTTAAATGTTCATAGGCCTGTGATAAGCTCATTTTTCCTTCTGCTATCACAAAGATCTTACGCCATTTTTCAATTCCCTTTCTAGTGTCTAACCTCTTTACTCATATTTGTGCCATAGATGCTACTACCATTAAATGTAGCAAGGCATAGTTTAGGTTGAGGCAGTCTAGGTCAGCAGCTCCCCCCTCCCGTTCGACTCCATCTCAATCCGTTCCGTCCACATCTGTTCCCTCCTCTTCTATGAGTGATGTGACTTTGGGAGACATCATGATGTAGCTTCAACGCATGGATGCTCGCCTTGATACACTTTCCACTAAGCTGTATCAAGTGAACATTCGTATTGGCAGTATTACATGACAGCAAGCGGTCATAGGTGGCTTCATTGATTCTCCTCCACATACTCTAGAGGCGTCTGATGCTAAAGATGATGATGATGATGATGCTACTACTTCTGAGGATGATGGTGATGGAGATGCTAGCTCTTCCGATATAGATGAGATGTCTACTTGACAATCTTACACTTTGTCACTCGTGACTGAAAGGAGGACTATTTTTGTATATGAGAGTAATCATATTTAAGGAGAGAGTTAGTATAGGACCATTTTGATAGGGGGAGTGTTGATATCTTGAGGGATGTAGTGAAGATTACTTGTATCTTTTTCTTTTCTCTACTTTAGATACATTTATTCTTGTACATGGGTCTTGTGACCATTATTGACATACATTGTATTTATCTTCTTTATATGTTGATGTATGTTTCTTTCACCTACCCCTACATGTGTTGTTTCTTTTCTCTCTTTATGCACACGCTTCTTCTTACGTGTATACAATCTATTATTTATATTTCACATAAAGATGCCTTGATGAATTTTGTTTAAAGTATTTTAGAAATATAGGTTGTCTAAGTCTTCTTGTCATAAACTCTCTTCTTACAAAGTTTTTCAAGAGTTTGTGTTAGGATAGATTTTATTGCATTCAACAAGTGAATATGAGTTGAGTGATTTATGACTTCTCTCATATGTTCATTTGTTTGTTGTGGTTTTGTCATGAATTGCCAAAGGGGGAGATTGTTAGGAACATATGTCACTATTTTATGTGATTGGCTAATCTTTTAACAAAACGCACTTTACTTGTATTTGGTTTGATCTAAGATGTGTTTAATGCTTCACGACACCTTGTTTCAAGTTCAAGTGTTAAAGTCATGCAAGTCTGTCCAAGAATCAAGTGAGAAAGTACTGAATTTTAAAGCTCAATAGCTACTCAACACCTCTCGACAGCTAGGCTATCTATCGAGATCTTCAGCTGGTTCTTATCGCAATCTCGACACCTTTTGACAGTTGGTGGATCAATCGAGCAATTTTCTATCCCCTTGATAGCTCCTTGATAGCTCGCAATAGATAGGCTTGACACATCCTCGACACCTCCTCGATCGATTGAGAATTACTAAGCTTTACAAAATTTAGATTTTCAGACCTGATTTTCTACCCATGCTGACATGTATGTGTAGGGTTTCTTTTCTCATAACCCTAGACCTATATGAGGCTTATTTTAGAGGCCGTCACATAAGAGAATACAATGAGAATGAATGAAAAAGGTGACCGATACCTTATTCTCTCTGAAAGAAGCTACTGCGTCTTTGTGCCTTAGGGTTTTGTAACCAAGTGTTTCTTAATCTTCGTTGTTGATGAAGTAAAGAACTTTGTAGCCAATAATCTTCTTCCAGTTGTTTATTAAGTCGCGTACTGAGATCCGTGCAATTGATTAGTCATGTACTGGGATTCGTGCATCAAAGGATGACGTTCATATATTGAAGAGTTCAGAGGTTCTGAAGCGGTAGAAGGTTTCTGCTGTGAGTTCATCTACAGGGATTGTAGAGTCTAGGGATAAAGGTTTTGTACTAAATCTAAAACTTCTCTTTACTATAGTGGATTGCTTTTCGGGAAGGTTTTTTCCCAAGTTTTTTACTGTGAAACTAGTTTGTTTTATTGGTTTTCTTGGATTATCATATCTTGTCTTATTTATTTTTCCGCTGCATGATTTTGACATGATATTGATATTTGTTTGTTTTAACAAGTTTTATTCATAATAAATCTAATTAACAATTTGTGTTTAAAACTTGTTAATTCTATCAACTGGGAGTCTAAATTTCCCAACATTAATCCCTAAGTTTAAGATGAATCATAAATATAATTAAAAAGAGAAATGGCCCTAAAATTTTTGTTTTTGAGAAAAATGTCTTCTTTAATTTTTGCATTTTTTTTCGTTTTATTTTGATATTTATTTAGGGAATGAATAATTCTCTTCTCCCTCTTTTTTCTGGATTTTTTAAATTTGTTGTACATTTTTTAGAAAAAAAAAAAAAAAAAACATTTTTTGTTTTTCAGATCTTGTTTTTTATTTTTCTTTTTTTTTTTTCTTCTGTTTACAAAAGCATACTTCCAAATAGAGAAAAAAAAAAATCTGGGAAAAGATCTCCTTAAAATTTTAAGATTTTCTTAAGGAAATTTCCCTTTTATTTGTTTCAAAATTTGTATTGTATCTTTTACTTGTTTATATATTTACAAAGGAAAACAAACATGTGCACATGGGCCGGGCTTTTGGTTGGTTTTAAAGCACATTACTTGTGCAACAAGGGGTACCAGTCCTATACACAATACATTATAAGGCAAATGAAAACCAGGTCCATATGACTGCCACCATCAGGTAAATTGGGTTAAAATGATTCTTTATTTGTGGCCCACAACATTTTGAAGCCTTATTTTAAACTTTCCGGTGTATTTGGGCTCCCATAGACTACAATAAAGGGGTTTCCAACCTAATGGACCTCCCATAAATTGGGATTGGGTTGTGATTAATTTCACTTTAGTAATTTCACTTTGGTAGATAGGTCCTCTTAAGAGCAATCAAATTAAATTGAACCACAACACACAATGCAATGATCACTCTACAAGAATAAGTGTTTGTAGGGTGTAGAGAGTAAGGGTTAGAGTTCAAGTCTCTAGGAGGGAGCTTCACATATATATACACTTAAATTATGTTAGAGTAGAATTTTTATCTTCTTAAAAAAAATTAATTAAATTGAAATTGGAATTGGAATTTCTAAGGATTTTATCTCAAAAATCTTAAGAATTTTCAATAATTTATCCCTAAAAATCCTTACACAATATTCTAAGTTTTAGAAACATCTACTAAGCTAAGGGTATACATCACTAATCCCGTTTTCTTTTCTCTTCTTCTTTATTTTTTATTTTTTATTTATCTTTTCTAGGAATTAGGCAATCAATCAACTTCAACCAATGAATGCTATAGAAGAAGAGAGAAAAAAAAATAAAAAATAAAAAATAAATAAAATTAAAAAAAAATTAAAAAAAAATAAAAAAAAAAATAAAAAGGAAGAAGAAGAAGAAGAAGAAAGAAGAGATAGTGATTGTTTATGAAGTAAATAAAGCTGAGTAATGATTGTCTATCACTAACAAAGTCTACACCCCTTACACACAAACAATCATTCACAAAGGTTGCGATTGTGTAAATTGTTGGAAAAATTTGTGTTTTAAGTTTAAAATAAGTGTTTATAAAAAAGTTATGAGTTGTGGTTACAAAATAGTGTTTTGGATTTTAAAAACGTATTTTAAATCTTACAAAACGCCTAACCAAACTGATCCAAAGTGTGGAAGTGTGAGATAATAAAAGTGTTAAAGCTTGTTGATTAAGTTCTTTTACTCCTCTAATACAAATTAGTAGTAGAATTGTACTATTGTCATTAATGATGACATGGTGGGAGGCCTGTTAATGGGTCGAGATTGCATTAGAGCAAACATTTATCATGACCCATACTAATAGAGGAAAATTTAACTTCTTTAGCTCCCACTAAACAATCCAAAAAAAAACCCTACTCTCCTGCTTCCCAAGAAACCAGCTTGGTTTTTTTTTTTTTTTTCCCCACTCCAAACTATCCCAAAAAAACAAAATCCTTCCAAGAAAACAACCATGCCTTCAAGAAACTGCCTCAGTCACAATTGTAATCATTCATTGTCACACAATGCTTTGCAGTCACAATTACAGACACACAATCCTTTGCAGTCACAAAACCCTTCAGAGTCACCCAACAGCACCAGCTTCTTTTTCATTCTCATCATAGCAATCATTGGTGTTTTGCCCACCTGCCTTTTGGTTTGCTTCCATATTTATGCCTCTCAAGAAGTACACACCCATATATACTTCAACATTCATAACCCTCAAGACTCCGGCTTCATCTATGACTATGATGATCTCATATACCCTGTAGGCCTGTATCTTCCCAGAATGCTTCCAAACAAGAAAATGGAAGTTATCCTATCATGCAGATGTCTTTCACACTCCGGGCTTTTCGTAGACTTGTATACGCCGATGGAGAAAGACTTCAAGATCTATGAATACCAGGATGAAGACCGTAATATTTACTACAAGTCACTGAGGAAGTTCTCCAATGAAGGCTACTTCTTCAAGAATCTCAAAGAGAGTTTCTCACCACGTACTAATCCTGATGAGGCTGTTGGGTTTTGTATCTAATACAAAAACACACGCAGCAGAAGCAACAAATAACAACGGATCTACTTCAAATCATGAAAGATAAACATGTAACCATGAATTCTAGAATAAAGAATAGAAAGCGTACCTTGGTGCAGTGAATTTCAAAACCAAACTTGAGAATACCTTTAATCTTCATCTCAATTCCACATGGTGCCCAAGATGTGTGGTCTCTCAATCAGTCCTTTTATACATAAACTCTCAAAGAAAAATCTTTCTCTTTCTCCTTGTGGAGAAAAACTGATTTCTTTTTCTTTTCATCTTACGTACATTAAAACCATTCTCACAGTTTCTTTATTTAATAACATTTATTAAATAATGACTGATTTCTAATTGGGTTAGCCTTTTGGGCCTACCCAATTGGGTTTTAGTTTGTGGCTTGAGATGGGACCAAAGGGACCAATAAGACACTAGCTCCAATGGGCCTTGGGCTTTTCCGTCAACTCTTGACAAGTCCAAAGTTACCATTAATTATATTCAATACTACTATAAGAATATAATTGCACTCTAAGCCTTATCTATAAATTATATCCCAAAACTTTATTATACATTCAACCCCTTCATTAAATATTCGTAGTAATACAAAGTCATTAATATTGACTGCCACTTTGAAGATTACTACATCTTAATCCTTGAGTACCCGGTTTAATCCTTTTTGTTATTCATTATATATTTATGAAATCCAATTCCATAAATATATACCTTAGTAACACTTTACTAAAGTGGTTGGGCCCAACACTCTAAATAACTAAACCCATTAAACTTATCTCAAGGGAATATTTTATATCTTCATTAAGAGATTATGAATTCCATCTTGAGAATATATGTTCCATCAACACTAAATGCGGCTGCCCAACATACTGAGGTTTTGACCATAACTTATAGATCTCACTCCTGATATATCAAAGCAACCTACATCTCATGATCAGGTCCATTATCCTCTCAGGATTTAGAGTTGATGTAAATAGAAGTCGTAAGCTTTTTTATTCATTTGACAGTCTTTAGGAGAATAATAAATCTCACAGCGGTCCAGTTCAATATGTCTTAACTCTTAAAACATATCAACATACCAACTAGAAGTCTCCACTTCCATGATCAAGACAAATCATCTTAGTTGATATGTTATAGTCTTCGCAGATGAAATGTCCAATTTCATCACCGACTACGAACTAAAGTTTTGAGTTTACAAAGAACTTGTGATTTATATCTTTCTGTGAGTTTTCACATAAATCACATACTATGCATCTCATGGACTAAAATAATGTCCCATTAGTTCATAAATGGTCTCATACAATTAAACAACTTAATTATTCATGACGTGCCAATAAATTGGATTTTAGGGCACAAACCCTAACAATCTCCCACTTGCCCTCAAAGACAATTTACCATATATCCGACATTTATCTCCCTATAGAGTAATTCATAGTCACTCTAAGGCAAGGCTTGGAAACAAGTTTCAGCCAGATTTAATGCATAAATTATCTTTTCTACTACTACTACTCACATATTCATATCTTCTCTAATGAGATGATAATTACGCTTGATGTGTATCTTCACCGCCTATGATGAACACATATTTTGAAGTCCAACTTCATAAATCACAATCAAACTAAAAGTCAGTATTCGTATGTCCAGTTACTATCAAAACTTTACTTTTGTGGACAAGCATATAATCCCTTATTCTCCTAAGTTATTTGAGTATATGCTTTACTCCCACTAAAATAAGTGATCTTTGATTCACTTGATATTTGCTTACTATGCCCACCGCAAAATAGATATTTAGCCTAGTATTTAGCATAGCATAAAGACTTCCTATCAATTTGATATAAGGAACTATCTTATATGCTCTTCCCTTTTATATGTCTTAGGACTATAGTCCTATATAAAGGAACTTCAAACTTTAAAAGGAAAGAATCCTTTCTTAAAGTATTTCATGCTATACTTGGCTAGACACTAATCTATTTAAGCAATTTAAGATAGACCCAACATCCTAATTTCTGAATTATAATAAAGTTTAATTCTTAGGATGTGACTAGTCTTTCCTAAGTACTTTATATCAAACTGGACTAGACAACCAAAACTCTATTGATGATAATAACTCTATATCATTCTAAATGATTAGAATGTCATCAACATACATTAAGAAATTTATTATTCTATATAGCCTTTACACATAAGGCCTTTTAAATACTTGATCAAAATCAAATAATTTGATTTCTTGATCAAAGATGATATTTTATGATTTAGATGCTTGCTTTAGTCCATAAATGGATTTTAAGCAACTAGCATACTAAACATTACTGGTTCTTTGCTATGAACAAGTCTAGTTACATCATATAAATGTCTTCCTCAAGATTGCTACTAAAAGAAGCTTTCTTGATAGCCATTGACATATTTCATCCAAATGAAATATAATGGATGAGAGAATCTAGATAGAGTCAAACTTGACTATTGGTGGAAATAGACTTTAAATAGAATCTAATTCTATTCTCATAACCTTGAATCAGTAATCCATAATCATATCATCTATTGCCCTTACGTAGGACCGAGGATCAAATTCATATCCTTGTGGAATGACTTCAAAAGTTTATCCCAAAAGTATGAATTTATTTGGTAATTCTCCCACTACGATATTGTACCCGTGTATTAGCTATATATCTAGAATAATGTATTGTGGTGTATCTAATACAACCATTTCATTTCCAAATGTACTTTATAGTTGTCCTATAACAAATTTTGACATTTTTCTTCTAGAACAATCTACCTTTACTTTAAAAGAGCCCTATTCATCCTTTATGTATGCACTAACTTAAAGAAGTCATTGGAACTTTATTCCTTTACAAAAAGGAACCCTAGATCATATTATCCTCTAAATAGAATTCATAAATTGTGAATATAACAAAATAATGGTTCTAAAAGCCCATCTTTCACCAATCTTGAATACCATTTAGATTAATAAGATCTAGACATAAGTGCCAAAACATACAAAACCAAAGGATGGAAACTTTCTCTTTAAAAAGTAAAACATATAAATTTCCATCTAGAAAACAATCATGGACAATGCTTAGCTTTACCAAAACAGAAACAATTTCCTTTTGGTCATGCTTTTGAAACTAATTTCCTTTTGGCAATTACTAGGGCAACTAACTTGTCCAACTGTTTGGTATTATAATTCCTCTTCTTATCATCCTTACGTTTCGGTTTAGGCTAAGAATTTGAATTAAATCATATTGATCCTAGCCTTAGCTTTTAGGATGTCTTTCGTTACATAGAATTCACTAATCAATTCAGATAATATAAAAATAATTTATTTTCAAAACAATCTGAATTGATCAAATGATTCTAACAAGGACTTGTGGATCACATCCACATGAGATTAATATTTAATCTCTACATCCAAGAATTCCAATTCATTTTAAAATAAAATATTTTCATAAAATGATATAGAATTGGAACTTCTTAAGCTTTTCTTAGCACTCAATATGATTTATACCAAGCATCTCATTTAGACTTAATATAAAGTCTAAGTCTAGTACTAACTCTTGCATCTCATGCAGTAGCACAATTGAGATAGAAGCCAATATAACATATTAGCATTTCAATGGAGACTATGATCATATCATAAACTATCTTCCATAAATACATCATATATAGGAAATTATGACAATGCTGAATCGAAACATGAATATTTACTTCAGCTCCTTTAAGCACCATGTCTAAAATTATTTCTTAGTTAATATGATTCAACTAAAATAGTAACTAGAGGAAAAAATTTATGACAACTGTATACTGAGACTATGAACTTAAATACAGGACATTATCATTTTGCATCCATAACCATATAATATGGAACCCGAAAACCATACTATACTAGGTGCAACGACAACCTAATCCCGCAATTAATATTCCTCGGAAGCAAGGTCATATCAATCACTTTGATCAGGCAAGAATTATTCTCATTATTAATGCTATCATGGTAACTCTTACCAAACAAAAATAATTTGCCGCTCTTCCTTTGGCCTCTAAGTAATAATGACATAGCTCCGAAGGGAGGTTAACATTACACTTAGTCTAATGTACACCATTGCTTAGAATCAATGTGAGTCACCAAGTAACTCCATGGAAGCGTGGTCGTTCTCAATGTAAAAACACACTTCATCTATCTTTAAGAAGTTTAATCTGTAGTACCATGAATTAAACACCCTCCGAAGGGAGCAAGGCATATACACCAAGGCGAGGTGCATAATCACACTACTATAAACCAGCAATGGAGGCCGTGAGAAGCAACCCTTGAATCTCTCTCCCACTAGAAATTTTAAAACAAATGGATTGTCTTGAAATCGTTGTGATCTAATCACAATTTTAACCCTACACATCAAATGTGTTTAATTGTTTAAATCCAATGTGATGTAACTATGTCACGTCACAATAGCGTAACGAACATTCGCGCTATCACAAAAAAAGTTTAACCTTGTAATCCGTGAAGTAAATACCCTCTGCATGGAATGCAAGACTCGAAGTCAAGACAAGGTATCTATTCACATTACAATAAACTTAACAAAAGGGCTATTTCAGCACTCTCACTCGTTATTTGGTTTTTTCTTAAATAATTGTGATCCCATCACAACTAATAACCTTGCACTTGATAAAGACTCTAATCTTATTAGAATCACTAACTAAAATAGAAGTCCTAAACTATTTAGGATTCCTTAAACACTAATGAATCAAAAATTAGTTATATAGAACTCTATCCTTAATTTACTAGATAAAGTATTCTAATCTCATTAGAAACTATATAACTTTAATTAGAATTTTAATCTCATTAAAAACCTCTAATTAAAATAAATTAAGGACTTTCAATCATTAAATGATTTAGTACTAAGAATTCTATTTAACTAACATCTTTGATCTCATTAGGTCTATTAGTTAGAACCATGTGTAATCTAATCACACATAACCTTGCTCTTAAAAAACTTGAAAACACTTAGAAAAAATTCTAATTTTCTTTCTTTCGATCGATCGAATGTGCCTCTCGATTGATCGAAAAAATTAAAAAATTTGAACTTGACCTCCTGACTTGTTCG
The DNA here is from genome assembly GCA_030445155.1 of Quercus variabilis. NCBI lineage: Eukaryota > Viridiplantae > Streptophyta > Magnoliopsida > Fagales > Fagaceae > Quercus > Quercus variabilis. Next base: position 24,773,696 of record CP129455.1, on the reverse strand, counting down.
ATCGATACTTGATTGTCTCTCGATCGATCGAAAAACAAATTCGATCGATCGACTATCAATCGAAAATCAATCTACTTAAAAAGTCTGATCACTGTTTCACTCGATCGATCGAAAGTGATTTTCGATCAATCGAAACTCGTGAAACTCGAATTTCCAGAAATTTTCTAAGGCAATTTTCTAGGGTTTTTCTTGAACAAACAACTAATCGTTTTTGACATCTTCATTGTTCTCTTCCAAAAACACTATTTTGATTTTATCAACGAAGATTTTCAGATCAAACATTAGGGTTTTCAATATCAAAGTGAAGAACCCTAAAACATAAAAACTTAATCTCCAAAATAACATCACGCCTATATTAATATATGTAATCATAAACTGATTTCACAACCCAGAAATGAATCTATACATATATTCTTTATCCAAGCGGTGCATTAAAGAAACTTATGCACATGACAGTTATTCCACTTACATTCAATAACTATAATCATGGCACCGTAACTAAGAAAACATCATGTGAAAATCTATAACATAGACTCATATACTCACATGAATCCATATATATATATTAATAAACAATATCAATGAAACAATGTTGAGCATCATCATGCAAACGAATTCACTGAAACAATATTAATATAATATAGAGACAAAAAAATCAAACCGCTATTCTAAATATGCATAAAGTGTAATGAAACACGAAACCAACTGTGTCAGGTTTTATATTATTTCTAATAACTATATTCTCATCTTGACGATCTACATTGATAAGAGACATCGTAATTCTTAACCACCGTGTTCCACTTCAATACAAAGATTAGAAACACACGGCATCTGGTTTTAATGAATAATAGTTTTAAAACAAAATTATGCAGAAACTTTTACTGCAGAAAATTAAATCACCAAGAAAACGTTTTTTTCTTTAATTCTAAAATCCAATCACATGCTATACAATCATGATATTGAAGACCGCTCTGATACCATTGTTGGGTTTTGTATCTAATACAAAAACACACGCAGCAGAAGCAACAAATAACAACGGATCTACTTCAAATCATGAAAGATAAACATGTAACCATGAATTCTAGAATAAAGAATAGAAAGCGTACCTTGGTGTAGTGAATTTCAAAACCAAACTTGAGAATACCTTTAATCTTCATCTCAATTCCACATGGTGCCCAAGATGTGTGGTCTCTCAATCAGTCCTTTTGTACATAAACTCTCAAAGAAAAATCTTTCTCTTTCTCCTTGTGGAGAAAAACTGATTTCTTTTTCTTTTATTCTTACGTATGTTAAAACCATTCTCATAGTTTCTTTATTTAATAACACTTATTAAATAATGACTGATTTCTAATTGGGTTAGCCTTTTGGGCCTACCCAATTGGATTTTAGTTTGTGGCTTGAGATGGGACCAAAGGGACCAATAAGACACTAGCTCCAATGGGCCTTGGGCTTTTCCGTCAACTCTTGACAAGTCCAAAGTTACCATTAATTATATTCAATACCACTATAAGAATATAATTGCACTCTAAGCCTTATCTATAAATTATATCCCAAAACTTTATTATACATTCAACCCCTTCATTAAATATTCGTAGTAATACAAAGTCATTAATATTGACTGCCACTTTGAAGATTACTACATCTTAATCCTTGAGTACCCGGTTTAATCCTTTTTGTTATTTATTATATATTTATGAAATCCAATTCCATAAATATATACCTTAGTAACACTTTACTAAAGTGGTTGGGCCCAACACTCTGAATAACCAAACCCATTAAACTTATCTCAAGGGAATATTTTATATCTCCGTTAAGAGATTATGAATTCCATCTTGAGAATATATGTTCCATCAACACTAAATGCGGCTGCCCAACATACTGAGGTTTTGACCATAACTTATAGATCTCACTCCTGATATATCAAAGCAACCTACATCTCATGATCAGGTCCATTATCCTCTCAGGATTTAGAGTTGATGTAAATAGAAGTTGTAAGCTTTATTATTCATTTGACAGTCTTTAGGAGAATAATAAATCTCACAGCGGTCCAGTTCAATATGTCTTAACTCTTAAAACATATCTACATACCAACTAGAAGTCTCCACTTCCATGATCAAAACAAATCATCTTAATTGATATGTTATAGTCTTCGCAGATGAAATGTCCAATTTCATCACCGACTACGAACTAAAGTTCTGAGTTTACAAAGAACTTGTAATTTATATCTTTCTGTGAGTTTTCACATAAATCACATATTATGCATCTCATGGACTAAAATAATGTCCCATTAGTTCATAAATGGTCTCATACAATTAAACAACTTAATTATTCATGACATGCCAATAAATTGGATTTTAGGGCACAAACCCTAACGATGCCTCTCACCTATTCTTTATCCCCATTTCCAGCCACCAAATGAAGGGCAATGTATGATCAAACTCACCTTTGCTTTAGTTGTATCTATGTATGTATTTATCTATATTCTTCCTAAGAATAACTTCTTGTGGCTTGCATGGACCATGTAATGAGAAAATGGCCATTTTAGTCCAAGATTTTGTCCAGAGCTTAATCTCAAAGCACCCTTATTGGAATCGAACACAAGGTGCCAACCACTTTATTGTGAATTGCGATGACATTTGCTGGAAAGCTACCATACGAATGCGATTACTTGAAAATGCAATTCAAGTCACGTGTGAATCTTTGGATGCTTTGGAATTCAAACCAATCAAGGATATTGTCCTCCCAGGGCAAGAAGTTCAACCATTCACTCATCGACCTCCTGGAAATATTGTCATATCAAACAAGTAACTTCCTTCAACTGCTCTATAAATCTAGCAATTAGACATCTATAAATATTGTCTTATAGATAAGAAGTCTCTTTTTTTTTTCTTCAGAGGTACACATCTTTTTGTTAAAGTTAATTGGTGTATATTGCCGGAAAATAAAAGTTACATTGGCAGACCATTCGGAGGATGATGCAGAATTTGATAGTGTAGGCTTTGTCCCTCCAAGTGGAAAATTATAATACCCACTTTGTGGATGGTGCTACTTCACCAACGTTACTATAGAAAATATATTTTAACGTCAAGTTAGTATTTTAAGGTTAAGTTGGCTATTACTTAATTCAAGTAGGTAATACATTGGAGGGAGCACTTTGCCAAAAAAAATCGCGTTTGAAGATCAAATAGTTAGTGAAGTGGAAAAGATAAATTAAATCAAAGAGATCTTCTTGTGATTTCGAATAAGCCTAATCTAATTTCACATATTGAATATGTCATTCCCGATGAGTTGAAGTATGTGAAAATCAAGGCTTTTCTATTCACACAAATGATTAAAGAGTCATGTTCTTTAATAAATCTTATATGTTGCTCAAGAGACACATCTTTTACTAAGAGGCATTAACAAATCTATAAATACCATCCATTTGTGTCTAGTTACAATTTTTCTCTTTACAAATACATTGGTAATTCCCGCCCTAACGAGATTACCATCCGCACCATTGGGACCAACAAGAACCCCTTCGCAAGTTGCAACACCTCGTTTTGAATTGGCACGCTCCACAATGAATGCCAAAGCCTCCTCCCTAATCCTAGATTTGATGCTTCATTAGAACTTATTTGTTGCATACAGCACAAGAGCATGTGATGACTGATGGGCACTACGTACATAATGCCCTACGAATCAAGGATTACACTCAATAATCTACTTCCTTACAGAGTGTACCTACGCTTTGATACATATTTAAACCATCTTGTTTGCCCACCCTAATTAATTATACAGAAAAATTATAAATTAAGTTCCGATTAGATAATTATGTGATAACAATTTTATTATTGTAATTTAAGCCCCAGAACCAGTAAATCTCCTGATAAAAAAGAAATAAACATAAGACAGTGAACATTGTGATTTGGTGACCTTTGACCAAGTAGAAAACTGAATAAGAAATAACACTCCAAGGAAGAACCACTACGGGAGACCCCTATTCTAACAAGGCCATTCACAATAGGAAAATATTTTATATATTCAAACTGTTGAATCTGTTGCCCGGACTGCATATCGACCGATTGAGCCTCACAAGTAGAGAAGACTGACACTGATATATCTCAAAATACTGACATGCGAATATAGGAAGTGTTAGTTCGTTAATTAATACATTCACTTTTAGTTTTGTTAATATCATGCACGGTCCAGATTGAATTATTAGACCACTTCTCCTACTCTCACTAACGAACTTAACTACCTTCCTCTCCTCCCAAAGAAACACACTTGGTTTTCCCGCTCCAAGAAAATCAATCATCCAAGAAAGAAACAATGGAAAACATAAGAAACCGCCACACTCGTCACAATCCATTGCAGTCAGTCACAGTCACAGGCTCACAACAACTCTTCAGAGTCACGCACCAAGAAACACGTTTGTGTTTTGTTTCTCGTTGCCATAGTAATCTTTGCCATTTTGCCCACCTGCCTTTACGTCTACATATATTGCTGGCAATATCAAAGCTTCACCTCGGGCTTCTTCTCAACTACCCCACAACCTGCACCTTCCAAGAAAGATAATGGAACAGACCCTCCAATGTGTGTTGTGTCAGATGATGAGCTTTACATTTCAGAGGAATGCTTGCATGAATATTGTTAACATATATAGTGTTGTGGGCTTTAGGCCCAAATTACGTTACTTGTATAACACACATATTTACTTGTACTGCACACATATGCTTCCTATATAAAGGCACCTATGTACATTCTTTTAATCAAGAAATACAATACAAATACATTCAGTATTTCTAACATGGTATCAGAGCCACTGCTCTAATCCTTTGGTGTGTCGCTCTTAAGCAGTCTTGTCTTCTTGGGTGTCATCTGCAGCCGTTGTTGTGAGCAGCACCACTACCTCCACCGCGACTCCAGTACATCAAAGACCACTGCCTTGTCGCCACCATCGCTTCCGCCTCTCCGATCAGACCACAGATAGTACCATCAGAAAGCAATATCTTCGATCTACTTTTCTGTGAAATTTCATCTTCATCGGACCACACACGTGCCCCCATGCGCCACTACAATTCTCGGCGTCACAACCATGCGCCACCACGCGCCGCCCATATCATTCACACGCCTCCGCTCTCATCCACGCGCCAGACACGCGCCAAACACGGTTTGCTGACGTCATCATCTTGCCATGTCAGCCCTAGTGACGTCATCATTGCTTACATCAGCAACATGTCAGCTTGTTTACGTTAGTACTTAGCAGTGATTACGTCATCATTCCAGACTTTGACCTGCCGTTGACTTAACCGTTGACTTTTTCAATCTAGGGTCTCCTTACCCAGTTTTTCGTGTAGATTTCATTTTTGCAGTCCATTTTTGCAAATTTTGCTTCTAAATGAAGAATAAGGGCAGGTCTTCTTCTTATTGCAACAATCATCACTGCCAATCCATCAAACGTTTTTGCAAATTTTGCAAACGTTCTGGCCACAATATTAAGACTTGTTATCATCGCAACAAATCAGCTGTTACAATTTCTACTACTACTGTTGCTAACACTGAGAGTGTCCAACCAATGGCTCTTGTCTCTGCACAGTCTAAGTCTTCGGGATCCACTTTCTCCATTTCCAGAAATGACTTCATAAATATCATCGCCAATGTCATTTGTATGGTTGGTAATGCATCTTATTCCTCTTCTCTCTCAGCTTTATCTGGTATGTCTCCTACCTTTTGGCTTATGGATTCTGCTTGTTGCAATCACATGACACCTCACTCGTCCTTATTTTCTGACCTTAAACCTGCACCGCACCTTCTTAATATTCGCACAGCAAATGGTTCCACAATTTTTGGTCATAATATAGGTTCAATTTCAACTTCCAACCTCTCGGTTCCTGGAGTTTTTAATGTTCCTGACCTTTCTTATAATTTATTTTCTGCGGGACAATTAGCTGAGTTGGGTTATCGCATTACCTTTGATTATTCTGGGTGTATTGTGCAGGATCCTAGGACAAGACAGGAGCTAGGGACCGGTCCCAGAGTTGGCCGTATGTTTCCTGTGGACAACTTTTGTCTTCCACTTATTGCTCCTATTTCTATTGCTGTAGCTGCTGTAGTTTCTTCCACTCCTTCCCTTGCACTTTGGCATGCTTGCCTTGGTCATGCATCTTCCTCTCAAGTACAGCAATTGGTTTCTAGAGGTTTGTTAGGTTCAGTGTCTACAAAAAATTTTGATTGTGTTTCATGTCAGTTAGGAAAACAACCAGCTTTGCCTTTCAATACTAGTGAATCCATATCCACTGATATCTTTGACCTTATTCATTCCGATGTTTGGGGGCCTTCCTCTGTCTCTAGTATTGATAGGTCTAGATATTTTGTTGTCTTTGTTGATGATTACTCTCGCTATAGCTGGATTTTTAATATGAAACATTGTTCTGAATTATTGGAAGTATATTCTAATTTTGCAAAAATGGTTGAAACTTAGTTTTCCAGATACATCAAAATTTTCGATCTAATAATGCTCTTGAATATACTCAATATGCTTTCCAAGCTATTTTGCATTCCTATGGCACTGTTCATCAACTAACTTGTCCAGGTACCTCTCAGCAAAATGGTAGAGCCGAACGAAAACTTCGTCATATTCTTGACACTGTTCATGCTCTCCTTCTCTCTGCTAAAGTTCCTGCTCCTTTTTGGGGTGAAGCTGCTATTTATGCTGTTCATACTATTAATCACATTCCGAGTCCTGTTATCCAAAATCAAACTCCATATGAGCGCCTTTTTGGGTCACCTCCAAACTATCACCACCTTCGCTCTTTCGATTCTACTTGTTTCGTTCTTCTTCAGCCACATGAGCATAACAAACTTGAGCCTCGGTCAAGACTTTGTTGTTTTCTTGGCTATGGTGAAACTCAAAAGGGGTATAGGTGTTATGATCCTGTCTCTCATCGTCTTCGTATCTCCCGTAATGTTGTTTTTTGGGAACATCGCCTCTTTGTCGAGCTCTCTCATTTTAGTGCTTCCTTGTCTTCCTCCTCTGTCTTAGATCTTTTTCCAGATGAGACACATATTCCTTCTGTAACTACTCCTGATCCTCCTGTAGTTGCTCCTGATTCTGTTACTGTAGACTTCACTGTCCAACCACTAGATATCACTGATCCCTTTCCTAGTTCACCCTTTAATGAACAGGTGGAAGATGAACAGCTTGAAGACGAGCTACCCAACCCCAATCCTGAGCTTGGGTCTCCTGCTCTTGCTCCGCCTGAAGATCTTGCACAAGACATTCCACCTCGTCACTCAACTAGGGTAAGATCTATTTCTGCACATTTACTTGACTATCATTGTTACACTGCTCTTGCTACATTACATGAGTCTCACACCTATCATGAGGCTTCCACTGACCCTTTATGGAAGATTGCAATGAAAGAGGAACTTGATGCATTATCTAGAAACCATACTTGAGATTTGGTGACACTTCCTCCTGGAAAATCTGTGGTTGGTTGTAAGTGGATCTACAAAATTAAGACTCGCTCTGATGGGTTCATTGAGCGCTACAAAGTTCGTCTTGTTGCAAAAGGTTTTACACAAGAGTATGGGATTGATTATGAAGAGACCTTTGCTCCGGTTGCTCGTATCTCATCTATTCGTGCCCTCTTACATGAACCTCCTCCTGGTCTCTCTGTTGACTCCAACAAGGTTTGTCACCTTCAACGTGCACTTTATGGCCTTAAACAAGCTCCATGAGCTTGGTTTGCCAAATTCAACTCTACCATCTCTCACTTGGGTTACATGGCCAGTCACTATGATTCTGCCTTATTTCTTCGTCACACTGACAAAGGCACTATTTTACTTCTCTTATATATGGATGATATGATCATAACTGGTAATGACCTCAGTGGCATTCAAGAACTCAAGGCTTTTCTCAGTCAGCGGTTTGAGATAAAAAATCTTGGACATCTCAGCTACTTCTTGGGTCTTGAAATCACTCATTCTACAGATGGACTTTATATTACTCAAGCCAAGTATGCCTCTGAACTCTTATCTTATGCTGAACTCACTGATAGCAAGACTGTTGACACTCCAGTTAAGCTTAATGTGCATCTAACTCCCTCAGGGGGGAAACCATTGTCTAATCCCTCTCTTTATAGACGCTTGGTTGGCAGCTTGGTTTATCTCACTGTCACTCGTCCAGACATTTCCTATGTTGTTCACCAGGTGAGCTAGTATCTGTCTGCTCCACGATCAACTCACTATGCTACTATTCTGCGCATTCTTCGATACCTAAAGGGCACTCTCTTCCATGGTCTTTTCTACTCTACTCAGTCTCCTCTTACTCTCTGTGCATTTTCTGATGCTGATTGGGCAAGAGACCCCACTGATCGCAGGTCCACCACTGGTTATTGCTTTCTTCTTGGTTCTTCTCTGATTTCTTGACAAAGTAAGAAACAAACTTATGTGGCCCGCTCCAGTATTGAAGCAGAATATCCTGCCCTTGCTGATACCACATCTGAGCTTCTTTGGCTACGATGGCTTCTCAAAGACTTAGGTGTGTCTACATCCTCTGCTACTCCTCTTTATTGTGATAACCAGAGTGCTATTCATATTGCCCACAACAATGTCTTCCATGAACGGACTAAACACATCGAGATCGATTGTCATTTTATCCATTTTCATCTTGTTCATGGTGCTCTCAAGCTGATCTCAGTCTCCTCTAAAGATCAACTTGTAGATATCTTCACCAAGTCACATCCTAAGGGACGCCTTCGTACTTTGGTTGACAACCTCAAGTTGGTCTCACATCCACCTTGAGTTTGAGAGGGGCTGTTAACGTATATAGTGTTGTGGGCTTTAGGCCCAAATTAGGTTACTTATATAGCACACATATTTAGTTATACTGTACACATATGCCTCCTATATAAAGGCACCTATGTACGTTCTTTTAATCAAGAAATACAATACAAATACATTCAGTATTTCTAACAAATATGAGCAAATGGAGAGGGAGTTCAAGATCTATTGTACCCAGATGAAGATCTTGACATGTACTACCAATTGCCAAGAAAGCTCATGGGGAAGTACTCTAATGAGGGCTTCTTCTTCAAGAATCTCAATGAGAGTCAGTTCCTGACCACTATTCCTCGTGAGGCTCACCTCAAATTTATACCCATTTCCACCTACCGAATGCAGGGCAAGGTATAAACAATGAGCTATAATTTGTGAATATCATTTCATGTTTGCTATAATTTATCTATATTCTTGCAAAGAATAACGTCAATTTGTGTACATCTTGTGGCATGCAAAGAATATCATTTCAGAAAATGGCCATTGTAGTCCAGAAATATGTCCAGAGCTTAATCTCAAAATACCATCATTGCAATCCAAACGAAGATCACTTTTTTGTGAATTGCCATGGCATTGGTGTGATTGCTGCCAATGGATTACCATTACTCGAGAATGCAACTCAAGTTGTGTGTGCATCTCGGTTTGATTCGAAATTTACACCATCCAAAGATACTATCCTCCCAGCTCAAAAACTTCAACCATTCAGTCATCATCCACCTTCTGGAAAAGACATTGCAAACAGGAACAGGTAACTTCCATAAAATACTCTCATAAAGCTATTAGAATTTTTTTAGGACATTAGCATGTAGTTAGATTTTTTTTTTTTTTTTGGTCTTGAATTCTTTTAAGAGATATGTTTTGGAATTTTACTTTTATTCTTTGGATGATTTTCGCTTAAATCATTTTTTGTTGTACAATTTTTTTTAATCTTTGTAGCTTTGTAATCTTCCACACAAAGAATGTGTTTCATATATTTCGTTGTTGGAAACATTGCTGCCTCTTAGAATTATTGCTGGTGTATAGCAGAATTGATCATTCGGAGGATGACGCAGAACTTAAATAAGAAATTATGCCCGTGCCTTAAATCCCAATTTTATACCACCTGTATTGCAGTATCGATCCTTGACGGATGTGTTCCTGGTAAAATCATCTTTGCCTAAGCATTTTTTTTTTTTAACTGCAATGGTGAAGACTTATGTGTGACTGAGTGTGACTGTGCTAGTGCAGGAAGCTTGTGCTTTTAAATACAGAATATTCCTCAAATAGGCATACAATACATTAAGGTTTCCTAGCCTTAGCTAGGTGAATAAAACCTTACTTATGGCCTGTGACTTTCAAGAAATAGCCTAGAATAGCTTTAAAGATTAATAAAATATTCATCTCACAATGCTAAGAGTCTTTTGTTTCTAAGGAATCTTATATCCCCAGTGCAAGCCTTTTGCAAGCTCAGTTTTCTCTTCACATTAGGTTTTGAAGTGATCATTGGATGGGATTGCAACAAATATTATCCTTTTGATTTCTTCTTTTAAAGCCCAGGTTATTTTTTTCTTTCTTTTATCATTTTCAAAACGATTCTCTTCTTATTGCTTTTTGAATAACATTATGTGCCACTCTGCAGTTGTCCTGCTAAGTGAACAAGATTTTCAATTCAAAGATACTCTACATTGGAAAAATTTTCTGTAACAGTCACCAGGAATGAAGACCTCCTACAGTACATCGTTAAGGACATAGACAATCAGACCTTCACCAAATTGCATAACAATTTACTCAAGGTAAATAATGCTCTAACTTCTTCCCCCACCGAAAGAACATCTTGATTTTCTTTCTTGATCAGATCTACTTCATTTTAAATTTTACATTATGTGTTGCTCTAGAAGTGTTGGTTCCTAAGTCATTAAATTTTGTTTATGGTACAAGAAACTAGAAAAATTAAATTACAATCAATATGAATGTAGTGTCATGCATTACAGCATCATCTTTGTTCCCAAAAGAAAATGTTACATTATCAATTTCATTATCATAACATGCAAGATTATCCTAACTTGAAGTAATGTGAGTTCCTAGCGTTCACAGCTTGAGAAAGTTAAATCTAAAAAACTCTTCACATCAATGTGAGAAATTATATAATCTCCTAGAAATTTTTTAGACCTAGGATTACAAACTGACTTATCCTCTAAAATTTCCTTCTTTGTGAATCAGGTACAAAAGCACTTTAAATGGAATACACCTCCAGTCAGATTTGATGCTTTTCCAATGGTCATGTACGAACTCTGGCGATGCAGACATTCATCTTTCAACATTACTTGACTGCATGTTTCTCGCCATTCAAATTCTTTCTGCTCACATCAAACAGATGAATATTTCTGTTACCTGTAGAATGTTAACATTGATGAAATGTTTTCATTAGTGATACATGATTTGTTGATGCAACTGCTAAGACACTTCAAGAGGTACAAATGCACAAGGATTTGTGGCTCAGCATCTTTAAGCAAGTCTTAAAACTATTGTGCATCAATATGATTTGACTTCAAGGGTATATATATTGTGCTTGAGACCAATGTGATTTTTTTTTTTTTTTGGTTTAAGAATTGACAGCAATATATGATATATAAAAAGTCATTCATGAGTATATTAAATGATATCTTATTTAAAAAAACCTATAAAACATTCTCATATTCATTATATTTTTGTTTATCAGTTAAGGGATTTTTTTTTTTTCATAAATAAGTCGTTTTTCAATTTTTTTTCCCAAAATTAATTCCACTAATGAAAGAAAATGTTTTTAATAGTTTGATTAATCACAAGTAAAACTTACCTAAATTTTTGTTAGTAGGCAATTCCCAATAACCGCATGCTTAGGTGCTCTATTGATGAATGATGACCATCCTAGGACAGCTAGAGGCCGGTGTTTGAAAACAAGTACCAAAGAATCAAAGATGACAAACACAATTAGAGAGTTATTCTAAGACCACAACCAATTTCACACACATTTTCACAATTATTCTATGTGCAAACTATCACTAGATTGCCAGTCACTTTCTTATGGACTCATAATTTTTTTTCCGCTACTCACCATCAGTCACATTGGATAGTTGTAAAAATGGATGTAAAATTACTTGTAGTCCTAGAATTTTTCATACAAGAAATGAAGTGAATACTCAATAACAAGGAACATACATTAGCCATAGAACACAAAACCGCATCTAACATCAAATCAAAGATGAAAAAAAATAAATTTTTGCTAAATGGTCTATTAATGGACATAGACACCAACCTCTGTCCCACTTTATGCTCCACCAGTCATGGCATGTCATGTGTTTAATTTTTTTTTTTGGCAAAAATACATTCTTGGTGCTTACATTTTAGATCATTTTTCACTTTAGTCCCCACTTTTTTTGAGCTTCTATTTTGGTCCCAAAAAAAAATCATTTTCAATTTAGTCCCTACCGCCATTTCACAATTGAAAGGTAGGGACTAAATTGGTAATGATTTTCAATTTTTAGGGACTAAAATAGGAGATTCAAAAAAAGTGGGAACCAAAGTGGAAAATTGCCCAAAATGTAGGTATCGAAAAGGTATTTTAGCTTTCTTTTTTTTCATTTTAAACTTTGGTTATTTTATAAGAAAATTCAAATGAATATATGGTTGTGGAGTCTCAGTTTGTAGCTCAAGCCCAAAAGATATGGGATATGAACCCAACAAGCCCAACACAATGAATTTGTAGAGAGTGGGTGAAAGAGCTAGACTGAGTGATCTGAGCAACGTCTCATGCAGATTGCAAAGGATGAACAAGTATAAAAACCCACATAAAATTCAAATAGGTTGATGTCCAAAGAGCTAAATTAGTGTTTGAAAGGCTAATACAATTATCTGAGCTACAGTCACTACTCTTATTCTTCTTTTTCCTTCTTTTTTTTTTTTCTCCCCCCTTTTGTAAAAGGACTTTTACACTTATATAGTTCTCTCCTAGACTATCCTAATCGTCCACCTGTTCTTCATCTGGATGCTCACTTGAGTATATGTCCCATCATGTATCTTCGTCAGTTCTCCATGAGTGGAGATAGCTAAGACTACACTGTTCAGAGGACTTCTCCACATTAATGCGGCTAGAAAAATTGCTGCAGTACATTTAATGCAGTGATAGCAGCTTTTACTTTAGATATTTCTCTGTTCTAATCATCTTTATGCGTGTCTGAAGTTTATCCTTATCATTAGAATTACTATGAAAGTCACTCAAAACTCCCAAGTACTTGCTTAATCGATATTCTTCATATCCAAAGATGACACACTCCTCAGACTAATGTCACACTCTTCGGACTATACTTCTTTGATCATTTCCGTACATGTTCCTCCCACCTGGGGTCCTCAATCATTTACTCCTCTTCAGACATGCCTTAGTCTTCACATAAGGCCCTAGGCCCAATACCCAAATTTGGGCCTTTATCCCCACAATAGCTCCTCAAAATTTTAATTTTTCCCTCGTATTTGAGGAGAAAAAATAGGATTTTGATTTGTCACAGAAGATTAAAGCTAAAGATGTGAAAAATACCTGAATTTACACATGTGAGAGCATAGATTTAGGCGCTTCATCATTGTTGCTGATGTTTCGGTATTCACGAAGCGCTATCAATTACTCCAGGCGACGCTATGTCTTTGACATCCAACGGTGAACTACTGATCCAACGAACAACATTTTTCCTCAGGATTTAGGCAGGATAACTCCCATCCACACTTTGACCCCTATATAAGGCCTCAAAGAAGATCATTTCTCTTTCTACTTTGCAATTTCTTACTCTCCAGCGAATCCCAACACTCAAGCTCATCAAGTTCTTCAAATCATCTATCTCATTTCCTTAAGAACCCACGCAAATCCTTCCAAGGATTTACAGATCACTTTCAATCCAGTTTGTGTAAGTTCTAATCTCCTCGAACCTTCTGTTTTTTCCTTGGCCATCAATCTCTCATTTCTTAGTCACTATTCCCTGCGTTTCCTTTTATTTATCCAAAATGGGTAAATTTAAGTATCTAGTTGATAGTCCTGCCTTAATAGAGGCGTTTAAGGAAACATATGACATACCACAGGGAGTAAACCTGAGGTATTTCCCCTAGAACGATTATTAACCGACCGAAGAGAGGGAGAAGTCACAATCCCCTTGATAGCATTCATAGAAGGAGGAATGACTCTCCCTATGGGTCCTGTTACAAGAGATTTTCTTCGTAACCATAGGCTTACTCCTGATCAGTGTGCACCTAACGTCTTTAGGATCCTAGGATCGATAGATGCCCTAAATCGTCATTTAGGCCTAGGGCTCACCTGGCTTGATGTAATACATATGTACGAATGTCATAGCTAAAAGAAAGCGGGATATTATCTTAAATCCCGATCCGACATCATTAGGCTCATTTCCTGTCTTCCCAAGTCTAATAAGGGGACAAAAGGCGACTATTTGATCGTCTCAAGCGCATGGCATGACGGTCTTCATTGCCCAACCCAACCAAGAGAGCCAGGTGGGATATCCCAAATTTAGGCTTCCTAACGATAGATTTAGAGTCTTCATAGCTAAACATTGCTTTCTTTTTCTTGATATCAGTTCTTTTTTTTTTTTTTTTTTTTTTGGGTTTCTGTATATGGTTAATTCTATTGTGATGTTAGCAGATAAAAGGCACACAGCTAATCGGCTTAGCCTAACCAACATTGCTGTGCTTAATTATCTACTGAGATCAGAGATCTTTGTAAGTAAAGACGGTCAACTTCGGGCCATCCATCTTATTCTTGGTTTCAAGCCAAAATCAAGCGATTTTTAGCCGATCAGTAACGCTATAACGCAAGGAGACTATCGGATTAACCGAATAGACGTCTCTCGACCCAATTTTCTAGCGCCGTTCGATCTTGCGCCCGTGCCACACCCAAACCCACAGGGTATACCATTACTCATCCAGTCAGTTCAACAGGTTCCTTTAGAACCAGAAGCAGCAGGCATAAGAGTTGCTTCCTCGACCTCCTCACTTGAAGAGCAGATTGATAAGTTCAAGTTTGAAGGGGAGGCATCAGGACAGGCTCAAGTGATTCCCGTTTCGGACGCCGAGGAAGAGATTGATAGGCAATCTAGCGTTCACCCTCCTATTCTAATAACTGCTCTTCCAAATGATTCCTCGGAAGAAGAAGAGGAAATGGCAAGCTTAAAGGACTTAATGAAGTCTAGGAAGAAAGCACCTGGGGCCAAAGAGACAGGTCCGTCTCAACCAGTTGTCAACCTTCCTCCACCCCCCCCCCCCCCCAGCTTCCTACTAATCTCAGAATCAAGCCAATCCCAAATCCGAAGAAGAAAAGACCTATTATAGATTCTGAAGTTGAGATGGTGCTGCCAAAAGGAGCCAAGCAACAAAAGGTGGATAAGGATCAATGGAGCAAAAGAGCTTCGTTTGCTGAAAGTCGAGATAACTCTCTCGCTGTTGAGGTGCACCGAGGACATCACACCTGGTCACCCAAGTTAGAGTTGGATGGTGTTCCCTTCCCTTAGGACACCACCGTCAAAAATTATCAAGAGGGGAAGGCAGGTCTCATTGCTGAGGCCCTGGAGCAACCACTCTTATTGCCAAAGGATATGGAGGCTTACAAGCGCTTCAGCCAACAGGAACTCTTCCTATCCCTTAAGAGGGATTTGGCCATGGTAAATGAATTCATCCACTTCTTCAGTTAAGTTGCTGATCATTTTTATTCATTTTTGTTTTACACTAAAACATTTCATTCTACTATGTAGATTACCCAGCAAGTTTATGTGGCTGAAGAGTGGAATAAAAATGCTCACAATGCAGCCCAGGCAGAGGCCTACTCTCGGTCCGAGGTAGAAAAATCTCTAAGTAGTCTGAAGGAGGATTATTCTTAGCTATCCAAGCAGCTAAAAGAGACGACCAAGTAGAGGAATAGTCTTGATGCAGGCCTGAAAAATGCTGAGAAGTAGGCCAAAGACCAACGCCAGAAGCTAAATATGTCCGAGATCAATCTGGAAACAGAGAGAGCACTAGTGAAATGTCTTCGAGCTAAGCTTTAGAAAGCCAAGGAAACTGTCCAATTGGCCGAGAAAAATGCCCAATTGGCCAAAGAGGCAGTTAAGGCTGAAAGGTAGGCGGCATACCATCTTGGAGTAGAGAAGACCCAAATCAGACTCACAGAGGAGTTCTCCATAGTCTATAGAGATTATTGCGATATAACTTGGGGTAAAGCCCTTGATGCTATTGCAATCTCTGCAGATTCTGATTTGAGGCAACCTGGGAGCATTTACTATGATCCAGATATTCATGAACTCCTAGACTCTGACCCTTCTTCTCCTAAACAACTTTCAGAGATCTCGAAGCAACCTCTGGTCGGCCAAATCCCTCCTGCCATTCCTGAAACTCTAAAGAGTCTGGTCAGCCTGGAGATCAGGGTAAGTAGGCTGAGGGTCCTAAAGATAAGGGTAAAGATTTGGGGAAAAAGAAAACTTCTCTTGAATCTAAGGATCAGGCCCCCGATGCTGCTGCTGCCCAGTCCAGCCAAATTGTTGACCCTCTGGCTCCACAGACGAAGGCTTAGATGTCTAGGGACTTTATTTTGTATTTGTATTATTATTTTTTATGTAAGGGACCACAAAGTATTTTCTTTTTTATCAATGAAATTGTTTTATTTTCTGTCTTCGTTGCACATGCTATAAAGTTTACTGTTATTGCAAATATCTGAGTTGTAGCCGCTGTGATATAGGCAGACTAAACAACAATATCATACTAATGATACAAATAACCTATACAAATACTGGAAGAAGTAGGTTGTGCAAAAATTGTTAATAAAAGCAACAAACGATATAAAAGTTCCATATGTTCTCGCCCATTTACAAAGAATGCTACTGGGCTTTGACTTTGAACTAATTATTGGACCGAAGATGCCTATCATAAGTTAGTTTACTTAAATGCCTCCAAGGATTTCAAGTGTAGTTTGAATTTAAGTTCAAGCATTAATAAGAATTGTAAAGGAGTGTTAACTAACCTATATCATCTGGTTCGAGAACTTCAGGCATGATTAAATTTAAATTTAAACACTTATAAGAACCGTAAACGAGTGTTAACTAACCCATATCATCTGGTCCGAGGACTTCAGGTACGATTAGATTTAAGTTTAAACACAACTATAAACGAGGGTAAACCAACTCATATCATCTGGTTCGAAGACTTCAGGCATAATTAGATTTAAGTTTAAACACTTATAAGAACTGTAAACGAGTGTTAACCAACCCATATCATCTGGTCCAAAGACTTCAAGCATGATTGGATTTTAGTTTAAACACTTAGGAGAACTGTAAAGAGGTGTTAACTAACCCATATCATCTGGTCTAAGGACTTCAGGCATGATTAGATTTAAGTTTAAACATTTAAGAGAAATGTAAACGAGTGTTAACCAACCCATATCATCTGGTTCGAGGACTTCAGGCATGATTGAATTTAAGTTTAAACACAAGAGAACTGTAAAGGAGTGTTAACTAACCCATATCATCTGGTCCGAGGACTTCAGGTATGATTGGATTTAAGTTTAAACACTTAGGAGAACTGTAAAGGAGTGTTAACTAACCCATATCATCTGGTCCGAGAATTTCAAGCATGATTAAATTTAAGTTTAAACACTTAACCGAGAAACTTTATATAATAAATTGACATATTGATCAAAGAAAAAGTCCGATTAATAATAATACCTTTTAAGATTGTTTACATTCCAAGGGCGTGGTATTACATGACCATCTAAGTTTTCCAAGAAATATGCCCCAATACTAGCTCCTGAGGTAATATGATATGGTCCTTCCCAATTGGGTCCTAACTTTCCCCAAGCTGGGCTCTTTGCAGTGCCCCCCACTTTCCTAAGCACCAAATCACTAAGTTTTAGAGGCCTTAGTTTTACGTTGGCATCATAACCCTGCCTGAGCTTTTGTTGGTAATGTGCCAATCGGACCATTGCATTTTCTCTCCTTTCCTCAATCAGGTCCAAGCTCCTCTCTAACAATTCGTTGTTGCTACTCGGACTAAATGGACTGGTTCTCAACGTTGGGAATCCAGTCTCCAGAGGGATAACAACTTCAGCCCTATAAGTCATTGAAAAGGGGGTCTCCCCAGTAGACCTATGAGGTGTAGTCCTGTATGTCCAAAGTACGTGTGGCAATTCTTTCACCCATTTACTCTTCACATCATCTAGCCTCTTTTTCAATCCATTTACTATAACCTTGTTAACAGCTTCTGCTTGCCCATTCCCCTAGGGATAAGCTTGGATAGAGTATCTGTTCATGATTCCCAATTCACCACAATAACTCCTAAATGCTTTGCTATCAAACTGAAGGCCATTATCCGAGATGAGGGTATGAGGAATCCCAAACCGAGTGACAATATTTTTCTACACAAATTTCTTTACATCTACGTCTTTGATGTTGGCTAGAGACTCAGCTTCAACCCATTTGGTAAAATAATCTGTGCCAACCAGATGATACTTCTTGTTTCCTGAAGCCTTAAGGAACGGACCCACGATATCTAAGCCCTATTAAGAAAAAGGTCATGGGCTAGATAACGGGTTAAGAACTCCACCTGGTTGATGTATGTTTGGCGCAAACCGTTGACATTGATCACATTTTTTAACGTATTCATGGGCTTTTCTTTGCATATGTGGCCACTAGTAACCCTAAGTAAGGGCTCTGTGAGCCAAAGATCTACCTCTGGTATGGCTCCCACAGATTCCTTCATGTAACTCTTCTAGGAGTGACTCAGCTACTTCAGGATGCATGCATAACAAGTACGGTCTTGAATAGGAGCGTTTGTATAGTTTCTAGTTCTCGGATAGCCAGAATCTAGTCGCCTTCCTTCGAACTTTGTCAGCTTCCAACTTTTCTTCAGGAAAAATATCATCTTTCAAGAATTTAATTATAGAATCCATCCAGCTGAGCTCAGCTCTAATTTGATGAACTCGGACTGCCTCTCCCCTCGTCTCTGTAGGTTTGTAAAAGTCCTCGGCGAGGAGGCAAATCCTGCACCGAGGACGTAGCGAGCATGGCCAAAGAATCAGCATGTGCATTACTATTTCTAGGGATGTGCAGCAAATTAAAAGATTCAAATTCCGACTGCAGACATTTAACTCGACTCAAGTACCCCTGCATTCTTGCATCTTTCGCCTCAAATTCCCCTTGTACTTGACCAACGACTAACTTTGAGTCCGAGAACATCTCCACTGATCTTCCTCCCATTTTTTGAACCATAGTCATTCCCATCAGTAAAGTTTCATATTCATCTTCATTATTTGTGGCCGTGAAGCTTAGTCTTAATGACTTTTCAATAACAATCCTCTCTAGAAATATTAACACTAGCCCTACTCCAGAGCCCTTCTGATTTGCTACACCATCCACATACACCTTCTAGAATGGGGAGCCCTGTTAAGAGATCATGCCAACCAATTTTCATCCATGTTTCGTGCTGGTTCCAATTCTTCCACCAAGGGCTCAGTGAACTGGGCTACTAGGTCTGCAAGAACCTGTCCCTTTATGGAGGTGCGGGGCATATATTTGATGTCAAAAGCTCCTAGGATAGTACCCCATTTAGCTATTCTTTCTGTGTAGTCTGCACTTTTGAGTACGATTTTAAGCGGGAGTTGAGTAAGAACAACAACCATATGTGCTTAGAAATAATGAGGCAATTTCCGTGTACCAAGCACTACTACCAAGATGGCTTTCTCCAGCGGCAGATAATGAACCTCGGCCTCATGCAACTACTTACTCACATAATAAACTGGCCTTTACACACCTTGGTTCACTTGTATCAATACCAAACTTACAGCATAAGGAGCCACAGCGATATAAGCAAACAAGACTTCATTTGGTTCAAGACTGGACATGATTGGTGGTCGAGCTAAATAGTCTTTAAGTTGTTGGAAAGCCAAAGCACATTCCTCAGTCCACTTGAATCCTTTCCATTTTTTAATCAACAAGAAGAAAGGTCTACACCTATCTGCTGATCGAGAAATAAATCAGTTCAGAGCAACAGCCATTCCAGTCAATTTCTGAACTTCTTTGGGATTTCAAAGAGCTTGTAAATTGTTGATGGCTTTTATCTGGTCGGAGTTAACTTCAATTCCCCTATGAGTCACCATGTAACCCAAGAATTTACCTGATCCCACACCAAATGAGCACTTGGAAGCATTTAGACGCAACTTGTACTTTCTTAGAACTTCAAAAATATTTTGAAAGTCCTTCACATGTTCCGAAACAATCTTGCTTTTCACCACCATTTCATCTATGTAAATCTCGATACTTTTACCTAACTGTGGCTCAAACATACTCATCATCATTCTTTGATAGGTAGATCCTGTATTTTTCAAACCGAATGACATCACTTTATAATGGTAATTCCCAATTAGGATGACAAAGACAGTCTTCTCCTGATCATCCAGGGCTAATAGTATTTGATGATAACCTTGGAAAGCATCCAGAAAAATCATCTGAGGATGGCCAACTGTTACATCCACTAGCTGGTCTATCATAGGCATAGGAAATGGATCTTTCGAACACGCCTTATTGAGGTCTATGAAATCCACGCTCACTCTCCACTTTCCACTTTTCTTCTTCACCACTACAGTGTTGGCTAGTCATTCAGGATAAAACACCTCCTTAATAGCTCCAGCCTGCTTGAGCTTCATTACCTCATCTCGTACTGCATCAGCATGTTCCCTAGATGGGCGTCGAGGAGGCTGTTTCTTAGGGGTGATTAATGGGTTGACCTTCAGATGGTAACATATGAATTTTGGATCCACCCTCGGAGCTTCATAAGCATTCCGGGCGAATACATCGATATTTCTCTTAAGGAATTCTATAAGCGCTTCCTTTTCCTGAAGAGGTAATTAAGATCCGATTTGAAAGAACTTCTTTGGATCATCTCCGATAGCAACCTTTGTCAAATCTTCACATCTCGCACCCTCGACTGAATCATTGGTGCGCAATGCCAGAGGTTTTTATTGCTATAAATTCCTTCCAGTGTGGGCCGAGGACTCAATCTCAGGTTTATGCTAGATGGCAGCCACTAAACATTGTCTCACCATATTGATCTCCTAGATTTCATTAACTTGACCTTCAGACGGATACTTAACCCTTTGATGCAATGTAGAGGAAACAGCCCCTAGCATATGAAGCCAAGGTCTAGCCACAATTGCAGTATAAGGTGAATACGCGTCTACGACAATGAAATCTACCTCTACTATCTCTGCACCAGTCTGCACGAGTAATCATATTTGGCCCTTCAAGATAACAACTCTTCCTTCGAAGCCCACCAGGGGAGAACTATATGGAGTTAAGTCATTAGGTTTTAAGTTCAACCCCTTATAGAGATCAAGGTACATTATCTCTGTTGCGCTGCCTTGATCCACCATTACCCTCTTCACATCATACCTTCTAATTCTGAGGGTGATCACTAAAGCACCATCATGGGGTTGGATGGTTCTGATCTTGTCTTCGTCCAAGAATCCTAAAATTGGCGGAATACTTGCTTTAGCTCTCTTTGGATCGTGATCAACTTCTCCTATGGATAAACAGGCTACCGCCATTA
Source organism: Quercus variabilis (assembly GCA_030445155.1). NCBI lineage: Eukaryota > Viridiplantae > Streptophyta > Magnoliopsida > Fagales > Fagaceae > Quercus > Quercus variabilis. The sequence continues at coordinate 24,752,279 of CP129455.1, read as the reverse complement.
CCTTAGATGGCCAGGATCCTATTCTCCCCGATGCGGCAAAGATGACATTGATAGTTCCCAAAGGAGGCTTTGAAGAATCATCCCTTCAGGGCTCCGAGTTCACCTGACTTCCTCGGCCACTGGAATGATGCAAGAGTTGTCTCAATTTACGTTCGCAGACAAGTTGGTCTAAATGATCCCACTGGCTCCTACAATCCTTCTTGGTATGCCCATGGTCTTGATGGTACTAGCAATAGAGATTATGATTACGCCTCTCGGGGTTTCCCACCATCTTATTCGGACACTTGAAGAATGGTTCATTCTTAATCTTTTCCAAAACTTGGTGTACTGGCTCTTTAAATACAGCGTTGACTGCTTGAAAATTTGCTAATTCTGATTGTCCAACAAAATCTCTCTGTGGTTTACTATTATTGTAACGGTCCGACTTGAAATCCCTCCTCTCCTGGGGGATAATCTTGTCATTTCCCTTTCCTTGCTGCTGATCTTCCTCAACTCTTTTATACTTGTCAATACGGTCCATGAGTTGACGCACGTTAGTAACTGGCTTACCAATTAAGGACTTCCTTAAATCGTGGTCAGTAGGGAGGCCGAGTTTAAACGTACTAAGGGCCACTCCATTAAAATCGTCTTCCATCTCATTGAACATCTCCCAGTACCTATCTAAGTATATTTTCAAGGTCTCACCTTCTTGCATGCTCAAGGATAACAATAAAGCTAAGGGCCTGGCTACTCTTCGGCATGAGACAAAACGGGGAGTCAAATGCTTAAGTGAGTTCTTTGAAGGAACTAATGGAATCTGCTCTTAGGCTGTCAAACCATCTCATTGCGACTGGTCCAAGACTGGAGGAGAAAACTTTACACATCAAAACTTCATCTTTAGAATGGACTGCCATCCTCTAGTTGAAGTGGCTCACATGCTCTACAGGGTCGGTTTTTCCGTTGTAGATAGTGAAAGTCGGCTGATAAAAATGGCAAGGAAGTCTTGCCTCTTCAATCCTACGCGTGAAAGGCGATTTGGAGATTTGGTTCAAGACCTTACTCATAGCATCATTCCCTACACCCCCACGTGATGGACTTCGAGGTTGCCGCTTATGATAGTGCTCTTCTTCATAGGAAAAGGACTCGCTAACTAGTGTTCTAGACCCCCATTTATAAGTGACAACCTGCTCATCGTCAGAATTATCATCAGAGTAAGAAGAAGTCTACCTCCTCTTTGCATAGCGCAACTCCCTTTTCAGCTGGTCAATCTCCAGCTGCATGTTTTTGTTCTTCTCTGCATGAGACACGTGACTTCCACCATGTGACTGGCTTCGATCAGTATGCGTAGTGTGTACACTACCTTCACGATCATGTCTCTGCTCCAAGTTAAGAAAAGGATCAACGTGTTGGGATGCCCTAAATTCTGTTGGATGTTGCCCTGGTTCAGCCATAATCAACTTTTGCTCAAGCTCTTCCCATAGACGGTGCCAATTGTGAGGTCTCAGTTTGTAGCCCAAGCCCAAAAGATATGAGATATAAGCCCAACAAGCCCAACACAATGAATTTGTAAAGAATGGGTGAAAGAGCTAGACTGAGTGATCTGAGCAATGTCTCGTGCAGATTGCAAAGGATGAACAAGTATAAAAACCCACGTAAAATTCAAATAGGTTGATGTCCGAAGAGGTAAATTAGTGTTTGAAAGGCTAATACAATTATCTGAGCTACAATCACTCTTTTTTCTTTTTTCTTTTTTCCTTCTTTTTTTTTTTCTTTTTTCTACACCCTTTTGTAAGAGGACTTTTACACTTATATAATTCTCTCCTGGACTATCCTAATCGTCCACTTGTTCTTCATCTGGATACTCACTTAAGTATATGTCCCATCATGTATCTTTATCGGTTCTCCATGAGTGGGGGTAGCTGAGACTGCACTGTTCAGAGGTCTTCTCCACATTAATGCGTCCAGAAAAGTTGCTGCAGTGCATTTAATGCAGTGATAACAACTTTTACTTAAGATATTTCTCTGTTCTAATCATCTTTATGCACGTCTGAAGTTTATCCTTATCATTAGAACTACTATGAAGGTCACTCAAAACTCATAGGTACTTGCTTGATTGATATTCTTCATATCCGAAGAGGATACACTCCTCAGATTAATGTCACACTCTTCGAACTATACTTCTTTGATCATTTCCATACATATTCCTCTCACCTAGGGTCCTTCTCAATCATTTACTCTTCTTCCGATTTGCCTTAGTCTTCACATAGGGCCCTAGGCCCAATACCCAAATTTGGGCCTTTATCCCCACAATGGTAATTTGTAATTGGTAGAGTATAAAGTAAAACCCAAAAAGTGATAGAGGATATTTGTATTCCCAACTCCACCTATTAATCACTCAAAGCTCACACTCAAAAAATAAGCATCATATTCCAAATATTCATACCTTTTTTTTTTTTTTTTGAAATGAATATTCATACCTTATTAACACATTACATATATGAATAAAAGAAAGGAAATTCTAAAATTTCTTATTGGATAATATAACAGTAGCATCTCAGCTCTCGCATAGAATCAACCAACAATCCGAGTGGCATCCGAGAGAAATATTGATGTTATAATTTGAAAACGTTCACAGTACTATTCTACTGCTGCACTCGGCTACCATCTTGTTCATTCCTGTTAAGATGGCTGTATGGCGGTGCTTACAATAAAGATGATGCCCATGGGCTACATGCATTATATTTCAATTCATGCAATGAGTGGCTGGAGTAAAATTTCAGCTTTACAACAAAAAATTAAATAATTTATATCAAATGAAATATATCACGAATTTAATTTGATTACAAACAAATTACAAAAACAATAATCTCGCATAGCTCAAAGTTTGGAACTAGTGTGGTGCAAGTCAGAGCTAATCTGATTTGCACAGACATTGCCATCTTAGCAGTTTGGATGAATGTGTCCAACAACACCACAGAAGTATGGAGTATGAGGTTGATCTTGTTTCATTGGGACATGGAAAAAGCTTAGATTTAGATTTATTCATGACCCTTTTTCCTTTACTATTTTCAGATTTTTCTAAATTAGAGGTCAATTTTCCACTTTGATGGACAAAACCCTGCACAACTTGGGGTCTAGTAGTCTTGACAGAAGACATATGAGAGGAAGATGCACCTTCTACAAAACCTGTCCCAATCTTATTAGAAGTGGACTTCTAAACACTTAACATCAAAAAAATAGCTTTTACATCTCAGTATTCCGATCTAATACCAAGTAGAGAAATTTTATCAACAAGCAAAAAAAAATTTAATTTTTTTTCTTTTTTTGTGTGAAGCTCAAGTCTCTTGATGAAATCGAGTTGAAGCTTGTACCTTGCATGATTGTCAAAATGCTGATCCTAAATCTTAAAATCCTAACATCTTACAATCCTATACAAAAAAATAACGATCTAGATCAATGAAGAATTTTTCATGGTGTAGGATAAACATGGGATCATGATAATGTATGAAGGTAATGTAAGATCCTACCCCCAAAAAAAAAAAAAAAAAAAAAAAGCCATTAATTAAATTTTACTGTTATGCAGTAGTGTCATACTGCGTGTAACAGATTTTAACAGTAGAACACTAAAATTGATTTTCCCTCTCCAAATCTCTCTCTATATAAGACCAATTAACTTCTACAGCTCCAACTAACTAACTTACCTACCTTCCTCACTTCTTTTCCAAGAAACCAACTTTGTTTTCCTTTTCCCGCTCTAGAGAAAATCCAATCTCCAAGAGAAAGTAAGAAAGCAAAAAACAACAACCCTTTGCAACCATGGTCAAGAAGATTATCCAAGGCATTCACATTTGGAATCCACGCAACCATTTACTACTCACAGCTTTTCTGTGCGCTGCAATCTTTTTCATCGCAGTGCACATTGTGCAGTACTACTCCCTCAACAACAACCCTTTGTTGAGCGATATTCATCCACATTTCAATGTTTCTTTACCGACGCATGAAGACTCGGACTTCATCTCCGGTCCCCATTACCCTCCACCAACTCCAACTGGCAGCCACAATTACAAGAAAGCTGAATGGGATGAAGATTCGAAGCATGAACACTCAGACTTCATCTTTAGTCCCCATCACCCTGCACCAACACCAACTGGCAACCACAATTACAAGAAAGCTGAATGGGATGATGATTCAAACTACCGGGTTGGTTTTTCATCGACTTACAAAGAAATGGAAAACAAATTCAAGGTTTATGTGTACCGAGATGATGTTCTCTACAAGTACTACAAGTTTCCCTTCCCCACTACTGATCCTGATAGATTCACATGGGAGTACAGAAACGAGGCCTACTTCTTCCGTAATATCAATATGAGCACCTTCCTCACCACTGATCCTAAGCAGGCTCAGCTCTTCTTTATTCCAATTCGCACCCATCTAATGCAATCCACGGTATCTATAATGATTTAGTTTATAATCTTTGAGATTTATTGTTATCTTTGTATTTATTTGTCTATATTTCTTTCAAAGAATAACATCACTTTGCTCTTGCTTTCGACAATATGCATGTGTTAAAGCTGATTCTTGGTATTATTCAAGAACAGAACCATTTTGATAATGGACTCTCTTGTGGCATGCAGGGACCCTACAAGAAAATGGCAGTTGTAGTCCAGAATTATGTCCAAAGCTTGATCAATGAACACCCTTATTGGAATCAAAGCCAAGGAGCTGATCACTTTTTTGTGAACTGCCACAAAATTGGTGTGTTGGCAACCAGAAATTTTCCATTACTCAAGAATGCAATTCGAGTTCTGTGTGCAACTTGGCATGCTTTCGAATTTGATCAATCCAAGGATATGTTTCTCCCACCTCCTGGATATGATTTTATAGAATATAGGTATATAACTCGTATACTCAAGAAAGAAAGAAAAAAATCTCTTTTTTCAGTGGTACACATGTTCTAAGCATGGTTGTTTCATTTAGTTCTTCATCTGCTACATGGGTTTTTGCCCCCCTCTTGGACAACTACCCCACTTTTCTTTTTCTTTTTCTTTTTTATGCCCAGCAAAAATTTATTTTCTCTATTGGAAAATTGTCAAACTTTGTATTAATTGGAGAATAAAATCCTTTTGTTGCATTTGTTTTGCCAATTTCTCATGGGACATAAGGGCATTGTTGCTTGGTCTTGAACTCTTTTAAGGGCATTTTTTTTGGCATTTACTTTATTTCTTTGGCTAATATTGCATACATCGTCCAGCATAGTCAGTTTTGGTTGTACAAGTTTGTATTTCTATGTATCTTTAAATCTTCCACGCAAATAATGTGTTTCATATTGCAGGAGAAGATTAGTTAAATCAAAAATTTCGGATGATCTTGAAATAGACGTCTGCTCATGCTCTATGGCCCTATACTATTATTATGCTGCCTGTATAACAGAAGCGATCATTGAGAACTGTATTCCTGGTAATATCACCTTCCCCAAGACTCTTTTTTTAAATGCTATGGTTTTCTATAAATTAACCTTACTGTCTCCCTGTGAAAATTTTTACATTAATCTTAGACATGTCCTTGTGCATTGCATCATTTCCTTCTATTGAAAACACTTTTTGAGAACGCACAAATTCTTTAGCAAGGAAGTAAATTTATCCATAAAACTAAGAATAAAAAAGAAACTTAAAGCAAAATTTAACAATCTCACCAAGCTATAGAACAAGCGAAAGTGTCATCCTTAATGGTTGATTTGTGTAAAACTTAGTATAAAACAGTCCCTTGGCCGAACAACCACCCAAAATTAAGCTATAAAATTTTAGCATCTACATTTGTTTTGGATTAAATAACCCATGGCCTGTGACTTTCAAAAAATAACCCTGCATAATTTCAAAAGATAAATTAAGTATTAATCTCTAAATGGTAATAGTCTTTTTGATGTTATGCATGTCATCTACCAAACTGGGGAAATTTAGCTCGTTACATAAGCTTTAGTTTCATATTCACATTATGCTTATGAAGTGATTGTAGAATAAGCTTATGGCATGTGTTATGCTTTTGATCTTCTTTCTTTTGAAGGTCATTTCCTTTTTTCTTTTCTTTTTTTCTTTCTGCTGACACCAGATTTTGTTTTATTTTTCCAATATGATCTCTTCTATTTGCTTTTCTAAGCAGTTTGTGTGTTACTTGCAGTTGTCTCGTTCAGAAACCCTGATTTGCCATTCAATAATACTCTTGATTGGACAAAATTTTCTGTAATAGCCTCCGAGAAATATGTTCCTGTGGACAATATAATCCCACAGCTGCAGGACAATGTTAAAGACATAGAAGATGAAACATTAGTCAAATTGTTTAGCAACTTACACGAGGTAAATAATGTTCTGATGTCTTTATCTGATCTTGTTTATATTTAACTATGTGCTTCATTTTACTTTTCTTTTTAACAATTTTTTTCCCAGCATTTTGTGTTGCTCTAGAAAACTATTAAATTTTGATGTTAGCATAAAAAAAACTATAAATGAAAAGACAATGATATGAATGTCTTGTCATGCATTATGATATTATCTTTTTCTTAGTTCTCTAAAGACAATTGGTGTTTCAAACACTGATTTCTAGAATGCATATTAGCTAAAATGATCTTTAATTTTCCTTTTTCACTCAACTTGGTAACATAAAGTTGAGTTTACTAGTTTGCTTGATTTGTGCTCAAAAAGAAAAAGGTTACTAGATCAATCACACTAGCATAACATGCAAAACTGTCCGAACTTAAAGTAATGTGGGGTTCTAGTATTCATAGCTTGAGAAAGCTAAATCTGGAAAATGCTTCTCAGAAATGTGAGAAATGATATGTTCTCCTTGAAATGATACAGACCTAGAATTACAAACTGACTTATATTTTAAAATTCCTCTTCTTTGTGAATCAGGTCCAATCCCACTTTTCCTGGTGTACATCTCCAGTCAAATTCGATGCTTTTCATATGTTCATGTACGAACTCTGGCTGCGCATAAACCAGTAAAATCATTGGAAGACATTCCAACTTTTTTCTCTGTTCTTGAAATCTGTGCATCAGCATGAAGGAGGAAGACTGGAAATATTTATCTAAAATGATGTGAAGCAAAAAACATATGCTTGATTTCTTTTTTCTTTTTTCTTCATGTAAATCTTACCAAAGGAGTCATGTTGTAATAGCATATTGAGCCAATGTTATAGCAAGAAGGAACTTGGAACTTGGAAGCCCTTTAAAGCTTCTCAATCTAGTCCTTTTTTTCATCCTTTCTTTTGAGAACAATCTAGTTCTTTTAATTGGTACTACTCTTTGAATAATGTGGCAGTTTAGGACGTTTTGGGTCATTTATGTGAGATGTCTAGACAAAAAGCTAATCTTAAAGTTCAAAATTGGTTTTCTTGGTGGCATTCTTGGTATTAAGGAGGGCAACTTATATTGGAAAATATTTAGGCTTTTTTAGTGTGATTTTGGATTAGGTTTATGCTGAAAAGCTTATTTATTTATTTGCCAAATGTGCTATTTGGTAATTCTTAGAAAACGTTCTAAAAATCACTGAAAAACTGTGCTTTGAGAATTTATTCTCGAAATTTTCTTTTGTAGAGTTTTCCCCCTAAAAACTTATTTGGCAATATGTTTCTTTTTTGGATTTTTTATTACAAGTTTGCCACAGCCTTATTTGGAAGAAAATATTGATACTGAAACACAAAATGGGTGTCCTCCAAAAACTCATCTGCAGTGTTTTTGGGACATGATTTTTAAGATGAGTTTTCAAAAACAATGATCCAAACCATTTTTTTTTTTTTTTTGAGTTAGTGGAATAGATTTAATGTAAATAAAAACACTTCATATTTACAACGATGAACACAGAATTCAAAAAATTACAAAGAAAAGCTAAGAGAGTTGTGAAACTCAAAAACAGAGGTACAATGAGTAAAAACCCCAAACCTAAGACCATTCAAACAAGGTGTGAAGCAGTGACAATTTCATCTAATCATGGAACCTCTCAATGTTTTGAAACGTACAAGACTTGCACTCCTTCCATACTAAACACATCAAACAAGATGTCACTGAATTCCAAACTATCGAGGAGTGCTTTTGAAACTAATTCTGTCACCAATTCAAAACTGATGAAACATAGGCATTATCCACTGGACTCCAGACATAGGAAAGACTTCACACCACAAGGCACAACTAACATCACAATGAAGCAATAAGTGACTCAGTTTCTCCACTACACCAACACAATTAACACCAACCTACTAAGTTATAAAACCCTGATTACTAAAGAAACGTTTTAGAATTACAACTATAGTGTACTTGTGATTAATCATGCAAATTTAGCAATGGCATTGGCAAACTAAAGATTTTAGAAAGGAAAAAAAAAATTCAACATAAAAGGAGAAACTTAAAAGTTAAAGAGAAGTTATGGTAAGAGGGCATACTATAACTGTGATTTAGTCCTTTCGAAAAACAAAATTGAGAAGAAGACAAATATTCATTGCATTGAAGAAAAGAGATAATTACAGATGGGCATTAGACTCAGCTTCAGCAATATTAGCAATACAATCAGGCACATCCCTGAACCAAATGGAAGAACTATCCAGAAACAGTGCAGCCTAGTTAACTTAACACTTGATATGCTCAGACTTCCATGCTCGTAAATGTGATGCAGCAAGCTTTGCATCCTCATTGAGATGGACAAACCTTGATGTATTTTCCGGTGGATTTCTGAGAGCATTTGTAACTGATAAAGAGTCACTTCGAAAATTGTGAGCATTTGTATTAGTAATTTAGTATAGGTCGGAAGTATACTAAGACAGTTTTGTAAAGAAGAAAAGAGATGGAAATTGCAAGGGACGGCAATTGAAGGGTCTGAAATTCTGGATAGCCGATTGAATTGATGGATAAGAGTTGAGAAAGAGAAAGAGTAGTGTTAAAAAGATGAGGTGGAAGTTGGAAAAAAAAAATTGATGAGTTATCAAAGAAAGGTGGCAGTTGGTAGAACCTCATGCTGGAGAGCATGAGGGCTCTTTTATATATATATATATATATATATATATATATTGATATTAATATTGATTGATTGATTATGTCTCTCTAAGGTGAGATTAGGACTATCCAACCCTATTGATCAAGTTGTAATGGTTGTGAAAGGGTTGACATTTTTCATTATCTTAATACAATTGAAACGTTTGTAAACTCTTTGTAAATTTGTAATTGGGATGATTTTCCTTTGGTAGCCAATGACAGATGGGTAATTGGAACTTATATGATATTGGTGTTACACTAACGAATATTTGATTAATTTTTTTACTATCATGCAGTAGTGTCACTCTGGGTTTAACAGATATTCATATTACCCGTTGATTTTCCCTCTCATAATCACATTGAACCAGGCCTCTAAATCTCTCTCTAAAGTCTATATATAAAACCAATTAACTTCTACAGCTCCCTCTAACTAACTTACGGACCTTCCTCACTTCCTTCCCAAGAAACCAACTTGGTTTTCCTTTTCCCGCTCTAGAGAAAATCCAACCTCCAAGAAAGTAAGAAAGTAAGAAAAACCCAACCATGGCCAGAATTTTCTTAGGCATTCCCATTCCCAATCTTTCTCCGCGCTGCATTTTATACATTTCAGTTTTTCTCGGCGCTGCAATACTTCAAATTGCATGGCTGACTCTGCCGCACTACTCCGTCAACCGTGACCCTTTCTTGCGCGATTTTCAACCACCTTTCAATGTTTCTTTACCGAAGTATCAAGACTCAGACTTCATCTCCAGTCCCCATTACCCTGCACCAGCTCCAACCGGCAGCTACAATAACAAGAAAGCAGAATGGGATGAGGATTCGAAGCATGAAGACTCAGACTTCATCTCCGGTCCCCATTACCCTGCACCAACTGGCAGCCACAATTACAAGAAAGCTGAATGGGATGAGGATTCGAACTACCTGGTTGATTTTTCATCGACTTATAAAGAAATGGAAAGCAAATTCAAGGTGTATATGTACCGAGATGATGTCCTCAACAAGTACTACAAGTTTCCCTTCCCCACCACTGATCCTGATAGCTTCACATGGGAGTACAGAGACGAGGGCTACTTCTTCAGTAATATCAATAAGAGCACCTTCCTCACCACTGATCCTAAGCAGGCTCAGCTCTTCTTTATTCCAATAAGAGCACCATCTAATGCTATCTGAGGTATCTATGATGATTTAGTTTATAATCTTTGAATGTATTTGTCTATTTTCTTTCAATGAATAGGATCACTTTGTTCTTTCTATGAGTTAAAAGTGATTCTTGATATTATCCAAGAACAGAACCATTTTGATAATTTACTTTCTTGTGGAATGCAGGAACCTAGCTATGAGGAAATGGAAATTGTAGTCCAGAATTATGTCCAAAGCTTGATACAAGAACACCCTTATTGGAATCGAAGCCAAGGAGCTGATCACTTTTTTGTACATTGCCACGAAACCATAGATGTTCCATTACTGAATAATGCAATTCGAGTTCTGTGTGCAACTCAGAATGTTAGGCAATTTAATCCGTCCATGGATTTGTTTCTCCCACCTCTTGGATATGATATCTACCCAGAAGCATTCAATTTGGGTTCTGGATATGATTTTATAGATAGGTATATGGCTCATATACTCAAGAAAAAAAAAATCTCTTTTTTCAAAAATACACATGTTCTAAGCATGGTTGTTTCATTTAGTTCTTCATCTGCTACATTAAAGGGCTGTTTTTTTCCCTCTTGGACAACTACCCCACTTCTTTTTCTTTTTCTTTTTCTTTTTATGCCTAGCAAAATTTTCTTTTCCCTATTGGAAAATTGTCGGACTTCGTATTAATTGGGGAATAAAATCCTTTTCTAGCACTTGTTCTGCCAATTTCTCATGGGACATTAAGATGTAGTTTGCTGCTGCGTGGTCTTGAACTCTTTTAAGGGCATTGTTTTGGCATTTACTTTATTTCTTTGGCTAATATTGCAAACATCATCCAGCATAGTCAGTTTTGGTTGTACAAGTTTCTATTTCTATGTACCTTTAAATCTTCCACACAAATAATGTGTTTCATGTTGCAGGAAAAATATTGTTGCATCAAAAATATTGAAGGAGCTTAAAATAGACGTCTGCTCATGCTCTAAAGCCCTATACTATTATTATGCCTGTTTAGCGGAAGCGATATTTGAGAACTGTATTCCTGGTAATATCATCTTCCCCGAGACTTATGAAGTGATTTTAGAATAATCTTATGGAGTGTATTATGTTTTTGATCTTCTTTCTGTTGCAGGTCATTTTTTTTTTTAATCTTTCTGCTGAGACCACATTTACTTTTATTTTTCCAACATGATCTCTTCTAATTGCTTTTCTAAGAAGTGTGTGTCTCTTGCAGTTGTCTCATTGAGCTACCATGAATTGCCATTCAATAACACTCTTGATTGGAAGAAATTTTTTGTAATAGACTCCGAGGGAGATGTTCTTGTGAATAATATACAGGAGCAGCTGCAGGAAATTGTTAAAGACATAGAAGATGAAACATTAATCAAATTGTTTAGCAACTTATGCAAGGTGAATAATGTTCTGACTTCTTCCCCTGTTGAAAAAGCATCATACTCTGGTGTCTTGATCTGATCTTCATTTTACTTTTTTATTTTTCTTAAAAAAAAGGTATCCCAGCATGTTGTGTTGCTCTAGAAAATTATAAAATTTTGATGTTGGGATAAAAAGTCTATAAATGAAAGACAATTGATATGAATGTCATGTCATGTATTACGATATTATCTTTTTCTTATTTCTCTAAAGACAATTGATGTTTCAAACACCGATTTTTAGAATGCATATTGGCTAAAATAATCTTTAATTTCCCTTTTTCACTCAACTTAGTAACTTAAAGTTGAGTTTACTAGTTTGTTTACTAGCACAACATGCAAGACTGTCTTAACTTAAAGTAATGTGAGGTTCTAGTATTCACAGCTTGAAAAAGTTAAATCTGGAAAATGCTTCTCAGAAATGTAAGAAATGATATATTCTCCTTGAAATGAGTCAGACCTAGCATTACAAACTGACTTATATTTTAAAATTCATCTTCTTTGTGAATCAGGTCCAATCCCACTTTGTCTGGCATAAATCTCCAGTCAAATTTGATGCCTTTCATATGCTCATGTACCAACTCTGGCTGCACATAAACCAGTAAATCATTGGAGGACATTCCAACTTTTTTCTCTATGCTTGAAATCTGTACATAGCACGAAGGAGGAAGACTGGAAATATTTATCTAAAATGATGTGAAGCAAAATGCATATGCGTTATACTTGATTTCTTTGATTCTTTGTTCTTTTTTCTTTATATAAATCTTACCAAAGGCGTCATGCTGTAAGTTGTAATATTACCTGATTGCATGTTCCTTGTGAACTATAGATTGTGCCTTTTGAAATTTGAACTATTATTTTATGACAATGTTTGTTAAAATAGTGATCCATAGTAATGCGACAAAATGTGTTTGGTCTGACTATTATTTGATAACAATGTTTGCCATTGTATCTATTACAAAGTCGAATTATTGAACAAAAACAAAAACAAAAACAGAGCCTTACTGCTATCAAATGTGTATCTCAACCAGAATAGAATGATTGCAATAATGTGTTTGGTGTGACCTTATATATATATATATATATATTGAGAGAGAGAGAGAGAGAGAGAGAGAGAATAGGCAGGTTGATTGAGTGGTATTTCCTCAAGCAAAACCATATGACAATCTCCCCTAATAGCATATTGAGCCAATGTTATAGCAACAAGGAACTTGGAAGCCTTTAAAGTTTAAAGCTTCTCAATCGAATCCTTTTTCTCATCTTTTATTTTGCGAACAATCTAGTTCTTTCAATTTGTACTATTCTTAGAATAATGTGGCAATTTAGGACGTTTTAGGTCATTTATGTGATATGTCTTGACAAAAAACTAGTCTCGAAGTTCAAAATTGTTTTTCCCCAATGCACTCGGAGGAGTCAGAGCATTGACATTAGGGGCATTCTTGGTGTTAACTTATTTCTAAGTTTGATTTTGGATTAATTTTATGCTGAATAGCTTATTTATTTATTTACCAAATGTGCTATTTGGTAGCAATTTTTAGCAAGTGTTCTAAAAAAAACACTGAAAAACTGTGCTTCGAAAATTTAGTTTCAAAATTGTGTTTTCCCCCTAAAAACTTGTCTGGCTATACGTTTCTATTTTGGAGATTTTTATTACAAGTTTTCCACACCCTTACTTGGAGGATGAAAACATTGATAATGAAAGGTGTTCTCTAAAAACTCATCTACACTCTTTTTGGTACACGGTTTTTGAGATGAGTTTTCAAAAACAATGGACCAAACCTTTTTCTTTTTCCTTTTTTTAAAGTCAGTAGAATAGATTTATTGTAAATAAAAACACTTAAAGTTCGAATGAACACAAAGAGTCCAAAAAATTTCAAAGAAAAGGTAAGGGAGTTTTAACTCTCAAAAACAGAGGTACAATGAGAAAATCCCCAAACCCTCTGACCATTCAAACAAGGTGTAAAGCAATTCAATTTCATCTAATCAAGGGATCTCTCATTTTTTGAAACGCACGAGAGTTATGCTTCTTCCATACTAACTGAATCAAACAAGACAGCACTAGATTCCAATTTCCTGAGTGCTTTCCAAACCAATTCCTCCGCCCAAATACAAAGGATGAAACTGTCATAAGCATTACCCACTAAACTCCAAACATAGAGAGAACTTCACACCACAAGGCTTAAGTAACATCACAAAGCGACTCACAGTTTCCCCACTACACCAGCACAAGCAACACCAACCTACTAAAGATAAGATCTTCTTAATGAGATTATCAATAGTAATGAATTTGTCCACATAAAGAAAGAAGACCTCTTTGGAGCCTTAACACATCATATACTGTTCCTAGGGAAAGGATTACCATCTGAACCTCGAATAGCCTTGTAGAAAGGGTGAACATCAATGTAACCGTCCCCATTTAAACACCTTAGGCACCTAAGAGTAAATATGGGTTGTGAAAGAAGTAACTGAATCCATTTCCCAATCAAGAAACACCCTGTAAAAGTTTACATGCCAGCTCCTAACCAATTCTTTTTAGTGAATTCCATAGGATTTTGTTTGCAAATGTTAGAATCACCTTTTAAAAATCACCCACCAAACAAGCCTATTTGCTAAAAGTTGGCAAAAGTATAATTATACCTTCAAAAATGAGGTTTTAAAAAACTATACATGAGAGAATAAGCTAACAAGCCTTAAAAAAAAATCCAAGCACAAACTTATTGGTTTGTCTTTATGCGGCCTTAGGTTGGGAAGGTCACCTTGAAGTTCGAGTGAGATTCATCACCAACTCTAGCAATAGGACAGTGATTTTTTTTAAAAAAGAATTTTACATGTATGCTATTTTGTGTTTGCATGTGTTCAGGATTGCTACAAACAGCACTGATAACAGAGCTACCTCCTGGAAATACAAGTTGAAACTTTCATTATCGAAGGATGACTACAAATTAAAGTTGACCCATTCGGCTGCTTCATGTGAATGTAGTAGGAAAGCCAAAAGCCCATTAGACCAGCTATTTTACTCATCATTTGCGCCAGCTAAATTTGAAGGTAGGCAGAAAGCTAGAAGCACATTTTCTTTACAGTTCAACCAAAGACATATTGACCATTCTTCAGAAAAAATAAATAAATAAATAACATATTGACCATTCAGAAAATAAAAATAAATTAACAAAAATCTTGACCAATAACAGAGCCAAAGATATCTAGAGTTCCATCATATGAGAGAGGCAAAAGAGAAGGAAAAAGGAACAGATTATTCACATTATATGATTTCAATATGATGTACAGCGACTCAAAAGTAAAATCTGTGTTGTACAACTCGCATCCACAAGGGCAATCTGTCTATGAACATAAAACATATCTGGGATATCTAATGTTAGTTGAAAACATCAATGCACCAGCAACCCGGTCAAGCAAAGACCATATGCACTTACTAGAGATCATATTATGGGCGCATGGCATTTTCTTCAACTCCTTGGCCAGTCAGTCACCATGCTGGAATCATCGATGTCAACCTGTAAGTAGGTATTCATGAATGTTAAGGAAGTAATTAACAAAAGCTTTTTTTACTCAGCTGGGGCATGTGGTGTTGCTTGAAATCTAACATCAAGGCAGTAGAAACCAATACCTGATCATCAAAATTCTCAGGAATCTCAAATTCCGTCCCAGAAGCATTTGCAAGTTCATCAAGAGTTTCCTGTAAGAACCATATAATATTAAGTTGCAACTTCCAAAGGTATAATACCATGATGACACTGAGATCCCTTCAAGAAAGTCGAATAAATTTCTTCAGATGGCCAAAAAAAAAGAGAGAGGGAAGAAAGTTACATTGGTTGATTTTAAGTCTTTCATGTTTTGATAATTTATATTCTAATTTTTATCATTGATATACGTACACAGATAAATTGATAATATGATCCTATTGTGGAATATTAGGGGAATTTAACACCGAAAGATAACTCTGGTCCTTGGATCAAGAAATAAGGAATAGGCAGAGTCAAGATGGTCCTTAAGTTCACGTCTAACCCAGCAATAATAATGGGAATCCAACATCAAAACAGTGATCTAAGAGATAACAAAATAGCATCTAATATAATTTAGCGTCCATTAATAAAGTAGTTAATGCTGAAGCCTGAAGTATATATTTAAGCTGTACATGGTTTTTTTTTTTTTTCTTTTAATTAATTCTTAAATTAAATTATATGAAACATAAGTTGCATGCAACGAAAGGGGTTATTGTTTGGTGCAAAGGGGAAAAGTCTCAAATATGTAGCACAAGTAAGCAGTTGTAATCATTTAGGGCCAGTTTGGATGGAGGGGGAGAGAGCGGGAGTAGCGAGTAGAGTTGGCCAAAAATTAGGCTGGCCAACTCTACTCTCTACTCCCCCTCTCTCCCCCTCCTAGGTTTTGGCCAACTCTAGTCTACTCCCCCCCCTCCATCCAAACTAGCCATTAGAGTGCCACTTCATGTCAAAGGTGTTGAAGGTTAGGACTGTATCCAAATCTCTCACAGAACCTTAATTTAGAGATACCAATATTAGCTAATGGAATGCAAGCAATAAAGCTTCATCAAATTTTGTACAAATTGTCAGATACATGTGTACAGACATTACATAAAGAATTTGTTTGAAAGCAAAGGGGCCCACCAAAGATGATGACAACTGGAGGAATAGTCAAAGATACAGAGGCCAAGAATATAGTCTGTCCTGAACCTATTATCATTTCAAATTACTTCATTAATAGAGAGGAATACCTGCTCATCAAGGCCAATGGATGGATTATCCAATTGGATGGACAGATGTTTGGTAACAGCTTCAGCAACGTCCAAGAAATCCTGCATAAAATATTTTTTCGACTTTTTTTAAATTAAAATAAATTTTTGACTTATAACCAAATACAGATGCATAAGCAGTCACCTTCAAATTGACTTTTTTTTTGGTTTACTTGGTAAGTTCAAAAATGGCAACTTTTAGGTAACAATTAAATAAATGGCTCTCTAATTTAGTAATACAGAAACATGATCATGAAATTACAAAGTATCATAGATATCAAAACCACAAGCTGAAATGATAATTATAATGATAATAATACTGATGATGATAGTTAGCAAAATTCCCAGTTAGGTTGTAAATGATAACAACAAACATTTATATGTGCACAAAACAAAATGCCATATCTATCAAGCCTAATAACCCTCCTGGTCACATCTCTCATTAACAAGTTCTATTTGATCACATCTATCCTATTTTTGTTAAAAGTGTGCTTAAAACTCAAAGCTCAAAGTTCCAAAGTTTAAAAACTTTGCATGGCCAAAGTGAATCTTGTTTAGTAAAGCACACACTTTTCTAATGCTTTTTGAAAGAGCAAAAAGCACACTAAAAGATATATGAATCATTCAAAATGACCGTTTGATCTTGAAGGATGACATGAGTAATTGATCTATGAAATAAATAATATTCTTGATGCACTACACAACAAATCTTTGTTCACATATCAAAAGACACAAATAAGGATAATTTACGATTCTTTTGCTCTTTTATCTTTGCCATATACTTCATTATGATCATAACTATCACAATTATGTATTTATATAAAGCACATAAGAATTATAGAAAATGCTATGTTTAAACTTTATATTATTATCGTATTCTCCATTGAAAATTGTTTTCTAGTTTACTAAATAAAAATATATGAAATTGAAATAGATTCGATAAATTTGAACTTACAAATTTTGTGCATTTACACCATCCATTAGAGATTTGCAAAAAAGAAAATTACTATTTTTAAGTTTATTAACCTCTTTTTTTCATGTGCTATGAACCTAGCAGTCATTATAAATTATATCTGAAAAATGTGTGATTTACTTCAATCAAGAGCACACTTGTGATCTATCCCCAATTTTATACACAAAACACACACATATATATACACCTTGTGCAACCCTAACCAAATGATTTTTGACAAAGCTATCATTGAATTCAATTGTCCTTTTTCTTTAATATAAAATCAAGGTTTGCAAAATATCAACATAATTATAAATCAATAACTATCACACCTATAAAATATAAGAGTTCAAGTTTTTTGTACTCTAAAATAATGAATAGGGTATTAAATAACATCTTATTGATATAAAATTTGATGTTCACATTCAAAACAAAAATAACATGTAATCAAAACAGCGTCAAAAAATAAAAAATAAATAAAAACCCTTATTAAATCCAACGTTAAGCGGCCAAGTGCAACTTGAACCTAATCTTCCCCCACCCCCCCCCCCCCACCCCAAAAAAAAAAAAAAAAAAACACAACACACACAACACTTGTATGACAACACAAAATTTACTAGCCGAGCATATGGACACTCTTATACCTTTTTCTACTCAAAGGCATTGGTAAATACTATAACTTAGAACCAAATAGGTAAGAGAGTTTTTAGTGGTATATGACTAATAAAACCAAGGCTCAATATAAAATATCTTATCCCTCAAATGCTTCTCATTTGTTTCTCCTTACTCAGATTACTTAAATATACTGTTATAGTTTGTTTTCTTTCATTTTTTTTCTTCCTTTATTTCCCTAGATGTTAACCATACAGCTTCTTGTTCAGTTAGGACTCGAGGTTCCAATTGAAAACACTTGCTGGAATGCTCCAAAAACAGCCTAGATTGTCTAATCGTTATTTTTTCTTTAAAACCTCTTGTGAAGTCAAGTAAACTAATCATTAACCAAAAACGCAAAAACACAGAAAGATTTGAAGATACTGTCCATGAAATAGGATCAGACATCGGATCATCTGTAACTGATGCATTATTTGTTCCAGCTCCAAATACACATCATACCTGCTCACCCGACCTCATAGAAGGATTTTCAGGATCCAAAAGTACAGGCTTATTGTCATCCGGGCTTCCCTGAGCAGCCAACACAGGACAGTCCGGTGAGGACCCAGTAGAGCATTAATATTTTGAAACCGTGGTTTAGACTGCTTTTTTTTTTTTTAATATAAATAGTAAAGTATGTTTTATGTGGAACCACTCTTGAAAAAACATCAACAAATACACTATCTTGGAAAGAAATTTTCCTATTAAAGTTTTTATGTGACATCACATCATAAACAACTTAATTTGATTTATTATTTGGCAAGCCCAGAAAGATAGAGACGAGTTTGTATAACAAGAAACCATTCTTTAAAAAAGTAAGGAAGTATTTTATTGCATAATGACTAATTCATGTACAATTTTTTTTTTTTTTTTTTGATAAGTGACTAATTCATTTACAATTGAAATAAAGAAGTCTAAAGAATTAGAGATGAGCAGTATTATGTACAGAAAGACAGTGACTCCATAAACTCCAGAAACAGTTTCTACTAGTAAAGCTACTTATTAAAAAAAACTACCAGTAGAACCCCAAACGTGAGACCAATCAAATAAAGAACTAGTAAACAAAGCTAACAATGGGTAACAGGAAATCAAGACTCTACCAAATTTAAGAATTAAATTGAAATGCACAGACACAATATGAAGATTAATTTTCTTTGCTCATATGCATCACTGATTAACAATTAATCCTAAGAATCTATACCTGCTCATCCTGGTTGGCATAGGAATTCTCAGGTTCCATGGTTGAAGGCTTAATATCAGCTGGAGTTTCCTGTGGTAACATAGATATCATCAGAAATGACATTCCATACATAATATATTAGTTAAGATATTATTATCAGAAATGAACCCTATAAATACAAGAATCCAGTTGAGATCAAGTCCATATAAAGTGAAATGGCAAAGAACAAAAATTTTCATTAAACAAACAATCCATTGCGACTCAAGGTATGTGAACAGATCTTGGGTATGTGATGTCCAGGTACATGTGTTTGCACGCATGGCATACATCTGCATCTGCTTTCAAAGAATTATAATTATTTGTAATGTATACACCATAGCCAAGCATGTCCCAATGTCAACTGGACACAGATACCCACATGAAATATAGGGAAAGTAAACACAGATCAAAATTTGTTTTTTACAATAAACATAGATCAAAATACGTACGGGTTCATTTTGGTCAAAAGAAATAGTCCTTCCAGCTTTTGTAAGATCTCTCAAGGTTCCCTTCAATATCAGCAAAAAGATTAAATAAGGGTAAGTAAGGGCATTGGATATAATTATAATAACTTCACATAAATATTAAAAACAACACTGTAGCTTGTAAGATAGAAAAAAAAAAAAAAAAAATTTGATAAATTAGAAGCAAGAATAGAATTTAACACCAATGATACCTTGCACACATAACATAATCATTCTGCATATAAAATATTTTATACTTAAAATTTTATTACTTAATGAAATAGTATAGTAAGGGCATTGGATATAATTATAATAACTTCACATAAATATTAAAAACAACACTGTCACTTGTAAGATAGAAAAAAAAAAAAAAAAAAAAAAAAAAAAAAAAAAAAAAAAAAAAAAAAAAAAAAATTGGATAAATTAGAAGCAAGAATAGAATTTAACACCAATGATACCTTCCACACATAACATAATCATTCTGCATATAAAATATTTTATACTTAAAAATTTTATTACTTAATGAAATAGCATAGTAATAGAAATTACAAAAGTCATGTACAACTTGGTGACCATCTATGATCCAGTAAAATAATGTATTTCACATGACAAAGGCGAATTAAAGAGTCTCATCCAAGGAAAATAATCCATCACAAAGAATGATAAGCACATAAGAACCATACAAACATCAAACAAACAAAAAATTTACACCTAGCAATCCACATAGCAGAGGGGTGAATCTAATTTTCCAAGAATGGGCACTAAGGACTGAACACATTAATTATTTGTTATTAATTATCTTTAAAGATGGGTTACATAAAGGGGGGTAACCCTCTCTTTATCTCAAATATGGCACCACGAGAATCTAAAACGAAGTTAGCTAACATCTTCAAAACATACATTATTCAGGACTTCTTACTTATTACAATACATCAATAACAAAAACAAACTTAGTTCCAAAAATTTTAGGGTCAACTAGGAATCCTGAATAGACCAATCAGGATTGACCACATATATTCTTTTTAGCCATTCTATTCTATCCCAAGTCATACTCTACGTTACTTCATTCCTTAATTCATTAATTGATTATCCGATCCCATGACTTTTCTCATTTTCATCATTCACAATGTGTCCTTCTCCTTAGTCATCCTAATTCTTCAAACAAACATATGGTTTTATCCTCAATTGATTACTCATTTCAAACAATCTTTTGTATCACTTCCATTAAAATGTTTATCAAAATAAATATTCTTTTATCCGTCATTCATCCCTAGATTGCTACATAGTTCATCATAAGCGTTACAATTAGCCTCTTGGACAACCTTTTTTGCAATCGTCTTTGCCACATTATAAGTTTCTTTCTTTTTTTGTTATAAGTAGAATAGCTTTATTAAAAAATAAAAACACTTCATGTTCATGATGATGACACAAAGGACCAAAAAATAACAAAGCAAAGCTAAGAGTATTGTGAAAATCTAAAACAGAGGTACAATGAGTAAAACCCCAAACCCTAGACTATTCGAACAAGGTGCAATTGCAAAGCAATTAGGATTTCAACAGATTAAGGGATCTCTCAATATTCTAAAACCTATGAGAGTTGCACTAATTCCATACTAACCAAATCAAACAAGATGGCACTAAATGCCAAATTGCCAAGGAGTGCTTTACAAACCAATTCCTCCCCACAAATAAAAAGGGTGAAATTGTCATAGGCATTACCCACCGAACTCCAAACATAGAGAAAACTTCAGACCACAAGGCATAAATAATATCAGAGTGATGCAATAAGTGACTCACTATTTTCCTCCTACACCAACACAAGCAACACCAACCTAGTAAAGATAAGCCCTTCTTAAAGAGATTATCAATGGTAAGGATTTTGCCCCAAGCTGCTGTCCACATATGAAACCCTCTTTGGGGTTTTGACACACCATATACTCTTCCATGGAAAGAATGAGTGAACATCAAATGTACTATTCCCATTTAAACACCATCTCATTCTATCACATCCCCCCCCCCCCCCCCTACGGTTGGCACCAGAGAGTAAATATGGGTAAAGAAGGATGTCACTGAATCCAATTCCCAATCGTGTAATACCATGGAAAAGTTTACATTCCAACTCCTTACCTCTTCACCAATGTGGTGATCCAACATATAAGACACCAAGGCTCCCTTGCCTAAAATTTTCATAAGCAACATTATCTCTACAACTAGGTTGACTTCCATCTCCCTATACCACCACCAAGTCTCCTTAGTCGGTCACCAACATCCTTTAGATTTCCCAAGCATGTCTTTAGCCTCTCTATACAATTGGCCATTTCATTCCACATCTTATCAACATCTTCATCTAAATTCTACTTGTCTTCCTTGATCATTTTATCTTTAAATCCATCTTGCTTCTTCCCTTTTCAAAGCCCACTAATAATCTGTGAGTTTCTTGGTCTAATACCTCTTCTTCTCCATCTTCCAATATATTTAGTACTACCAACATATTTTAAGTGGTTATGTTGTCTCCTTGTATCACCTTACAATCTTTACATCTACTATCCATTTTTTAAGTAAGGATGTAATCTATTTTATTATTGTATGTCCCACTTTTGAAGGTAGTTAAGTTTGATTCTCTCTTCTTGAAACAAGTGTTTGTTAATAATAAACCATTCGTTGTTGCATAATCTAATAGCATCTCTTGCTTCATTCCTTTCTCCAAATCCCTAGCCTCCATGAACTCTTTCAAAGCCCCAATATGTATTTCACCGTGAGCATTCAGGTCTTCCCCAATAAAATTCTATTTCCCATTTGGAAACCCTTAAATCAACTCATTCATGTTCTCCCAAATTCATTACTAAGTAGATTCTTCCAATCCTATCCCAGGAGGATACAAAAGAAAATAGAAATTGCAGCACTAGATGGTCTTCCTAAATTGCAAGTCAAGAAAGATTTCTTGTACACAACATCAAGGGTGAGAATGCATCTCCCATTTATTCCTCTAAAATTTTAAATTGAGAACACAAGTGAAGACAAGGGAAAGGATTATTTTCCAAATTGAGAATACAATTTGCTGCAATCACACCCTCAATCTATCTATGAATGTTATTGACTACAATCAAGCCTATAGGCTATTCCTATATCCTTTCCTAAAAGGACTAGGACTCCCAAATAATCTATTCCTAGAAAGAGTACTAATATTAGGATTAGCCAAGTAACTAGTAGCTAATTGGTATTGACTGGTCTCCTTTATAAGGAGAAATAGGGTTTGAATTTCCCCTTCCTCACTTGTAACCATTGAATTATCAAAAAAAGAAAGACTAAGATTACAAATAACACAGTGAAAACACTTAAGAACTTCTAAATCAACTAAGAAAAGGACTCAAAATGCAAAATTAGATTCATGAGCCTTCAGCACAGCTAAGGGCAACCCATTTCAAAAAATCTGGAATTTACTAGATTGTCCTTATTCTAATAAAACTTAAGTGATTCAACAGAAAGTAAACAATAAGTAAGACTCAATTCAACTGAGATTAACTAAGCAAGGTCCCAAAAGATCCCTCCATCATCCAAAATATCCCAAATTGTTGCTTCGGCTCAAAACCAGCTTTCCCTCACCTCTTATAAGTCTTCAAAAGGGGTTTCCAGTTACCTTCCCATCACAAAATTAACCCTAGTTTCAATGTCATGTGCGTCCTAATTTAACCGTTCAAGATTTGTTTATTTAATAAAGAAACCAAACAAAGAGTTTGTACTGAAGCCTCTTCAGCGAAAAGATAAAAAATAGCCCAAGAAGGCTTACGAACAGTTCAAGAACATACTTTTAGTTCCAGCAGGTTTTCTTTTAGCAGCTCAAAAAATGTGGTCACAACAATCCCTAAAGCGCTTTTGCAAACTACGATTATCAGTATTATTTCTGATCACATCTTTGTTGCGAAGCCATCAGATGAGACATCAAGTAAATTCTAACTAAATTGATTTGACTCTTTTGACATGTATACAAGAAGTCAAGAACAAAATATAATTGAATTCTTCCAAATAAAAGGTGTTGGGATAACCCATGACCCAAAATTGAACTGCTCACATGTTCAATAGATTATCTATATGTAACATAAATCTCCAGGCTCAACTTGAGCTTTAGCCCAACTCAATCAAACCCAAATTCATCAGCTGAGCTTGAGTATACTCATACGTGGCTTTCATTTTGCTCATTTCCATACATATTGACTGCTATACCCAAACATTGATGCTAAGTTCAAAGTCCAAAGACATCTAGTACATTTCTTTTGTATTTTGCTAATGGCCATCTAATACCTCTGTCATGTTCTGTCATCTCCATTACCATGGTCATCTACATTTTACGATTCCATTGCTTACTTCATCACAAAATAAATCTTTGCTAAATCTAATGACAGTCTTGAGTCCATACCTCATAGAATGTCAAAAAACTGATAAATTACATTAATAATTAACTCAAAATAATGCATTTTGTGAATAAAGAAGACTTGGATATAAATAACTGCAAGAATGAGAATTTATATAAAATCTTTTTTGTTGATAATTACACATAAACCCAATGAGTCTTGGACCCAAGCCCTCACCCTCGACCTTGCTCTTATGAGTGGAGGAAATGCCATTTGAACTAAAGCTCAGTGGTTTACATAAAATATATTAACAGACAACACCTACCTTGTTTGCCCACATCAGCCCACAAGCATTGCAAAGGGATCTTGGACCAGCTGGCCCCCGACGCATCGCTGGAGTAGACTTTTCACTAATCCCACAATGTTGGCATCTACGTAAACTATACAGAATGTAGAAGAAACATATAAACATGAAATATGAAACACAGAAATCCATCCTATCATTAAAGAGAATTGATTTTATCTGTTTTCTAAGGTTTAAACTGGTAAATGAACATTAAGATTCAAACTCACATAGGTGCAGGACAAGGTGTGCCATCACTTGAATCCCAGTTTTCACCAGCTACTTTAAATGAATTCTTCAACGATGCAAACTGCCCATTCTTACGATGCATCCTAGTAGACAAACCAATTTGAATTTATATACTACCAAACTCTAGCACAATACCAGCCTCAATGATTGAAGGATATTTTATGTGTCAAATTCTACACAAAAATGTACCAATATTCCTTTCAAATGCGAAAATCAAAGGTTATGGAAGACATTAAATATGCTACATCCAATTCAGGTGTGTGTGTCCCCATCAGAGAGAGAGAAGGTTAAGTATCTATATATTCAAAGCAGAAAAAAGAGGGAGGGGGGGGGGGGGGGGGGGGGGGGGGAAGAAGGTGCCACTTGAGCAATACCTCGTTGGCAACATTGTCTTATATAATGTATTAATTATAAGAAAAGGATATGTTTTCCAACATATCACAGAAGTTTCCCAAAAAAATGTACAACTCACCTTTGAGCAACCTCTTTTCGACACGTGTACCGGATTTTCTTTTCAAAACATCTCTCTTTCCGCTTTTCACGGAACCTAACAAGAGATGCAATTCTTCGTGAAAGTTTCGAACCTCGTGAGGTCTCACCTATACCCTAGAGTGTATTTGGGGAAAAAAACAATAAAAAAGAATTAAGGAACATTAACAAAATTTATCAGAGAGCAAAACGGTTTTTCATAGGGATACCTTGCTATTCTGTTGTAGCAGAAACTGAGAGCTAGGGACACTATTGGGTATGTCACAACCCCCCAGTAGTAGTAGCACTGCCTGCACCTGCATATGCACATTCCAGCCAATTAAGCATTACTTAACCCAAAAAGAAACTCAAGTCATTCTGCAAAGGTGTGTTGATTCACAAGTACCCCAACCAAACATTGCAATTGACCTAATGAAAAAAAGTATTCCATGCAAGTTGACTATAAAATAGGCATGGGAACACTCCAAAGATCATAACATAATTGTCAATTAGTCACCTTTACACCCCCAAAAAAAAAAAGTTAGCACCCAGCCCAATGAAAAGAGCTGATTACAAAATCTAACATCTCATATTCTAATATGTGGCGGAGGAATCTCAAACATGGAATTTGGCAGGAGCGGAATGCTTGTATTTTGAAGGAGTCAAAAAGTTTAATTCAAGACCTGAAACGAGCTTTTTTCCATACTTTGCTTGGGTGGATAATGACATCAAGTGTTTTCACGATAGTTGTACTTTTCATGCATATTAGTCTGTTTATTTTCATGCTTACCTCAGTACACTTCCTGTGTGCTTTAGTTCTTTGTAATTGATTTATTTTCATTCAATGAAGTTCTACCATTTATAAAATAAATAAATAAACAACATAATAGTCAATTACACATAGTAGTTTGGAAGAATCTCCTCCCATCCATTATGCGGTGATCGATAAAGCCATCCACGCATATTAATTTAAACAAATTACATAACTCATTAAATAAGTCATGTGACTATAAATACACAGGGATGCTTTTATTAATCGCCAAGTAATGGTTGGAGAAATTTCCTTTCAAACCGATTTGGAAGTAAAACCTTTGGGCACTTTGGCCAATATTTATAGTAATTCACCAAACATATAAATACAAAATACCCAAAAGGCAATGCCCTACCTAACAGACAAACAGCAAACTGATACATTTCTACAAGTAAACAACTTATACCAAACAAATAGGAATCAAAGTAACTAATAAACATTTACTAAAAAAAAGGTAAAGCTAGAAAGTGCTGTTCAATACTTGATTTTGTTTTTCCATTGGGTTTTCTCAGGAACCAAACAGAGTACACAGCCTCCAAAAAAGAAAAAGAGAGAGAGAGAGAGAGAAATAAAAAATGGTACTCGCAAACCTTATCAGGCGTAACAGCTGGGAAAACGTAGACCTCGCCTTCGAACGCGATGGTGAGCTCGCTCGTGCGAGAAGCCGAAGCCGAAGCCGAACCAGAAGCAGAACCAGAAGCGCCACTGGCACGAGCCTCCACTTCTACTCCTCCTCCTCCTCCAACTCCTACTCCTCCACCATTCATAGCCTCGTGCTGAGCACTTCTTCCATTCATGTACTCGTATTCGGATCCACCTTCGTCTCCGTCCATCTCTATCGGCACCTGAACAAGATGGTTCTCTCTCTCCTCCTCCACCTCCAATGGCCTCACTTGCAGTGGCTGCGGATTCACCATCTCCATTCCTCAACCACAAGCATCACTCACTCACTCTCTCTTGCCCTCTGAAAAATTTTCTCGGTTCCCAAACAGAAACTCTTTTAATTCGAAGTTTTTTTGAAAAACACACAAATTTTCACGTTCTACTAAATAAGTAACAACAACTTCTCTCAACCTTAAATAAAAAGTCATAAAACCCTAAAATCGTAATTCGCAAATACAAAACACGTGTTTTTGTATATACATATTGAAAATGAAAAGGTTTATTTTGTGCATCCTAGAAGAGACTCTATTTATTTTCAGACACTGAATAATACTGAGAAAAAAGAGGCCTGTGAGTGAAGTAATCAAAACTGAATTTTTAGATTTTTTTTTTTTTTTTTTTTAGGTCTTTTCCTTTTTTGAGTTTTTCTCTCTCTCTTTTTGGAGAGGCGATCTCAGCCGTTGGATAGAAGTGTGGAAATTACGTGTGGGGTCCCATGGAGGGGTGGGGTCACGTGTAGAGGACGAGGAGGAGGAGGTATGTATGTTTCATGTGTGGGGCGTGGAATATGATGTTTAATTGTGTGCATCATCACCTTTGATAGGAGATCGGAAGGTGGAGAATTGAGATGGAATTTGTGGTTGCGAAGGGGCCCAATTTCATGATAACATACACAAGGGAAGAAAAATTCTAGAAGCCATGACTAATTAACACCCATTTTCAGTTTTCACGACTATCCCATGTGGGTGACAATGAGTAATAAAAAAAAAAAATGTAATGAGTCAATTTAAAAATGACAAGTAATGTGTCAAACACCAATCAATTTTTGATATAGGCAAAGATTGAACATCAAATCTTTTATTTAACTATCAAAAATTTTATTAATTAAATTAACTGAAATTCACGATCTATCACATGATTCACATATAATAGTTCTGAAAAAAAAGTGTGAAATTAGTTATGGTCTTAAAATAATTTCAAAAGAAAATGGTGTAGGATTTTTTGCCCAAGCTAAACTCACATCTAAACTCCCACCCAATTTCACAATATGTTTAGATATCAACTTGTTAAAAAAAATTAACAATAAAAAATTATGTGCATTAATCACAATATCACTTAAGCATGTTATGGATTTGAGTGTGCAATTAAGTATATCCCTGCCTTTTTTCTTTTTCTTTTTCTTTTTCTTTTTCTTTTTTTTGGGAAAAGCTGCCTTATTCAATATTCATCCACAAAATTCTATGCAAATATTATGAGCGGATAACATAATGAGTAGAACTTGGAACTCTCACATAATTTCATGATATTTGGGTGTTTGTGTTTATTTTTCTTTTTCTTTTTCTTGGGTAAGAGTTAAGACTTAAGACATAAACGAAGACTCACCTAAAAAAAAAAAACTATTCAAGTCCAAAGTCTGTCCTAAAGTCGTGCAAGCTATGGTCTCTTTGACCTACTTGTTCTGTTCTCACCTATGAGAGTGATGCTTTCTTTGGCCAATTTGGCATCCTTTCCCACTACTTTCTTTTCAAGATATCTATATTTTACATTTGATACAAGGTAATGACTAATGACTTAAGAAGATATATGTTTGACTATTTTAAATATTGTAGAAGCAAATCTCTACTATTCAATTAAAACTAAAGCAAAATGAGTATAGACATTGACCATTGAATTAGTGAGGGGTGGAAATGTAAGATTATCGAACAATACATATCAATTTCTTTCAAAAAATTGAACGAATAATAAACGCACACTAAGGTGTTGCAAATATTTAGCATTGAGGAAAATATTAAGTCCATATAGATAGCAACTAACAAAAGCTCAAGGCTCTTTACCATAATTAAAAAATAAAAAATCGTCCCAATGCACAAAACTCCCACTTTCATGAAATTTACAAGTTGTTATGAAAGACAGCCTTATCCCTAATTTTTGAAGAGCTTGATTCTTGAACTCAAACTCTAAAAGACACTTGCCATAGCACCAAAGCCCTACCTTTACTTTTCACCGCAACTAACTTTAAATTTTATATTATTATTGTTTTTTTAAATGACGCAAGCCCGAGGTCTAATACTACATAAAAAAAAAATATTGAGATCATGCAATTAATAATCCAATGAAAGTAATATAGAATAGCTTTATTAATTTATTTTATGAGTAATAGAACTTAAGATAATATAAAATAGTTCACCATCCAATATCCATTTAATTTTACCAGATTTAGGATAATATATTACTCTTCTTTTCTTTCTTTTTTTGGGTAAACTGGAATAGATTAGCAGAAAAAACTAGGGAGTTTTGGCTCTTCAGGTGTAAGTAAAATGATTTCATACTAAAAGGTGAACATAACTTGAATATAACATCTTGCATTCTTATAATATTGGCAAAAACTTCATTTAAAAATATAATATATATAAAAAATACACATACACATAGTGGGAAAAGCATCCTCAAGTTTTGTTGGAGAAAATTTAAAGAAGAAATAATGTAGCACCCAATTTACAACCTTCACAACGTAAGGACATATATATCGTAAATTTAATCGTTAGATTGTGCAGTATTACATTGAAAAAAAATTTAGAAGTTTTAATGATCAAAACGATATTTCGCATACTTAAATCAAATAAAAAATCATAACTAAATCAAATCTTTACAAGTTAACATGCATTTTTGGATTATGATGATTGGTTTTTTAAAGAATTGATTTAATTAATTACTAGGCATAGTCTAATTGGATCAAAACTAAAAGTAATCATAAATCATTGCATGCCAGATAATTCTGAAAGTTTGCACTTAAGTTATGTGCAACACTTAGATTATAATATTCTCTTCTATAAATAGATGAGGGATCTTGACTTTAAAAATACAATTCGCTCTTCGATAAAGATTTTGGTAAGGAGGCATCAGGTGATTTCTAATCCTTTTCATTAATCACAACACTCTATCCCTCAAAAGCCTCGAATTTATGACGTCCTTAGCATTAATTTGACTCAAAGAAAAGCCCAATCGTTTCCCATAGTCAAAATTATCTGAACTCTGCTGAAATCTTCAAAGATTCAATGGAGGTTTCAACAAAACTATTGGAGGAAGGGGGTGCTACAGAAATTCCTAATTACCCAAGGAACCTTGAAGAGAGGAGGTGCTGCCCATGACCAAGATTCAATCTCGAAGAACATCCAAACCCGTGTTCAAAAATAATCATCAATAAGCCATGACTTTGCCCAAATTTCCAAAAGATAGAAGGAATTTTGAGGTGATGTTCAAAGAGAGGCATTGTCTATATAACTAGAAGCCCGACCATTGACTCTGTTTCACCAAGCCAACCATGCATGCATGTATAAACTTTGAACCGAGTAGTATAGATCCAAATCTTTGGTTAATTATTATGTATGAAAATATGTTTGCATTTGATGAACATGCTAGTTATAAATTTGGGTACCTAGTATAATAAAGATAATTTTTTTTGGGGGGAGGGGGGGGGGGGGGTGGAACCCTAATTTTCAATATGTTTTATTGATCATAACATGTTGGGATGATGCTTGTATGAAATGACCATGACCAACATATTCTATAAGACTGACTCATTTGGAAGGTTGAGAGTCTAATACCTTTCCACCCTATAATTTAGCCTCTTAGATCAATGATTCTAAACTTGACCTTATCATGTAATTTTCATTTTTTTTTTTTTTTTTTTTTTTGTTTAGAATGTATCTAGAAAAACAAAGTCATTTAATTTTTTTAGATTGTATCGAAGAATAAAATCAAGTATTTTCTTTTTTATGTTCTATCAAATGTAAATATTCATTCGAATAAATAAAAATAAGGTAATTATTTATTATTGTGTTTTTTTTTTTTTTAATTTAATAAAATAAGTAATGACTATGTGTAAAACCCTAGACATAGGGGGTCAAATATCATTAGTCAAACAGGCAATCAACATAATTCATGTGGGGTAGATTGTAGAGGATGGTGTGATGGAGATTAGGTGGAGCCTAGGGAGGGTGAGTCACATGCAAGGGAGGGCATGTGCCATGTGAAGGGTGTGGAAAGATGTCCATCTGCATCACTATAGAAAGGGTAAAGTTATCTTACGAGAGTATGAGACGGTCTTTTAAGATATCTCTCTCATAATATGTATGTATCCCACATATGTGGGTCTCACATGTTATGAGAGAGTAGTCTCATAAGTCTTGAGACTACAAGCTCCACCGCTTGTGCGGGCTCCTATCAATTCCTTTGAGTTTCATTCTTGTGAATGTACTCTCCAAGCAAGATACTTAATGTGTTAGCTACAGCACTGCACGGGTCGATACGCACAGCGCCTAGTATCCATAGTTTATGGCTAGGACTACTGGGGTCTAATAGAAAGGAGTCCCCTGGTTGAGAATTGTTATGGAGTATCCCCAAGCATATGGCTGTGTTAAATTACAGTATTAGGAATGGAGGAGACCCATTTTCATGATCTATGGGCATTTGTATTTAGTTGTATTTTTCTTTTTTGATGTAAGACAAAATAAATAAATAAAAGAAGAAGAAGAAGAAGAAACAACGAGTCACACGTAGAAAATAACAAGACTAAACTCTATTAAAGTCCAAAGTCTGTCCCAAAAGTCATGAATATTTATGAAAATAACAAGACCAAGACATATTCTCTTTGACCAACTTGTTCTCACATTCCCACAAAAAAAACAACCTTGTTCACACGTATGAGTATGATGCTTCTTTTTCTGCCAATTTGGTATCCTTTCCCAAAAATAAAAAAAAAATAAGAATAAAAATAAAAAAATTGGTATCCTCCCCCACCCTACTATTTTCTTTTGAAGATATTAATATTTTACATTTAACATTTTCCTCAAAGTCTAAAAATATCCTCTATCATCCCAGCAATAGCTATAATGACATGTTCTTATTAAGATGGCAAATGATGCTTTTCTCACAAATTTGTTATGGTCTTCCACTACTTGATTAAAGCTAGAGAAAAAAAAAATTTATAAAAAATTTTATAAATTGCTAATGCGGTAAATAGTTATTGGTAATAAAAAAAAAAAAAATGATGTTAGTGGTAAGCCTAGATAAAAACTAATAAGAAATTGACCACATCAACAGTTTGTAAAAATATTGTAAAATAGTTTGTAATTATAGCATTTTTGCCCCTCTTCCACATATCTAAATTTTACACATACTGGATCTTTTAGGATTCCTAAGAGCATTGCCATGTTTAGTTGGAAAAATTTAAAGATAACACCAATCCTATCTTTTTGAATTCCGTTTTAAAATTGTAGGTATCTTTTGATTCTTTTCATGTTTGGGTATGTTCTATTCTTTATAAAGTGATGATTATATCCCTAATGGAATAGACTTTAACTTAAATATTGTAAGTTAGTAACACTTTCTAATCACCTGCTTATTTTGTGTATTCAAACCGATTTTATATTATGGCTATATTTATCTTCAAGGATTACCGTTGACTTTAATTTTTATCTCATATTTGTAATTGTTAGTCTTTATATATATATATATTTCTTTTTTATTTTAAGTTTGATTGATAATGCATAATTTTCTAATAAACCATAAAAGAATTTTGAAATAATTTTTTTGGTTGGTTACTTTGGTATGTGTCATTTGGAAATCTTAGACTACTATTTTAGGAGATTTTACTTAATATATGATTCATATTATTTATTTATTTATTTATCGGAAGCCACATAAAAGTGGTGGGCAAAAAGCATGACATTTTATTTATAATTGTAAGAATATTCTGGGAAGAATACAAGATTCTTAGAATAAGCCAAATATGAGGATTCTTAAGAAAAAGCCAAAGCAACCTTGAGATTTCTTGAAATGATACTTTCTCCAAACATTTCAATAAAGGACATTTCCATTTTTGAGAATTTTTCTAAATGAAACTGATACGTTCATATCCACTCGGCACTCATACTTTTACTTTCTTAACGGAATATTCAATAAACATTCCTAAACATTTATACAAACTTCAAGGGTAAGAGTGTCATTCTCAAGGAGGGGGAGTATTCTCATAGTATAGATATGTATCTTTTTTTTTTTTTTTTTTTCTTTTTTAAATCAAATATTTCATTAGGAAAGTAACAACTTTAAGGAAAAAAAAAATATTTATACAAACTTCAGGAGATAGATTGTCATTCCATGAAACATTTAGTTTGGGGTGTCATTTCAAGAAACCTCAAGAGAGGTAAGTCCAATTTGCCTAAAGTTTTGGCCTACACCTTCATCAACCCAATAAGCAAATGAGAAAAGAGAAGATATAGAAATGGGCCAAGTTTGTTTACAAGTGAGCAACCTAGCTTGCAGATCTGATTATTGAATGAACCATAGCTATTTCCTTGGAAAATGGAGCTTGTTTTAGAGGATTTTTACTCTCAGAAAGCCCATATGTAAAATTTATATACATTGAAAAGGAAGTAGGGGATGAGAATATAGGCTAAGGAAGCCGGTGAGGACCCTAGTTCCCTTTTGCATTAAAATTTTCAATTATAAAAAATTTAAAAATAAAAATTTAAAAAGCTTCAAGATATGAGATTGATCTTGTTGATTATTCCAACTATACTTCAAACATGCGTGCATGAGGAGTTGAGGGTGGGTTTTGAATATGTGAAACTAGTAGAAATTGAATTCACCATTGTTTACAGGGGAAAAAAATTGGCAATTTCTGCTTTTTTCATTGCGGAGATATTAATACAAATGACAAAATTTAGATGACAAATCATAATGGCCCATGCTCTACTATACCAAAATTACAGAAATAATTAAGTATGAAGAATAGTACACCTATTGAGGGCACGAATATATATATCTACAGCTGGTCAAAGTAAGTTGAAAGTTATTACATTGAATTCAGATCTATTTAACATTTTTCTCTAAAACAACAAATAGTTGCAGGAGATTGCAACTTTTCACTTACCTTTCGGCAGTTACAGCGGAGATATCGCCATTAGAGGAGGGGACAATGTCTGTAGCTGTAGTTACCATGACTAAGTCATTAGCTTCACCATTATTCTGTGATAAACACCCATGAGAAGAGCAGAAGACAAAGGGTAAGAATTGTCTTCTGGGGGAAGGCTTCATATATCAAATACAAGGGAAGTAGCTAACCTGTTCAATTAGCTTCACAGGAGGATCCTGGATAGCTGCATTTGAAACCTTAGACAGATCTCTTAAAATTCCCTGCAAAATTCAATTTCCCACAATATCACTGAAAGCAGCAGGAGTTAGTTCCACAATGAGAGTGGAATGTGGATGAAGAAAAAGGGAAACAATTCTTTTCTTATTTAGTTTTTATTTTATGAGCAGGCTAGAGGATGACAAACACTGTAATACACACAGACACAAGGCGGGACCAAGAGGAGTACCAAATTAGACATATTAATATAAATTGATTTTGTTGGACCTAAATGACCGTGATTGATATTTGATACTGATTTCACTAATTGATGCTACTAGAGATATTTGATTGCTATTTAAATTTTATTTCAATATATGATGTAATCTCGTTATGAGTTTTATTTTCTTTTATTATTGGTAATTCGGTACTATTGTAGACAATTAAATTGATGATATATGAGTTGGAAGTATTCTTCCAATTTTTGGTGCTGATTCTAAGCAAGTCCAGGTGTTGATTCCAAGCAACCTAGGTGTTTATTGTTACATTCTATTTTTTGGTGTTCATCACTTGGTGCTACATCTGAGCAAACCCTAGCTACTGATCTCTAGGTCATGTCCCTTTGTTTTATTCCTCTTCTATTTTTCCAACACAAGTCCCCTTCTTTGAGTTTATTGTCCTGAATCACTAGTATACAAGGCCATAGATGAATAAGAATTTCATTGATACAAACAATGAAGACTCTCAACTAAAATCATACAAGAGAGCAGTGTTTCTTCCTTTCTATTTCTTTCAAAGTTCATTTATTGATCACAAAAGGGTTACAGAAGCTCTTCTATACAATTTGCTACTCCAGCATAGCTTTCTCAATCTATGATAATGTTTTTTTAATGAACGTAGTGTAGCCTCCATACACCACCAAACCATCTGAGTCATCAAATTTTGTAGCATATTATAAAATCCCCATCTTACATTAGCTCTTCTATACAGTCTGCTACTCAACCATAGATTTCCCAATCTTCTATAGTATGTTTAAAAATCGTAGTGTGTAGCCTCCATAAACCACCAAACTGTCCTAGTCCTCAAATTTTGCAGAACATTATAAAATCCCCATCTTAGCTGATGCTAATGTTTCAACACATGTATCTGTTTCTTATGTGTCAATCCTCCTCGTTTCTCTCAACATCCTCACGTTAGTTAAATACCATATGGACATATCTCCAACTACGCAGCATCCTGTACTATGACCCATTGTTCTCGCCCAATCAACCAATATATATAACCAGATGTAACAATGGTCTCAAAGTCTCTACATGAAAATTTTCCTTTAGACTGAAAAAATTCATTACAATACACCCCTAATATATAAGTGACGTCCCCTTCAAACTCAACTTTTCAGAAAGGTCATTTCTGCAGACCTTCTAGAAAACAACTTTTGAAATCACTTGCAACTCATGAAAAGTGTAGACCATGTAAGCTTGTATTGCTTATCCTTAATCTTCAATTCAAAAATCATCTCTCCCAGTTTTACTTCCCTTCTCTAGCTTGCCATCTAAAACTATTGTCAGCATCAGTAAACAACACAAGCTACAGAACTGCTTGAATTTGAATCATAGGTCAAAGATGATTTGACCCAAAGAAAAGAACACCAAGGAATAAAGGGAGGGGGTCAATTGCAACAATAATTGGGTAAAATCATATTTACCTCCAATAATCAGTTAAGAATTTGTCAAGCCATTCCCTAAATCACCATATACTGCAACTAAAATCAAGAAGGATCTGGTGGCTATAACAATAAACCCTAAAGGGGATGATTATGCAACCAATACTATGACTCACCATGCACTCAACATACAGATTTTTTTTGTATGCATATATCCGTTTAAAGGAAAAAAAGAAAAATCAATCAATATATTTTTTGTGATTGTGCAAACCTTGTTGGCCCACTTGAGTCCACAAGCATTACACAAAGTCCTCGGACCAGCTGGCCCACGACGCATCATCGGAGTAGACTTTGAACTAATTCCACAGTGTGTACATCTGCACAGAGCATTGGACAAGGATTTACAAAAAGAGAACATATAACGTTGTATTTATAAACAAGAATGGAACTATCATCTTCATTTTAGACACATTAGAATTACAGTGAAAATGTATATTACGTTGAATGGAAAATGGCAATGGACAGGAGATAGGAAATCATTCTAATGGTCCTTGGGATATACAAAAAGTTATACATTGGAATGATAGATTTAGACTCACATTGTCTCTTGCATGCTGTCATCTTGTCCAGAACCTTGTGTTGTACTGTAAACTGAAGAATCTGAGCCCAGTTCTTCAGATATGGCTTTGGATGAGGTAAACTGACCCTTCTTACGCTGCATCCTGATATAGCCACATATGGAAAATGAGAAGATGACCAGAAGGAAACCCATTCTCACAAGATAACAAAGGAAACAGAGATATAGGAACAGGCTGCAGGAAGGGGGGAAGAAGAAGGAAAAAAAAAAAGGCTTGCAGAAGGCCACTTCAACCATATTCTCATCTTGAACATGAAAAGCTAGTTTATACACATTTATATATGTTGCACTTAGAACCAATAGACATGAACACATATTCATTATTTCAGCATTCAAGACCTATCAGTTCTCTTAAAATCCATTAATCAACCAATCTTGATTAGTATTAATCACTTAGGCACAGTGATTGGCAAGCATGCAACAACTTAACAATGCCTCATTTATATCATAATATCAATAAACTTTCACGTTATATTCTAAAAGCAACCTCTTTGAGTCTGTAGGACATAACTCTAACTATAACCTTTTCTTTTTTACAGAAATAGGTTCACCGGTTAAGACTTTAGATATAGAACTTCACATTCCTATCTAGGATTTGAAGCAAAAAAGAAAAGAAATAAACATTCTCATAAACAATACCAAAGAATAGAACTTCTAAAACTTCAAGAAATATTTTATAATTACATGTCCTCATGCTAATGAAGTAATGATTTATCTGAATTCTTAGTATCTATTTCCTTTAATTCTTGATTAAATTGTATTTGTTTCTTATTTAGAGTGTTCACCATCGTGAACACAATGTTCAATTTTTTTCAATAAAAGTCTTATTACCAATCAAAAAAAGAAGTAATGATTCAAGACTAAAATTGAAGCTGCTAGACCAATACCATGGGACAAAGCCATCTCTTCATACTAGAGCTAGACCATGGGACTAAAGTTGCATGTCCTAACACTTCACATTGCAAGAGGCCAGGTTCTGCTTCTGAGAATAGTGAGGAACATAGATCAATATCCACCCATCATTGTACAAACACAACAACTCTTTATTACAATTGGAACATGTGCTAGATTGTCCACATAGCTAACTGGAACAATAAAATGTCCACACAGAAACTTGGATCATCCATATAAACTCAAAGACAAGGCAAGAATTACATGATCTGTCCATCAGCAAGTATCTTTGGTTCATTAACTCAGTCAAAAATCTATAGGTTCCACTTCCATGTAAAGGAAGACAAGAATGATTGTTGGCAGAGAATATAAATCCTCAAGGCTACCTTATTTTGGGTGTTAAAGGTATCAAACCCCTGAACCCTTCTCAACCTCTCAGACCTGTGCCATCAATATTGTATTATGATAACTTTGGTGATGTCATACCCTTAACCCATGACCTCTCACCCACTAACCCATACTTCTAAAGTAGTTTATACATTTTTCTTTCTTTTGATAAGTGCAGTTTATACATTTTTCAACTCAATTTATAACTTCTTTGATCATTTATACACTGAGACGTCTCTTAACATTTGCTGAACAGTGCTGCTAAGACACATCCGAGTAATCACCATTACCATAATGAAATATGTTTTCTTAACCAAAAACAACACAAATCAGAAATCTCCAAAAGGTGAAAGTATTCTCTTTTTATAAATTCTCCTAAACCATTACAGAATTTGTTTTTTCATTTTACCATTACAGAATTTGTCTTGATGCTTCCTAGAGGTAACACCTCAATGATATGAAATTATAAAACAACAAAATAGGACACCAATATTTTTCAACTTCCTTCTCTTTGATAACATTAATTAGAATTGCAATTCAACATGCTGATAAACTTTTATTCTGAAATTTGTTTTGCATTAAAAAGATACAGCATTTTTTAAAACTTCACTTTTAAATGAAGGATGACAAGTTTAAACTTAAATCCAATAAAATACCTGAGCGCAACTTCCTTCCGCACGTTGTAACGGATCTTCTTATCAAAACATCGCTCTTTTCTCTTCTCCCGGAATCGGCTTAAGGAAGCAGCTCTCTGTGGTTGAATTGACCTTCCGGAAAAGTCATTCATACCCTGGAAGAGATGTACTCAGGGCAGTGAATGTAAAAACAAATCAACACCTTTTGGAGCACTTACAGTTTTGAGAAAGCTTGAATGATTGTAGGAATATTTGGAATATAAGGAGAGGGAAGGCTGTGAGCAACCCTTTATCCATCCAGATATAGGATTAAGCATTTACATACCCTTTGATTAAGAGGGATTGTTCCCACAGCAGGAATGCCAGAAGGGATTTCATATCCACCCAAAAGTAACAAAACCGCCTGTACCTGTTAAAGAAAACATTC
Source organism: Quercus variabilis (assembly GCA_030445155.1). Classification (NCBI taxonomy): domain Eukaryota; kingdom Viridiplantae; phylum Streptophyta; class Magnoliopsida; order Fagales; family Fagaceae; genus Quercus; species Quercus variabilis. The sequence continues at coordinate 24,713,791 of CP129455.1, read as the reverse complement.
CATTGTTAATAAGTAATTTGGAAGGGGGGGGGGGGGGGTGGAGGAGAATACTTTTAAGAATCAACTAAAACACGCTTAACTCCTTCTCAAGTCCAAACCTCTAAAATGATTCAGCTTGATGCACATAAAATATCCAGAAATTTAACTTGCATAGACCACAAAATAAACCAAAACCAACAGACTTCAAGTCTCACCAAAATAAAATCCTAACAGGACCTATTTTCAACAAATGGAAATACATAATTACAATTTGGACCAAAAAAGAAGAAGAAAAAGCCACATGTTCAAAATACAGTCAGCAGATAGAAAAACTAAACAAACAGCACCAAAACACAAAGCACTGCATAATTGACCAATTTTTAGCATACAACTATAAGTACAACACATTCACAAAAATGACCCATGAAGGGGAGAGGGAAGTAAAAGAAAAGAAAAGAAAAGAAATTAGTTGAGGTGAATTATATTAAAAACAAAAACAAAAAAAATAATCCAGACATTTTTGGCTAAGCAGCAACATAGAGCTACAAAACGTAGTATAATTCACAAAACTAATCAACAGCAAGCTGAAAGCCCTGACTTCTCCAACTACTTATAAAGCACAATTCCACTGCATCTGCATAGTTCAACAAAGTAACTGAAAAGCATATGGCTAAAAGGCACCAAAAACTTTTAGAATTCATCAAACTAACCAAAAACCATGCCAAATTACTAAACCCTTCACTCAAATTAACACCAACACAGTGAAACACATAAAAAAACAAAGTGTCATAATTAACAAAATTCATAATCTCAAGCTGAAACACTTACTTCAACAACTAGGCAATTACTTATAAAGCCTGATTACACTATTGGCTAAAAAGCACCACAAAATTTGAGAATTCATCAAACTAATCAAACCCAAGTCCAATCCTCACTCAAATTACAACCAAAACGCATAAACAAGGTATCATAATTCATAAAATTCATTAATTTCAACTTGAAACAGGGTTCCCCTACTACTTATAAACCTCAATTACACAGCATTTGCATAGTTTTCGACAAAAGCAACAAAAACCCATTTATCTAAAAAGCACCACAAACTTTGAGAATTCATCAAAACTAACCAAAACCCACAAGCTCCCTTCACTCAAATTACCACCAAAACACAAAAAAAAAAAAAAAAAAAAAAAAAAAAAAAAAAAAGGCTATCATAATTCACAAAATTCAATACCTTATCGGGCGAGACAGCGTCGAACACGTAAACCTCACCCTGGAACGAGAGCGTGAGCTGGTCAGAGCCACCGTTCCCGGTGTTCACCGGAGGATAATCCGAGCCACCGGGCACAAACACGGCATTGGGAGCAACTTCTTGGACGGCGCCGTTTAGCGTCGACACAGGCACGAATCGCATTTGGGGATTGTCTATAGACTCCTCTTCTGCCCCCACAACGTCGTCGTCTTCATCCTCAATTTCATTTTGCAGCTGCTGCTGTTGTTGTTGAATGTTGCTGTTGTAAATCGAAGCTTCGTGATTCGATTCCGCCATTGTCACAGTCACAAAACAATTACACCATTTACAGCTTTACACTAATTTGAAAAAGAAAAAAAGAAACCCCAGAATTCAAAAACACATTGAAGCAATTAAATTAGTGAAATTTGATTTTACAAATACAGTAAACAAAATTAAAAGCTTAAAAAAAAAAGTCCAATTTGAATAATAAAACCTATAATAATAAAAAAAAATCGTTAATTTTGTTTTTGAAGTAAATTAAATATAAAAAAATTGCAATAATATAATTATTAGTAATTATAATTGAAAAACTTAAAAAAAATTTGAAGGTTGAAGGTTGAAATAAAAGAAGGAAATTTGAAATTTGTTGGATTTGATGAAAAGTGAGAATTTTGGCATTGAGAGAGGGAGAGGGAGAGAACGTTGAAGAAGAGGAAGAAATAATGGCCACTGATTTATGGAGTTATTTACGCAGAATGCCACTGTGGAGTAGAGTGTGAGTGTGAGTGAGTGTGAGTGTGAGCGTGAGCGTGAGTGGTCCAAAAAAAGACAAAAGAGTGTTTGTTTGCGTTGGCTGAGTGAGTTTAGTCTTAAATTGTAGTGAGTGGTCGTGTCGTGTCGTGATAAGGTCAGGTCTCTCACCTCTGAATTGTGGTCTAATAGAATGAGAGGAAATGCCACGTGCATGCTTTTTATTAGAGCTTTTTATTTTATTTTATTTTATTAGAGAGGTAAAAATATGTAAATTTGTAAAGGAATTATGTTTATGTTGACAATATTTATTTTACATTTTTTTTTTCTTGTGACGTATCTAAGCGTGAAGGAAAATAGTAAATGACAGTGTGTTATGTGTGAAGAAATAAAAACAGTTTAAAAAATTAATAAAATTTGATATTTTAATGAATTTAGATTTGAGAATAGATAATTTGAGGTGATATTTTTGAAATACTTTTGAAATACAATTATATAAAATATAAAAGTTAGGTTTTTATATTAAAATAAACATAAAATTTTCACAAACTAATGTGAATGCCGAACCCTAATTTCTAAATTATTACATTACTAATAGTAATAGTAAGGGTAAAATATATGTGAATTTTAATTAGCTCAATTTGTAAAAAAAAAAAATTGATGTTAAATAAAAAATATAGGTTTGAACCCCACCTATATCAAAATTTGATTAATGTCTTGACCATGGTTTTAAAAACCAGAATGGTTAAAGAACCAAAAAAAGACCAATTTTCACTTGTTTTTGATAATTTTTTCGATTTTTACCAAACTGGTATGGGATTGGTTCAAGTTGAACTAGCCATTTTGGTTTAGTTTTTAAAATAATAGTCTTAACTTGATGATAAAGATTAAGAGCAAAACTTAAGTGTGATTCCTTAAGTTTTCCCAATTAAACCATTCCATATGTTCACTTAATCCCTTTTTTTTTTTTTTTGAGAAACATGTTCACTTAATCCACATCACCACAAACAGCATTAATTTAAAAAAGAAAAAGAAAAAAAAAGTGTGTTGCCACACCATGAAGCCTTTGGCTAACCCATCGGAATCTAGAAAAGTTGGCGAAGCATTAATGGTTGACATAGTTTTGAACAACAATACTTTCAAAAGATTTAGTCGTGATTTTTCAATTTCTTTCTCTAAGGAATTAATTAACAAAAAAAAATCTACATAGCAGATTTTCAAGAAAATCATGCATTGTTGGGTTAGTATAGTGAAACTCACTAGCCACAACGATCTTCAAGAAAATCATGAGATTCCAAACTTTGACATCGATTGAAATTCATTTCTTAAAAGCATGAAACAACAAACCCATAAGCACAGGCTTGTTATGTAGATTATGCAAAAAGTCCCCTTTAAGTAATTTAAAGAACACCATTAGTAATTTGGGCTATAACCACACCAGCCATTTCAATCGATGTCCGGTAACCAAAAAAAATCAACATGATGTAAGTCACTCTAAAGAATCTAAAAGCATAAAATGATGTAAGTCACTATATAAACTTGCTATCACATGCACCTTTGAGATTAAACATTATCATGTCTCCCAAATTTGATTATTGCTTTTTCCTCTTCTTCATAGTCGTACTTGTTGACATCCCAAGTAAGTACTTTCACATCGCTGCCATGATCATTATACTCGTATACTTTTTATACAAATTTAATGAAGCTTGTTCACTTCACCTATTTTACAGGTTCTTTTTCATCACAGACAGTGTGCAGGATCGATATGATATCTTGTACGGTATATCTTACTGATATAGATATATGTGTGAATCGTCCAATTATACGTAGAAGTCAAATATGGAGTGGAATATGAATTTATTTAGATGAAAGTTGCTTAAATCAATGTATAAAATGGGAGGGGGCATATTGTGGAAGATGTCATGATTTGGCATGTTTTTGCACTTACCGCAGTCATTGAAACACCATGAGGTGCCAACCAAGTCTTATTAGTATAATTTCAAAAGTTTTATTAAGCGTAAAAATTGTATTCCTTTGGCCTGTTCTGAAATCCAACTACTACAAGATACTGCTATTCAAGAATCTGATGCCATTTCAGATCAGAAGAGGAGATCGATCAACTTTAGAAGGAGATCACCTCTTTAAGAGATCCGGTTGAAAGATTTTGGGAAGGCTTTAGATAGTTTTTTGGGAATTTTTAGTTCAAGAAACAGTGATCTCTCTTCTTCTTCGTATTCTGCATTGAACTAAAATTTCTGTTTGTGGATAGGCTTAGTATTACTTAACCTAAATTTTTAGATCAATTGTAAATGAAAAATTGACCAATAAATTGTCTAAAATTTGCAGTTTTTTTTTGACCCAATATCATTCAAGTTTCTCCCATTTTCGCTATACTTAAAAGTTTAAAATTTGTGCTCATCAAAATATTAAAAAAATAATTTTTTTTTTTTTTAAATTGCATTCTAGTTAACTCAATTAGTAAAGTTTCTTATCTTCGAAAAATAAAACATGGTTCAAATCCCACTAAAACCAATTTGTGTCTTGGCATGATGATACAATGCAATTCTCATTAAGCAAACCCTCATTTGTTCAATTTTTACTGTATCTACAAAAAAAAAAAAAAAGTTTCAAATATTCATGCAATTGTCATATTATTAGTTGATCACATGATTCTTTATCAAGATGGAAATTGCTTTGAATAATGCGGTAAAAATTACAGATGATTGATCAAATTCAAAGAATTTTTTTATAAAAAAAAAAAATCAAAATTTCATTTGAAAGATTTTAGGTTTAATTAATACCAAATAAGTGCCAAACTAGCACTTTTTCAAATACCAATCAATAAAAAATTCCCAAAAAATTCACTAATTTTTTCAAGTGGTATTCCAATTCACACGATGTTATTTTGTTAGTCCTAACCTATTACTTTAGGAAAGTGCCAACCACATTTATACTTTTGGCAAAAAGAAATATGAAAAATTGATGCCCCCATAACTACTTATATATATATATTTCAATTTACTTAGAGCATGCTCATATGGGACTCTAGACACAATATTATGCAACACCCTTCACGATTCAAATTAGCACACTCTCATGCATAACTCTTCACCCCAAACATGAATAGTTGTTCAAGACATTGAGGATGAGATTTTAGAATACTTTGTGTGAGTGACCGCAACCATGGCCTCCTGATTTTTCTCATTGGGCATAACCCGCGAAAACGAGTGCGATTGTGTTGGTCGTTCAAAATGGTTAATGCATTGTTAGTGTTTTCCTCTAGATTGAAGGTTTTACATGGAGTCGGCACTTATTTAAATAAAGTGAAAAATAAGAAAACTTATATTGAAAAAGTACCTCGTTGTATTGATATATGTGAAAATTTACATCAAATAATGTAATAAGAAATTACAATGCTCTTGTCCTAGTTATAATCTAAAAGATGTAGAATTATATGGAAAAATTGTTAGTCATAGAACCCTTGATCTTGGTTCAGAGACTAATTTACAAGATGGAAAGGAATTAGGCACCTATCTCATTTGGTAAAAATCAGTTTCTTAGGAAAGGGTCATGTTAAATAATTCAACCAATATGTAATACAAAACATGTTAAAAGGCATAACTTGAAAGTAAGGATAAATAAATATTGAGGCATTATATGTAAAGAGAATCATAAACTGAGACATGTTAGATATCAAAAGAGTTGTATAGAAAGCATAAACTTAGGACATGTTCATCCAAGACTATATTATAGAAGACAAAGAATTCTTACCTAGATATGATCATTCAAGCATGTGAAAACAAACTGAAAATCAGACATGTTCATCCAAGTATGTTATGGAAAGGAAAAAAAATTAGCCTAAAAGTGTAATGTAAGCCTGTTATGGAAATAAAAAATTAGCCTAGAAGTGTTCATCTAAGCATGTGAAAAAAAAAAAAAAAAAAAAAAAATCTAGACATGTTCATCAAAGTATTGAAAGGAAAATCAAGCATTAGCCTAGAAGTGATCATCTAAGCATATTAAATATTATGGAAAACATAGCATTAGTCTAGATGTGTTCATCTAAGCATCATGATGAAAATTACTTAGACATGTTTATCTAATCTAAGCAAATCACCAAAAATCAAAAAAATTTCCATGTCATGTGCCATATGATTGAGAAGTGTTGTCGCATTAATTTCATGTATTTAAGTGTATAACCTAAATTACTAGCCAATATTTTAGACATCCAAATTTTAATTATGACTTAATCAATTTTAAGTTAATAACAATTATGGCATGGAACTCAACACTCGCATGAATAAACTTAATTGAACAATACAATAATGTAAAGGACAATAGGTAAAGAGGAAGAAAACCCAATATATGAAATACCAACTAGGCAACTACTTATACAACATGATTACACTTTAAAAAAGTAACTGGTAAGGCTAAAAAGCACCACAAACATTGAGAATTCCTCAAACTGACCAAAACCCATGTAAAATTGCCAAACACCCATCACTCAATTTACCACCAAACATATAAAACAAGGTATCACAGGCAGATTTCCATGTATTTATAAATCACCATTCAATGGGAAATAAAATAATTTCGCAGGTATATTATTATTTGCCTTATTGTCCCAACGAGCACAATTACATCAACATAGTTCAAGAAAGTAATCAAAACCCATATGGCTAAAAAGCACAACATACAATTTGAGAACTCATTAAACTAACCAAAACCCATGTCAAGTCCCCTTCACTTAAATTACCACCAAAACACAACTATGTAAAAGAAGTAAAAAAAAAAAAAAAATCTTATTTGAAAATCTTACATAGCCATAGGTACATAGAGCAAATAGTACAAAACAAAAGAGAAGAAAGCATACTTCTAGCATCAAATAGTGATGATAAGTAATCTTAGATAGTGTGGAAGGCCATTTCTACTTCTGTAGCAATCAATAAATCCTTCAATTCTGTGATTGTGTCGAAGACATTGAATTGCTGAAATATTATATATAAATTCATCATTCATATATACGCCTTGAGGAATAGTATTCCATCACGTTGCTACTTCATAGATGAATCATTCACCTAAACATCAAAATGGAACATACTAGGCTATAATCTTCTATACTCTTCAATCATGTGTATAAATTCAACCTCTCCTCTAGGCCATAGAAAATGAGAGTTTTAATAGGTAACAAGAAAAGAGTAGAAGGGAGAGAAGAAAATGTTACATGGAATTGACAATAAATTTTCGTAGTATTTGTAGTAGTGGGTAGTGAAGCGAGGGAAGGGGCAAGGGAAGATTTGACTAATCACAAATACTACCATTTTACAAAAATGAAAACCATCACAAATGATTCCCCAACACAACATTACAAAATTTAAATTTACCAAAACCCACTAAAACACCCAAAAATTTCTTAGCAAGACCCAAAAGAGTATTAGAAAATTCTCATACCCACATCAAGCTCTCAAAACCCATTGAAACACCCATAAATTCCTTTGAAACAAACCCATTCCCTCGCACATGCAAACTGAGAGATTAGAGAGAGAAATAATCATTTCTACAGGTAAAGCGAAACATCGAAAGGAGAGTCCACCCATGTAATGGTGGCCAACTTTTTTTCATGGCGAAGCAAGGAGGCTCCACCATGTTCACCTCACTAGCCTTATCCCTCCACGTTTTCTCTGCTCTCCATAATCTCCATCTCAATTCTGTGCTCTCTGATTTCCTTTTTGCCAATTCCCTCACCACATCGACCACGCTATTTTTGCTTCCACGAGACTTAGTCACCTATATCTTCGATTCAGGTTTTGATTTTTTTGTACTAGAGTCTTTGTAAATGGAGGTAAGAGAATTGGGTTGTTGCTAGGTAAGGGAATTAGTTTGTTGCTAGGTTGAATTTTATGGTTTGGTTTTGGTATTTTTGGACTATGAGATTTGATGATTGATGGGGGTTTTTAGTTTGTTTTCCTATGGGTATTTTGAATCTTCTAGGTATGCTGGAGATCAGTTTAATTATGGGTTGTTGGTGGTTGTGCACAGAGAAAGGTGGTGGCTTGGTGGTCAACTTGGTTGGTTGGTTCCAATGGTGGGTCGTAAGTTGAGTTTGTTGTTAAATCTAGTGATGCCTTGTTCATTGTGTTCATTTGCTAGTTTTGAATTTTTGGCTTGTTTATCATGTTCATCTGTAGGGTTGTTGTGTTTGGATTTGGGTTTGGGTTTGGGTTTGGTTAGATTTGGGCAAGAAAATGCTAGAAAATCTAGGTTTGTGTTCTTTAGTGTTTTTGTTGAAGATGAACCAGTTCTAAATTCATGTAGTTTTTGGATTTTAATAATGTTTTTTCTTTTTTATTTTGTTAAAGTTGATACTTAAAAAAAAAAAAAAATTAGATGATTATGTGGTATTTTTAATATTATTTTAATGGCTATGTCAGCATTTAATGTGCCAACAATGTATTTCGTTTGCCACGTAGAATATTTATGTTAAGTGAATAATAGCAGGAACAAAAATGGAACGCTTTTTTCATTTAGAGACTAAAAGCAGTAAAATAAAAAAGTAGGGTCTAAAATATAAATAAAGTCAAAATGTAAGGACCAAAATTTTATTTACGCCCAAAATCTTTTGCTGATTATGTTGATTCGGGAATATCCCACATACAAATTCTTTTATGAGTTCTTTGTATTTATCTTCTTGTTATTTGAGTCAAAATGAAATTTGAAATGAATATATAGTTTTCTCAAAAAATTAGGGGGCTCAATCAGTCAAATTTTAGTAAAATTTATCAATTTCTCAACACTATTTCAATACAATTAATGAAATTTTGATAAGGTTAGGACTTTTATTATTTAAATGATGTAGATTGTTAGAGAAGAACTAAATCTTTTTTTTTTCTTTTTTTGTGAATAGAAGATGAAAATCACTTAGACTTACAATGTTTATATATTTATATGATTTTAAAAGTGAACAGTGAAGATAGTGTAGAGTTCGGAAATTAAAAAAGGGGGGGGGGGGGAGGAATTACAAGTTACCCACTTGTGGTTTGCCTCAAATTTATCTTACCCATCCGTGATTTTATTTTTGACACTTTACCCACCTATGCTTCACTCTGTTATTATTCCATAACCCACCTCTATTTCAGACGTTACTCTAACACATAATTTATCAAAAACAAAAGCCAAAACTAATCAAAGACTCATCATTCCCAAAACACACTCCCATCCAACATGCTCACCAAACTAAGATCCTTGATGCTATAATGCAATGTGCTTGAGATAATGGACCAAGAACCATTTGGGTTTTGATCGTGTAAGTAAATCGAGGAAGAACGAGACATAGATTTTGGGTTCATCTGTTACAAATCATTTTTTTTTTTTTGGTACTTGATCCGTTTGTTTTCTCTTGATTGGGTGAGTTCCTGACTTTGTGAGCTTCAAGGTTTGGTTTTCTTTTACTTTCATATGCTTTGTTCATCTGATTTTAGGTAGATCCCTTCAATTTTTGAAACCTAGGGATTTATTTTATTTTTTTCGAAACTGGGTTTTTGCAAGGACGATTTACATGCAAATCTACATTTTTGTTTTTGTTTTTGTTTTTGTTTTTTTGTTTTTGGTATTCGTCGATGTGGGGCTGTTGGACCATAGGATTAGGCTTCCTTCATCAATGTGGGGCTTCATGACCCTAGGTCTATAAACTTGTACTTGTATCACTGTGAGGGAACTTGATTTTCCTTCACATGTCACGTTGTTTCGATTATTGCTTTTCATGAGTAAAAATAGTATTGATTATTGCTTTTCTACTCTCCCTTTCCATGGATTTGTCTCCCAAAAATAGAACAAAAATTTTTAATAATATTGTCTATTTCTGTGTTGTGGTTTGTGTGGACCACAGGACCACATGATACATACCCAAGTGGTTACTTGAAATAGTTGGTTTCTACTTCAAATGATTAATTAATGACATTCATCTCTAGGACTTTTCCACATGCAAGCCCATCTCATTTGCTGGTATATAGTAAGGGAAATTGAAAGACAAATTTGACTGCCTAATAATGCAATAACCTATAATAGATTATACTTTTCCACATGTAAGCCCATCTCATACTTTATCGTGTTGTGTTGTATTTTATATGTAGATGGTTGACTTGACATTCAATTTTGAGATTTATCATGGTGGCTAGTTTGTGTGGAACCCAGATTTGGTATATTTAGGAGGCAGTATTTCTTTTATCAATGAGGTTGACCCCAATAGACTTAGCTTACTTGAAATACAAGATATTTGTGGTGATTTGGGGGCAATTAGTACAAGTAGATTTCATTATCTTATTCTTAAAGTTAATTTGGAGCAAGGGTTAAGGGTTGAAAACTGAATGTTTAGTTCTGTTTTCAGCCCATGATGACTTGGCTTTGTAGGAATTCATGCACTAGGGTTCTTGAGCATATAAAAGAAATATTTTATAGGCGTCATCAAAGAGACAGAGAGACACATGCATAACAGGAGTTGCTGTGACATTTGTGAGCCTAAGGTTGTGTAAGAAGCTACTTTCAGTTCATCCAAGCATGGATTGAAGAACTTTGCAAGGCTACAACAATCAAAAAGGCTGCTGTGGAGTTAGTCATGGATAGGGAGATTCATGCAAAGGAGAAATCTTCTACAAAATCAAGTCCAATTGGGGATTAAAGCTAAGACAAGTACAACTAAGTAGGTTCTACTGTATGTAGGTACTTTAGGATAGGCTTGTAGGGTAAGATTTATTGTACTTGTAACTGCTTTTTTCTTATTTGTGGATTCTTCGAAAGTGGTGACTTGAAATTCACTCGATAAAGTTTTTCCTGTTTCCCCGTCATGATCAAATCACCTGTGTCAGACTTATTTCCACTACACTTAATTTAGTTTGGTGATTTGATTGTGCTTTAATATGATTTGCATGTAATTTGACTAATTAATTAACTCGAAAAATTAGATTAATTAACTGGAGTCAATCTATAACCCAACAAAGATTCCATAACTAAAAAATAAATAAATAAATAAATAAAGAAGCAAAAGTGCAAGCTACACCCCCAAATTTTGGGTTCTTTGGAATTTTCTCCCTAAAGTTTCATAATTTAAATTTTACCTCCTAAATTTATTCTTTGTTTACATCAACAGCACATTCATCCAAATTTTTTCTTAAGTGTCACATAATCTTGCCTAAAGTGTTTAATTTGTCCAAAAAAATGATGAAATGTAAAAAAGAATGGGTAATTGTCCTACATTGCTTAAGAGATTGTGTTGTGTATAGTATAACTTATCTCACACTCCCTTAAAAGTTACCATGACTTTTGAGTGGAGTTGCAGTGTATTTTTGTGTTAGGACCACTTTCTCTCTCCCTTTTGTGTACATGTGTGTGTTTGTTTCTAAAAAAGAAGAAAAAAAATAATTATGAAATTGTTAAGATGTAAATAAAGTTGTTAAAATTCTATTTCAGCCTCCAACGTGAGTTTAGAAGTTAGTTTTAACACTTGTTTTAGTTATATAAATAACAAACCCTTAATTTGTACATTGTTTAATTTTGAGGAATTGTATATTGTTTAATGAATTCAAAATAAAAAATAAAAAATCTCTAAAAGCAAAAAATTTCAACTCAGAAATTTTTTCAGCGTCTCCTTTTAAAAAGGACAACAAGCTAAAAAAGAAACGGTGGGAAACTAATTATATTGAAGTTATACCAAAACACCTTTGCTTCCAATTCTAATTTTCCTATCGAGCAAAAGATAGAAAAAAGAAAACATTGCTTCTCTTTTTCTAATATTGCACAATTAAACCTTGTGAGATGGAGAATCATTTGTTTAGCAAACTGCATCAAATCTCCCCATCCTTACCTTTAATTAATTAGTCTACGCAAGAATCGTAATTTTGGAAAAAGTCAAATATTCCATTTTAGCTCGAAAATCTCCACTAGAATAGGAAAACACAAAAGACAAAATCTCTGACTATAAATATAGGAGCAAGACAGAAAGCAAGAGAGAAAGGAAGAGTAGTACTACATACAAAGAAGGAATTAAAAATGGTTCGAATTTGTATGATCACCCTCTTCCTTCTAGCAACACAGCTTCATTGGTCATTCACTCATGGTTCTAGTGACACAGTTAGAAAGGTGAATATATTTTTATAATTTGTATGAACAGTAATAATGTATATTATTTAATATTATAATTTCCTTCATATAATCAGAAATTTGTTTTTCTTTACCACATAGGCGTACATTGTGTACATGGGAGAGGCACTGCAATCAAAAGCCTCTGCTACCAATCTTCATCACAACTTGCTTTCTTCAGTTGTTAAAGAGTAAGCGGGATGACAAAATATCTAAACATTGCATGCTTACATCTACTCATGTTTAATTCAAACAATAATAGTTTTTCATTTGTTTCTTACATGGAATAGTTTTTTTTTTTTTTTTTTTGGTGGTAATTTATACCTGGAATAGTTCATGTAGAAATTGTAAATGAAATATAAAGAAAAGAGAAGGAAGAAGAGAGAAAACATTAGAGTTTACATGATTTGGCCAAATGGCCAACATCTACGAGATAAGCTCAAAAGACTATATTTTCTCATACACCTTTCATGATAGTAAATTACAATAGAATCCATATTTATAATAGAATTACATACAAAAGTAAAAAATAATCTTAATTTGAATTACACATTAAATAATAATTGTCTCAATCCCATGATTTTCTCTAGCAATCAATCTCTTAATTTGTTCACTAATCCCAAAATTTTCTCAAGCAATTAAAGTTGATTTGTTCTTCACTTTCATGGAAAGTAAATTATACATTCCAACCGTTCAACTTCATATATAACAAATTCGGTAGGTATAATTTATACAAGGGTCAAAGATTTGGTGATGGGGAGGGTTCCATAATGGCTATAGGACTTAGGACTTAGGAGCTTATCAATATGTATAGCATCGGGCTTTTCTATGATATAAAATATGTTTTTAGGGTGTAATCCATATATGATATGACATCACATCTAGCATGCAACAAATTGTAACACTTTTTCCCTCACTTATGTGTGTATTTGTTTCTCAAAAATAAATAAATAAATAATTGTCCCACATTGCCCCACCCTCTCTTAAAGGTGTTGTGTGTTGTATAACTTGTCTCACCCTCTCTTAAAAGTTACCATGGCTTTTGAGTAGAGTTGTGGTGTGCTTTTGTGTTAGAACATCTTTCCCTCTCCCTTGTGTGTGTGCGTGTTTGTACTTTGTTTCTCATAAAAAAAAAAAAAAATTAAGTTGTAACATTTGGGTAGACAATTAAACGATTGAGCATTGCCATTTTCCAGTGATCATATTGCCCAACAGTCCAAAATATATAGCTACACAAAGAGTTTTAATGCATTTGCAGCAAACCTATTGCCGCAAGAAGTTCAAAGACTACAAGGTGCACATTAAAAACTTCATGTTACACATCATTTCTTTTAGTTGGGGTGATTGTCTAATGTAATTTATATACATATATGCATCCATTACAGAGAACGAAAATGTGGTGTCGGTGTTTCCTAGCAAAATGCAAAAACTTCATACCACAAGATCATGGGATTTCTTAGGAATGCCTCAATCAATGAAGAGAAATCATCAAATTGAAAATAATGTTATTGTTGGTGTACTAGATACAGGTACTAAGTTAAGATTACTTCTCATAGAGTTTTGACTTTTCCATGTAACTTGTCATCGTGGAGGAATTTTAATCACTTTTCTAATCTTTCCATTCTCTTCCCCTTATTTTTTAGGAATTTATATCGATGCTCCAAGTTTTGACGACAAAGGATTTGGACCTCCTCCATCAAAATGGAAGGGTACATGCCAAGTCAGAGGCAACTTCACCGGTTGTAACAAGTAAACAATCTCAATCTCTCTCCTAGATTGTGACCTACCACGAAACAATGTCTAATAACACAATATTTGATTAATTAATTTTTTTTTTTTACAATAGTTAACATGGCGATGCACAATAAAATAATTTTATTCCAATCACAAAATATCATATCAACCATTCTGAAAAAAATGTTGTCTTTTTAAATATTACTTCTATACATGCATGGATGTCTCATTTAATTTCCAAGCCATTTACCATTTTATGCAGCAAGGTAATAGGTGCAAGGTTCTACAACCACGCTTCCACCACTCCCCACCCAAATCCATCCCCAATAGATGAGGATGGCCATGGCAGTCACACTTCGTCCACCGTAGCAGGTGTCTCGATAGCAGGGGCAAGCTTATACGGTTTAGCCAAAGGCACAGCTCGAGGTGGGGTTCCATCAGCACGCATTGCAATGTACAAGGTGTGTTGGGCCGATGGTTGCAGTGATATAGACCTTATGGCTGGACTGGATGATGCCATTAATGATGGAGTTGACTTGATATCAATATCCATCGGAGGAGATTCAACTAGCTATTTTGACAATCCCATTGCGATCGGTGCCTTTCATGCAATGAAAAAGGGGATTTTGACAACATGTTCAGCTGGGAATAACGGCCCAACTTTGTATTCTGTGCAGAACACAGCTCCTTGGATATTGACTGTTGGTGCTTCTGGCATGGATAGGCAGTTTAGGACTCTGGTTAAACTTGGAAATGGCATAAAAACCGCTGTAAGCTCCCTTTTTTTTTTTTGGTTGAGAAGATTGCTGTAAGTTACTTCTTTCTAATATTTGATGAGTCTTTTGAGTTCTATAATATTTAATAATGAGTCTAATATTTCTTCATTGATTTGTGTGTGGGTTTTCAAAATATGTATATGATTTTAACATATACATTTATTGGTGCATTGTATAACAGGGACTTTCCATCAACACATTTTCACCAAATAAACGGATGTACCCTCTAACCACCGCAGTAAAAGCAGCCAATGGAAGTTTAGAACAAGATCACTTTCCCTGGTAATTATAAGGAATTTTAACTGATGCTTTCCCTTGACGTGATAGTCCCTTTACAAATATAAGTTCTTGTGGGATAAAGGGAAGAAGGGGAAGGATTAGAGTTCAAATCTCTAGGAATGAGTTTCACACATATACACTTAGATTATGTTAGAGTATGATTATTATTTCAAATTTGATTGAAGATCACCTAAACTAATATATATTCAGAGTCAAACAACTAATATTAGTGGCACTAATCAATTAAAGAATTGAACAGGTCGTGTGATGAAGGGAGTCTAGACGCGAATAAGGTTAAGGGAAAGATTGTGCTATGCAAAGAAGGACTAATTCAAGATTACGTTAAGCAAATAGGTGGGTTGGGGGCTATTGTATCTCTCCAACAGCTATCAGATACAGGCTTTACATTTACCATCCCTACTGCCTACATTGATGCTAGTGTTGGTGACAAAATTGAAATATATGTTAACTCAACCAGGTAAGTATGGGGAACCAAATATATATATATATATATATATATATTTTTTTTTTCATTCTACCTATATTTATTTTCTAATTGATATTTTAACTTTCTTTATGGATTTTTTTTTCATTGGTAAAACTTTCAGAGCCCCTCAAGCTGTCATATACAAGTCTACAACAGTCTACAATGCCACTACACCCTTTGTGGCTTCCTTTTCATCCCGAGGTCCGAACACAATCTCTTCCACCATAATTAAGGTAACCCTTGCAATGATTACCATAATAGGCATAAATTTGTGTATTCTTTTTTTAGCATATACACTATAATGAGGGTTTTAAATTATGTATGATTTGCAGCCGGATATTGTGGCACCTGGAATAGATATTCTAGCTGCTTACTCTAAACTTTCGTCAGTATCTGGGGATCTTGAAGACAACCGATTTGATGTGTATAATATAATTTCTGGAACATCAATGGCTTGCCCTCATGTGGCAGCTGCTGCTGCCTATGTCAAATCATTCCACCCTAATTGGTCTCCTGCTGCAATTAAATCGGCCTTAATGACAACTGGTTAGTCCCCTTAAATTCTCCCATTTAAACTCATGATGTGTTAAAGATTAGGGCCCCTTTACAAGAACCACCACTTGAATGGTGTCAATTAGAGGTTATTAGTGTTTAATTGAAATTCTCCAATGCAATCACATTGCTCATTATTTACCATTAATGTTGTTAATACTTAACATGCCAATTGGTTTAGAGTAAATATTACACATGTTAATATATATCTGTTGTGACAACTTAATTCAAATCTTAATTGTGATACGGACTTTCTCCGTGATTAATGGAGATGATTATTTTCTAATAAGAAATTAATGATATTCATGTTACAAGTGATTTTAGAGATGCTACAAATTTTATTGCACTACTCTTACAAACTAGTGTGACACTATTCAAAAATAATAATTTAAATATTTATTTATTTAAGCTCAAGCAGTAAAATTTGTAATGAGCTTAACATATGTATTCCCTCTGTGTAAACACATAGATCGAGATATCATCCCATACTTCCCTAAAATAAGTTTTATATGAAAATTAGCTAGGCTTTCTGAGTGTTTTATAATTTTGCTTCCTAATTGATGATCAGCATCTGAATTGAAAATCAAAGATGTCCAAGCTGAGTTAGCCTACGGAGCCGGCCAAATTGACCCGGTTAGAGCACTGCGTCCCGGTTTGATCTATGACATGTCAAAGTCTGACTACATCCGCTTCCTATGTAATGAGGGTTACTCCGGGACAGCACTAAAAGTGTTAACTGAAGGGAAAACAAATTGCTCAAGTATCCCTGACATTGGAGGACATGATGCCCTAAATTACCCATCCATGTATTTGCAACTTAATAGCGCTAACTCTAGTATATCAGCCATCTTTCATAGGACAGTTACAAATGTTGGCTTGGAAAAAGCTATATACAAGGCAGTTGTCAAGGCGCCAGCAACTCTCAAGGTCACTGTTGTTCCGGAAGAACTTGCTTTTAGTCACTTGTACGAGAAAAAATCTTTCATGGTTGTGATAAAGGGGCCACCGTTGAACAATGTTTCCAGTTTATCAGCATCACTGGAATGGAATGACGCTAAACACAGAGTTAAGAGCCCTATCCACATTTTTTTGGGCATATAGGTCAAATTTTTTTTAGGCCGATATAATGTCTAACAGTGTAGAGCTTGGCAATCTTTTCGTGTAAATCGTATATGGGTGCAAGCTTGGAATAAGTGGGGAACGCTTGTTATTTAACTCAGTTTTTTATGTGAAGTTTAGCTGATTTCAAATTTGCACACCACAATTTAAAGTTATTGATACTCTAAAATCTAAATGCATATTTTGCCACTATTTAATGTTTTTTTTTTTCGAGGTAATAGAAAGAAACAAAGTATTTATAATTTACCATTTTGTTGTAATATAATTCAGCAGAAATGGAATAGGAGATTTGGATTCTATAAAAACTAGTTGAAAAAGCACATTAATAAAATAACCCGACATATGTCATTTATGATGACTCTAACCTTATTTGAAATTTTGTGACGAAAGAGTGCTCCAGTGATATATAGCTCATTAGATAGCTAGATTGAGCACTAAAGAACAAGAGAGTTAATTAGAAATTATCTCTTACAAACAATTCCACAGCTGATCATCCCAGTAGAGCAATTTAGATTGCCATACTCCAGATTCTCCAAAGAATTGCCTTCTGTGAACTGTCCAATAAATGCTTGACAAAGAGGCATGAGGATGAAAATTCTTTGTCGCCACCCAAAACAGGCATGACCCCACCCCCCAATATTCACCTTACACACATAGTGAAGCAGTAACGAATGCGTCAGTAGCAGCTACGTGTCAAAATTTGATTAATGTCTTGACCATGATTTTAAAAACCAGAATGGTTAAAGAACCAAAAAAAATGACCAATTTTCACTTGTTTATTGCTGATTTTTTCGGTTTTTACCAAACTGGTATGGGTTTGGTTCAAGTTGAACCGGCCATTCTAGTCTAGTTTTTAAAATTGTAGTCTTAACTTAATGATAAATATTAAGAGCAAAACTTAAGTGTTATTCCTTAAGTTTCCCCAATTAAACCATTCCATATGTTCACTTAATCCTTTTTTTTTTTTGAGAAACATGTTCACTTAATCCACATCACCACAAACAACATTAATTTTTGAATAAAAAAAAAGAAAAAGAAAAGTGTGTTTCCACGGCATGAAGCCTTTGGCTAACCCATTGGAATCCAGAAAAGCTGGCAAAGCATTAATGGTCGATATAGTTTTGAAAAACAATACTTTCAAAAGATTTAGCCGTGAATCTCCAATTTCTTTCTCTAAGGAATTAATTAAAAAAAAAAAAAATCCACATAGTAGATTTTCAAGAAAATCATGTGTTGTTGGGTTAGTACAGTAAACTCACTAGCCACAATGATCTTCAAGAAAATCATGAGATTCCAAACTTTGACATCTATAGAAATTCATTTCTTACAAGCATGAAACAACAAACCCATAAGCACAGACTTGTTGTGTAGACTATGCAAAAAGTCCGGACTATGACCTTTAAGTAATGTAGATCCCCTTTAAGCAATTTAAAGAACACCATTAGTAATTTGGGCTTTAACCACACCAGCCATTTCAATCGATGTCCGGTAACCAAAAAAAATCAACATGATGTAAGTCACTATAAAGAATCTAAAAGCATAAAATGATGTAAGTCACTATATAAACTTGCTATCACATGCACCTTTGAGATTAAACATTATCATGTCTCCCAAATTTGATTATTGCTTTTTCCTCTTTTTCATAGTCGTATTTGTTGACATCCCAAGTACTTTCATATCGTTGCCATGATCATTATACTCGTATACTTTTTATACAAATTTAATGAAGCTTGTTCACTTCACCTATTTTACAGGTTCTTTTTCATCACAGACTGTGCAGGATTGATACGATATCTTGCACGGTATATCCTACTGATATAGATATATGTGTGAATCGTCCAATTATACGTACGTAGAAGTCAAACATGGAGTGGAATATGAATTTATTCAGATGAAAGTCGCTTAAATCAATGTATAAAATGGGAGGGGGCATATTGTGGAAGATGCCATGATTTG
Source organism: Quercus variabilis (assembly GCA_030445155.1). Lineage (NCBI taxonomy): Eukaryota > Viridiplantae > Streptophyta > Magnoliopsida > Fagales > Fagaceae > Quercus > Quercus variabilis. The sequence continues at coordinate 24,694,797 of CP129455.1, read as the reverse complement.
GCATGTTTTTGCACTTACCGCAGTCATTGAAACACCATGAGGTGCCAACCAAGTCTTATTAGTATAATTTCAAAAGTTTATTAAGGTTAAAAATTGTATTCCTATGGCCTGTTCTGAAATCCAACTACTTCAAGATACTGCTATTCAAGAATCTGATGCCATTTCAAATCAGAAGAGGAGGTTGATCAACTTCAGAAGGAGATCACCTCTTTAAGAGATCCGGTTGAAAGATTTTGGGAAGGCTTTAGAGAGTTTTTTGGGAATTTTTAGTTCAAGAAACAGTGATCCATCTTCTTCTTCATATTCTGGATTGAACTAAAATTTCTGTTTGTGGATAGGCTTAGTATTACTTGACCTAAATTTTTTAGATCAGTTGTAAATGTAAATTTGCCCAATAAATTGTCTAAAATTTGCAGGTTTTCTTTTTACCCAATATCATTCAAGTTTCTCCCATTTTCACTATACTTAAAAGTTTAAAATTTGTGCTCATCAAAATATTAAAAAAATAAAATAAATTTTTGTTTTTTGGATTCTAGTTAACTTAACTAGTAAAGTCTCTTATCTATAAAAAATAAAACATGGTTCAAATCCCACTAAAACCAATTTGTATCTTGGCATGATGATACAATGCAATTCTCATAAAGCAAACCCTCATTAGTTCAATTTTTATTGTATCTACAAAAAAAAAGTTTCAAATATTCATGCAATTGTCACGGTATCGATCACATGATTCTTTATCAAGATGGAAATTCCTTTGAATAATGTGGTAAAAATTACAGATGATTGATGAAATTCAAAGAATTTTTTTTAAAAAAAAATCAAAATTTCATTTGAAAGATTTTAAGGTTAATTAATACCAAATAAGTGCCAATCAAAAATTCCCAAAAAATTCACTAATTTTTTCAAGTAGTATTCCAATTCACACGATGTTATTTTGTTAGTCCTGACCTATTACTTTCGGAAAGTGCCAACCACATTTATATTCTTGGCAAAAAGAAATATGAAAAATTGATGCCCCCATAACTACACACACACACACACATATATATATATATATATATATATATATATATATATATTTCAATTTACTTAGAGCATGCTCATATGAGACTCTATGCGCAGTATTATGCAATACCCTTCATGATTCAAATTAGCACACTCTCATGCATAACTCTTCACCCCAAACGTGAATAGTTGTTCAAGACATTGAGGATGAGATTTTAGAATACTTTGTGTGAGTGACCGCAACCATGGCCTCCTGATTTTTCTCATTGGGATTAACCTAAGAAAACGGGTGGGATTGTGTTGGTCGTTCAAAATGGTTAATGCACAATTAGTGTTTTCCTCTAGATTGAAGGTTTTACATGGAGTCGGCACTTATTTTAATAAAGAGAAAAATAAGAAAACTTAAATTGAAAAAGTACCTCGTTGTATTGATATATGTGAAAATTTATATCAAATAATGTAATAAGAAATTACAATGCTCTTGTCCTAGTTATAATCTAAAAGATGTAGAATTATATGGAAAAATTGTTAGTCATAGAACCCTTGATCTTGGTTCAGAGACTAATTTACAAGATGGAAAGTAATTAGGCACCTATCTCATTCGGTAAAAATTAGTTTCTTAGGAAAGGGTCATGTTAAATAATTCAACCAATATGTAATACAAAACATGATAAAAGGCATAAATTGAAAGTAAGGATAAATAAATATTAGGGCATTATATGTAAAGAGAATCATAAACTGAGATATGTTAAATATCAAAAGAGTTGTATAGAAAGCATAAACTTAGGACATGTTCATCCAAGACTATATTATAGAAGACAAAGAATTCTTAGCCTAGATATGATCATTCAAGCATGTGAAAACAAATAGAAAATCAGACATGTTCATCCAAGTATGTTATGGAAAGGAAAAAAATTAGCCTAAAAGTGTAATGTAAGCATGTTATGGAAATAAAAAATTAGCCTAGAAATGTTAATCTAAGCATGTGAAAAAAAAATCTAGAAATTAAAAATATCTAGACCTGTTCATCAGAGTATTTAAAGGAAAATCAAGCATTAGCCTAAAAGTGATCATCTAAGCATATTGAATATTATGGAAAACAGAGCATTAGTCTAGAAGTGTTCATCTAAGCATCATGAAGAAAATTACTTAGACATGTTTATCTAATCTAAGCAAATCACCAAAAATTAGAAAATTTTCCATGTCATGTGCCATAGGATCGAGAAGTGTTGTTGCTTTAATTTCATGTATTAAAGTTCATAACCTAAATTACTAGCCAATATATTAGACATCCAAATTTTAATTATGACTTAATCAATTTTAAGTTAATCTCAATTATGGCATGGAACTCAATACTTGCATGGATAAACTTAATTGAGCAATACAATAATGTAAAGGACAATAGGTAAAGAGGAAGAAAACCTAATATATGAAACAGCAACTAGGCAACTACTTATACAACACGATTACACTTTAAAAAAGTAACCGGTAAGGCTAAAAAGCACCACAAACATTGAGAATTCCTCTAACTGACCAAAACCCATGTAAAATTGCCAAACACCCATCACTCAATTTACCACCAAACATATAAAACAAGGTATCATAGGTACATTTCCAAGTACTTATGAATCACCATTCAATGGGAAATAAAATGATTTCGCAGGTATATAATTATTTGCCTTATTTTCCCAACCAGCACAATTACATCAACATAGTTCAAGAAAGTAATCAAAACCCATATGGCTAAAAAGCACAACACACACTTTGAGAACTCATTAAACTAACCAAAACCCATGTCAAGTCCCCTTCACTTAAATTCCCACCAAAACAAAACTATGTAAAAGAAGTCCAAAAAAATCTTATTTGAAAATCTTACATAGCCATTCGTACATAGAGCAAATAGTTGTCAACATTATATAGAACAAATAGATGAAATATAAAAGAAAAAAAAAAAAAAAAAAAAAAAAAAAAAAAAAAAAAAAACAAAAGAGAAGAAAGCATACTTCTAGCATCAAATAGTGATGATAAGTAATCTTAGATAGTGTGGAAGACCATTTTTGCTTTTGTAGTAATCAATAAATCCTTAAATTCTGTGATTGTGACGAAGACGTTGAATTGCTAAAATATTATATATAGATTCATCATTCTTATATACCGCCTTGAGGGATAGCATTCCATCACATCTCTACTTCATAGATGAATCATTCAGCTAAACATCAAAATGGAACATACTAGGCCATTGAAAGTTCAAATAGCGTTGAAAACACTATGAACTTTTAGACCCCCAAAATACAAATTACCAATTCAAGATTTATATCAAACAATGTATGTGTGGAAAATGATTATAAGCTTATGCCAGAATTGATAAACAATTTAAACCAAATAAAATCACACCCACAGAAAAAATTAAATGGCAAAAATTAAGAGAAGAGAGATGCAAACACAAGGACAACACAGCGACGTGTTATCTAAAAGGAAACCAAAGCCCTCGGTGAAAAACCTCTCCGCCGCCCTCCAAGCAGTTAATAATCCACTAGAAAATGAAGTTGGGATACATGAACAGCAATAGACCCTCCAAACTTAATCTACCCAGGTATATAAGCCCTCCAAGCTTCTTGCTCCAACGAGGTTACGCCGAACCATTGTCTTTTCTAGCTTACCGGATTCTATGATAACTCATAGCATCAATCAATAACCATTGGTCCCTTTTTAACTACTTCCCAAAGCATCAAATAGCCTTCTCACAAATATGGATATGGTGAGAAAAGGATTTGGGTAAGAATCTCTCAATGATGTAACAATGGAGAGGATGAGAGTAGAGGAATTTGAAGAGTCTTTATGTAAAGATTGTGGATAAATCAATCTTGTTTTTCTCTAGGATTTCTCTTTCAAAATTCTCTTTGGAAGCTCTCTACATTTCGTGAGTTTAAGGGGTATTTATACTTGGGTGAGAAAGGAATGCGAAGAGTCAATTTTTCCTAAACAGGGTGGTCTAGCGGCATGGCCTCGCGACTTGACTGAATCACGAGTTCAAGCCGCGAGATAACAGAATGGCTAGGCTGGACTTTTTGTCCTGTAGTGCTCTAGCTGGTGTGATTGTTCATCTTCTCACATGCTTCACTCGTGTGCTGCATTTGGCGGCTTGCCAATCGCAAGTCACCCACGAATCCCAGCCGCGAATCTCTGCATCTTGCACAATCTTAAGCATTTCTTCACACTCTCTCACTTTCTACCCTTACATGATTCTCACCTAAATACAAGGTTACTAATTGCTAAATTACAAGCAAATTTGGCATGGAATAAAGCCAATACAATGGTTGGTTAAATTCAACCTTACAGCTATAATCTTCTATACTCTTCAATCACATGTGTAAATTCAACCTCTCCTCTAGGCCATAGAAAATGAGAGTTCTAATAGGTAACAAGAAAAGAGTAGAAGGGAGAGAAGAAAATGTTATATGGAACTGACAGTAAATTTTCGTAGTAATTGTAGTAGTGGGTAGTGAAGCGAGGGAAGGGGCAAGGGAAGATTTGACTAATCTCAAATACTACAATTTTACGAAAATGAAAAACATCACAAATGATTCCCCAACATGACATTACAAAAATTAAATCTACCAAAACCCACTAAAACACCCAAAAATTTCTTAGCAAGACCCAAAAGAGTATCAGAAAATTCTCATACCCACATTAAGCACGCAAAACCATTGAAACACCCATAAATTCCTTTGAAACAAACCCATTCCCACGCAGACACACAACTGAGAGATTAGAGAGAGGGATAATCATTTCTACAAGTAGAGCGAAACATTGAAAGGAGAGACCACCCATGTAGTGGTGGCCAACTTTTTTCGTGGCGAAGCAAGGAGGCTCCACCATGTTCACCTCACTAGCCTTATCCCTCCACGTTTTCTGTGCTCTCAATAGCCTCCATCTCAATTCCGTGCTCTCCGATTTTCTCTTCCCCGATTCCCTCTCCACGTCGACCACACAATTTTTGCTTCCATGAGACTTAGTCACCTAGATCTTCGATTCAGGTTTTGATTTTTTTGTACTATGAGTTTTTGTAAATGGAGGTAAGAGAATTGGGTTGTTGCTAGGTAAGAGAATTAGTTTGTTGCTAGGTTGAATTTTCCAGTTTGGTTTTTGTATTTTTGGACTATGAGATTTGATGATTGATGGGGGTTTTTGGTTTGTTTTCCTATGGGTATTTTGAATCTTTTGGGTATGTTGGAGATCAGTTTAATTATGGGTTGTTGGTGGTTGTGAACAGAGAAAGGTGGTAGCTTGGTGGTCAACTTGGTCGGCTGGTTCCAATGGTGGGTCGTAGGTTGGGTTTGTTGTTAAATCTAGTGATGCCTTGTTCATTGTGTTCATCTGCTAGTTTTGAATTTTTGGTTTGTTTATCATGTTCATCTGTAGAGTTTTTGTGTTTGGATTTGGGTTTGGGTTTGGTTAGATTTGGACAAGAAAATGCTAGAGAATATGGGTTTGTGTTCTTTAGTGTTTTTGTTGAAGATGAACTAGTTCTAAATTCATGTAGTTTTTGGATTTTAATTTTGTTTTTTATTTTATTTTTATTTTTTGTTGTTGTTAAAGTTGACACTTTAAAAAAAAAAAATTAGATGGTGATGTGGCATTTTTTAATATCATTTTAATGGTCATGTTAGCATTTAATGTGCCAACAATACACTCCGTTTGCCACAGAGAATATTTATGTTAAGTGAATAATAGTAGGAACCAAAATAGATCGCTTTTTTCATTTAGGGACTAAAAGCGGTAAAATAAAAAAGTAGGGACCAAAATATAAATAAAGTCAAAATGTAAGAACCAAAAGTGCATTTACGCCCAAAATATTTTGCCGATTACGTTGATTTGGGAATATCCCACGTACAAATTCTTCTATGAGTTCTTTGTATTTATCTTTTTGTTATTTGAGTCAAAATGAAATTTGAAATGAATATATATTTTTCTCAAAAAATTAGGGGGGGCCGGTCAGTTAGATTTGAGTAAAATTTATCAATTTCTCAACATTATTTCAACGCAATTAATGAAATTTTGATAAGGTTAGGACTTTTATGACTTGAATGATGTAGATTGTTAGGGAAGAACTAAATCTTTTTTTTTTCTTTTTTTATGAATAGAAGAACAAAATCACATAGACTTACAATGTTTATATATTTATATGATTTAAAAAGTGAAGAGTGAAGATAGTGTAGAGTTTAGAAATTAAAAAAACGAGGGGGAGGGGGGTGGAATTACAGGTTACCCACTTGTGGTTTGCCTCAAATTTAACTTACCCACCTGTGATTTTATTTTTGACACTTTACCCACCTATGCTTCACTCCATTGCTATTCCATAACCCACCTCTCTTTCAGACGTTACTCAAACACATAATTTATCAAAAACAAAAGCCAAAACGGATCAAACACTCGTCACTCCCAAAACACACTCCCATCCAACTTGCTCACCAAACTAAGATCCTTGATGCTATAATGCAATGTGCTTGAGATAATGGACCAAGAACCATCTGGGTTTTGATCGTGTAAGTAAACTAAGGAAGAACGGGACACAGATTCTGGGTTCATCTGTTACAAATCGTATTTTTTTATTTTTGGTACTTGATCTGTTTGTTTTCTCTTGATTGGGTGAGTTCCTAACTTTGTGAGCTTCAAGGTTTGGTTTTCTTTTACTTTCATATGCTCTGTTCATCTGATTCTAGGTAGATCCCATTAATTTTTGAAACCTGGGGTTTTATTTTATTTTTTTTGAAATTGGGTTTTTGCATGGACGATTTACATGCAAATCTATGTTTTTTTTTTTTTTTTTTTGGTATTTATCAATGTGGGGTTGTTGGACCATAGGATTAGGCTTCTTTCATCAATGTGGGGCTCCATGACCCTAGGTCTATAAACTTGAACTTGTATCACTGTGAGGGAACTTGTTTTCCTTTCACATGTCACTTTGTTTCGATTATTGCTTTTCATGAGTAAAAATAATATTGATTATTGCATTTGGTCTCCCAAAAATAGAAAAAAAACTTTTAATAATATTGTCTGTTTCTGTGTTGTGGTTTGTGTGGACCACAGGACCACTTGATACATACCCAATTGGTTACTTGAAATAGTAGGTTCCTACTTCAAATGATTAATTAATGACATTCATCTCTAGGACTTTTCCACATGCAAGCCCATCTCATCTGCTAGTATATAGTAAGGGAAATTGAGAGACAAATTTGACTGCCTAATAAAGCAACAACCTATAATAGATTATACTTTTCCACATGTAAGCCCATCTCAGATTTTATTGTGTTGTGTTGTATTTTACATGCAAATGGTTGACTTGACATTCAGTTTTGAGATTCATCATGGTGGCCAGTTTGTGTGGAACCTAGATTTGGTATATTTAAGAGGCAGTATTTCTTTTATCAATGAGGTTGACCCCAATAGACTTAGTTTACTTGAAATACAAGATATTTGTGGTGATTTGGGGGCAATTAGTACAAGCAGATTTCATTATCTTATTCCTAAAGTTAATTTGGAGCAAAGGTTAAGGGTTGAAAACTGAATGTTCAATTCTGTTTTCAACCCATGATGACTTGGCTTTGTAGGAATTCATGCACTAGGGTTCCTAAGCATATAAAAGATATATTTTACAGGCGTCATCAAAGAGACAGAGAGACACACGCATAACAGGAGTTGCTATGATGTTTGTGAGCCTAACGTTGTGTAACAAGCTACTTTCAGTTCATCCAAGCATGGATTGAAGAACTTTACAAAGCTACAGCAATCAAAAAGGCTACTGTGGAGTTAGTCATGGATAGGGAGATTCATGCAAAGGAGAAATCTTCTACAAGATCAAGTCCAATTGGGGATTGAAGTTAAGACAAGTATAGCTAAGTAGGTTCTATTGTATGTAGGTACTTTAGGATAGGCTTGTAGGGTAAGATTTATTGTACTTGTAACTGCTTTTTTCATATTTGTGGATTATTCGGAAGTGGTGACTTGAAATTCACTCGATAAAGTTTTGCTTGTTTCCCCATCATGATCAAATCTCCTGTGTCAAACTTATTTCCACTACACTTAATAGTTTGGTGATTTGATTGTGCTTTAATATGATTTGCACGTAATTTGACTAATTAATTAACTTGGAAAATTAGATTAATTAACTGGAGTCAATCTATAACCCAACAAAGATGACAATAACTAAAAAAGAAAGAAAAAAGAAGCAAAAGTGCAAGCTACACCCTAAATTTTGGGTTCTTTGGAATTTTCACCCTAAAGTTTCATAATTTAAATTTTACCCCCTAAAGTTGTTCTTTGTTCGCATCAGCAGCACATTCATCCAAATTTTTCGTTAAGTGTCACATAATCTTGCCTGAAGCATTTAATTTGTCCAAGAAAATGATGAAACATAAAAAAGAATGGGTAATTGTCCTACACTAAGAGATTGTGTTGTGTAACCCTCCCTTAAAAGTTACCATGACTTTTGAGTGGAGTTGTGATGTGTTTTTCTGTTAGAACCTCTTTCCCACTCCCTTGTGTGTACGTGTGTGTGTTTGTTTCTAAAAATAAAAAGAAAAAAAAAATTAATTATGAATTTTTTTTTACGCTACAACAATGGTGTGGCATGATGAAATTGTTAAGGTGTAACTAAAGTTGTTAAAATTCTATTTCAACCTCCAACGTGAGTTTAGAAGTTAGTTTTAACACTTGTTTTAGTTATACAAATAACAAACACTTAATTTGTACATTGTTTAATTTTGAGGAATTGTACATTGTTTAATTAATTCAAAATAAAAAATAAAAAATCTCTAAAAACAAAAAATTTCAATGCAGAAATTTTTTCTGCCTCTCCTCTTAAAAAGGACGACAAGCTAAAAAAGAAACGGTGGGAAACTAATAATATTGAAGTTATACCTGAACACCTCTGCTTCCAATTCTAATTTTCCTATCGAGCAAAAGATAGAAAAAAGAAAACATTGCTTCTCTTTTTCTAATATTGCACAATTAAACCTTGTGAGATGGAGAATCATTTGTTTAGCAAACTGCATCAAATCTCCCCATCCTTACCTTTAAATAATTAGTCTATGCAAGAATCGTAATTTTGGAAAAAGTCAAAGATTCCATTTTAGCTCGAAAATCTCCACTAGAATAGGAAAACACAAAAGACAAAATCTCTAACTATAAATATAGGAGCAAGGCAAAAGCAAGAGAGAAAGGAAGAGCAGTACTGCATACAAAGGAGGAATAAAAAATGGTTCGAATTTGTATGATCACCCTCTTCCTTATGGCTACGCAGCTTCATTGGTCATTCACTCATGGTTCTAGTGACACAGTTAGAAAGGTGAATATATTTTTATAATTTGTATGAACAGTAACAATGTATATTATTTAATATTATAATTTCCTTCATATAATCAGAAATTTGTTTTTCATTACCACATAAGCGTACATTGTGTACATGGGAGAGGCACTGCAGTCAAAAGCCTCTGCTATTGATCTTCATCACAACTTGCTTTCTTCAGTTGTTAAAGAGTAAGTGGGATGACAAAATATCTAAACATTGCTTGCTTACATCTACTCATGTTCTATTCAAACAATAATAGTTTTTCATTTGTTTCTTACATGGAATAGTTTTTTTTTTTTGGTGGTAATTTATTCCGGGAATAGTTCATGTAGAAATTGGTAAATGAAATATAAAGAAAAGAGAAGGAAGAAGAGAGAAAACATTAGAGTTTACATGATTCGGCCAAATGGCCAACATCTACGAGACGAGCTCAAAAGACTATATTTTCTCATACACCTTTCATGATAGTAAATTACAATAGAATCCATATTTATAATAGAATTACATACAAAAGTAAAAAATAATCTTAATTTGAATTACACATTAAATATTAATTGTCTCAATCCCATGATTTTCTCTAGCAATCAATCTCTTAATTTGTTCACTAATCCCAAAATTTTCTCTAGCAATTAAAGTTGATTTTTTCTTCACTTTCATGGAAAGTAAATTATACATTCCAACCGTTCAACTTCATATATAACAAATTTGGTAGGTATAATTTATACAAGGGTCAAAGATTTGGTGATGGGGAGGGTTCCATAATGGCTATAGGACTTAGGACTTAGGAGCTTATCAATATGTATAGCATCGGGCTTTTCTATGATATAAAATTAGTTTTTAGGGTGTTATCCATATATGATATGACATCACATCTAGCATGCAACAAATTGTAACAATTTTTCCCTCTCTTATGTGTGTATTTGTTTCTCAAAAAAATAAATAAATAACTGTCCCACATTTCCCCACCCTCTCTTAAAGGTGTTGTGTGTTGTATAACTTGTCCCACCCTCTCTTAAAAGTTACCATGGCTTCTGAGTAGAATTGTGATGTGCCTTTGTGTTAGAATATCTTTTCCTCTCCCTTGTGTGTGTGTGTGTTTGTACTTTGTTTCTCATAAAAAAAAAAAAGTTGTAACATTTGGGTAGACAATTAAACGATTGAGTATTTCCATTTTTCAGTGATCATATTGCCCAACAGTCCAAAATATATAGCTACACAAAGAGTTTTAATGCATTTGCAGCAAACTTATTGCCACAAGAAGTTCAAAGACTACAAGGTGCACATTAAAAACTTCATGTTACACATCATTTCTTTTTCTTGGGTTGATTGTCTTATGTAATTTATATACATATATGCATCCATTACAGAGAACAAAAATGTGGTGTCAGTGTTTCCTAGCAAAATGCAAAAACTTCATACCACAAGATCATGGGATTTCTTAGGAATGCCTCAATCAGCGAAGAGAAATCATCAAATTGAAAATAATATTATTGTTGGTGTATTAGATACAGGTACTAAGTTAAGATTACTTCTCATAGAGTTTTGACTTTTCCATGTAACCTGTCATCGTGGAGGAGTTTTAATCACTTTTCTAATCTTTCCGTTCTCCTCCCCTTATTTTTTAGGAATTTATATCGATGCTCCAAGTTTTGACGACAAAGGATTTGGACCTCCTCCATCAAAATGGAAGGGTACATGCCAAGTTAGAGGCAACTTCACTGGTTGTAACAAGTAAACAATCTCAATCTCTCTCCTAGATTGTGACCTACCACGAAACAAAGTCTAATAACACAATATTTGATTAATTAATTTTTTTTTTTGACAATAGTTAACATGGCGACGCACAATAAAAATTATGTTGAATGAATCTAAATTAAAGTAATTTTATTCCAATCACAAAATATCATATCAACCATTCTGAAAAATTTTTTGTCTTTTTAAATATTACTTCTATACATGCATGGATGTCTCATTTAATTTCCAAGCCATTTACCATTTTATGCAGCAAGGTAATAGGTGCAAGGTTCTACAATCACGCCTCTACCACTCCCCACCCAAATCCATCCCCAATAGATGAGGATGGCCATGGCAGTCACACTTCTTCCACCATAGCAGGTGCCTCGATAGCAGGGGCAAGCTTATACGGTTTAGCCAAAGGCACAGCTCGAGGTGGGGTTCCATCAGCACGCATTGCAATGTACAAGGTGTGTTGGGCTGATGGTTGCAGTGATATAGACCTTATGGCTGGACTGGATGATGCCATTAATGATGGAGTTGACTTGATATCAATATCCATCGGAGGGGATTCGACTAGCTATTTTGACAATCCCATTGCGATTGGTGCCTTTCATGCAATGAATAAGGGGATTTTGACAACATGTTCAGCTGGGAATAACGGCCCAACTTTGTATTCTGTGCAGAACATAGCTCCTTGGATATTGACTGTTGGTGCTTCTAGCATGGATAGGCAGTTTAGGACTCTGGTTAAACTTGGGAATGGCATAAAAACTGCTGTAAGCTCCTCTTTTTTTTTTTTTTTTTTTTTTTTTGGTTGAGAAGATTGCTGTAAGTTACTTCTTTCTAATATTTGATGAGTCTTTGAGTTCTATAATATTTAATAATGAGTCTAATATTTCTTCATTGATTTGTGTGTGGGTTTTCAAAATATATTTGTGATTTTAACATATACATTTATTGGTGCATTGTATAATAGGGACTTTCCATCAACACGTTTTCACCAAATAAACAGATGTACCCTCTAACCACTGCGGTAAAAGCAGCCAATGGAAGTTTAGAACAAGATCACTCTCCCTGGTAATTATAAGGAATTTTAACTGATGCTTTCCCTTGACGTGATAGTCCCTTTACAATAATAAGTTCTTGTGGGATAAAGGGAAGATGGGCAAGGATTAGAGTTCAAATCTCTAAGAATGAGTTTCACACATATACACTTAGATTATGTTAGAGTATGATTAATATTTCAAATTTGATTGAAGATCACCTAAACTAATATATATTCAGAGTCAAATAGCTAATATTAGTGGCACTAATCAATTAAAGAATTGGACAGGTCGTGTGATGAAGGGAGTCTAGACGCGAATAAGGTTAAGGGAAAGATTGTGCTATGCAAAGAAGGACTAATTCAAGATTACGTTAAGCAAATAGGTGGGTTGGGGGCTATTGTATCTCTCCAACAGCTATCAGATACAGGCTTTACATTTACCATCCCTACTGCCTACATTGATGCTAGTGTTGGTGACAAAATTGAAATATATGTTAACTCAACCAGGTAAGTATGGGGAACCAAATATATATATATATATATATATATTTTCATTCTACCTATATTTATTTTCTAATTGATATTTTAACTTTCTTTATGGATTTTTTTTTTTCATTGGTAAAAATTTTAGAGCCCCTCAAGCTGTCATATACAAGTCTACAGCAGTCTACAATGCCACTACACCCTTTGTGGCTTCCTTTTCATCCCGAGGTCCGAACACAATCTCTTCCACCATAATTAAGGTAACCCTTGCAATGATTACCATAATAGGCATAAATTTGTGTATTCTTTTTTTAGCATATACACTATAATGAGGGTTTTAAATTATGTATGATTTGCAGCCGGATATTGTGGCACCTGGAATAGATATTCTAGCTGCTTACTCTAAACTTTCGTCAGTATCTGGGGATCTTGAAGACAACCGATTTGATGTGTATAATATAATTTCTGGAACATCAATGGCTTGCCCTCATGTGGCAGCTGCTGCTGCCTATGTCAAATCATTCCACCCTAATTGGTCTCCTGCTGCAATTAAATCGGCCTTAATGACAACTGGTTAGTCCCCTTAAATTCTCCCATTTAAACTCATGATGTGTTAAAGATTAGGGCCCCTTTACAAGAACCACCACTTGAATGGTGTCAATTACAGGTTATTAGTGTTTAATTGAAATTCTCCAATGCAATCACATTGCTCATTGTTTACCATTAATGTTGTTAATACTTAACATGCCAATTGGTTTAGAGTAAATATTACACATGTTAATATATATCTGTTGTGACAACTTAATTCAAATCTTAATTGTGATACGGACTTGCTCCGTGATTAATGGAGATGATTATTTTCTAATAAGAAATTAATGATATTCATGTTACGAGTGATTTTAGAGATGCTACAAATTTTATTGCACTACTCTTACAAACTAGTGTGACACTATTCAAAAATAATAATTTAAATATTTATTTATTAGTTATTGAAGTTGCACCACTCAAATTTATAGTCACCTTAGGGTGTTAAGCTCAAGTAGTAAAATTTGTAATGAGCTTAACATATGTATTCCCTCTGTGTAAACACATAGATCGAGATATCATCCCATACTTCCCTAAAATAAGTTTTATATGAAAATTAGCTAGGCTTTCTGAGTGTTTTATAATTTTGCTTCCTAATTGATGATCAGCATCTGAATTGAAAATCAAAGATGTCCAAGCTGAGTTAGCCTACGGAGCCGGCCAAATTGACCCGGTTAGAGCACTGCGTCCCGGTTTGATCTATGACATGTCAAAGTCTGACTACATCCGCTTCCTATGTAATGAGGGTTACTCCGGGACAGCACTAAAAGTGTTAACTGAAGGGAAAACAAATTGCTCAAGTATCCCTGACATTGGAGGACATGATGCCCTAAATTACCCATCCATGTATTTGCAACTTAATAGCGCTAACTCTAGTATATCAGCCATCTTTCATAGGACAGTTACAAATGTTGGCTTGGAAAAAGCTATGTACAAGGCAATTGTCAAGGCGCCAGCAACTCTCAAGGTCACTGTTGTTCCAAAAGAACTAGCTTTTAGTCACTTGTACGAGAAAAAATCTTTCATGGTTGTGATAAAGGGGCCACCGTTGAACAATATTTCCAGTTTATCAGCATCACTGGAATGGAATGATGCTAAACACAGAGTTAAGAGCCCTATCCACATTTTTTTGGGCATATAGGTCTAATTTTTTTTAGGCCGATATAATGTCTAACAGTGTAGAGCTTGGCAATCTTTACGTGTAAATCGTATATGGGTGCAAGCTTGGAACAAGTGGGGAACGCTTGTTATTTGACTCTGTTTTTTATGTTAAGTTTAGCTGATTTCAAATTTGCACACCACAATTTAAAGTTATTGATACTCTAAAATTTAAATGCATATTTTGCCACTATTTAATGTTTTTTTTTTTCTAAGTAATAGAAAGAAACAAAGTACTTATAATTTACCATTTTGTTGTAATATAATTCAGCAAAAATGAGATAGGAGATTTGGACTTTATAAAAACTAGTTGAAAAAGCACATTAATAAAATGGCCTGTCATATGTCATTTATGATAACTCTAACCTTATTTGAAATTTTGTGACGAAAAAGTGCTCCAGTGATATATATAGCTCATTAGATAGCTAGATTGAGCACTAAAGAACAAGAGTTTTAATTAAAAATTATCTCTTACAAACAATTCCACAGCTGATCATCCCACTAGAGCAATTTAGATTGCCATACTCCAAATTCTCCAAAGAATTGCCTTCTGTGAACCGACCAATAAATCCTTGACAAAGAAGCATGAGGATGAAAATTCTTTGTCGCCACCCAAAATAGGCATGACCCCACCCCCCAATCTTCACCTTACACACATAGTGAAGCAGTAACGAATGCATCAGCAGCAGCTAAGTGTCAAAATTTGATTAATGTCTTGACCATGATTTTAAAAACCAGAATGGTTAAAGAACCAAAAAAAATGACCAATTTTCACTTGTTTATTGCTGATTTTTTCGGTTTTTACCAAACTGGTATGGGTTTGGTTCAAGTTGAACCGGCCATTCTAGTCTAGTTTTTAAAA
The DNA here is from genome assembly GCA_030445155.1 of Quercus variabilis. Lineage (NCBI taxonomy): Eukaryota > Viridiplantae > Streptophyta > Magnoliopsida > Fagales > Fagaceae > Quercus > Quercus variabilis. The sequence continues at coordinate 24,679,572 of CP129455.1, read as the reverse complement.
TTGTAGTCTTAACTTAATGATAAATATTAAGAGCAAAACTTAAGTGTGATTCCTTAAGTTTTCCCAATTAAACCATTCCATATGTTTACTTAATCCTTTTTTTTTTTTTTTTTTTTTGAGAAACATGTTCACTTAATCCACATCACCACAAACAGCATTAATTTTTGGAAAAAAAAAAAAAGTGTGTTGCCACGTCATGAAGCCTTTGGCTAACCCATTGGAATCCAGAAAAGCTCGCAAAGCATTAATGGTCAATATAGTTTTGAGAAACAATACTTTCAATAGATTTAGTCGTGAATCTCCAATTTCTTTCTCTAAGGAATTAATTAAAAAAAAAATCCACATAGTAGATTTTCAAGAAAATCATGTGTTGTTGGGTTAGTACAGTAAACTCACTAGCCACAATGATCTTCAAGAAAATCATGAGATTCCAAACTTTGACATCTATAGAAATTCATTTCTTACAAGCATGAAACAACAAACCCATAAGCACAGACTTGTTGTGTAGATTATGCAAAAAGTCCGGACTATAACCTTTAAGTAATGTAGATCCCCTTTAAGATATTTAAAGAACACCATTAGTAATTTGGGCTTTAACCACACCAGCCATTTCAATCGATGTCCGGTAACCAAAAAAAATCAACATGATGTAAGTCACTATAAAGAATCTAAAAGCATAAAATGATGTAAGTCACCATATAAACTTGCTATCACATGCACCTTTGAGATTAAACATTATCATGTCTCCCAAATTTGATTATTGCTTTTTCCTCTTTTTCATAGTCGTATTTGTTGACATCCCAAGTAAGTACTTTCATATCGTTGCCATGATCATTATACTCGTATACTTTTTATACAAATTTAATGAAGCTTGTTCACTTCACCTATTTTACAGGTTCTTTTTCATCACAGACTGTGCAGGATTGATACGATATCTTGCACGGTATATCCTACTGATATAGACATATGTGTGAATCGTCCAATTATACGTACGTAGAAGTCAAACATGGAGTGGAATATGAATTTATTCAGATGAAAGTCGCTTAAATCAATGTATAAAATGGGAGGGGGCATATTGTGGAAGATGCCATGATTTGGCATGTTTTTGCACTTACCGCAGTCATTGAAACACCATGAGGTGCCAACCAAGTCTTATTAGTATAATTTCAAAAGTTTATTAAGGTTAAAAATTGTATTCCTTTGGCCTGTTCTGAAATCCAACTACTTCAAGATACTGCTATTCAAGAATCTGATGCCATTTCAAATCAGAAGAGGAGGTTGATCAACTTCAGAAGGAGATCACCTCTTTAAGAGATCCGGTTGAAAGATTTTGGGAAGGCTTTAGAGAGTTTTTGGGGAATTTTTAGTTCAAGAAACAGTGATCCATCTTCTTCTTCATATTCTGGATTGAACTAAAATTTCTGTTTGTGGATAGGCTTAGTATTACTTGACCTAAATTTTTTAGATCAGTTGTAAATGTAAATTTGCCCAATAAATTGTCTAAAATTTGCAGTTTTTTTTTTTTTTACCCAATATCATTCAAGTTTCTCCCATTTTCACTATACTTAAAAGTTTAAAATTTGTGCTCATCAAAATATTAAAAAAAAAAATTTTAAAAAAAAAATTTGGATTCTAGTTAACTCAACTAGTAAAGTCTCTTATCTATAAAAAATAAAAAATGGTTCAAATCCCACTAAAACCAATTTGTATCTTGGCATGATGATACAATGCAATTCTCATAAAGCAAACCGTCATTAGTTCAATTTTTATTGTATCTACAAAAAAAAAAAAGTTTCAAATATTCATGCAATTGTCACATTATTAGTTTCAAATATTCAGGCAATTGTCACGGTATCGATCACATGATTCTTTATCAAGATGGAAATTCCTTTGAATAATGTGGTCAAAATTACAGATGATTGATCAAATTCAAAGAATTTTTTTTTTAAAAAAATCAAAATTTCATTTGAAAGATTTTAAGGTTAATTAATACCAAATAAGTGCCAATCAAAAATTCCCAAAAAATTCACTAATTTTTTCAAGTAGTATTCCAATTCACACGATGTTATTTTGTTAGTCCTGACCTATTACTTTCAGAAAGTGCCAACCACATTTATATTATTGGCAAAAAGAAATATGAAAAATTGGTGCCCCCATAACTACATTTATATATATATATATATATATATATTTCAATTTACTTAGAGCATGCTCATATGAGACTCTATGCGCAGTATTATGCAATACCCTTCATGATTCAAATTAGCACACTCTCATGCATAACTCTTCACCCCAAACGTGAATAGTTGTTCAAGACATTGGGGATGAGATTTTAGAATACTTTGTGTGAGTGACCGCAACCATGGCCTCCTGATTTTTCTCATTGGGAACAACCTAAGAAAACGGGTGGGATTGTGTTGGTCGTTCAAAATGGTTAATGCACTGTTAGTGTTTTCCTCTACATTGAAGGTTTTACATGGAGTCGGCACTTATTTTAATAAAGAGAAAAATAAGAAAACTTAAATTGAAAAAGTACCTCGTTGTATTGATATATGTGAAAATTTACATCAAATAATGTAATAAGAAATTACAATGCTCTTGTCCTAGTTATAATCTAAAAGATGTAGAATTATATGGAAAAATTGTCAGCCATAGAACCCTTGATCTTGGTTCAGAGACTAATTTACAAGATGGAAAGTAATTAGTCACCTATCTCATTCGGTAAAAATTAGTTTCTTAGGAAAGGGTCATGTTAAATAATTCAACCAATATGTAATACAAAACATGTTAAAAGGCATAAATTGAAAGTAAGGATAAATAAATATTGGGGCATTATATGTAAAGAGAATCATAAACTGAGATATGTTAAATATCAAAAGAGTTGTATAGAAACCATAAACTTAGGACATGTTCATCCAAGACTATATTATAGAAGACAAAGAATTCTTAGCCTAGATATGATCATTCAAGCATGTGAAAACAAATAGAAAATCAGACATGTTCATCCAAGTATGTTATGGAAAGGAAAAAAATTAGCCTAAAAGTGTAATGTAAGCCTGTTATGGAAATAAAAAATTAGCCTAGAAATGTTAATCTAAGCATGTGAAAAAAAAATCTAGAAATTAAAAAAATCTAGACCTATTCATCAAAGTATTTAAAGGAAAATCAAGCATTAGCCTAAAAGTGATCATCTAAGCATATTGAATATTATGGAAAACAGAGCATTAGTCTAGAAGTGTTCATCTAAGCATCATGAAGAAAATTACTTAGACATGTTTATCTAATCTAAGCAAATCATGGAAAATTAGAAAATTTTCCATGTCATGTGCCATAGGATCGAGAAGTGTTGTTGCTTTAATTTCATGTATTAAAGTTCATAACCTAAATTACTAGCCAATATATTAGACATCCAAATTTTAATTATGACTTAATCAATTTTAAGTTAACCACAATTATGGCATGGAACTCAATACTTGCATGGATAAACTTAATTGAGTAATACAATAATGTAAAGGACAATAGGTAAAGAGGAAGAAAACCTAATATATGAATCAGCAACTAGGCAACTACTTATACAACACGATTACACTTTAAAAAAGTAACCGGTAAGGCTAAAAAGCACCACAAACATTGAGAATTCCTCAAATTGACCAAAACCCATGTAAAATTGCCAAACACCCATCACTCAATTTACCACCAAACATATAAAACAAGGTATCATAGGTACATTTCCAAGTACTTATAAATCACCATTCAATGGGAAATAAAATGATTTCCCAGGTATATTATTATTTGCCTTATTTTCCCAACCAGCACAATTACATCAACATAGTTCAAGAAAGTAATCAAAACCCATATGGCTAAAAAGCACAACACACACTTTGAGAACTCATTAAACTAACCAAAACCCATGTCAAGTCCCCTTCACTTAAATTCCCACCAAAACAAAACTATGTAAAAGAAGTCCAAAAAAATCTTATTTGAAAATCTTACATAGCCATTCGTACATGGAGCAAATAGTTGTCAACATTATATAGAACAAATAGATGAAATATAAAAGAAAAAAAAAAAAAACAAAAACAAAAAAAACAAAAGAGAAGAAAGCATACTTCTAGCATCAAATAGTGATGATAAGTAATCTTAGATAGTGTGGAAGACCATTTCTGCTTTTGTAGTAATCAATAAATCCTTAAATTCTGTGATTGTGACGAAGATGTTGAATTGCTAAAATATTATATATAGATTCATCATTCTTATATACCGCCTTGAGGGATAGCATTCCATCACATCTTTACTTCATAGATGAATCATTCAGCTAAACATCAAAATGGAACATACTAGGCCATTGAAAGTTCAAATAGCGTTGAAAACACTATGAACTTTTAGACCCCCAAAATACAAATTACCAATTCAAGATTTATATCAAACAATGTATGTGCGGAAAATGATTATAAGCTTATGCTAGAATTGATAAACAATCTAAACCAAATAAAATCACACCCACAGAAAAAATTAAATGGCAAAAATTAAGAGAAGAGAGATGCAAATACAAGGACAACACAGCGACGTGTTATCTAAAAGGAAACCAAAGCCCTTGGCGAAAAACCTCTCCGTCGCCCTCCAAGCAGGTAATAATCCACTAGAAAATGAAGTTAGGATATATGAACAGCAATAGACCCTCCAAACTTAATCTACCCAGGTACATAAGCCCTCCAAGCTTCTTGCCCCAACGAGGTTACGCCGAACCTTTGTCTTTTCTAGCTTACCGGATTCTGCGATAACCCATAGCATCAATCAATAACCATTGGTCCCTTTTTAACTACTTCCCAAAACACCAAATAGCCTTCTCACAAATATGGGTATGGTGAGAAAAGGATTTGGGTAAGAATCTCTCAATGATGTAACAATGGAGAGGATGAGAGTAGAGGAATTTGAAGAGTCTTTATGTAAAGATTGTGGATAAATCAATCTTGTTTTTCTCTAGGATTTCTCTCTCAAAATTCTCTTTGGAAGCTCTCTACATTTCGTGAGTTTAAGGGGTATTTATACCTGGGTGAGAAAGGAATGCGAAGAGTCAATTTTTCCTAAATAGGGTGGTCTAGCGGCATGGCCTCGCGACTTGACTGAATCACGAGTTCAAGCCGTGAGATAACAGAATGGCTAGACTGGACTTTTTGTCCTGTAGTACTCCAGCTGGTGCGATTGTTCATCTTCTCGCATGCTTCACTCGTGTGCTGCATTTGGTGGCTTGCCAATCGCAAGTCACACACGAATCCCAGCCGCGAATCTCTGCATCTTGCACAATCTTGAGCATTTCTTCACACTCTCTCACTTTCTACCCTTACATGATTCTCACCTAAATACAAGGTTACTAATTGCTAAATTACAAGCAAATTTGGCATGGAATAAAGCTAATACAATGGTTGGTTAAATTCAACCTTACAGCTATAATCTTCTATACTCTTCAATCACATGTGTAAATTCAACCTCTCCTCTAGGCCATAGAAAATGAGAGTTCTGATAGGTAACAAGAAAAGAGTATAAGGGAGAGAAGAAAATGTTATATGGAACTGACAGTAAATTTTCGTAGTAATTGTAGTAGTGGGTAGTGAAGCGAGGGAAGGGGCAAGGGAAGATTTGACTAATCTCAAATACTACAATTTTATGAAAATGAAAAACATCACAAATGATTCCCCAACACGACATTACAAAAATTAAATCTACCAAAACCCACTAAAACACCCCAAAATTTCTTAGCAAGACCCAAAAGAGTATCAGAAAATTCTCATACCCACATCAAGCACTCAAAACCATTGAAACACCCATAAATTCCTTTGAAACAAACCCATTCCCACGCAGACACACAACTGAGAGATTAGAGAGAGGGATAATCATTTCTACAAGTAGAGCGAAACATTGAAAGGAGAGACCACCCATGTAGTGGTGGCCAACTTTTTTCGTGGCGAAGCAAGGAGGCTCCACCATGTTCACCTCACTAGCCTTATCCCTCCACGTTTTCTGTGCTCTCCATAGCCTCCATCTCAATTCCGTGCTCTCCGATTTTCTCTTCCCCGATTCCCCCTCCACGTCGAGCACGCAATTTTTGCTTCCATGAGACTTAGTCACCTAGATCTTCGATTCAGGTTTTGATTTTTTTGTACTATGAGTTTTTGTAAATGGAGGTAAGAGAATTGGGTTGTTGCTAGGTAAGAGAATTAGTTTGTTGCTAGGTTGAATTTTCCAGTTTGGTTTTTGTATTTTTGGACTATGAGATTTGATGATTGATGGGGGTTTTTGGTTTGTTTTCCTATGGGTATTTTGAATCTTTTGGGTATGTTGGAGATCAGTTTAATTATGGGTTGTTGGTGGTTGTGAACAGAGAAAGGTGGTAGCTTGGTGGTCAACTTGGTCGGTTGGTTCCAATGGTGGGTTGTACGTTGGGTTTGTTGTTAACTCTAGTGATGCCTTGTTTATTGTGTTCATCTGCTAGTTTTGAATTTTTGGTTTGTTTATCATGTTCATCTGTAGAGTTGTTGTGTTTGGATTTGGGTTTGGGTTTGGTTAGATTTGGGCAAGAAAATGCTAGAGAATATGGGTTTGTGTTCTTTAGTGTTTTTGTTGAAGATGAACTAGTTCTAAATTCATGTAGTTTTTGGATTTTATTTTTGTTTTTTCTTTTATTATTTTTTTTTTTGGTTGTTGTTAAGTTGACACTTTTAAAAAAAAATTAGATGATGATGTGACATTTTTTAATATTATTTTAATGGTCATGTTAGCATTTAATGTGCCAACAATACACTCCGTTTGCCACAGAGAATATTTATGTTAAGTGAATAATAGTAGGAACCAAAATAGATTGCTTTTTTCATTTAGGGACTAAAAGCGGTAAAATAAAAAAGTAGGGACCAGAATATAAATAAAGTCAAAATGTAAGAACCAAAAGTGCATTTACGCCCAAAATCTTTTGCCGATTACGTTGATTTGGGAATATCCCACGTACAAATTCTTCTATGAGTTCTTTGTATTTATCTTTTTGTTATTTGAGTCAAAATGAAATTTGAAATGAATATATATTTTTCTCAAAAAATTAGGGGGGGCTGGTCAGTTAGATTTGAGTAAAATTTATCAATTTCTCAACATTATTTCAACGCAATTAAAGAAATTTTGATAAGGTTAGGACTTTTATGACTTGAATGATGTAGATTGTTAGGGAAGAACTAAATCTTTTTTTTTTTCTTTTTTTATGAATAGAAGAACAAAATCACTTAGACTTACAATGTTTATATATTTATATGATTTAAAAAGTGAAGAGTGAAGATAGTGTAGAGTTTAGAAATTAAATAGACAAGGGGGGGGGGGGGTGGAATTACAGGTTACCCACTTGTGGTTTGCCTCAAATTTAACTTACCCACCTGTGATTTTATTTTTGACACTTTACCCACCTATGCTTCACTCCATTGCTATTCCATAACCCACCTCTCTTTCAGACGTTACTCTAACACATAATTTATCAAAACAAAAGCCAAAACAGATCAAACACTCGTCACTCCCGAAACACACTCCCATCCAACATGCTCACCAAACTAAGATCCTTGATGCTATAATGCAATGTGCTTGAGATAATGGACCAAGAACCATCTGGGTTTTGATCGTGTAAGTAAACTAAGGAAGAACGGGACACAGATTCTGGGTTCATCTGTTACAAATCGTATTTTTTTATTTTTGGTACTTGATCCGTTTGTTTTCTCTTGATTGGGTGAGTTCCTAACTTTGTGAGCTTCAAGGTTTGGTTTTCTTTTACTTTCATATGCTTTGTTCATCTGATTCTAGGTAGATCCCATTAATTTTTGAAACCTGGGGTTTTATTTTATTTTTTTCGAAATTGGGTTTTTGCATGGACGATTTACATGCAAATCTATGTTTTTCTTTTTTTTTTTTTTTTTTTTTTTTGGTATTCATCAATGTGGGGTTGTTGGACCATAGGATTAGGCTTCTTTCATCAATGTGGGGCTCCATGACCCTAGGTCTATAAACTTGAACTTGTATCACTGTGAGGGAACTTGTTTTCCTTTCACATGTCACTTTGTTTTGATTATTGCTTTTCATGAGTAAAAATAATATTGATTATTGCATTTGGTCTCCCAAAAATAGAACAAAAACTTTTAATAATATTGTCTGTTTCTGTGTTGTGGTTTGTGTGGACCACAGGACCACATGATACATACCCAATTGGTTACTTGAAATAGTAGGTTTCTACTTCAAATGATTAATTAATGACATTCATCTCTAGGACTTTTCCACATGCAAGCCCATCTCATCTGCTAGTATATAGTAAGGGAAATTGAGAGACAAATTTGACTGCCTAATAAAGCAACAACCTATAATAGATTATACTTTTCCACATGTAAGCCCATCTCATACTTTATTGTGTTGTGTTGTATTTTATACGCAAATGGTTGACTTGACATTCAGTTTTGAGATTCATCATGGTGGCCAGTTTGTGTGGAACCCAAATTTGGTATATTTAGGAGGCAGTATTTCTTTTATCAATGAGGTTGACCCTGATAGACTTAGTTTACTTGAAATACAAGATATTTCTGGTGATTTGGGGGCAATTAGTACAAGCAGATTTCATTATCTTATTCCTAAAGTTAATTTGGAGCAAAGGTTAAGGGTTGAAAACTGAATGTTCAGTTCTGTTTTCAACCCATGATGACTTGGCTTTGTAGGAATTCATGCACTAGGGTTCCTAAGCATATAAAAGATATATTTTACAGGCGTCATCAAAGAGACAGAGAGACACACGCATAATAGGAGTTGCTATGATGTTTGTGAGCCTAACGTTGTGTAACAAGCTACTTTCAGTTCATCCAAGCATGGATTGAAGAACTTTACAAAGCTACAGCAATCAAAATGGCTACTGTGGAGTTAGTCATGGATAGGGAGATTCATGCAAAGGAGAAATCTTCTACAAGATCAAGTCCAATTGGGGATTGAAGTTAAGACAAGTACAGCTAAGTAGGTTCTATTGTATGTAGGTAATTTAGGATAGGCTTGTAGGATAAGATTTATTGTACTTGTAACTGCTTTTTTCATATTTGTGGATTATTCGGAAGTGGTGACTTGAAATTCACTCGATAAAGTTTTGCTTGTTTCCCCATCATGATCAAATCTCCTGTGTCAAACTTATTTCCACTACACTTAATAGTTTGGTGATTTGATTGTGCTTTAATATGATTTGCACGTAATTTGACTAATTAATTAACTTGGAAAATTAGATTAATTAACTGGAGTCAATCTATAACCCAACAAAGATGACAATAACTAAAAAAGAAAGAAAAAAGAAGCAAAAGTGCAAGCTACACCCTAAATTTTGGGTTCTTTGGAATTTTCACCCTAAAGTTTCATAATTTAAATTTTACCCCCTAAAGTTGTTCTTTGTTCGCATCAGCAGCACATTCATCCAAATTTTTCGTTAAGTGTCACATAATCTTGCCTGGAGCATTTAATTTGTCCAAGAAAATGATGAAACATAAAAAAGAATGGGTAATTGTCCTACACTAAGAGATTGTGTTGTGTAACCCTCCCTTAAAAGTTACCATGACTTTTGAGTGGAGTTGTGATGTGTTTTTCTGTTAGAACCTCTTTCCCACTCCCTTGTGTGTACGTGTGTGTGTTTGTTTCTAAAAACAAAAAGAAAAAAAAATTAATTATGAAATTTTTTTTACGCTACAACAATGGTGTGGCATGATGAAATTGTTAAGGTGTAAATAAAGTTGTTAAAATTCTATTTCAGCCTCCAACGTGAGTTTAGAAGTTAGTTTTAACACTTGTTTTAGTTACACAAATAACAAACACTTAATTTGTACATTGTTTAATTTTGAGGAATTGTACATTGTTTAATTAATTCAAAATAAAAAATAAAAAATCTCTAAAAACAAAAAATTTCAATGCAGAAATTTTTTCTGCCTCTCCTCTTAAAAAGGACGACAAGCTAAAAAAGAAACGGTGGGAAACTAATAATATTGAAGTTATACCTGAACACCTCTGCTTCCAATTCTAATTTTCCAATCGAGCAAAAGATAGAAAAAAGAAAACATTGCTTCTCTTTTTCTAATATTGCACAATTAAACCTTGTGAGATGGAGAATCATTTGTTTAGCAAACTACATCAAATCTCCCCATCCTTACCTTTAATTAATTAGTCTATGCAAGAATCGTAATTTTGGAAAAAGTCAAAGACTCCATTTTAGCTCGAAAATCTCCACTAGAATAGGAAAACACAAAAGACAAAATCTCTAACTATAAATATAGGAGCAAGGCAAAAAGCAAGAGAGAAAGGAAGAGCAGTACTGCATACAAAGGAGGAATAAAAAATGGTTCGAATTTGTATGATCACCCTCTTCCTTCTGGCTATGCAGCTTCATTGGTCATTCACTCATGGTTCTAGTGACACAATTAGAAAGGTGAATATATTTTTATAATTTGTATGAACAGTAACAATGTATATTATTTAATATTATAATTTCCTTCTTATAATCAGAAATTTGTTTTTCATTACCACATAGGCGTACATTGTGTACATGGGAGAGGCACTGCAGTCAAAAGCCTCTGCTACTGATCTTCATCACAACTTGCTTTCTTCAGTTGTTAAAGAGTAAGTGGGATGACAAAATATCTAAACATTGCTTGCTTACATCTACTCATGTTCTATTCAAACAATAATAGTTTTTCATTTGTTTCTTACATGGAATAGTTTTTTTTTTTGGTGGTAATTTATTCCGGGAATAGTTCATGTAGAAATTGGTAAATGAAATATAAAGAAAAGAGAAGGAAGAAGGGAGAAAACATTAGAGTTTACATGATTCGGCCAAATGGCCAACATCTACGAGACGAGCTCAAAAGACTATATTTTCTCATACACCTTTCATGATAGTAAATTACAATAGAATCCATATTTATAATAGAATTACATACAAAAGTAAAAAATAATCTTAATTTGAATTACACATTAAATATTAATTGTCTCAATCCCATGATTTTCTCTAGCAATCAATCTCTTAATTTGTTCACTAATCCCAAAATTTTCTCTAGCAATTAAAGTTGATTTTTTCTTCACTTTCATGGAAAGTAAATTATACATTCCAACCGTTCAACTTCATATATAACAAATTTGGTAGGTATAATTTATACAAGGGTCAAAGATTTGGTGACGGGGAGGGTTCCATAATGGCTATAGGACTTAGGACTTAGGAGCTTATCAATATGTATAGCATCGGGCTTTTCTATGATATAAAATTAGTTTTTAGGGTGTTATCCATATATGATATGACATCACATCTAGCATGCAACAAATTGTAACACTTTTTCCCTCTCTTATGTGTGTATTTGTTTCTCAAAAAAATAAGTAAATAACTGTCCCACATTTCCCCACCCTCTCTTAAAGGTGTTGTGTGTTGTATAACTTGTCCCACCCTCTCTTAAAAGTTACCATGGCTTCTGAGTAGAATTGTGATGTGCCTTTGTGTTAGAACATCTTTTCCTCTTCCTTGTGTGTGTGTGTGTTTGTACTTTGTTTCTCATAAAAAAAAAAAAAGTTGTAACGTTTGGGTAGACAATTAAATGATTGAGTATTTCCATTTTTCAGTGATCATATTGCCCAACAGTCCAAAATATATAGCTACACAAAGAGTTTTAATGCATTTGCAGCAAACTTATTGCCACAAGAAGTTCAAAGACTACAAGGTGCACATTAAAAACTTCATGTTACACATCATTTCTTTTTCTTGGGTTGATTGTCTTATGTAATTTATATACATATATGCATCCATTACAGAGAACGAAAATGTGGTGTCAGTGTTTCCTAGCAAAATGCAAAAACTTCATACCACAAGATCATGGGATTTCTTAGGAATGCCTCAATCAGTGAAGAGAAATCATCAAATTGAAAATAATATTATTGTTGGTGTATTAGATACAGGTACTAAGTTAAGATTACTTCTCATAGAGTTTTGACTTTTCCATGTAACCTGTCATCGTGGAGGAGTTTTAATCACTTTTCTAATCTTTCCATTCTCCTCCCCTTATTTTTTAGGAATTTATATCGATGCTCCAAGTTTTGACGACAAAGGATTTGGACCTCCTCCATCAAAATGGAAGGGTACATGCCAAGTTAGAGGCAACTTCACTGGTTGTAACAAGTAAACAATCTCAATCTCTCTCCTAGATTGTGACCTACCACGAAACAAAGTCTAATAACACAATATTTGATTAATTAATTTTTTTTTTTTTGACAATAGTTAACATGGCGACACACAATAAAAATTATGTTGAATGAATCTAAATTAAAGTAATTTTATTCCAATCACAAAATATCATATCAACCATTCTGAAAAAAATGTTGTCTTTTTAAATATTACTTCTATACATGCATGGATGTCTCATTTAATTTCCAAGCCATTTACCATTTTATGCAGCAAGGTAATAGGTGCAAGGTTCTACAATCACGCCTCTACCACTCCCCACCCAAATCCATCCCCAATAGATGAGGATGGCCATGGCAGTCACACTTCTTCCACCATAGCAGGTGCCTCGATAGCAGGGGCAAGCTTATACGGTTTAGCCAAAGGCACAACTCGAGGTGGGGTTCCATCAGCACGCATTGCAATGTACAAGGTGTGTTGGGCCGATGGTTGCAGTGATATAGACCTTATGGCTGGACTGGATGATGCCATTAATGATGGAGTTGACTTGATATCAATATCCATTGGAGGGGATTCGACTAGCTATTTTGACAATCCCATTGCGATCGGTGCCTTTCATGCAATGAAGAAGGGGATTTTGACAACATGTTCAGCTGGGAATAACGGCCCAGCTTTGTATTCTGTGCAGAACACGGCTCCTTGGATATTGACTGTTGGTGCTTCTGGCATGGATAGGCAGTTTAGGACTCTGGTTAAACTTGGAAATGGCATAAAAATTGCTGTAAGCTCCCTTTTTTTTTTTTGGTTGAGAAGATTGCTGTAAGTTACTTCTTTCTAATATTTGATGAGTCTTTGAGTTCTATAATATTTAATAATGAGTCTAATATTTCTTCATTGATTTGTGTGTGGGTTTTCAAAATATATATGTGATTTTAACATATACATTTATTGGTGCATTGCATAACAGGGACTTTCCATCAACACGTTTTCACCAAATAAACGGATGTACCCTCTAACCACTGCGGTAAAAGCAGCCAATGGAAGTTTAGAACAAGATCACTCTCCCTGGTAATTATAAGGAATTTTAACTTATGCTTTCCCTTGACGCAATAGTCCCTTTACAATAATAAGTTCTTGTGGGATAAAGGGAAGAAGGGCAAGGATTAGAGTTCAAATCTCTAAGAATGAGTTTCACACATATGCACTTAGATTATGTTAAAGTATGATTAATATTTCAAATTTGATTGAAGATCACCTAAACTAATATATATTCAGAGTCAAACAGCTAATATTAGTGGCACTAATCAATTAAAGAATTGGACAGGTCGTGTGATGAAGGGAGTCTAGACGCGAATAAGGTTAAGGGAAAGATTGTGCTATGCAAAGAAGGACTAATTCAAGATTACGTTAAGCAAATAGGTGGGTTGGGGGCTATTGCATCTCTCCAACAGCTATCAGATACAGGCTTTACATTTACCATCCCTACTGCCTACATTGATGCTAATGTTGGTGACAAAATTGAAATATATGTTAACTCAACCAGGTAAGTATGGGGAACCAAATATATATATATATATATAAATATATATATTTTCATTGTACCTATATTTATTTTCTAATTGATATTTTAACTTTCTTTATGGATTTTTTTTTCATTGGTAAAACTTTCAGAGCCCCTCAAGCTGTCATATACAAGTCTACAGCAGTCTACAATGCCACTACACCCTTTGTGGCTTCCTTTTCATCCCGAGGTCCGAACACAATCTCTTCCACCATAATTAAGGTAACCCTTGCAATGATTACCATAATAGGCATAAATTTGTGTATTCTTTTTTTAGCATATACACTATAATGAGGGTTTTAAATTATGTATGATTTGCAGCCGGATATTGTGGCACCTGGAATAGATATTCTAGCTGCTTACTCTAAACTTTCGTCAGTATCTGGGGATCTTGAAGACAACCGATTTGATGTGTATAATATAATTTCTGGAACATCAATGGCTTGCCCTCATGTGGCAGCTGCTGCTGCCTATGTCAAATCATTCCACCCTAATTGGTCTCCTGCTGCAATTAAATCAGCCTTAATGACAACTGGTTAGTCCCCTTAAATTCTCCCATTTAAACTCATGATGTGTTAAAGATTATTGCCCCTTTACAAGAACCACCACTTGAATGGTGTCAATTAGAGGTTATTAGTGTTTAATTGAAATTCTCCAATGCAATCACATTGCTCATTGTTTACCATTAATGTTGTTAATATTTAACATGCCAATTGGTTTAGAGTAAATATTACACATGTTAATATATATCTGTTGTGACAACTTAATTCAAATCTTAATTGTGATACGGACTTTCTCCGTGATTAATGGAGATGATTATTTTCTAATAAGAAATTAATGATATTCATGTTACGAGTGATTTTAGAGATGCTACAAATTTTATTGCACTACTCTTACAAACTAGTGTGACACTATTCAAAAATAATAATTTAAATATTTATTTATTAGTTATTGAAGTTGCACCACTCAAATTTATAGTCACCTTAGGGTGTTAAGCTCAAGTAGTAAAATTTGTAATGAGCTTAACATATGTATTCCCTCTGTGTAAACACATAGATCGAGATATCATCCCATACTTCCCTAAAATAAGTTTTATATGAAAATTAGCTAGGCTTTCTGAGTGTTTTATAATTTTGCTTCCTAATTGATGATCAGCATCTGAATTGAAAATCAAAGATGTCCAAGCTGAGTTAGCCTACGGAGCCGGCCAAATTGACCCGGTTAGAGCACTGCGTCCCGGTTTGATCTATGACATGTCAAAGTCTGACTACATCCGCTTCCTATGTAATGAGGGTTACTCCGGGACAGCACTAAAAGTGTTAACTGAAGGGAAAACAAATTGCTCAAGTATCCCTGACATTGGAGGACATGATGCCCTAAATTACCCATCCATGTATTTGCAACTTAATAGCGCTAACTCTAGTATATCAGCCATCTTTCATAGGACAGTTACAAATGTTGGCTTGGAAAAAGCTATATACAAGGCAATTGTCAAGGCGCCAGCAACTCTCAAGGTCACTGTTGTTCCAAAAGAACTAGCTTTTAGTCACTTGTACGAGAAAAAATCTTTCATGGTTGTGATAAAGGGGCCACCGTTGAACAATATTTCCAGTTTATCAGCATCACTGGAATGGAATGATGCTAAACACAGAGTTAAGAGCCCTATCCACATTTTTTTGGGCATATAGGTCTAATTTTTTTTAGGCCGATATAATGTCTAACAGTGTAGAGCTTGGCAATCTTTACGTGTAAATCGTATATGGGTGCAAGCTTGGAACAAGTGGGGAACGCTTGTTATTTGACTCTGTTTTTTATGTGAAGTTTAGCTGATTTCAAATTTGCACACCACAATTTAAAGTTATTGATACTCTAAAATTTAAATGCATATTTTGCCACTATTTAATGTTTTTTTTTTTTCTAAGTAATAGAAAGAAACAAAGTATTTATAATTTACCATTTTGTTGTAATATAATTCAGCAAAAATGAAATAGGAGATTTGGACTCTATAAAAACTAGTTGAAAAAGCACATTAATAAAATGGCCTGTCATATGTCATTTATGATAACTCTAACCTTATTTGAAATTTTGTGACGAAAGAGTGCTCCAGTGATATATATAGCTCATTAGATAGCTAGATTGAGCACTAAAGAACAAGAGATTTAATTAAAAACTATCTCTTACAAACAACTCCACAGCTGATAATCCCACTAGAGCAATTTAGATTGCCATACTCCAAATTCTCCAAAGAATTGCCTTCTGTGAACTGACTAATAAATCCTTGACAAAGAAGCATGAGGATGAAAATTCTTTGCCGCCACCCAAAACAGGCATGACCCCAATACCCACACCCCCCCCCCCCCCCCCCTCTTCACCTTACACACATAGTGAAGCAGTCACGAATGCATCAGCGGCAACTAAGTGTCCAGCAGCATCAATGTAAAGCTCCAATGTGTAATCGAATAGGCTTAATGATGTAATTAAATTAATATCAGTTTGTGCAAGAATTAAGAATAAGTTACAGCCATGTGGCAGTTTGTTCTTGTTAAATTATTTTTATAAAAATAGTAATATTTTATATTTACTAGTTAAAGGCCCCGTGTGTTGCATGGTTTTATCATAAACTTATAGAATATACATTTTATTTGATAAACAATAATCTCTCAAATGCTTATTATAATAATAAAAGGAAAAAATTGCTTTGAATAATAACTATCAAATATAAAATGATAACACCTAATAAAAAATTATAATTTTGTAACCTACTAATTGTGCTCTAATGAGAATTTTGTATCTTTGGGAGATTGTTGAATACCTCTGTGTACAATATATTTTTAGTATATACTTGTTCTTGTTTGTCATTGTTCTTTATTATAAAATTTTATGATTGATAAAAAATCATGTCTTACCATATTTAATAATTGATAAAAATAAATAAAAATAAAAACTAAATGGACAAATTGACTTCTTTTATAGATCAAAGTGTACCACTCTAATAGTTAGCTAAAGCTATTTCAATCAAGAAAAAAAAATCAAATTGTTATGAACAATTTATAATCAAATTTATATCAAGACATGCTTAATTGTAAGTTAAAAAGATTTTTCTCTAAATCAAAATTGAGAGGATGAAAGCAATATAACACAGTAAGGACCTGATTGGAACTCCTAGCCAAAAAGTGTGAGGACTTAGGCCCAAAAAGCCCAAAACAATAAGTTTGTAGAGAATGGATTGGAAAACCGGGTTTTAATGAATTGAGCAACAAACAAACAGGTCTTGATGACAAAGAGAGGAAAATAACGAACTTTTACTGAGGAAAAACATCCTCAGATCAGTTCGATGAGACTAATTCTTATGTATTGCTTTTGAAGTTTGATTACAAGTCTAGTTCTAGATTGCTATAGTGTTTCTCTTTTGATTTTCGATCCTTACCTCACGAAGGGTCTCTTACATTATATAAATCCCCCTGGACCATCTTGATCCTATACTTGTTGGTTATTTGAGCCTTCACTTGAGTATTTGTCTCATCAAACACCTCCTTTGACTTTCTGTGAGTTATGGTAGCCAAGGTAGCATTGTTCAGGGGTCTCCTCCACATAAATGCAGCCAGAAAAGTAGTTGCAATGTATTCAATGCAGTGGTAGCAACTTTCCCTTAGATTCCTCTAAGCTCCCATCCTTCTTGTACGTTCATATCACCCATCTCCATCAGTAGATCGTCCTAGAAGGCTACCTTGAGTGATGAGATATGAATTTGATCCTTGCTTCACTCATCCGAGGAGATAATCCTCCTCGGATCAACTTTCTCAATCTTCTTGCTTGTATTTTTCTCATGGGTTTCTGAACTTAACACCCCTACTGTAGTTTATTCTCCCTTGGACAAACCAACGCCCTTATCCCTACAATAGTCCCTCAAAACTCCAGTTTTTCCCTCTCATCTGAGGAGAAAAAGTGGAGTTATGATTTTTAAGAGACAAAACCATTCATTTTGTTGGTTCGCACGTGTGGAATTACTGTTTTGCACGTCCCATGATTGCTACTAGTGCTTCAGAGCTTATGATGCGTCATTAATTGCTCCAGGTGGCACTTTATCCCCCGCATCCAACTGTGAGACGCAAATCCTACGACTGCCATTTCTTCTTGAATTTTGAGAGGGATAACTCCCACTCAACTCCACCCCCTATATAAAGGACCCAGGGAGATCATTTCTCTCATTTCATAAGTCTTCAAATTTTCCAGAGATTCACAGCTCTTAAACCTTCACGGCCTCCTAAAATTTTAAAGTCTCCCAGTCATTTTTTCTGAAAAATTCAAACCTTCAAAGAGTTTTTGAGACAAACAACATCCTTACTCCCATAAGTTTCCTTTTTTCTAGGTTACTATCTCCTCGACCAATCTCCTCGGCCTTCCGCTCTTTACTTTTTTTTCTAAAAAACTTCATCTATTTCCCTTCAGTTCGACCAAATGGGTAGGTTTAAGCACTTAGTCGACTCTCCCACTGCCATGGAGGCTTTTAGGGCTAAATACCATATCCCATAGGGAGTAGCCCTGCAATATTATGCCCTAGACCAGATCCTTACAGATAAAAGAGAAGGCAAAGTTGTCATTCCAATGATTGCTTTCATAGGGAGGAATGACACTTCCCATGGGTAGGATAACGAGAAATTACCTACGTAACCATAGACTAACTCCCCATCAGTGCACCCCGAACCTGTTTAGGGTACTGGGTAGTGTAGATGCTTACAACGAGCAGATGGGCTTGGGGCTCACGTGGTATGAGGTCGTCCACATGTACTAGTGCCGCAAACTTGTCGGCGCAGGATATTATCTCAAGTCTCGATTTGACATGGTTAGATTGATATCATGTCTTCCTAAGTCTAACAAAGGCATGAAGGATGACTACCTAATTGTCTCTGGGGAGTGGCATGATAACCTTCATTGCCCAACTCGAACGGGAGAGCCAGGTGGGGTACCTTAGGATTAGTCCCTTTGGCAGGGGATTTACCCCTTTTAACCTTATTCCCTTTCATTTCTAATACTCTGCCCTCTTCTGATGATAACTTTCACTGGTTTGACCATGATTTCCTCCTTGGATGTTTTTACAGATAAGCAGTACATTGCCTCAAGAATCAGCCGGGTCAACACCCCGGCTCTCAACAAATTGCTAAGGTCCGAGATTTTTGTGAGTGGGATGGGCAACTGCGAGCCATTCACCGAATATTGGACTTCGTGCCCCTGTCAAACGTGTTCCAGGACGTGGGCCAAGCAATAAGAGTAGGTGATCCATGAATCCACAAGATAGATGTTTCTCGGCTCGGATTCTTGGCTTGGAAAGACCTTCCCCCAGTTGTACTTCCTCCCCAACATTTTCCTAGAGAAATAGCCACTCTGAGGGAGGAAATCGCCTCTTCTCGCTTCTTTTTTGAGGTCGAGATTGATCCGTTCCACTTTGAGGAGGATGAAGAAGAGAGGGCGAATCCTGTAATCCAACTTCAGGATTCCAAGGATGAGCTAGACAGGCAATCAACTACCTACTCTCCTAGGCTTGTTGCTATCCATGTCAATCTCGCTTTTGAGGAGGAAGAAAGAATGGACGTCAGCCAAAGGAAGGGGTTGAAAGGTCTCATTGCCGCAAGGAACCAAGGGGGATCGTCCAAGGTTACCCCCAAGTCCCAAGTTCTTACCAACCTCCCACCTCCTCCTTCTCTCCCGGTGACTTCAGTCGGACTGCTCCCTAATCCTGATCTGAAGAGGAAAAGGAAAATGCTAGAAGTGTAAGAAGTGGAGGAGGGCGAGATGGTTCCTCTAAAGGGGGGAAAGCAACAAAAGATTGCCAGAGGGAAGAGGGGATCCTCTGTAGAGAGTAAAGAGGACTCTCTTGGGGCTGAAGTGCACCGACTGCCATGCATCTGGGCTCCTCGGTTTGAGGTGGAGGGCACTGCCATTCCTTGGGAAGCCTTGGTTCGGGATTTCCAAAGGGGGCATGCAGGCTACATGGCTGACACCTTAAAGCAACCTCTTCTCCTCTCCTGAGATAGGGAGGCTTACAGGCATTTCAATCAGCTTGACCTCTTCTTGTCCCTGAAGAGGGACCTCGCTATGGTAAGCAATTTACCATGTCTTTGAGTTAAATGCTAGGTTGCACTTTTGTTTTTTCTCTACTTTTTTATTCATGGTTCTACTGTTTTTTTTATGTAGGTTACTCAACAAATCTTTGTGGCTGAGGAGTGGGTCAGGGACACCCGTAATGAGGCCAGGGCTGAGGCCCTCTCCTGTGCTAATGTGGAAAAGTCCTTGGGGGCCTTTAAGCAAGAACATCTAGAGCTAACCAACAAGATGGTCGAAGCAGAGAAAGCCCAGGATAGCGCTGAGGTTGGTTTAAAAACTTGTGAGAGGCAGGCTGAGAACCAGTGCCAAAAGCTTCATTTAACCGAGATAGACCTGGCCATCGTGAGACAGTTGGTTTTGGATCTCAAGGCTGAGCTAAAGAAAGTCAAAGATGCAGCTCAGGTGGCCAAGGGAGCCGCTGAGGCAGTAGTAAAGGCATCCTATGAATGTGGGGTTCTTGATAAGGAGACCCGGCTGGCAGAGGAGGTGGTCGTAGTGTGCAGGGACTACTGTATCGAGTCATGGGGAGTAGCGATGGACTAGGCGGGAGTCCCTGCAGACTCCGAGCTGATGAGGCCCGAGAATATCTTCTTCCAAGAGGATATTCAAGAAATTCCAGAGTTGGACCCTCCTCCCGAGAAGCTCCCTACCACCCAAACTCCCCTTCCTGATGTTGAAGTTTCTAAAGGGGCTAGAGTGGGTAAGGAGGCTCAGTTACCGATGAAGGCCAAGCCCTCTGAGGATGCCTTCACAATCAGGGATGTGGTCTCCCAGGCCAAGGATGCGGAGGTTAAGTCTAAAGCTAGTAATGTCCACTCTAAGGCTGCTGATCCCAAGAAAGACCCTCCCCAGGCCAAGGCCTAGAATAGTAGATAACATAGTGTTAATTTTTCCCAAGTATGTGACCTAAGGGATTAGTCATGACTAGAAACATGTCACAAAGTGGTAATTTCCCCAAAGCATATAGTCCGAGGACCTAGGCATGACTAAGATTTTGTTTAATCACTTATAAAGATGTCACAAAGTGGTAATTTTCCCAAAGCATATGGTCCGAGGATCTAGGCATGACTAAGGTTCTTTTTAATCACTTATAAAGATGTCATAGAGTGTTAATTTTCCTAAAGCATTTGGTTCGAGGACCTAGGCATGACTAAGGTTCTGTTTAATCACTTATAAAGATGTTATAGAGTGTTAATTTCTCCAAAGCATCTGGTCTGAGGACCTAGGTATGACTAAGGTTCTGTTTAAACACTTATAAAGATGTCATAGAGTGTTAATTTTCCCAAAGCATCTGGTCCGAGGACTCAGGCATGGCTAAGGTTCTGTTTAAACACTTATAGAAATGTCATAGTACCCAGGCATGGCTAAGGTCTGTTTAATCACTTATAAAGATGTCATAGAGTGTTAATTTCCTAAAGCATCTGGTCCTAGGACCCAGACATATCTAAGGTTCTGTTTAATCACTTTTAGAGATGTCATAGAGTGTTACTTTCCCCAAAGCATCTAGGTCGAGGACCCAAGCATGGCTAAGGTTTTGTTTAATCACTTATAGAGATGTCATAGAGTGTTAATTTTCCCAAAACATCTAGTCCAAGGACCTAGGCATGGCTAAGGTTTTGTTTAATCACTTATAGAGATGTCATAGAGTGTTAATTTTCCCAAAACATCTAGTCCAAGGACTTAGGCATGGCTAAGGTTCTATTTAATCACTTATAAAAATGTCATAGAGTGTTAATTTCCCTAAAGCATCTAGTCCGAGGACCTAGGCATGACTAAGGTTCTATTTAATCACTTATAGAGATATTAATGGGAAGTACGATGTATTCACACAATAAATAAGCATATGACAAAGGAAACTTTCATTAATAATAATACATTTTCAGGTTGTTCACATTCTAAGGTCGTGGTATTACACGTTCATCTAGGTCTTCGAGGAAATAAGCTCTTATACCAGCCATCAAAGTGATGCGATATGGCCCCTCCCAGTTGGGCTGTAACTTCCCCATGCTGGGTTCTTCGTGGTACCTAGGACCTTTCTTAACACCAAGTCACCTGGTGCTAACCGTCTCAGCTTTACATTGGCATCATAATCTTGCTTGAGCTTATGTTAGTAGTATGCCAATTAGACCATTGCATTTTCTCTCCTTTCTTCAATTAGGTCTAGGCTTTTTTCTAGCAATATGTTGTTATTGCTCGGATAAAAAGAACTTTTCCTCAGCATCAAGAAGCTAGTTTTTAAAGGAATAACAGTCTCGGCTTCGTAAGTCATTGAAGGTCTCCCTAGTTGATCTATAAGGCGTAGTCTGGTATGTCCAAAGGACATGTGACAGTTCTTCTGCCCATTTTCCCTTCACATCATCCAATCTCTTCTTGAGTCCATTTACTATGACCTTGTTAATAGCCTCTGTCCATTCCCTTGGGGATAAGCTGGGGTAAAATATCTATTCGTAATTCCCAAGTCACAGCAATATCTCCTGAAAAATTTACTATCAAACTGAAGACCATTGTCCAAGATGAGGGTACGAGGGACCCCGAACTGTGTGATAATGTTTTTCCAAACAAATTTCGTGGCATCCACGTTCCTGATATTTGCCAAGGGCTCGACTTCAACCTACTTAGTGAAGTAGTCCGTGCTGACTAGTAGGTATCTCTTGTTTCCTGCTTCTTTGAGGAAAAGGCCTACAATGTCTAAGCCCCATTGTGCAAATGACCAAGTGCTAGACAGAAGGTTAAGGACTCCTTCTGGTTGGTGTATGTTTGGTATGAACTTTTGATATTGGTTACACTTCCTCACATATTCTTGTGCTTCCTTTTGCATGTTTGGCCACCAGTAGCCTTAAGTGATGGCTCTGTGTGCCAAAGATCTACCTCCAGTGTGGTCCTACAAATCCCCTCATGTAACTCCTTGAGGAGTAATTCTGTAGCCTCAGGGTTTATGCATAGCAGGAATGGCCTAGAAAATAAGCATTTACATAACTTCTGGTCCTCAGACAACCAAAACAGAGGAGCTTTTCTATGTACCTTGTCTGCTTCTAATTTCTCCTTGGGTAGGATATCCTCCTTCAAGAATAGTACCACGAGGTCCATCCAGCTAGGTCCTACTCTGACTTGGTGAACCTGGACCACCTCTCTTTTCACCCCTATGAGTTTATACAAATCCTCTACAAAGATGACCCGAGGTAAGCTCTGTGTTGAGGAGGTTGCAAGTGTGGCCAGGAAATCAGCATGAGTGTTTCCACTTCTAGGGATGTGCAACAGGTTAAAAGATTCGAACCCTGACTGTACGTGTCTAACTTGACTCAAGTACCCCTGCATTCTTTCATCTTTCGCTTCCAATTCTCTTTTCACTTGGCCGACGACCAATCTTGAGTCTGAGAACATCTCCACTGTCTTTCCGCCCATTCTTTGAACCATGGCCATTCCCACTAGTAGAGCCTCATATTTAGATTCTTTATTTATGGCCAAGAAGTCCAGTCTCAATAACTTCTCTATAATGATCTTTTCGGGGGATACTAGAACCAGCCCAACTATGGAAGCCTTTTGATTTGCAACACCATCAATGTATACCTTCCAGGATAAGGGACCTTGTTGAGAAATCAAGCCAACCAATTTAGCATCCATGTGTTGTGTTGCTACCTCTTCTTCCAACAGAGATTCAATAAACTCGGCCACCAGATCTGCGAGGACTTAACCCTTGATGGAGGTATGAGGCATGTATTTGATGTTGAAAGCCCCTAGCATTATCCCCCCATTTAGCAAGCATCCCCGTATAATCAGCACTTCAGAGTAGAGCTCTAAGTGGAAGCTGAGTTAGGATAACTACCGTATATGCCTAGAAGTAATGGGGGAGTTTACATGTAGCATGTACCACCGCTTGAATGGCTTTCTCCAGTGGCAAATAACAGACCTCGGCCTCATATAGTGATTTGCTTACATAATAGACTGGCCTTTGTATGCCACTATCAACTTGTATCAAGACCAAGCTTACAGCATGGAGGGCCACAACAATATAAGCGAACAAGACTTCATCCGCCTCAGAACCAGACATGATAGGTGGCCGTGAGAGATAATCCTTAAGCTGTTGGAAGGCTAAAGCACATTCCTCGGTCCACTCAAATCTCTTCTACTTATTCATCAATAGGAAGAAGGGTCTGTATTTATCTGCTGATCAAGAGATAAATCGGTTCAAGGCAGCAGTCATTCTAGTCAGTTTCTAGACTTCTTTAGGATTCTGAGGTGGTTGTAAACTGTTAATTGCCTTAATTTGGTAGAAGTTAACCTCAATTCCCCAGTGAGTTACCATGTAGCCTAGAAATTTGTCTGATCCCACACTGAAAGAACATTTGGTAACGTTAAGGCGCAACTTGTACTTCCTTAGAATTTCAAAAATGCTCTCGAGATCTCTCACATGCTTGGACACTACCTTACTTTTCACCACCATGTCGTCTATATAGATCTCAATACTATGGCCTAACTATAGTTCAAACATCCTGGTCGTCATCCTTTGATAGGTAGACCCTATATTTTTCAAACCAAAGGACATCACTTTGTAATGGTAGTTTCCAGTGGAAGTGATGAAAGCCGTTTTTTTCTGATCTTCTAGGGCTAGTGGTATCTAGTGGTACCCTTGAAAGGCATCTAAGAAGATTATCCGAGGATGGCCCACAGTTTCATCCACCAGCTGATCGATCGTAGGCATAAGGAAATGATATTTTATGCAAGCTTTATTTAGATCTGTGAAATTTACACATACCCTCCATTTCTCACTTTTCTTCTTTACCACCACAGTATTGGCCAGCCACTCGAGGTAGAAAACCTCTTTGATAGCTCCTGCCTACTTGAGCTTCTTCACCTCATCTCTGACAACATCAGAGTGATCCTTGGACGAGCACCGAGGTGGTTGCTTCTTGGGGGTGAAAGATGGGTTAACATTTAAATGGTGGAAAATGAAGCTTGGATCCGCCCTTGGGGCTTCGTAAGCACTCTATGCAAATACATCCACATTTCCCTTAAGAAACTTTAGCAGCTTTTCCTTCTCTAGAGGAGGAAGCTAGTCTCCAATCAGAAAAAACATCTCCGGATCATCGCCGACAACAACCATTCCTAAATCTTCACAGTTGTTGTCCTAAATCTGCACACTTTGCCTCCTCGACTGACCCATCGATCTGCAAATCCAGAGTTGTTAATTGCTATAACTCCCTTGCAGCAGAGGCCAAGGATTCAGCCTCGGGTTGATGTAAGATGGCGGCTACCAGGCACTACCTAACTGTGGATTAACTCCCAAAAATCTCTCCAATTCGGCCGCCCAATGGATATTTCACCTTTTGGTGCAGGGTAGAAGAGACGGCTCCCAGCACATGCAACCAGGCCTAGCCACAATGGCCATGTAGGGGGAATAAGTGTCTACCATAATGAAGTTCACATCTACTACTTCTAAACCCGTCTATACGGGTAGCCTAATCTGGCCCTTCGGAATGACGACCTTCCCATCAAAGCTTACCAGGGATGAATCGTAGGCTGTTAGGTCATCGGGTGTCAAGTTCAGCCCTTTGTACAGGTCGGGGTACATTATCTCAGCACCACTGCCTTTGTCCACCATTACTCTCTTCACATTATACCCCCCAATCCTGAGTGTGACCACCAAAGCGTCGTCGTGGGGCTGTATGGTTCCAACTTTATCTTCATTGGAAAAGCTCAACACCGGCTGGGTGCTCAGTTTTTCCCTCTTTGGCTCAATATTTGTGTCCTCGGCAGTCAGCCGAGCGACAAACATTACCTTAGAAGGGCAGGACCCAGTCCTCCCTAAAGCGGTGAAGATGATGATTATCGTGCCTAAAAGGGGTCTTAAAGGAGCATCTCCCCGGGGTTCTTGGCCAATCTGGTTCCTTTAGCCACTGAAATTATGCAAGAGATGCTTTAACTTTCCTTCTCAGACCAGCTGGTCCAAATGGTCCCACAAATTTCTACAGTCTTCTGTAGTATGTTCTTGGTCCTAGTGGTATTGGCAATAGAGGTTCTAATTGCGCCTTATAGGGTTTCCTACCATCTTATTTGGTCGTTTGAAGAATGGCTCATTCTTAATCTTCTCCAGAACTTGATGCATCGGTTCCCGAAACACCACATTAACCGCCTGAGTGTTGGTAGACCCTGACTGCTTAACAAAGTCTCTCTGAGGCCAGTTGTTGTCATATCGATCCGACCTGAAATCCCTCCTCCCCTGAGGGATAACCTTAACCTTACCTTTCCCTTGCTGCTGGTCTTCCTCAACCCTTTTATACTTATTGATCCGGTCCATAAGCTGGTGTATGCTGGTGATAGGTTTTACCATCAAGGATTTCCTTAAATCATGCTCAATTGGGAGGCCGACCTTAAAAGTACTGATGGTAACATCATCAAAGTCACCATCAATCTCGTTATACATCTCCTAGTATCTATCTGAGTACATTTTCAGGGTCTCCCCTTCTCGCATGGATATGGATAATAGGGAGTCTAAAGGTTGAGGAACTCTGTTACAGGTGACAAAACGAGAGCCAAATGCCTGGGTGAGCTCTTTGAAGGAACCTATGGAACCCGCCCTTAAGCCATTGAACTATCTCATTGCCACAAGTCTCAAACTAGAAGGGAACACTTTACACATCAAGGCTTCATCCTTGGAATGGACAGTCATTCTTTCGTTGAAATGGCTCACGTGCTCTATTGGGTCTGTTCGATCATTGTAGATGGTGAACATTGGCGGATTAAATCGTCGAGGGAATCTCGACCCTTTAATCCTGCGCGTGAAAGGTGATCGGGAAAATTGATTCAGCACCTTGCTCATAGCGTCACCTCCCAGGCCTTTGCGAGGCGGGCTTTTATACAGACGTTTGTGATGGTGCTCCTCCTCGTAGGAGAAAGACTCACTGGGTGGGGTTCTTAACCTTTATCTATAACTGGTATCCTCTCTTTCATCAAAGGAAATGTCGGAGCTAGAGGGGGTTCGGTTTCGCTATGCCCGGCGCAGCTTTCTCTTCAGCTGGTCAACCTCCAGTTGCAGGGCTCTGGTATCTTCCCTACGAGAGAAATGGCTCTTACCCCGAGGTTGACTTTTACCAAACTGGACAGTATGCACAATCCCTTCTCGATCCCTTCTATGTTCGAGGTTGATGAAAGGATTTTCACATTGGGATCCTATAAGTTCTTCTCGGTGTGGACCTGAACCTACCATGGCTAAATGTTGCACTCACTGTCACCCAAGTATTCTTCCCATAGACGGCGCCAATTGGAAGAACCTGATTGGAACTCCTGGCCAAAAAGTGCGAGGACTTAGGCCCAGAACAATAAATTTGTAGAGAATATGTTGAAAAACTGGGTTTTAATGAATTAAGCAACAAACAAACAGGTCTTGATGACAAAGAGAGGAAAATAACGAACTATTATTGAGGAAACACATCCTCGGATCAGTCCAATGAGACTGATTCTTATGTATTGCTTTTGAAGTTTGATTACAAGTCTGGTTTTAGATTGCTACAGTGTTTCTCTTTTGATTTTCCGATCTCCACCTCATGGAGGGTCTCTTAAATTATATAGATCCCCTTGAACCATCTTGATCCTACTTTTGTTGACCATTTGAGCCCTCACTTGAGTGTCTATCCTATCAGACACCCCCTTTAGTTTTCTATGAGTTGTGGTAGCCAAGGCAGCACTATTCAGAGGTCTCTTCCACATAAATGTAGTCAGAAAAGTAGTTACAATGCATTCAATATGGTGGTAACAGCTTTCCCTTAGATACCTCTAAGCTCCCATCCTTCTTGTACGTTCATATTACCCATCTCCATCAATAGATCATCTTGGAAGGCTACCTTGAGTGATGAGATATGAATTTGATCCTTGCTTTGCTCATTCGAGGAGATAATCCTCCTCGGATCAACTTTCTTAACCTTACTGCTTGTATTTTTCTCATGGGGTTTTGAACTTAACACCCTTATTGTAGTTTATCCTCCTTCAAACAAACCAACGCCCTCGGACAAAGCCCAAGGCCCAATATATGATTTTGGGCCCTTATCCCTACAATCACCATTAGAACCCATGTCATAAAACAAAAAATAATTTACAAAATCATGCCTAAGCATATTTAATTATTAATTCTCAAACCATAATCATATAAATTGTATAAAACATAAGCAAATTAGGTTAAACAAAAAACAAAAAAATACACAAAACCTATTCAATTTAATGAAAAAAAAAATTAGAGTAAACAAATACATATCTGAAAGGTTGTAGGTAGAAGAAGAGAAGAATAAAGAAAAAGAACCGTGTGACACATATTCATTATGAATTATTTAGTACATATACACTCCATATTAAAAAAGTTGATAGGAACAAAAAATCTAACGTTAGTCTAATTTGAAGAAATGTAAAGCTGAAGTCTAAATCTTAAAAAAAAGTGGCAAGAGGAAATTCAAAGAATTTAGAGTAGTTGCTATTTTTTTTACATGCACTACCTTGCTGTTTTTTTAAAGTGTACAACGTTGGTTTTTTTATTTATTTTTATTTTATATATATATTTACACATGTAGTGATATAATTTAAATTAAAAAAAAATAAGGATTAGTTGAAGATTTTGGATTGTAGTCAAATTGATATAGTATTATTTATCAACTTATAAATTATAATAAGAAAATGATTAGATGAAGAATTTGGATTGGATTGGTGGAGAGAGAGAGAGAGAGAGAGAGAGAGAGAGAGAGAGAGAGAGAGAGAGTTTTTAATTGTGAGGAAATTAGATTTCTAATCATTCTAGGAATTATAAGAGAAGAAGAATTAACTTAGAATGTATAGGTTGAATACGTTGAATATATAGTTGAATACGTTGCCTTTTTTAAAAAAATTGTGTACTATGTTTTTTTTTTTTTTTTTTTTTACATATAGTAATATAATTCAAATAAAAATAAAGGATTAGATAAAAATTGCTGTGTTTATCCAAAAAAAAAAAATTGTCATAGAGATTGAATGAAAAAAATTAGAAGTAATTATCTTTAAAAAAAGGCAAAAATGTCATATAGGTTGAATACATTGAATATGTAGTTGAATACATTACTTTTTTTTTTAATGTGTACTTTTTTTTTTTTTTCTACATGTAGTAATATAATTCAAATAAAAATAAAGGATTAGATAAAAATTGTTGTGGATTTTTAAAAAAAATTATTTTTACATGTACCATGTTGTTTGTTGTTACATGTGATAATAGAATTTAAATAATAATAATAAAAAAGATTAGATGAAGAGTTTAGATTGTAATTAAATTAATGTTTTTATCAACTTAGAAATTATAGAAGAATAAGATAAGAACAAAAAAAATTATATATATATTTTTTTAAAATCTAAAAAAAAATTCTGTAATTTAGTGTAGCCCTTGATGCAACGACTTCTAAGTCCAACTTTTATTATATAATATATGATTACCTTTCATTCAATTATATGTTATGAGTTGTCTGCTTAGTAAACGTTAGTGGCTAACGTTTTTCCCTTTATTCAAGTTGTGTTTGGATAGCTTATTTTTTGCCAACTTATTTTACTATTCACCTTATTTTTGCTACTATTTATGGGCCTCACTGCACTTTTTAGTACTATTCATGAGCTCCACTGTACTATTTCAACTAATTTTTACCTTTATCTACGGTACTTTCAGTAAAAAAATTTTAGTTTCAGCAAAATAAGCAGATCCCAAACAGACCCTCAATCTTAATACATTGTTTTTAATTCTGACCTTAATTAGCTGAAGTTATTGTCAATAGTGCTCAAACGGTTTTTAACTTTATGGCTATCCAAACCTTTAGTATTTGTCAAACATTTTGAACACACAAAAAAAAAACGTCAGGAAGATTAATTGGGCATCAAGTATGTAGGACATTCAGATATTATATGTCCATAACCTTGACAATCAAAACATTGTTGACCAAAAGAACTGCTAGAAGTTTGACCAACCTTTTCTTTTCCAAAATTAGGTTTTTCGAATGAATCATTCTTAGGTTGCTCATTCTTCTTCACATTCTTATAGTCAGCAAAGTTTTTGTTTCTTGCATTTTTATTGTTATTTTCAAAAAGTTTCTGAATTGTTTAGTAAGGTAAGCAATTTCAATAGAAGAGATTTCATTGTCAAACACACTATCATCAACATTATCTACTAATTTCAAAGCCAAAGATTTAGACTTGTTGGTCTTAGGAAGGTTAGACTCATAAATTTGAAGGGATCCTACAAGTTCATCAACAAGAATTTTATCCACATCCTTGCTTTCAGTGATGGCTATCACTTTGGGTCTAAAGTCTTTTGTCAAGGATCTTAAGATTTTTCTATCTTAGGTTTCTCATAAACTTCACGTAGATTAAATGCTAAGTTAACAATGTCATTGAGTTTAGCATAAAATTCATCAAATGATTCATCCTCGGACATTTTGATACTCTCAAATTTAGAAATCAACTATTGCAATTTATTGATTTTGATAGCTTTAGTTCCTTCAAGTATAGTTTGTAAGCTATTCCATATAGTGTGTGCTACTTCCACATTAGATATCTTTTTAATTTCTTCTAGTGAAACAACAATAAATATAGCATTCATAACCTTGCTGTTATAACTAGTAGCTTCCTTTTGAGCATCAGTCCATTGAGCCAAAGAAGTAGCTGATTTTTTCCAACCAGTTTCAACAGACAGTTGTACTCTCTCATCCAGAGATTTCAAGAAGGCTTTCATCCTCACCTTTTAGTATACATAATTACTCCCATCAAGGTGGGGAGAGATCATACCTCTAATACTTTTTTAACTAGTTATGTCCTTTTGTTTTAAATATACAATGGTAAGTGGGGGTAGATTTTAATTTTCACATTTTATTTAGCTAGTAGGTGACATGGCAATCTCTTGTTAAAACAAAAGGAGATTCCAATTAAAAAAAGTAATAGAGGTAAGCCACACCCCTTGCCATAATCATTATATGTACTAGTATGCAACCCATGCTACCGCATGGGAATTGATATATTATTAATCATGAGTTTATTCATGTTAAAAAGGCTCAGTTTAGTCTAAATTCATATTATTAACCATAAAATTTTATTAACAAAACTTAGTAGTATATATATATATGTATAAAAGAAAACGAGTTGAACCACAATAGATTGATATTGTATACAAGTTACAGTTACAGCCATGCGTATATTGAAAGGGTAATTAAAGGGTAATTAAGCCCATACAATTAATTGGTTCTAAGTAAATAAAAATTTAGAGACATTTGGCACATCAATCAAACTTAAGTTAAAAAATGTTCAAAAGCAGCACAACTATAAGCCAAAATAGAGTAATATGAAACTAAATTGGTAGCCATAAAGCTACTAAGAGAGAGGTGTTTGCCATAAAGGGGACTAATTAATAGGTTTAAGAATTCACAAGGTTCACATTGGATATTCTTCCCATTTGCTAAATATTGTTTTCAGTAAGGTCACACCAAATAGGTTGAAAGCCATCTTCGTGCAAGATTGATAGCTGCAAGATAAGTCAATCATCAAGCAAGGACCAAAGGATTTCAAAAAAAAATTAATATTGACTCAATGTATGCGTATACACACAAACTCATCACTATATCAATTAAGGGAATCAAAACTAAATGGAAATATTACACAGAAAGATGACTTGGTGACGATGTTTATCCAAAAGATCCATTCACGCTTTTGAATCTTCAATCTCTATTGGTGATTGAAATTTTCGTAGCTTAAAAAATTTAAAATTAAAAAGAAAAAAAAAAACACTCTCAGAGTTGTTTTCATTTTGTAGTTTTACGATGGGTCATTTTGTAACATGATGGACATTTATGTGAAGAAAAAACCTCTGAAGTTGCATGGCTGATAAAAGAAATTCTCTCGAATCTCTTTTTATAGAAAGATGGATTTGTGCGTGTTTTTATATATCATTCATAGTTGTATTATCACAAAGCAAGTCCAATGGATTTAGATTGGTACTACCGATTCCAAAGCATGAGTATTTAATGTGTTATTAATTTCATCTCATCTCATTACCAAGTCCAATGAATTTTAATTGGAATTCAATTTTTCCAAGTGGTGCACCTCTTGCAATATTCTTTCATTTTTTATTTTTAATTAATTTTTTGAAATTTATTTTCGATTCCCATGGCCACTTTCCATATTCAACTTCTTGTTATAGTTCCCTAGTCACTTTAAAGTTTGAACCAAGAGAACAGTGAACCTACATAAAAATAAATAAAAACAATGAATCAAAGTAATGGTTCTCTCGAAAACAATCCCAAATCATATTATATTCTTTTGATTATTTTCTTTATACACGTGTACAGTAAAATTGGACTCCAATTTCAAACTCTAATTGAACAATTAGAATGACACATGGCACAAAATTGAAACTCTAATTTGAAATTCTATTTGAGTTTCTCTCTGCTTCACCTATTATTATATATATAGATTTGTTCATTTATTATAAAAATTTGAGTAAATTGTATTAATGTTTGTGCATTTGATTTTTTTGACCAATTTTTCACTCCTATACTTTTGTATACAAATTTGATGAAGTTTGTTCACTCATCCATTTTGTAGGTGTTTTTTTTCCTCTCAGGTAGAGTGCAAGATACAGATTCAACCTTATAAGATATTTCCTAAAATAGATATACGTGTGAATCGTTTCATTGAACGCAAAAGTCAATTATGGACTGAATTATGCATTCATTCTTTTTCACAAAATAATTGTTGCGATCTAAGTATAACCAGGGAGACGGCATATTGTGGAAGATGTAATTATTTAGCTTGTTATTGCACCTTCCACCGTTAATGAACTATGAATTATGATGAATTACAATAAATAAAAAATGTAATTTTTTTTTTTTTTTGAGAAAAAAACACACACACACACACAAAGGAGAGGGAAAGGAGTTCTAACACAAAGGCACACCACAATTCCACTAAAAAGCCATGATAACTTTTAAGGGATGGTGGGACAAGTTATACTACACACAACACACTCTCTTAATAACTTCTTAATAGCTTTAACCTTTTTATGGACCTTCTTGTTAAAATCTTTGCAATTCAATGATAATGTTTGCTAGGCTATCAACTATAAATTTAGAAAATCGAAAAAAAATTACTTTTTTTTCTTTTTTTTTTTTCGACAATTCAATAATAATGACGGGAAAATGAAGATTTGAACCTTAGATGTCATGAAGATGCTAGAAAGTGCCAACCAGGACCTATGAGTATAATTTCACAAATTTCATTAAGGGCAAATTGTATTCTCTAACCTATAATTTTAGATCAGTTGTAACTATAAATATAAATGATAATGTCATTATGCGTGTGTGTATATATCCACATACATTTAAATTGATATGATGGATTAAAAATATAAAGGATTATCCATCAAGATGGAAGTTCCCTTTAATAAAGTGGTAAAAAATTAGAGATAATTGGTCAAATTCAAGAAAATCTTTAAAAAAATTAAAATTTTATCTAAAAGATTTTAAATAGAAATAATTATAGTAAATTCATATGTAGTTAGACCTATTTTAATAGTGCTGTGCGTACATTATCACTTCTATTAAAAACAGGAGAAAATATGTCTTTTTCTTTTATTTTATGTCTCTCTCCTCCCCTTTCAATGGGAAAAAAATTCAAAAAAAAAAAAAATATATATATATATATATATGATAATGGTAAAAACTTTAGTGCCATCAAGAACTCTAATTTTCTCACTTTGTTCCCACTCAATTGCTTTCCAGAAAGGTCATCATGCTATACACACACAAACATATATATTTGCAATTGTATCCGTTAGTAAAGAAACATTCATCTTAGCAATTTGTTTTATTATATAGAAAGAAAGAAATGGAATGGGTGAATAAATATATACCTTAAACCAGACCTCGATGATGTTTGGGAAATTAGGAAGGTTCCATTTGTGGATTGGAGTGGGAACATAATATGAGAAGATCGATAAGATACAAAACTTTAGCACAATTAGTCTCAATCTTTCATTTCCTCCAAAACCCATATGCAATTTCTTCAACCCATCAAAACCTTTTTCCCATTTTGCCTTTCACCTTCAAATTCACCTTCACTCAAATTTTCTTCTTTATGAGATTGCTAGCGTCCAATGCCCCAGATTGAAAATAGCAAGTTGTATTGAGTGTTAGAAATAGCAAGTTGTATTTTGAAGGCCTACAACTGCACCTTTTGTAGACTGGAAATGGGATTGGGATTACTAAGTGAAATTCTAGAGCACAACACATTAAACTGGTTCTATGAACTCGACTTGCTTCAATACTTTCACGCAGGTTCAGTTGGATGTGTAGTTTTTTGCTCAGAGATTTAGGTAATATCTTATAAAGTCGGCTGTGAGTCTATAAGTATTATTACAGTGTTTAGAGTATAAAGATTGGGTCTATCAAGCAAATATCCTTTTTGTTTTTGAGAAGATATCAAGCAAATACCTCTATTGTTT
Organism: Quercus variabilis; assembly: GCA_030445155.1. Classification (NCBI taxonomy): domain Eukaryota; kingdom Viridiplantae; phylum Streptophyta; class Magnoliopsida; order Fagales; family Fagaceae; genus Quercus; species Quercus variabilis. Next base: position 24,645,222 of record CP129455.1, on the reverse strand, counting down.
GTTTTTAATACTTTGGCCTCCTTTCAATCCAAATTTTGGTTCTGTCCCTAGTCACGGCTATGCACCGCCACCAGGTTTAGGAGGATTTGAAGCCGATTTGAACACCCATGAACCCAAAAAAAAAAAAAAAAAAAAAAAACAAAAAAAAAAAAAAAAACAAAAACAAAAAAAAAAAAAAAAAAAAAAAACAAAACAAAACAAAAGAAGAAGAAAATAATTTGCAGACTAATGCACTGTGATCTATAGATAACATATTAGAAACAAAAAAAATCACCTAATGAGAAGTGCTTGATGATGTGACAAATTTTCAGGTTATGATCACCGAAGATATTGAAATATTGTAACAATTTGCTACCTGTTAAAAAAGAAGAAACTAGCAATTGTTAATGTTTTCCCCAAAGCAACATGAAGTGAGCCTAACCCAAAGCATGTTTAATATCCAAAGTTCATGAAATACAAAAGAAATCCAAAACGATTGTTAGGAAGTGAAAGACACGGTGGGATGAATTGAAGTTGTATGGTTAATTTTATTGATGTGTGAGAAGATTGTGGTGGTGGGATGAATATCTGTTGGGATCTAACAATATTTTTCTTTTTTATGGTTTTTGTGTTAATGGTTGTCAAAAAGACTAAACATTCTAAATCAATTATTATTATTATAAATAAAAATATTTTCTCATATAAGGAAGAATGACATATTTTAAATCAATTATTATAATTATAAATAAAAATATTTTCTTATATAATACATATAAAAATATCCATTTAAATTCCTCTAATAAAAATAATTGATGTATAATTTTTTTAACAAGAAATTGATGTATAACTTCGTATAATTAATATATGCATTTACTCCATTATTTAATTCAATGAATTGATATTATGATATAAAGGCAAATAGGGGCGGAGTCAGAGAAGGGGGGGGGGGGGGGGTGGTGAAGGGCGCTCCTGCCCCCTCAGACTTCTCCTAAAATTTTATTGTCCATGTAACCTTAAATAGTTACTCACTGGCATAGAGAAAAAACAAAAAGGACTCCCACTTGGTTGAAACTTGAAAGTGACACTGACAGGAAAAAGAAAGTAAAAAATAGTTTTCTCAAATATCAAACCATGTCACCTTTTCACCTATTTCACTGTTCTTGTATGTAGCTTTTGTCTTGCCTCACGTTTGACACCTATTTCACAATTGTTTTCTTTTTTTCTTTTTTATCATTATTTTTACCATTTTCACAGTATTTTATTGTTGAGTAATACTATAAATCTTACAAATTTTACCACTTATGTCTTACAAATTGGCACGTCACCAATTACAAAAAATAATTCTAAACATCTATTCATTATATTGTTTAAATAACACTAATCACATTTTTACCTCATCAATTTATAAACTTTTTGTTGTAAATTTTGTAGTAACAATGAATTGGTTATTTTTGTTTATTTATTTTAATGATATGAAATATATTTATTTTCTTATAATTGTTTTTTTATTTTGTTATTATTGTCTATTAATATTTTTTAGATTAATTTCACTTTAAATATTGTCTTCCAATTTTGCCCCCTCTAAACCAAAATCCTGGCTCTGCTACTGAATGCAAACTTTATTAAGGTGTAAGCTTAAATAAAGAAAATCTCATAGAATATGCCACGTTGCAAAATGTCACACTATATGAGATCTTTACTTTTATATATACTAGCATATAACTTATGCAAACGCATGGTTGCATTTGAAATTAAACACAATGTTTATCATAAAAATATAGATATTAGTCAAATTATTATTTTTTAAATATACATAATTAGTCACATATAAATTTTTTTACCTAAATTTAATACTGATGGGGTAGCAAAAATTACGTCTATGGTTCGTCCAGAAGAGTCATCCATGATTACCAGTTAGCTAAACGGCCAGAACATCTCTGATTCGTCCAGACATCTTGTCCCTGAGTATGAATCGATGGAATAAACCTCAGAGAATCAAATTGAAAGAGTCGTCCATGTGCAAAGCGCATGGACGACCCCAACAGTCGGACAAAGAGTCGTCCATAGGCATTGCACATGGACGACCACACAACACTTAGCAAATTCTGGAGTGGTTAATCAGCCTGTATTAATCGCCACCAATTCCTCCCAAGTATGTAACTTCCAGTAGCAGTTATAATTTCTATAGCCGTTGAGGAAGTTATGTCCGGATTCCACAAATTTGGGGGAAGTTATTGAGCCAATAACCGCCCCAAAGTTCTCTATCTAAGGGCCGGTCTGAACCACGCAAAGGTATGAAATACTGAAATTTTTACTGCTAATACAGTTAGAATTCCATTGGTGAGAAGATACTAACTTAGCGATTGGAGGGTATTAGGCCCATCCACCCCGATCTCCTCTGACAGCGTATTTGTTTTTCAGGCTTTTGCTACCGCTTTCAGCCCATCGAAGCCGAGTTGTTCAGCCTATTGATTATGTTCATCATCAGTTGCACCGTTTGTGGGGAAGGAAATATCTTTGAAAACTTTAAGTTTGACAATTTATTCTTCTCTGACAAAAGGTTGTATGGTTCGGACTAGATCAAGGGCCACTAACCCAGGCCACCAAGAGAGTAGGGATGCTTCCAGCCATCCCAAACGAGATCGCCAATCAGTGCCTATCACACAATCTCCTTCCATCCAATGCATACAGTCCATGGCAGCCACCATGACGGAGTTAACCCATCAGAATCAAGAGTTAACTAGGGAGATAGAGAGGCAGGGCCGTGAAGAACATGTAGAAGAACAAGCCCAAAGTCAAGAAGATAGAAGGGGAAATGCTGAGTACGAGAACCAGTCAAAGGGCACCACTTCACGAAGGGTGCCACACTTGGAAAAAGAGATGGATCAAATGAAGAAGGTTATGGACAAGATGAAGGAGAACATGAGGAGGACGAATCTCGTAGAGGATTTGGTTCACTGACCAAATTCTCCTTTCACGGCTTCCATCAATGGCCATCCTTTGCCTCCAAAGTTCAAAATGCCTTCCCTAGATTCATATAATAGGACGCGCAATCCTTTCGATCATATCGCTACTTTCAAGACTACCATGCATCTCTAAGGAGTTCCAAACGAGATTATGTGCAGAGTCTTCCCTACCACACTTAAGGGACCAGCGCGAGTGTGGTTCAGCAAAATACCCCCAAATTCTGTAAGTTCTTTCGAGGAGCTAAGCAAATTATTTGTTACTAATTTCATTGGGGGACAGAGACACAAGCGTTCTTCATCCAGTTTGTTAACTATAGAGTAAGGGGAGAATGAAAGCCTGCGTTCCTTCATCACGCGCTTCAATAGGGAAGCCCTGACAGTGGACGAAGTGGACGACAAGCTATTATTGGTAGCCTTCCATAATGGGGTTAACTCGGACTTATTCATTCATAAGCTGTATGAAAAGAAGCCCTAATCCATGGCTGAACTCGTCCATTTAGCCCAAAACTTTATGAACGCCGAAGATGCAATCATAGCTAAAAAAAGGAAGAGAGCTGAGAGAATGGAAGTCAACCCCACACGTCACCCTGATCAAGGGCTTCGTCCAAAGAAAGGACGGACGGAAGATAAAAAGGATCGAGATGAAGATACCAAGAAGGCAGGCCCATTAGCAAAGAATCAGAATTACACACCCTTAAATGCCCCACTCGATCAAGTGCTCATGCAAATCAAGGATGATCCTTCCTTAAAGTGGCCAGATAAGATGAAAGGAGATCCTAACAAGCACAACAAGAATAAATATTGTCGCTTCCATAGAGATCATGGGCATGATACGGACGAGTGTTATGACTTGAAGCAGTAGATTGAGAATCTCATTAGACAAGAAAAGTTGAGGCATTTCGTTGGAAGGGATCATAAGGATGAAAAATTGAAAGCGAAGATGGAAGAGTCATCACGACCCCCACTCGGAGAAATAAGGGTTATCGTTGGTGGGACTTCGACAGGACAATTTTCCAAGGCAAAGAAATCGTATCTCAAAGCAGTGCAGAATGTCCAACTCTCTGGACAACCCCTAAGGACGAAAGAAGCAAACAAGTCAACAATCTCTTTTACAAACGAAGAAGCTGAAAGGATTCATCATCCACATGTCGATGCGATTGTCATTACCCTACTCATTGCAGTTTATACAACCAGGAGGGTGTTGGTGGATAATGGAAGCTCGGCGGATATATTGTATCACCTCGCCTTCCAGTAGATGAGGCTTGGATGAGATCAACTTCGTCCAGCGTACTCACCACTGATAGGATTTGGAGGAATGAAAGTTCAGCCCGTTGGCACCATTACATTACCTATAGCGGTGGGGTCATACCCATAGCAGATAACTAAGGAAGTGAATTTCCTTGGGGTGGATTGTTCATCCTTATATAATGCCATCATTGAAAGACCAACTTTAAACAGTTGGAAGGCAGTAACATCCACCTACCACCTATCAGTTAAATTTCCTACGAAATGTGGGATTGGATAAGCACAAGGAGATCAGTTAGCAACCAGAGAATGTTATCTAGCCATGTTGGCTGTGGACGAGCAGATGCAGACTATGAGTATAGAAGAAAGAAGAATTGTTGTAGAACCAACTGAAGTATTGGAAGATGTTTTATTACAAGAAAATGATCCTGAGAAATTCACTAGGATCGGAATAGGGATGAAAGAGAAACTAAAATAAGACCTTGTCCAGTTTCTGAGGAAGAATACCGATGTTTTTGCGTGGAGTCATGATGACATGCCTGGTATTGATCCGAGGGAAATTACTCATCGGTTGAATCTGTTCGCCTCTTCTAAGCCTGTCCGACAAAAGAAGAGAGTTTTCGCTTCAAAAAGAGACAAGGCTATCAAGGAAGAGGTTCAGAAGCTGACTACAGCGCATTTCATCCAAGAAGTCTAATACCCAGATTGGTTAGCAAATGTAGTGATGGTAAAGAAGGCAAATGGCAAGTGGAGGATGTGTGTAGACTTCATTGACTTGAACAAGGCCTGCCCTAAGGATAGTTATCCTTTACCACGCATTGACCAATTAGTGGATTCCACAGCTGGCCATCAGTTGCTGAGCTTCATGGACGCCTTCTCAAGATATAATCAGATACAGATAGACGAGGCTGACCAAGAGAAAACCTCTTTTATTACCAATCAAGGTTTGTTTTGTTACAAGGTGATGCCCTTCGGTCTAAAGAATGCAGGGGCAACTTATCAAAGGTTGGTGAATCATATGTTTTGTCCACAGATAGGACGGAATATGGAGGTGTACGTGGATGACATACTTGTGAAGAGTTTAGATGAGGGAAGCCACTTGGATGATCTTCAGGAAACCTTTGAAACACTTAGGCGATACAAGATGAAACTGAACCCAAGTAAATGTGCGTTCAGAGTCTCGTTAGGAAAGTTTCTAGGATTCATGGTTTCACAAAGAGGAATTGAGGCAAATCCAAACAAGATCAAAGCCATATTGAACATGGAGCCACTGAAGAACATCAAGGAAGTCCAATCCCTCACTGGACGAGTTGCAGGATTCGATGTTGCACCATCTTCAACTCTTCTCGGGATCCGAGAGTTTTTCTAGAAAAGGTCCCATCCTTCAATATCATGATTGGGTCGACCAGGTCAGATCACTTAACAGGTTTGTTTCGAGAGCCACAGATAAGTGTTTGCCCTTCTTCAAAATTCTCAGGAAGGCATTTGAATGGACGAACGAGTGTGAGAAGGCTTTCTAGGACCTGAAGTACTACCTTACTACGCCTCTATTGTTGAGTCCATCCGTGCTAGAAGAGGAACTATATCTCTATTTAGCAGTTTCCCCGCACGCCGTGAGTTCAGCGTCGATTAGGGAGGAAGAAAATGTGCAAAAGCTTGTGTATTACATTAGCCAAGCATTGAGAGGAGTAGAAGGAAGGTACCCACTGATAGAGAAATTAGCGTTTGCACTGATAACAGCTTCTAGGAAGTTAAGGCACTACTTCTAGGTTCATGTCATCAATGTCATGACTGACCATCTACTCAAGAAGGCAATGAACAAACTACAAGCTGCGGGACGACTGATCCAATGGGCAGTTGAGCTCAGTGAGTTTGACATTTGGTACCAGCTGAGGAATGCAATCAAGGCCCAAGCCCTCACAGATTTCATTGCAGAGCTCACTCCGAACCATGAGGACTTGAAAGATATAAAAGGCAATAAAAAATGGGTCGTCCATGTAGATGGATCGTCTACGCTGTATACAGGAGGCATGGGAGTTGTTTTGTAGTCACTAGAAGGAGATAAGCTGAATTACAAGGTTCGCTTGCAGTACTAGACAACTAATAATGAAGTGAAGTATGAAGCCCTTCTTAAAAGGTTGGAGTTGGCTAAATCTGTAAAAGCGGGCTCGGTGCTTGTCTTGGGAAACTCACAGTTGGTCATAGGCCAAGTAAATAGAACATGTGAAGCCAAAGAAGATAGAATGAAGAGGTATTTGAAGAAGGTGTTACGCCTTGTGAAGAAATTCAAAGAAGCTAATTTTGTTCAAATCCTGAAGGAAGAGAACATAGAAGTAGATACCTTGGCGAAGGAAGCCTCCGCTAATGAAGCGATGGACAAGATTAATGAAATACAATACATGCCAAGTATAGACCTCCTAGAAATACTATAGATAGAAGGTGAAGAAAATTGGATGACCCCAATAGTGTCATATTTGAAGGACGGAAGGCTTCTAGAAGGGAAGGACAAAGCCAGGAAGCTCAGAGTTAAATCAGCTAGATACGTCCTTATGGACGAAGTGCTGTACAAAAGAGGTTTTTCACAACCATACCTGAGGTGCTTAGCCCCAGATGAGTCGAATTACATACTTAGAGAAGTTCATGAAGGAGCGTGTGGTAACCATTCAGGAGCTAGGTCACTTGTCCACAAGGTCATCCGTTCAGGATACTATTGGCCAACCATCCAAGCTGATGCTAAGGCATATGTTAAGGTATGTGACCAATGTCAATGATTCAGTAATATTCCTAGACAACCGTCAGAATACCTTACCCCAATGATGTCCCATTGGCCTTTCGCACAGTGGGGTTTGGATATTCTAGGCCCCTTTCCAACTGAAACTAGATAGATGAAGTTTTTGGTAGTAAGGATAGATTATTTCACTAAATAAGTGGAAGCTGAACCCTTAGTAAAAATCACACAGCAGAATGTCAAGAACTTTGTCTGGAAGAGCATTATATGCAGATTTGGAGTGCCTAGGGTGTTAGTGTCTGACAATGGACAATAGTTTGACAACACACCCTTTAGGGAATTTTGTGAGCAACTGGGAATTAAGAATCACTACTCCTCACCCTCTCACCCACAGGCCAATGGACAAGCAGAAGTGGCAAATCGAACCTTGTTAAAAATTATCAAGACTTAGCTTGAAGGGGCAAAGGGGGTATGGCCGAATGAATTACCTAGTGTTTTGTGGGCTTATAGAACAACAGTGAGGACTCCCATAGGAGAGATTCCTTTCAAACTAGCTTATGAGAGTGAAGCAATCATACTTGCAAAAGTGCATATAGCCAACCATAGGGTAATGAAGTATCAAGATAAGGAAAACAATGAGCAGCTTCGTCTTAACCTCGATCTTATAGATGAGGTAAGGATGTATGCGGAGCAAAGAGCAGCAAGGTACAAAAATCTCATGGCTAGGCAGCATGACGCCATGGTGAAACCTAGGTGCTTCAACATTGGAGGTCTCGTCCTGAAGAAGGTTTCTTTGGCCACCAAAAACTCAGCCTATGGGAAATTAGGACCAAACTAGGAAGGACCTTACAGGGTAATCAATTGTAAAAGGCAAGGATCTTACTACTTGGAAGCCCTAGTTGGAAGAAAGCTTGAACACCCTTGGAATGTTGAACACCTAAGAAGGTACTATCAATAAAGGATGATTAGGGACGAACATCACTGCAGGACGAATGCCATGGACGATTTGAAACATAGTATTATTTTCTTAGATTTGCTTATTATTACTATTGTGTTTTAAGTGTATATGTATTTTGTATTTTGTGTTGCTCATGGACGAAGTTATGTTAAGTATTCTTAGTTTCCTAAAAAGCACTAGCTCTTCAGCATGTGCTAATATTGTGGATGAATGATCACAGAGTATGGATTTCCAAATATATATGATGTATTTCTAAGTATGTGTATGATTGTATGAGAATCCTTAATTTTCTATGATTCAAGCTAATCCACAGAAGGCAAAAGCCCAAAGATGAATCCATGGAAGGCAAAAGTCCAAAGACGAATAAAATCCTTGGACGCAAGGATGTAACGTCTATATGCTTTCCTTCAAATAAGGATAAAATAAGAAAAGTAAAACCCAAGGTAGATCCGTCCAAACTCAGGATAGGATAAAACCTATGGTATCTCCGTCTAAACTCAAGACGAGATAAAATCCCAGTTATATCTGTCCAAGTTCAAGATGAGATAAGAGATTGGGATATCATCGTCCAAACCATGGACGATGAAGAAACACAGTCCATAGACGAGCCTAAACAGCTAAATAATTTGTCGCATGGACGAGAATTCGTTGAAAATACCATCGTCAAGGACGAATAAATGATCGCCTCTAGTTTGAATAAATGATTGAGCTAGCCAAAAGACGATATTCATAGATGAGTTAAAGATGTATTTTAAGGGTTCATTTTCACTCCAGCTTTGTGATGAAAGAACTTCGTCCATAAGCCCAGCATGGACGATACTATTAAGGTATGTTCATAAATCCCTAAAACACATTCATTCATGAAATCTAAGGGTAGACCACCACAGTCCAAAAACCCTTAAAGTAATGTGTAATTGTTAATAAAAGCTCGTCCATAAAACTTGGACAATATAATTGTACTTGGATAAATTTAAATAAATAAAAAAGTAAGTAAAAGCCCAAAACACTAGGGCACTTTCAAACAAAAACATAAAAAAACTTTCTGAAAGTTGAGGTCATTTTGCTGGGGTTATCTTCGGATCATCCTGGGTCACCTCGTTGTTGGCATCGTCCTCCACATTGACGTCCTCAGAGCTCGTCACAAGCAAGGAACTCTCTATTGCAAGGGGGATCTTAAATACATTGAAGTTCAAGTCAGGGAATGCGTTCTTGGCATCAGCACGGAAGTCCTCATACCCAGCAACATAATGGCTATCTAGACGATTCTTGTATTCGTCAGACTTCTTGAAGACTGATATGGCTTCCTCACGTGCTTTCTCCAAGGACGAAGTAAACTCTGAAACTTGTCCCTCCAAGAAAGCGATGTGAGTATCTTTTTCAAAAGCATCTGCTTTAAGTTCCTCAACCCGTCCTTCAGTTTCATCTCTGTTCCTTACAAATGGTTGAGATCCTCAGACAACCTGATCACTTCCCCCTTCTTCAAAAGAACTTCATTACTCAGCTCTTTGGCTTTCTCTTTTGCCGTCTTGGCCTCCTCAGCAAGTTCCTTGGCCTGGAACGTCACTGTATAAAACTTTGACATAGCCTGTACATGGACGAAGGAAAGTTAGAAATTCTGTTTAAAAAGTAAAGAAGAAAAACTTATTAAAGGCAAACAATGACGAATAAAGAACCTACCTTGAAGAGGTCATGGATGCCAGAACGTTCAAATTCCTTCACTGACATATTGTAACATTCATTAACTTTATTGTCAGTGACGATTCCTTTGAACGTCCTCCATGCATAGCCCTCGTCCAGCACCAGGTTAGAAGGACGATCAGAAGGCTCGGACGGATGAGGCTTATGAGGAGTCTTAGCTGGAAGGAGGGAGGATCAGATGAAACAGGATGAATTATCTGGACGGGCTCCACGTTTGCAGGAGGATCATCCAGATTCACCGTTGGAGGAGTAAATTTAGGGACCTTAGGAAGAGAAGAAGTAGTGGTTTTTTGTTTTTTGGAGCCTCAACGACTAGGAAGGTCGTCCAGGTCCACAGCACTTGAAATCTTCTTAGATTTCCTCTTCCCAGCCTAGACGGCAACCTTCTGGAGGACTGAAGGCACAAGAGCATCCTCGTCCCCACTCATTACTGTTTTTTCCTTGTTTTCTCTCATTGTAATTATTCCTATAACAAAGGAAATTAGTTTTTTTTTTTTTTTTTTTTTTTTTAAAAAGGGAAGGAAATGAAGCTAAGATGTATGATACTTACTTCGACGGGTAGTTTCTTCGTGGCCTAGGTTTTCTGCAGTTGGTTCTGGACCAAGCCCCCACGTAGCCAAACTGTTGAAAGTTACTAAATTGTGAAAAGTCCCTCTAGGGAAGGCACGAGCTTGCTCAATTTGATCCAAGTATAATATATCCAAACGTGGATGAATAACAGCTGCACCAATAAAAAACAAGGTGGTTGGACGATTGAGAGTTGGAAAAATGTAAGGATATAAAAGAAATAATGTAGAAAGGAAACATACCCTCTGGACGAAGGCGACCTATGGGGCTAGTAGAAGGAGGGAAGGGGGCATGACCAACATCAATTGGGTCCCTAGCCCAATTTCCAGAATTAATAATAAAATCTTTTTTCCAGAGCCTGTCAAACGAGCTACGACCCTTTATTAAGCTATAATGAGAGCCTCTGGACGAGAACTGGTAAAAACCAGCTAACTTCTTTATTTCTGAGGGCTTATAACAATAGAGGAACTCGTCCACTGTTATAAGACATTCCCTTTCCAGTGCCTCACGTCATAACACTTGCATGGCAACTATCGTCCTCCAACCATTGGGGTTAAGCTGGTTGGGACCAATGCCTAACCTATGAAGAAGACCTCTACAAAATGAATTTAAGGGAAACATAAAGCCAGCTAAGAGGTAAGATGTGTATACTCCCAAGCTAAAAGAAGGAGAACACAACTCTCCTTCCTTGGGTAGACGAGGTTCAAACTCCCTAGGGATTTGGTATCTATCTACTAAAACTTTTAACTTAGGGGCATCTAAGGTGGACGCTACTTCGGGTGCACAACTGTATATTACATTCTCCTCTTCCTCCTCCTCGTCCTGAGAAGAGCTAGGTGACACTCTGGACGAACTAGCCCCAGCTTCAAAGGTTGTCCTACATTGCATTTCCTGAAATTCTTCTAAGGAAATGCCAGGAACCCCGAACGAATAATGCTCATCCGAGGAACTACTACTATAACTAGTGCTACCCTTACCACTCTCAAAACTCCCAGACGAGACGTCCTGATACTCGTCTATTTCTCTCTCTATACTACTAGGCGAAGACATAACTAAAATAAAGATCAAGACGAAAACCTAAAAAGAAGAGGAAATACCTAAACTAGGACGAAGGCTAGACAAGATAGCAGAAGGGAGTCTATGAGAAAGGTAAATGAAAAAAAAGAGAATGTGCCTATTTATAAGGCCCAAGAGCAGGGTCAGCGAAGCGACACCATCCACTGAGAAGATGACACGTGGCAATCGCATGGAAAAATGTAATCGACTTAACTGCTCAACGAATTAAATCGCAACACGTGGCTACATAAAGGGAATTAAATCCCTATAATGTCCTTGGACAACACCCTGGACAAGGGGGCAACTGATGAGGTAGCAAAAATTACGTCTATGGTTCATCCAGAAGAGTCGTCCATGATCACCAGTTAGCTAAACAGCCAGAACATCTCTAATTCATCCAGACATCTCGTCCCTGAGTATGGATCGATGGAATAAACCTCAGAGAATCAAATTGAAAAAGTTGTCCATGTGCAAAGCGCATGGACGACTCCAACAGTCGGACAAAGAGTCGTCCATGGGCATTGCACATGGACGACCATACAACACTTAGCAAATTCTAGAGCGGTTAATCAGCCCGTATTCATCGCCACCAATTCCTCCCAAGTATGTAACTTCCAATAGCAGTTATAATTTCTATAGCCATTGAGGAAGTTATGTCCGGATTCCACAAATCTGGGGGAAGTTATTGAGCCAATAACCGCCCTAAAGTTCTCTATATAAAGGCCGGTCTGAACCACGCAAAGGTATGAGATACTGAAATTTTTACTCCTAATACATTTAGAACTCCATTAGTGAGAAGATACTAACTTAGCCATCGGAGGGTATTAGGCCAGTCCACCCCAGTCTCCTCTAACAACGTATTCGTTTTTCAGGCCTTCGCTACTGCTTTTAGCCCATCGAAGCCGAGTTGTTTAGCCTATTGATTCTGTTCATCATCAAATACTACTTATGATAATTTTTTTTCCTAATTTTTAATAAGATAGAACGTGTGGTGATTTTTGCTATGTGGTATTTTTATTGAGTATATGTGATTTTTTTTATAGTTTATTAATATTATATTCTTAGTATTTTTCACTCATTAACTCACTTGACAAAAAAAAAAAAAAAAATTTGTGTGGTGATTTTTGCACTCATTATATTCTTAGTATTTTGCAACTCATTAACACACGTTCTAATTTTTAATAAGATAGAACATGTGGTGATTTTTGTTGTGTGGTGATTTTTATTGAGTATATGTGATTTTTTTTTTTTAGTTTATTAATATTACATTCTTAGTATTTTGCACTCATTAACTCACTTGACACAAAAATTAAAAAACCTAAGTGAACACATGATACAAACTTAAGTGGAGAAGTGTTGTGTGGTCTCCACGTAAATTTAGACACAAGGCACAAATTGGATTCTAATTTCAAATTCTAATTGAACCTTCTCTAAACTTTACCTATAGTTTCTTTTAAAAATAATAAATAAAAATAAACCTTTACCTATAGATTAATTATCTTTTTACTAGGGATAGTGTATTAGTGATTGTGTCATAGTGGGATACTGCCACCGACCTTAAACGAAAAAAAGAAAAGATAAAAAATAGCCAACTAAATTTTCAAAAGTCGGTTTGGATTTGGACTTCTCTCAAGCGCCAACACAACGCTACACTATATATAAATAACGTTGTTAACAATTTCTCCTAAAGTTGGCACTCGTCACTGTAAGTGAAAAAAAGTGATTTTTATTTTCTTTGTCGTTTTTGGTTTCTTTAATTTCTTAATACTCAAAGCGCAAAAATATGATTCATTATTGCCTAGTTTCTGGTTTCTTTGAATTGTATTTGTATTTTCTTCTTGTGTTTTACACTACAGCTCTGTTATTTTTTTGAAACTTTTATTTTCTTTGACTCCCAAAACGCAAAGGGGATTGATTATTGACTGCCTGGTTTCTTTGCTTACTATTTATTACTAATAACAAAAATCAAACCCTATTTTTATTGTGTATATTTGTATTGTCTATAGTGTTGTGCTTCCTTCACTTTTGCCTATCCCGTATTTTTCAAAACTGCCACGGTAGGAGACTTATAGCAGCGCTTTTAGAAACTGCTTAAATAGGTTAACCTATTAGCTATAGGGTAGAATTTTCAATTTTTTTTTTAAACAGTCTATTCCGGCGGTTAAAACCGCGGCTTTAGGGTTTTTCATATGTAAAGACTATTTCGACAGTTTTAAAACTTCTACTATAGGTTTCAAATTCTAATAATTATTTCCAAATAATTATTATATTTTTTTAATAATTATTGTTACATTAATATTTTTATTGTTATATATTTTTGTTTTTTTTTTTTTTTTTCTTTTCTAAGTTTTTGTTTGGGAATGTTTTTTTATATAGTTATCGCAACAATATTGTTGAGAGATTTTCAAAATGGCTATGCCCAAATCAAATCAACCGCCAAGGATTGGAATGTGGGAACCGATTTCGACTGCTCAGCCTTCTGAATTGGATAGGAGTAACACCCGGGAATTACAGAAGCTAATGGAGGATGTGGAGTTGTATGAGTGTCATGAGGAAGCCGTGAAAAGGCAGGAGGTTCTGGGGAGATTGGACCAAATTGTGAAAGCATGGGTCAAAAAGGTTACTGAGGCTAAAGGGTACAATGAGGAGATGGTGGGAAAAGCTAATGCTGTCATCTTCACATTCGGGTCTTATCGGTTGGGAGTGAATGGCCCCGGTGCTGATATCGATACACTGTGTGTTGGGCCAAGGCACGTTACTAGGGAAGAAGATTTCTTTGGTGAACTTCATAGGATGCTGGCAGAGCTGCATGAAGTGCAAGAGTTGCATCCTGTCCCTGATGCTTTTGTTCCTGTCATGAAGTTTAAGTTCAATGGGGTTTCCATTGATCTTCTTTACGCAAAGTTGGGGTTAGGGACTATACCTGAAGACTTGAATATTTCTTTACCATCTCTGCTGCTGGATTTGGATGAGAAGAGTGTGCTCAGTCTCAATGGATCTAGAGTTACTGATAAGATCTTGCATATGGTTCCTAATGTCCAGAATTTTCAGACAACCCTAAGATGCATCAGATATTGGTCTAAACAGCGTGGAATCTATTCCAATATTGCTGGGTTTCTTGGTGGTATAAACTGGGCCATTCTTGTTGCTCGTATATGCCAGTTGTACCCAAATGCGCTGCCTAGTTTGTTGGTTTCTCGGTTTTTTAAGCTCTATAGCCAGTGGCGGTGGCCTAATCCAATTATGCTATGTCCCATTGAAGGGGGAGCTCTGGCACTTCAGTCTTGGGATCCTAGAAGAAATTTCAGAGACAAGAAACATCTAATGCCCATTATCACGCCGGTGTATCCTTGCATCAACTCCAGCTACAATGTCTCCTCGAGTACACTGTGTATTATGCAGCAAGAATTTCAGAGAGGAAATGAAATTTGTGAGGCAATGGACACAAATGCAACTGGCTGGAATACTCTTTTTGAGCCTTCCCATTTCTTTAAAGCATACAAGAACTATCTGCAGATAGATATAACTGCTCAGAATGATGAAGACTTAATGAATTGGAAAGGATGGGTTGAATCTCGGCTTCGTCATCTGACTTTGAAGATTGATATATATACAAGAGGGAAGCTATTGTGCCACCCACATCCAGGAGAATTTCTGGACAAATCCAAACAATTGCATCGTTGTTATTTTATGGGGTTGGGGCGGAAACAAGGTGTTTGTGTTCAGGGAGGGGAACAATTTGACATAAGGGCTGCTATTCAGGAATTCAAGGACTTTGTGGGGATCTATGCCCTTAAAAAGCCTGGGATGTGGGTTAGTGTATGTCACATAAAATGTAACAACGTTCCACTGTTTGTCTTTCCTGGTGGAGTTAGGCCTGCCCGTCCCAAGAGATTAGGCAGAGAATGTGGTGGTTCTGCTGAAGCTGGTGATGGAAAGAAAAGAAAAAGAGAAGAACCTATCTCAGGCCAGAAATTGAGAAAATCTGATTCTAAGGCAGGGAGTAAGAATGCATTTTTGGCAATGGAAGCTAAAGTAGTGGATAGTTCAATCAATGCAAGATGTTCTAACGTTTGTAATTCACAAAGTAGTCTGGGAGCTTCATTTTCTGTCAGTGGTTCATCAAGCTCTACAGCAGTCGAGATCCCTGATTCTGATATAGTTCCTGCTCCATCAGGGTACCAGCAAGGTTCTTCCAAAGAACATGACAGACTTGAAGATGATTTGAAATTGACAGGTGAAGCCAAAATTTTTGGGGAAGGAACAAGGGTTGAGAATGAGAGGGTACAGAAAGGAGTGGCTAAAGGGAGAAGTTGCTCTAATACCTTCAGGAATGATGGAGGGGAAGAGGAACTTGAGCTTACTGTACCGTCCCATACTGTATTATCTGCTGCATGTGTTGCCCCAAAGCCACTTATCAAGTTTAAGTTCACTTCTTCGGTTGGAGCAAACTGCTAAAGCAATACACAAAATTCAGCTGTAAATTTTCAGTTTAGAGTTCAAGACCAATATTCTTGTTTATTACTGTATTTCTTCGTTGTTTTTTCTATTTTTTTTTTTTTTAAATGGAGGTGGCCTGGTTGCTACAGGGAAGTTTGTAATGTACAACACAGGCTTCTTTCCGTTACAGACCTCTTGTATTGAAATTTTTTTGAATGAATAAATTCAGTGAGATTCAAACTCTCTCTCTCTCTCTCTCTCTCTCTCTCTCTCCTTCTAACATGTGCTGTTTCTTTCCCTCCTTTCGTTATATGCATCTATGGAGGCAGATCGGGATGATGATTATAAGGGTGATTGTTTTCTTAATATATGTGCTTCAATTTGTGCTGTTGCTGGTGATGATAGGGGTTACTTATTGGGTTCTCTGTTCTTTGGACTCACTCTTTGAGTATGTTTCATGAAGCTTCATGAATGGTAATTCTGAATGTACACTGAATCAAATTGTTAATCATGGTACTTCTGTTCTGTGCACATTCAGGAAAATTCACTCTTGTGCATTTTTGCGAAGTTGTTTTAACTTTGTTTGCTTGCGAGATTTCACAAATCCATGAAAATGTATTGAATGGTATAGAAAATGGTATAAAAAATTCACTCTCCAAGTAAAGCATATTATTTGTTTTGGAATTTTCATAATCAACGAATACCGACAAATACTTTCAGAATCCTAATAGTTCGGTTGGTTGTCTTCTCTCTTTTCCTCCACTTTCTTGAAAATCGGGAGAAACTATAGTTTTGTCATGGGTGTAGTCTTCTTGCACGAAGATTTGGATAATTGTATTACATAATTAATAATTTCAATGCAGGGGTTCAAGCGATAGCTTGTCTTGATAGTAATGACATTCTTAATGTTGCCAAATGTATGTGATTCGAACCGCAACTCCACTCCCCCTTTATTTACATATAAAAATAAATAAATAAAAAATCAGTGTGCTTCATGTCCAGAGTTAGTTGATTATCTTATCTTTTACATAATTTCTTGGTTTTTTTTTTGTTTTTTTTTTTTGAAACCACCCTGTGTCCATATCAGTCTACCATTCTAGCTTAGATGAAGCTAATGATCATGTGCTGGTTGATGTATCCTCACTTCAGTGGTTCTCTCCATTTCTATGAACTCCTTGTGCCATCATATCTCTTCTAGGAACCACAAATTGTCATCAAACCTGTGCAATGAGTAGAAGGAGCCTTATCTAAAGAGAGATGAATGTCTTTTTAAGGCAGTGAGATATCCAAAATAGAATGACTCTGAAGCTCCAGAGAAACTTTTATCTAGTGAAGTATGTGAGCACTAACTAGGCTAGTCAATGAGTCTGAATTTGGCTAGTTAATATCTAATTAGAGGTACTTTTACAGAATCTTTTGAATGAAAGTCGCTCTCATATGTATATATATATGCGGATAAGATTCCTATACACCTAAACTATTGGCTTTAGACTAGATGAAATCAAGGCAAGCCCAAAATGGACGTGAGGAAGATTCTGAGAATAGATATATCTGTGTTTAAGCTTCAAGTTTTATAGCATCTACTATAGTATCTTATTTTTTTTCTTTAGCTTATTTTCAAGTTAAAATTTTCCTTAAAATTTAGTTAGGAATTGGGATGTGATTCTGAAGGGGAAAAAACACAATTAGTTGTGTGTCTTCATTATGATAAACTATTTAATTCATAAATTTCCTGATGAGCATATCTTCTCATTTATTTCCACACAGACAAAGTTCATCGAGCATATTGTGGGGCAGAAATGAATCAAAGCTATTGTAGTTACAGAGAAAAATGAAGTTTCTGCAATTGATAGGGTAAATTTTCCTATTATATTTACTCGGAAGTTCATTATTCGAAATCTGGGAATATTTTAAGATAAGTTGAATTCTATATTGAAGGAGTGAAAACTGAAAAGTTTTATGAATTAGGAATATGCGTTAAAGTCATGTTTCAGAATGCTTGAAACAATGTCAAAAGTTCAAAACATGATTGGGACATGATTGGATGATGAATTTGGAGTAGTAAATGTGCTCATAAGCATGTTCCATTGTATACTTAATTATCAGAATCATAACCATATCCATATCTATATAAAAATTAAAGAAATAAAAGTATTGGTAATATTGGTTATACGGTGTCCTGCAGTTAGATAGTTAATTTCAAATCAGTTTGTTT
Source organism: Quercus variabilis (assembly GCA_030445155.1). NCBI lineage: Eukaryota > Viridiplantae > Streptophyta > Magnoliopsida > Fagales > Fagaceae > Quercus > Quercus variabilis. The sequence goes on along the minus strand of CP129455.1, from coordinate 24,627,370 downwards.
TTCTTAGTATTTAGAGTAAGGCACGTCTTTTTCAAGGTTAATTTGTCCCTCATGTTGTCCGGTGAGTGGTGTTAGTTAAGTAATAAAGTCCTAGATTGGATACTAATAATTGAGCCCAAATTTGTTGGCTTATGCTTTTCAAATGTTATTTATTTTAGAGGTTTCAATTTTTTTTTTTTTTATTTAAGTATGCATATCAATTGAGTAGTGATAGTTACATACTGTGTGTAAGACACACAATGCCACAGAAGCTGAAATTGTGTTTTTAAAATATGATTTCACAACAATTATTACTGTAATAACATTTTCAAAAATCACGATTTCACAAGGTGTGCGTACAAGAGTGTGCATAAGGGTGTGTAACAAGTTTTAGCCATATACATATATAAGTTTTATTGATGGTTGTTGATTGTTTTATTTATTTTTGCTATTGCACTCTTATTTTAAGTGTTAATTAGTAAAAATTTTAATTTTTTTTTTTTTTGAGGGTGTTAATAATTTCTTTTTGATTATTTTTTAGGTTAGTTTTAGTTGTTCTGAGTTAATATCTAAAAATATTGAATTAAATTTTTTATTTTTTATTTATATAAAAAATATATAGGAAAATTTGTAATTTTTCATACAGGCCATCTAGGGAAAATTTCTCAAATAACACATTTTCAATCACACTACACAACCAAACATCTTGCATTAATTGAACCATCCTCTACTTTAGCTTCCACTGCCAAGGGTGCCACTGAATCAGATTTTCTTAAATTATGGGCAAGTGATAGATTCATCTATTCTTCTCCTTTCCATCAACAGTTTCAACAGCACCACCGTATTCTCTGCCTACTCTCTTGGCCCAACTCCACCAGTAAAGGCAAACAGTGTAATGTTATTGTGTTCAAACACTAAGGGCATCCGTAGCTGCTGTGTTTATAAAAAATGTCATTTTAACACACCAAAAACCTACTTTATTATTTTACCACATCATTTTACAATATCTCATTTATCAAATGTTTTATTCTTCAATTCTATACATTAAAATAATATTTACAACACATTAAAATAATATATTAAATTCCTCCCCCATCATCATCATCATCATCAACCACAACAACAACAACCAGAAAAATTGTTGCGGCCACAATCACCAGAGAAAAAAAAAAAAAAAAAATAAAAAACCAATTCACCCATCACCAGCCGACTCACTCACCACCACTAATCCACCCATCACCATCTCAACCCACCCATCGCCATAACCCACAACCCATGAAACTCAACCTACCCATTGCCATAACCCACAACCCGAACCCACCCACCACCGATCTGCCCATCCGAACCCACCCATTGCCCAACCCACCCATCAAACCATAGCCAAAAAACATGAACAGACAACAACAACAAAAAAAAAAAAAAAAAAAAAAAAAAAAAAAAAAAAACCCAAAGCGGAATAGAGAAGACAGATGATCAGCATGTTGTGGAAGATGAATAGAGAAGACAGAGATGAGAAGACGAAGAGAGAGATATCTGTGATGAGGAGAGAGAAAATAGGAATAAAATAACAATATATATTTTGCAATTGTTGTCCGTACCGTCTCAAATTTGAGACGGTATTGTAGCATGTTGCAAACATTTGACACATTTAACACATCTGATAATGCTCTATTTTTTGTGTTTGTTATGCCAAATATTTGACATTTGGCACATTTGACACATCTACTGTTGATGCTCAGTTTCAGATTTTATCCTTTCCATCAACAGTTTCAACAGCACCACCATATTCTTTGCCTACTCTCTTGGCCTAACTCCACCAGTAAAGACAAACAGTGTAAAGTTATTGTGTTTTATGTGACATACACTGATACACAGTTCCTGAATTCCTAAACAGAAAACCTTATATCAAATTGTTCCCCTTACTGTCCACGAACACCAAGTTTCTGCCCCAAGCCCATAAAATTTTTGTACAAAAATTCACCAGGATGTGGGCCTCATTGTATTGATTTCAATGTCACTCGACTTTGTTAAATGGTATGCATCTCTTTTTCTTTCTTTTTTTTCCATTTTTCTTATTCAAAATTTCTTTTATTATTGCTGATAGTTTGTGTTTAGCATTGGAATAACACAAAATGAGACAAATGAGTGGTAGACGATGCTGTTAGTGAAATTTCTATTAGTTGAATAAGTTTCAGAAATTGTTTGTTGCACATTTCTGTTTTTGATTTTGGTATCTGTAGAGTTCAATATTTTGTTAATTTTTGCATAAAGGTCTATCATACCATGAGCTTAAAACCAATGGCGGTATTAAATTGCCAAAACTAAAACGGGTATGTTTTTTTTTTTTTTTTTTTTTTTAATTATTGCTAAGATCAGGTATGCTTGTAAAGATTAGTAGCCTAGGCAGCTGAGCTCTATTCAAATAGTTCTTTTTGCCCAATACTAGGATTTTGGCTAGTATTCTAGCTAGTATGTGGGAAATGTGACTTCAAATGGAATAGAATGAAGAATGTGACTTCGGATAAAATAAAATAGTGGAAAAGAATTTATTTGGTGAACCTAATTAAATCTGTCAAGGATTCATAGCCAAATCCAAAATTTGAAACTTAAGGCTTTGTTGTTGTTGTGGCATTAGGCGGATGTGACTGGTACATCCTTGCATCAACTCCAGCTGCAATGGGACATAGCACTTTCTTGAATACTCAGTTATTCTTTTTTGTTCCACAGTATTTTGTTTATGTATCAAGAAAGACTGTAAGGTCCCATGAGTTGTCAATTAAGTAGAAGGTCAATTTTTTGGATAGATTGATTCAGATGATAGTTTTCAAAAGTGATTTTTTATTTTTGTTTTGAGCAATTTGTCCAATTTGTTGTTATATCTGCAGAAATTATTCTCAAAATATATGAAGTTGGTATTTACACAGATGGATAGATATTGCAAATTATTTCCGCGTTTGATTTATAATTGTAGATTTTAATAATTTTGTATATGGTCTTCAAAAAGGAAAAATGCTTTGTATGTGCATTACAATATTATTAATGGTTTGGGATGGATAATAATAACCCTTAAAATAAACTTTAATTTCAAGATTGAATAAATCTTCAGGACTGGGATCTTTTTCATTTCACTTTTTTTTTTCTTTTTCTTTTTTAAGAAGAATTTTTCAAAAGGAAAGGTTTTTATCATTCTAAGATCTTATTTGAAAAGGAAAGGTTTTTATCTGCTTGACCTACTCTATCTTGCGCAAGTTTTCCTTGCCTTTTTTCATCTCACCAATCTCAAATGTATATGTATGTATATTTATATATGCTTTTATTTAAAACCTTTTTTTATCATATATGTATATATATATATATATATATATATACACACTTTTTTTTATCATATCTATTTGAGGGTAAGGCTATTTACCAATCATCTCTCCTATAAACCTTGCAAAAGTGAGGGTTCTGTAAATTGAACTAAATCTATACATATCAATTTTGTAAATTGTAATTTTTTTTCTTCCCCAAACACTTACTTTGTGTCACTCTAAGAATTCTTACAATTCTCCCTCACATTTTTCTTTCATTTTTCATCATTAATGTCAAAATCTCATTAGATACAACATACCTCTAACTTGTCTAGTCTAGACATAACCCATTCTTGTCCCATTCAAATTTTTCCCACCCTAAAAAGAGGATGAGACACTCATGATCTAACCCACCTCATCGGACCCATTGCCATATCTTTTCTTTCTTTCTTTCTTTCTTTCTTTCTTTTTTTTTTTAAGAGAGTGAGAGAGTTTCAACATATAGCATCCGCTCCTAATGATAGATCTTTATCATCAGACCAAGACACCAATCAGTTTTTGATGTAGATAGGAATTGCAATTTTTGCCCGACCCGTGGGTAACCGGCCCGGCCTGACCCTAATGGGCCGGGTTATACCCAGTCCGATTAGGAATAGGGTCGGGTATGGGTTTAAAAAAAAAAAAAAAAAACTCAAAGCAGGTCCAGGTCGGGTCTGAGTTTTATAAAAAAACCCGAGACCCGACCTGAAACTTGGCCCAATAAAAATCCGGTACACTGAAATCACTAAAATACCCTATATATATATATATATAGATACCTAAAATGATCTAACCCTAATCCCCATTTCTTCTATTCTTCACCCTTAACTCTTCAGCAGCCTCCCTAGTCCCTCCCTCTCAATCCGACATTCCCACACTCCCTCACCCTCACTCTATCTCAAACCACCACCATGAACACCACCAGAACTTAGACGACGAGACACCCAACCACCAAATCACAACACCACAGGTCCACAACCCACATATGCCGCCGATTCACGACAAGTCCGAACTCGTTTCTCTCGCTGACTTGCTGTTTATTTTGTGGGTTTTGGTTTCTTTATTGTTGGTGTTGATTTTCTCGAATTTCAAAGAGAGCGATGGAATAGAGATGGGTGTGTCGTGTAATGTATATGCTATATAGTTAGTTATAGACACAAATCCACTCGTTTAGATACCAAAACCACCGCCTCACCACCATCATCACAAACCCCACCCTCACTCTGACACAGCGACACTCCCTCACACCTCCCTCCCTCAGTCCCTCTCCCTCAGCTCACGCCATTGACTCTTCTCGTCGAGCTATCGCCATTTTTCTTTAGACTCCCTCAGCTCACGCCGTTGACCCTCAGTTAGACTGATTTGGTTAATAAATTATAGGCTTAATGCAAGCTTAATGATTTGGACTGATTTGGTTATTTTAGCTAGGTAATATGCAAGCTTAATGTAGGCAAAAAAAATTTGGGCTTTTCTTTTTTCTTTTTTCTTTTTTTTTTTTTTTGTGGTTGGGCCACGAATTGGGCCCAATCCAAAATGAGGTCTACAGGGCCCTGCTGGGGCGGGTTCGGGCCCCGAAAAAAAACAAGTACCCTAAATAGGCTGGGTCCGGGCTACGGGTCTTGCCCCGCAGGTCGGGTTTGGCTATGGAAAAACCCGGCCCAAACCCGACCCGTTGCCATTTCTAGATGTAGACAAGGATTGACCCCAATTCTCTTATTTAATTATCAAAAACTTTACTAGTTGAGTTAACTAGAACTCACGACTCACTACCATCTCTAATAAACTTCCAAAAGACCAAATGAATGAAGTGTTCTTTAAAATATCCTTTATCCCATTTTCATTTTCCTTTATGGCTGTTAATATCCCAAACTATATGATTAGTTTTAGTTATTTATCGTATTTTGAAAATAAAAATTCTAAAGCTACAAATTATATTACAATATTTTTCATAAATTATTAACGCGGTGAGCGGTTATTAGCAAGCAAAAAAGTGATATTAACAGTGGAATAAAATAAAAACTTGTAAGATTTTGGTACAACATCAGTTTGTAAAATTGTTATAAATAGTAGGTAGATGTATATATTAGCATTACTCCAAAAGGAAAGTAACATAGACAAATATAAATCTGATTCTCTAGATTTGGCACAAAATCCAATCCAACAAATACAGGCCACATCCACTTCCTCGTATTACCAATCTACCACGGTTTGTTGCATCACTCATAAATCATAACAGTGTATAAATAAATAAATAAATCTCCAAAAAAAAAAATAGTCACAGAGCAAAAACATTTTGAAAAAAAAAAAAAAAAACAGAAACCATGAACGTAGAAGAAGAAGTTGAGCGACTCAGAGAAGAAATCAAGAGGCTTGGCAAGCTCCAAGACGATGGTTCTTACAAGGTCTATACACTCTTCTCTCTTAGATTTTCTTCATTTCCTTTCCAACACTCTCTTAGATTTTGACCTTCTTCTTTTTTCTCTTTCTTCCTATATATGAATATATTTGTATTAGACCCAGATCGAGAATATCTGTATATATATAGGCTGACATGACATGAATTGCATGGTGTTTGAATTTCTGACAACTGATCATGTGATTTTGATCTGGATCTAGATTGTTTGGACCATGTCAATGGCTGATCTGTAATAGGTAGCTCATTTTTGGTAGCTTATCCATATGGGAGATCTAACAGTGTCTGTGTTCCTTTGGTTTCTTTTGTTCATGGGAATGTCAAAAAATTGTACAGTTTGAAGTTGAAACATAAATTTTTCTACTAGTTCCTGGCTTATTTCTACTGGGTCTCCAAGCTTTTGTGTTTTTGGGTTATGTCAAATTCTGTAATCTGATCGGATTGCTTCATATCTTTATATATCTATAACACATACAGAGAGAGACACATTCTGGCAATTAAAGATGTTTATTTCTCAAATTTAAAATTTGGATACTTTTTCGATAGTTTTCTTTACTAATGTAATGAAAATAGAAAATGATCATCTTTATTTGAAATTGATCCATTTTATGGTTTAGATTACATATTACAAATCTAAAGAGACATTTAGTACTCTGTCATTTAAAAGTTTTTGACAGTCTGTATAATGTATATACTTCTTTGTATATTTTGTAGAAGTGCTAGTGCGATACTATATATGTAATCTATAAGATAAGGAATTTGAATGAAATGATAGTTAACACAGAAAAAGACAATGCACTTTGTCCAAGTGTTGGTGGTTATTAAGGATGATAGTGTGGGCTTTTTAGTTGACTACTTGGGTGCTTCATTTTGAGAATGTGAGGCAAAAAACCAACTTGGAAATGGTTGATCATGCTTTCATTTATTGTACCTAAATGTCAAGTGGATTAAGTTTTGAATTCAGTTCTTTACATGCCTAGCCTAGGCTAGGCAACATCTAAGAAATTTTGCAGACATTTTGTATATTTTGGAGCGTTGGGAATGAACTAGATTGCTATGTGCTTAAGGACTCCTTTGTTGGAGTTGGGTTTGAATATTGCCTGTTTTGATTTGTTTTTCCTCATTATAACTGTTTGATTTCTTGCGATGTTCTTCATGTTGGTAACACCATAATTCATGGAGAGTATATCCTTTTGGACAACAAAAATTTAACTGCAAGTAAATTGATCATATTTTTAGTGCAAAGATGGAGACTTTCATTTTTCTTTCATGCTTTCCCTTTTGATATGCAGTCTTTGAATAGCAAATGATTTATTGAAGATACAACTTACTTGGTGTCCTGCTCATTCTACATACCTCCTTTGACATGTTACCTTGCAAAACCTGCCAACTGCAATGCGAATTCTTAATATCTTATTACTTGAAGAAAAGAAAATGAGCTTTAAGAATGTCTCTAGCAACCTACTTAAATGCCCATCAGAAGTTTGTAGCGTGCAAAAACCACTGCCCCCTTACCCTTCCACAATCGGTGCCTTTCCAATTTGATTAAGCCAATATCAGCATATAATACTCTGCTACTGCCATCTGTGGTTTCTGTTCTATATTATTTCTATTATAGTCTGCTCGTTTTGTTTTTTAAAGTTAATAAGTTTCTATTTTTTTTTGTAAATATTCTATATATTGTCTCCCATCAAAAGAGATTTAATATAGTTTAAATTCATGAATTATTTTAAACAATCCAAAATTTCCACAGGGAACTTGCTAGCATAAACTACTAATCCTTCTAGATCATTGATGTGTAGGTAAACTTAAGGTATAAAGCAAATAGAGAAGGTAGACTGCTCACCTTCTAATTCCATGTTTGCAGTTTTAACAAATTGTTGAATTAATTACTCTTTATTTATTCTATTTTTAAGTCAGAAGGTTAAATTTCTGCATATAAATGCTTTAAAGAGACTTAGTCTTTTATCCCCCTGCATAAAAAGATGGATTCTTCTAATTATCAACCAGATGGACTTTTATTTGCTCAATACCTTTGTTAAAGCAAAATAATTGGCTACCTTTGTAGAAAAAGTGAGAGTGATAATCTGCAATGCCTGCAAGTGCGTGTGTGCTTGTGCACATACATAAACACATTGTATGAATGCTTTGAGATATTAAGAGTATATTGTTCAAAATTCCTGTCAATAATTTGGTTTGATGGATTCCTTTTTTCTGCAGCTGACATTATTTGCTGATAATGTTTTCTCCCCATCTGACTCTGCTATATTTGACCTTTTACTTCATTTTAAAGCGCATATTAATGTCAGGAATTACCGCTTCAATCTGTTAATTTTTTTTCTTGTTCTCTAATGCAAAATTTCGGTTTGTGTCTGGTAGGTTACATTTGGCGTATTGTTTAATGATGATAAGTGTGCAAACATATTTGAAGCACTCGTGGGTACACTAAGAGCAGCGAAGAAGAGGAAATTTTTGACATATGATGGGGAGCTACTGCTGCAAGGAGTCCACGACAACGTGGAAATCGTACTCAAACCCGCCCCGGCTGCTGTGGCAGCAGCAACTAGTGCAGTTGTCACTTAAAAATGTGTGCTATTACTCGTCAGATCTCCTTGTGTGCTATTATTCATCAGATCTCGTTTTGAAGTTAATCGTGATGTACTGCTCTATGATGTATCTTACTTCTGATATTATGTTTGTTGTCCTTGATTTCTATGTCACGCATTTGAGCTCAGAAGAGGAAAATCCATGTAATATGTATGTCCTTTCCTACCAGGTACTATACTATGTACCATATGAAGGGTATGAACTCTCTTCAGTTATTAATATATGCATCTGGACATTAAGATACGTTCAGGACATGACCATGCAGGTTAGTTTGAATCAGGGGAAAGTTCAAGCCATAGGAATTGATGTATTTTCGTGTTGGGCACAAAATTACTAAGGATCTTCATTTAAAGATCATACAGCTTGGATCTAATAATGAAAATTCCACAATGAAATTTGGTTATCTTACAAAACCTTAAGCAGCTACAACGACGTAATGCAAACCCAAGTCTAAGATTTAGGACAAAGCCTTTTTCTGGGATGAAAGATTTAGGACAAGGCCTTGAAAAATAGAAATGTGGCTCAAACATTTTTTGTCTTTATCTGTTCTTAAAATATGGACCAGCAAAGGGGAATAATTACTCACTATAAAATACACCAACCAACAATTAGAGCCAAAATGACATGATTGGCATAAATAGAAGGGATGAATCTTCCTAATTTAATGTACACATTTTGACAAAAAAGAAAAAAAGAAAAAAAAACTAATACAAGCAACAAACTGGAGTTGTGTACTCCGAGAAACACTATGAACTGAGGATTATTTGTTATGATGATCCTGTGAGAATGAATGCATGGAGGAGACTTTGAGCTGCCTGGGTTTCATCGGGTGTCCCAGATATGACGACAATCCTGTCACTTGTTCCAGAAAGAGGTTCATGCACTATGACCTTGGCACCTGATATCTGGTAAGAGAACACCCAGAAAGTAAGTACAAGGTTCTAAGAATAGATCTCAGAGATTATTAAATATTAAACACTGGTAGCAACCATGGCATGCAAGCATCAGAAAAAGTGCAGCTTGGGATTCCACGAAAACAAGAATTTGGGGGGGGGGGGGGTGGTGGTTTGGTTAGAAAAAGCAACCTAAGGAGACTCTCAAACCAACCCCCACCCCACTTCTCTCTTTTTGTTATGAACTGGAAAGATAACTTAGTCGATTCGAGGTGACTAGCCTCCTGAACTTGAGAGGGATAATAGAGCTTTTGGTTTAATTTCTGCTTACTTCATTCATAATTCCTACGTACATAAATACTAGTGAGGAGATAAGCTTCATCACAACTAAGTCCTAAAACATAGGATCCAACTCCTATTTAAATTTAAATACAAATTGAAATTAAATCCTAATCCTCATCCTAATCTACTGCATAATTTTATTAGAATTCTATTCAAATTCAAACTTTTTCAACTACTTCAGAATTATTTACCATTTGGCCTTGAGACACAACACTTTTCCTCTTATTCTTTTCATTTATATTAAAAACTAGTTCAAACAACAAAGCTTTCCAGCGAGTAAAGTCAGTATTCTATTAATCCTTTAAAAACTAAGACTTATCGTCACTCCAACCCCTAACCCCTTTTGTCAGAGTGAGAGAGAGGGAGAGAAGGATTTTAAGGTTGTAAACTGTGTTTTAGCAGCCACTTCAGTACATTCCCAGAGTTTTGAAATAATTCATTCTCAAGAATAAATCAAGGGCAACTTTTGGGGCCAAGAGCATTGTTATTTAACTAGCACCTCTTGGTATTTCTCATTAAGACATCCAGGGTTCAAAATCCCCTTTCCCCATTGTAACTATCAAATTATCCATACAGACACACACACACACAAAAAAAAAAAAGGAAGCCGACTTTTGGGAAGCTCAAACATGGCCATTCACAATTAATGCCAACATGGAAGTAGTGCTGCAAAAGTTTTCAAATGAAAGTGTGCGGATTACCTGTCTCAAACGATTCAGATTACTACCATTCTCGCCATATACGGAACCGATTACATCCTCAGGAACCATGATCTCCACGGTTGTATTTGTCACTATAGCAGATTTGCTTCCACTGCAAACACCAAATGAAAGTGTCACAAACTAATAAAAGGGTATAAATTACAAAGTTTAGACATTCTAAATCTTTTATGCTCTGCTCTTTTCTCCTTTCCATTAGAAGGTACATGGACAGGGTAGGTGTATCATTGCAGGTACATGCAATGAAGCTATGGAAGCTGCTAGTGTATGATCACATCTTATATGCTAGTCACGATTTATTATTTCAGTGTACTTGAAAATAGGGGCTTTACATGATTCATTAAGCGTCAACTATAACTCTGCACGGCATGCAAAAGGTCCCAGCCACAGATACAACTGTGCATATAGTGAATTTAACTGATATTTAGGTAGAAGATGGGGAGAATGCATATAAGATAATAAGGCACAACAGCATCTGAGTTGATCATAAATTAACACTCATCATTGTTTAAATTTTAACTTGAACAGGATATTTCATTAACTCTGCAGATCTCATTCAACACTTCATAGTGCAATATCATTGGATGTAACAATAACCAAGTCTTATTCGTAACAAGCAGAAGAGCTTTGCATCTGAGTGTAAATGCAAAGAACGGATCTAAACAAGAAAGCATCATGATCGAAGGACCTCAAACATATTGCTTATTTGATAATCAATTACAGCATGGATAATACTCATAAAATGCATGCTTTTTGTAGGGTATTACTGACCCGCCTAGTTCCAAGCCACCTTTAAGTGAAGTCAATCCTCTGCCAACATCAGGGTTGCTTCTTAAATTTACTCCACCTGCTGACTGCAACCAAACCCAACCGTAAGCAGTAGCAAAATTATGAGAACTTCTACACAGAGAGAGAGGGAGGGAGAGAGATCTTACTTGTGATGCCCATAACCTTGGTGAAGGAGGACGATCTAAACCATGGGAAATTCCAAGATGATCCATACTTTGACTTAAGGGAGTATGTCGACCAAGACCATGTGAAACACCAACTAAAGGATCTGTACTTTGAGTAATAGTATGTCGGCTGAGACTATGAGAGACACCAACTGATGGATGATTTCCAAGAGAGACAGGATCTCTTATTCTTCCATAGGGGCTGGTATCAGTTAATATAGAGGAACTGCCCCGTGCTCCAACATTGTTTTGTGTGCTTGAGAAAAGGTTATCTCGCAGTCTACCAGTTACATTATACAATGCATCTTGCACATTAGAAAGCTCTCCTGAAATCTGTCAAATAAATAAAGAAATCATAAATGAGGACCTTGCTGCATTTAGAGATTATCCTATTTGACTAACCAAAGTTTTTACCAAAAAAATCGGGATTATTCAGTTTGCTTAAAATTTTCTTTGAAGGATGAGTACATTAAATTACAAACCCAAAAATGAAATATAAAATGCAACAAACTATTAAAATCTCTATAATTTATAACATTCAAAAGGACAGTACACCGCCATGTACATTGGTAATTTTATTTGGGTTCAATAAATTTTGATTGCTTATCCAACAAAAAAATAAAAATAAAAAATAAAATAAAACATTGGAAAGGACTTGAAGGACAAAATTTTGGCTGCTTTAATGAAAAAATTATCATAAAATATTGCTAATTTAATATCATAAATATTGGTAAAAAAATTATTGTTTTAGGCTGGATTAAACAAAACTGAATATGCAGCCAGGATTTTTTTTTTTGGATGGCATGGAGCCTCACCAAGGCAGGGCCCCAAAGATACACAACCCTGCCCGCCAAAACTGTGTATCAAGTAATCATGGGGAACTCCTAACATGGAACAAAGCCAGTATGCAGCCAGCAATATTCTCAGCAAGATCCTAAACAAACAAACTTTTGAGTCATTTACTTTTTTCTTTTCCGAAAAGTAAACACTGAGTCATTATTTGCAAAATCCATATAGTTTTTTTTTTTTTTTTCTATAATTCCAAGCTATAATATGAAGGAACATTTAACATTTTTTTTAATCTGGAAGTCCCAGAATCATTTCTGCATACTAAATATAACCCAGATTCACTCCCCTCTGGCTTCCGACCCCCACCACCCCCCCCCCCCCCCCAAAAAAAAAAAAATCCCAAACAAGCAGCAAGCGTGGATCAAACATATGACCTTCAGATCTTAAATCTTATGTTCTCCCAACTGAGCTATCCCCGCTTGGACGGAAATCCCATCCAAGAAAAAAAAAAAATCAATAACATTTATTTTCCATCCTTCCATTGTACTTAACAAAAGAAGTTACAAGCTGATGTAAGGGCAGAATTGTGGCAAAATAAAAACAAATAATTCAATCCAAAATAGGATTTTGTGTTGTGTGTGGAAGCAGCCTAATTCTGTATTGAATTGAGACGTCTATTTTCTCATTGTTGAGGGCTCTTTTATTTCCTGCTAAGCAGGTTCTTTGGTTGAATGAAATATTACTTATCATCCCAAAAAAAGAAAAAGAAAAAGAAAGAAGTAACTCACACCTGCACCACTTGATCATTCTCTGACACACACTTTGGGACCTGTTCACCTCCAATTATTCGTATGCCAGTACCTGTAACCTTTCGCATCTCTGAAACTATTGCACCCCCTTTTCCCAACAAACAACCAACTTGATTATGTGGGACTACAATCCTTGCATTTACAGTTGACCCCTTATTTGAGCCTGAATCTATCCCCTTCTCAATGCCTGCCTCTATAGATCTAGAGAAAACAAGAACAACTGCCTTCTGCGCTGGTGAATATCGTGAATCAGGGTTCTACACAAGACAAAGCCAACCATAGCACCAATTAATAATTTAATAACAAATACACCCATAAATAAGGACAGGTGAATCGTGAAAGATAGAGATGAAAAAGAAACACAAACTGACAAACCTCAGACGCAGTAACAGTAATCAGCCGTTCATCACACTCAGCTATAGAAGCTCCAACACTTATACCAGCACCTGTCTCATTTTGGAGAGCCCTAACAATGGAACCCCCTTTTCCAATTACACCTCCAACCCTATCATTGGAACAAAGAATCTTAAAAGTAACATCCTGAAATAAGTTGTTTGTTTCCAGAGAAGGAACCCTGTCAATTTCTACTGACAATGGATGAATTCCTGAAGCATAACTGATTGAGCTACTTGGCATAGTGGGTAGCCCTGAGTTCCTTTGAAGAATATGATCTACACGCAGTTCAGGCAAAGTCTCACGGGCAACTGCTTCCAGAGGTTTGCTTCCAGCCATCCTTGTCTTGTCAACCGGAGGACAGTCTTGCAAACGGCGGGAAACGGCAACAAGTGCTTTCTTTACAGCCAAAATATCCCCTTCTATCTGCCACAATGTTGATCCATTTTCACAACCAGAAATATATTGTCTAATAATATACAATAGAAGGGAAGCACAAGCATAGGATCAACATAAAAACTGTAACTCTGGAAGCTGTACTAGAATACTCAATTATTAAAATTGAATATATATATATATATATATATTCCCGTTGGTAACTTACACATGCACCCAATGAGTTTTTGAATCAACACCCTCGACTCCCCACCCATTTTTATGAGATAAGGAATTGCCATCTGAGCAAAGAGCCCAATGGCAAAAAAAGTAATTCCTTGTTTCAATTCCACCTCATAACCATTAATTAAAGGATAACAACTAAATACAAGCAAAATGGAAAACTAATTATGGCTTCTCATACAACAAAAGTTACTTCCCTCTTTTAAAAGTATATTTTTAGTACATTTCCTATGTACTGGGCTGTGTTCTTTTTAATAAAATTTTTATGTTACTCATCAAAAATAAAAAAATAAAAGTATATTACAGAAACTTGTACCATGTTTTGAACCTGAAATGCACACAACCTCACTTTCACTCAACAAGTTCATCAGTTAGGATTTGTCTCTTTCAATTAATTAGGTTTATTGAATGCTTCTTTCTCAACAGAAAATTTAAGAAAATTTTTCAAAAGGTGGCTCTATAACAGAGATTTCATTTTTCAGAAAAACATTACAAAATTGTTTTTCAATATATCCTAACTGACCCATTGAAAGAATAAACTAAGTTCTCCTTCATGATTTTGATGAATTTTCAAAGCTAATTTTCCCCACTTCTCAAAAGAAATATCTTTACATACACAAAAGGAGCCTTTCAAAAAAATAATTGTCCAATCAGCCCCAAAATTCTGAGAGAACATCCATAAAAGATGGACTTTGCTTGAGTCCAGTGCTGGGCACTGACATGAAACCTGTACAAAAAAGGCCACGTGTTGCACCTGTGTCCTGTCCAGTGTATTGGAGCACTGGATGAAAGGTTTCTCCACCCATAAAAAAATAAATTTTTTTTTTTTAAAGTCAACCAGAACTATAGGAGGAGGGGCTTCACTAGACAAGAATAAGTAACAGATGCCCTAAACAAGAAATTGAAGTGCAATATCTAAGATTGAAAACAATAGGAAACCTCATATTATAAATCAGAGGTTACAGAAGCACAAAGAAAGAAATTGACCAAAGTTTCTCCAATAGATCAGAGACCTAGACCACCCTAGAGATTTTTACTTCTTACTTGAAAAGAAAGCATAAAGGAAAAAAAAAAAAAAATTTGGGGGGGGGGGGGGGGGGAGGGGGGTCCCTACCGAGGTGTGATAATAAAAACTTAAAAAGTTCTAGCATTTATTTCTACCTAGATAAAGAATATCATAGTTAAAATGAAATGCCTTCTAACAATCTAATAACACTACCCAGAAATCTCAACAACTCTTTTCACAAACCCATTCCACTAAAAGGAACCAACATCTAAACCAATGGTAATAAAAAGAGTTAGCCTTTTTGATGTGTGGAGAAGCTAACAGAGTTTTTAGATTTATTCTTGTTAGAATATTGTTAAATGAACCGCAAGGGGGGGGTGGGGGGGAGAGGGAGCCTATAGATGGGACAATGATGACTCCACAAGATGGAAAAAGATGAGGAAATTTTACTCTAGAGGCACTCATCTGAATCACCATCCCACATGAAATATAATTCCACGCAAGATTCCCACATTCTATTCAATAAGATCAAAACAGTAACCTAAGTGTGATCAACTTCTAAATAAAGTAATAAACACAATACTCTTGTCATCTGTAGTCTTACAAAACTAAGCATATGAACTTCAATTTAAAGTAACAATCACAATACTTTCGCAGCCTCAAAACACTAAGCACACCCTTGATTCCTCACTTTGCTTGCAACAATTGTATGCCATGGAAATCTCCAAAATAATTTTACAATTGAACTTCACTTTTGGATATAAGACTCCCCCAACCTAGCTCTCCTTGTTACTTTGAATGAAAAGCCAAACCCTGATTCACATAATGCTCTTCTTTTCACTAAACCAAGTCTTCCAAGTATTTCTCAAAAAAAAAAAAAAAAGTCTTCCAAGTAAACATACAAGATACCAATCTTTAGGGCAACTTAAATAGTATCCAATAAGAAGATATCAAAATATTGGCCAAAGTTGATTATATTGACATAATTCTACCAAGGAGATGCAATCAGTTTTCATCTTGGTTTTCACCGACATATGTCCAAATGGATACCAATATTTCCCCACCTTCACATTCCCTCCTACAGTCCTACTGGAAGGCCTTAGTACTTAATTGGTCATATAACAACATACTAACTGAAAAAAGGTGCTAGGTGATGCAATTCTCCTTCCAACATTTTGCAATTGAACTCTCAAACAAGCTGTTATCGAACCCCCAATACCCATGAAAGAACTTAATAAGGATTATACGAAAGAATTTAACTCTGTTGAGTAATAACAAACATAATATATATATATATATATATATATTTTAAATCCCAACGACTGATGTAACTATAAAGGAAAGACCAGAATATGATGCTGCCAACAAGAGCCATTCATTGAGATGAAAGATGCAATGTTTGAGATAGTACTATAACTTCAGGCAGTCACTAACAAAGCTAATAAAATCAGCAATACACAATCGCAGTGTCTAATGGCCTAAAAGTCTAGCCATTCAGTAAATCATACTCAAAACAACCTGAATTATATCGGTTCAACAACAGCACTTGAATTCGAAGGACGTTCAACAACAGCACATAAGTTTAAAGTTTACTATACTTAATTTGGAGGAATCCCACTATCAAAGTGAACAAAACAGTGACATTCGCAAAGCCTCGAGGCAAAACAACAAGAATTAGCCAATCTACTCTATGCTTTATGTTGGGGGTCCACAATTTGACTCCCTACAACCACTCTAAAAATAGTCCCATCGAATGCCATAAAAAAAAATTGAGTGTGTCTTCCTCGTCACTAATTAGTTTTGAGGTAGAATGGCACAGCTCACAGTCCAACACTTTAAAATGCCATTCATCACTAACTCGCTCAGCAAGTCCAAAAATTTTCAACAAAATAACCACACACCAACTAAAAAAATCAACACACATTGTAATAAAAACTCGAAAAGCTATACCTCAATCATCTCGTCGGAAGGGGCGGCGCAAGCCGGCAACTTGTCGGACAAAACCCTAATTTTAGTGCCACTCTCTTTCCTAATCTTCTCCACAACCTTCCCTCCCTTCCCAATCACAGACCCAACCTGAGCCGCCTCCGCCAAAAGCCGGCACGACACGACCCCAACCCCGGCCCCGACGCCGTCGCTCTCCGCCGCAACCTCCAGAATCCTCTCGAACACCTTCACCAACGCCTCTTGCGCCTTCGACACCTCCACCACCTCCTCACCGCGCCTCCCAAATGCTTCCTCCTCCTCGTCCTCCTCCTCCTCGTCTTCCTCAACTTCGCTCCTCTCGCTCTTCTTCAAACTCAGCTTGCTGCTCAGGTTCGAATTCGCCACGACCAGTATGACCCGATCCGGCGACTCGTTCGGAGCCTCCTCGATTCGGATCTTGGCGCCCGTGCCCTGCTGCAGGGTCTTGATGACGTTGCCGGACTTCCCAATCACCCCGCCGATGCGCGACGCGTGGCAGAGCAGCCGGAACGCCACGTGGCCAGGCGGAACGGACAGCGGCGGGTGCTTGTGCCGCTTCGAGGATCCGTTTGCCGAATTCGGGTTCGGGTCGGGCATGGTGGTGGCGGTGGAGGAGGCGTAGAGTGTGGAGTTCGGACGTTTTGCTGGTGGAGTGAGAAAAGTACTTCCCATTATCTCAACAGTCTCTCACATATAAACACACGATTTATACTTCACACACTCTCTCTCTCTCCCTCTTTCTCTCTCTATATTTTGTGTTTTCTCTCTCTCTATATGTGTAGGTTTTTAGGGTTTTAAATTTTTTTTCTTTTTTATTTTCCTTTTTTGTTTTTGAAATTTGTCTGTTTGTGTGTGTATAAGAGAGAGTTGCAGAGAGATGAGAACGAGAGGGGTTTTGGGGCTACAGTGCGCGGCCGCTAAGGAAGATTAGGGTGCGCATTGCGCTTACTATCAGTATTTGAAACGTCACCGTTATGTTCACTGTTCCTTTTTTGTGTTTTTTTTTTTAGATTTTTGTTGTTTCTTTAAATACGGTAGACTTATAATATGTGTGGCTAGTGCTACTCTTGTGTACGACTATAATAATTAATTAATTAATAGGACAAAACTAAAAAGTTCTGTTTTTTAAGTTTTTCTTTTAAGATTCAATCATGTGGTTACTTAACTGAAAAATACACTTTTATTTCATAAAAAAAAAAAAAATTCCACATGACAAAATCTTAAAGGAGAACCCAAGAAACAGTACATAAGTACTATACCTAACTCTTACTCTAATTAATAACTAGTTGCTAACTTGTATGATGCACGGGATAGTTAAATAAAAATTAAAAATATTTATTTTGCTTAAAAGTCTACAACTTGACTTAAAAAAATTCTTTTTCTTTCGTATCATTAGTTATACGTGACACATTCTGGCGTGCGCTATTCTATGATGATAACTTCACACAATACTTAACTGCAATTAAATCTACCATCCACCACCAATCTAATCATAGTAGATCTACAAATTGTTTTCTCATATCCTCCATCATTTAAAAGGTAACTGAAGTAATGATTGTATGAAATGTATAAATTTTATTCTTTTACAATATAAAATTATTAAAATAATTAAAATAAAATTTAATGTTCAAGAAATTTTTTAAAATAGAATTTTAAATTTCTTAAAACTTAGTTAATAGAGTTTTTATTTTACCTAAAAGTGAACTATCACAATTAGTGAGAATTTAACCATTTCTTGCAAAAAGAAGATAATTATAGGTCCAATTTTTATTTTATAATATAGAATGTTACAGTTAGATCCATACCATGAGTAATACGTTAGTCCATTATGATTGTTCCAAATAAGATCATAATACCTATTTATATGAGTTTTCTTTTAATGATGTCATAAAGGGTGAAGTTTAATAGAAGTCATTTAAGATCCAAAGTATCCAATAATTTTTTTTTTTTAAAGTGTAATTTCAAAAGTCTTTTAATTGTAAATTTTTTTAATCATAAAATAAACTCTATTTAAACTCTAAAGAAAAGTATTCGAAATGATCACATCATTGATACCATATCATGATGGTTGCAAATAGCAATATTATTATTCATGATTAATAGATGAATAATGAAACTGTGAATTAACAATTTAACAATTCAAATACCAAGTTTAAACTACAACACATATACAGAAGAATCCAAATATGGGATCAGACTTCTTTTGCCATTTTCATTATTCAATCAAAACCAAAATTTTAAAGATAATTCAAATTCAATTAAACATAATACATACATACATACATACACATGAACATAAATAATTCCAAAAATAAAAACACAATATCTCTCATATATGTTAACATTAAATCTGATAAGAAAATTTTACGTACCTTTTGTTTTTAAGGCGCTCTAAGAACCAAAATCAATGCAAGAGACTGTACAGCAAAATGGTGTTAGAAGAATAATCCCAGAAAAAAAATATTTAAAATATAATATAGGAATGAAAAGCCAAGTTGAAATTGTAACAAATAATCCCTAAAAAAATTATTTATAATATAATATAGGGTTATAGATTCCTAATCAAATTTGGTTATATAAATTTTTTTAAAAAGGATCAATATGTTGGTAGAGTCTATTTGATATAAAATTTAAATCCTATTGAAATTAAAAATGATATATATTTGTTGAGTCTCATTTGATATAATTATAGAGTTTAAATCCTATTGAAATTATAATTTCTAATCAACCAAGGACGGAGTCAGAACTTAGAGTTAGGGGGGGCAAAAGTATAAAAAAAAAAAAAAATTAATTCCAAATAAACATTCATTTAATAAACCATCAACCAAAAAAAAATACAAAAAATTATTGTTTTTAAAGATATTATAATGCAATTATTTATAAAAATGAGATATTAGATTTTCCTTAACATTAGAAGTCAACAAATAACCAACAAATTTTAAAGTTGTAAATAATCTTTTTAATTATTTACTTAAAAAGATATTTTTAATTTTTTTAAAAGACACTAATAGATAAAAACAAGTCTAAACAAAACTACAAATTTACAATAAAATGCACAAAACTATCAAATCATCACACGGGCATCGTGTTGTTTTACATAGTTCACAGTTGTTAGTCAATAGACTAGAGACAAGACACCACCTAACCACCATATATTATTAAAAAATATAACTTTAGGCCTTATTAAAGATCGAAAGAGAAAGATCAAAGATGGAGTCAAAGTCTACCTTTCTCTCTTTGACTCTTTTTTTTTCTAGTCTCTTCTTCTATTTTTTGATGTGGTGGAGTCTCTCAGTGCTACCTCTTTTTCAATTTTCTTCACAACACTGTCAACACATATGATTAAATCTAAGTTAATCAACCAACTAACCAAGCATTAGAGATTCAAATATGAGAGAAGGATAAAATGTTACCAAGTTTGGGGCCTTTGGGCGGTGCCAATTGCTACAATGGACTGGTGGTGGCTGGTGGCATCAGGCGTGGTGCACCGGTCTGCCTTTGCTTCTGCCACACTATTGTTCTGCTACAGTGCTGTTGCCCAACTCCTTAATTCTGAGGTCTTCTATTGTAAGATAGGTTTTATTTATTTATTTTTTTGGTAGTGACTTAGAAATCCCCTTCTTTTTCCCTTTTATTATATATGTGTCTTGTTGTAAGTTGGCTTAGAAATCCCCTTATAGTTAGTGTGGGGCCCGTGCGCCCGGAATCCCCGGCCCACCTTTAGGCTGGCCTAAGGCCCAAGCCGAGGAGGACAATCATCCCAAATAGTCGTCCAAAGGGTTTTGGCCCTTCTCGGACCCATGCCGAGGACACGCCCTTCCTCGGCACACCTAGTCTAAATCCTGGGTAGGGGGCAAACTCAGAATAGGTGGTCACATCCACACTTAAGATGTTTGCCTGACCCTTCAGGTTGTATTAATGGTGACAAGACCCTTGAACAGTGCAACCTTGGAGGCCGCAACCCACAGCATGGTGAAGAACCTGTCTGATGGGACAAGCTATGGAAGCAATGGCTTGGATGGCCAACAGCTGTAAGGCCAGGATCAAACTGAGAGGAGTATAAGGCAAAGAGCCCCCTGGTGAAGGGGGGCCTCCTCGGACGCCAGCCGAGGAGCAACCCCAGACGAAAAACAACAAAGGAAAAACTCAAGGAGCACCGGCGAGAGGCCGGCCGGAGCCAAACCCTTTGCCCCACTCTCTACAAATTTATTGTCGGGGGTCCCCTTCCGAAAACGGAGCCCCTACAATTGGCGCCGTCTGTGGGAAGGGTTAGTGCGCCGGCCGGCGCAACTGGCGGTCGTCCTAAAGTAGTTGCTACGCAAAAGTTGGCGGTGCAAAAAAAAAAAAAGGAAAGAGAAGAAGAGAAGAATTGCAATACGAAAAGAAGATTCAACAACAAATGAAAGAAAAGTTCTTTATTATTTCAGAAAAATATTACAAAACACAATCTTTATTATTTCATAAAAGAAAATTACAAATACAATCAGAGACTCAGACAGGCGTGTTTTACAAAAAATCCTACCAACTAATCCTACAATCAGAGGCCCAGACGGACCGACCCTAGAACTAGCCGGGCAAGAGGCTCGCAAAGAATTAATATCAGGAATGAGGGAAGTGTCAACCCGTGCTTTTACTGGCGTCCAGAGAATGGGAGAACTGGACAGTAAAAGCACAGGAAGGGGGGCTGGGGGCTAGCTCACCTTGAAACCAAAGCTTGAACAAAGTGAGGAGCCGACCTAGGGACCCCGGAACACCTCCCCTCGTGATGCTTCCTCGACCCTCTCCAAACTGCACGAGCATTGACCATCGGAGACGGCAATACTCGGGCACCAGCCGTGACGAGAGTTCGCGTGTCTCCTTCGTCGGAGGTGCGCTCTGGGGAAAGACGTTAGGTACTTCAACGACGTCCCTCCTGGCCACCGTGCAAGGCCCTGCCAGTGTTACGCCTAAACTCTGCCGCGCCGGCAGCCCAGTGGGGGCTGCGGCCACGGCGGCCCTTAACTCCAGATCTCCTGACTATAGTCACAATCCTGGTGGCGGTGTCAAAGGGGCTCAGGAAAGTGAAAGTGTATATTCCTGTTTGTGATGGAGGATTCATGGAATGAGGAGAAACACTCCCCCCAGAACGCCCTTTTATGGAAGGCGAAAACCGGTGGGAGTTGAGCCACGCAAAATTCGAAGGGGGATTGTCAAAGGGAATTAATTCCCACCCAATTCCAAGGGGATTGCCAACCGCCAGATTCGTGTTGATTCACGAGGGCATTAATGAAGGCGCGTTACGGGCACCGAAGCGTCAAACACGGAGCGCGGAAGGCCAAGCGATGCCTCGTAAACTAGAAAGACGAGGAACATGAGCCAGAGGCGAGATCAGCCCCACGTGTGAAGTCACAATCCGACCTGAGGAAGAACAGCTCCCAGAAAACGACCCGTGGATGTCTTCACACTAAAAGCAAAGTTCTCGGATCCGAGGACGAACTCCTATTGAAGGCAACTGTGCAATGGTGGCACACTAACTCCTGCCCCAGGAGCTCATAAGGGATTAGCGGAAGGGACTTCTATCCGATGTGAGATTGAGTTGCCCTAAGAGGTGAACACTGTGTCCTCACACTCGGGGACGAAGGCGAAACCGCGATGGCAGCAATTGTACCTAGGTCTTGCATGGTCTACGGACTCAAGCCTATGGGGAGCTAGCCACTTACCATCGATGGCAGCAACTGTACCTAGGTCTTGCATGGTCCTCGGACCCAAGCCTACAGGGAGCTAGCCACTCGTTCTGAAGGCAGCAATTGTACCTAGGTCTTGCATGGTCCTCGGACCCAAGCCTACGGGGAGCTAGCCACTCGTTCTGAAGGCAGCAACTGTACCTAGGTCTTGCATAGTCCTCAGACCCAAGCCTACGGGGAGCTAGCCACTCGTTTTGAAGGCAGCAATTGTACCTAGGTCTTGCATGGTCCTCGGACCCAAGCCTACGGGGAGCTAGCCACTCGTTCTGAAGGCAGCAATTGTACCTAGGTCTTGCATGGTCTATGAACTCAAGCCTACGGGGAGCTAGCCACTCGTTCTGAAGGCAGCAATTGTACCTAGGTCTTGCATGGTCCTCGAACCCAAGCCTACGGGGAGCTAGTCACTCGTTCTGAAGGCAGCAATTGTACCTAGGTCTTGCATGGTCTACGGACTCAAGCCTACGGGGAGCTAGCCACTCGCTTTGAAGGCAGCAACTGTACCTAGGTCTTGCACGGTCCTCGGACCCAAGCCTCTGGGGAACTAGCCATTTACGACGAAGCCCAGGTGCCGCATGGTCCAGAAACCTAGTCCTGTGGAGAAACTGACTACCCACCGAAGGATCTGAGTGTCGATCCAGCCACTCGAGGAAGAACCAGCCAGCGGAAGGCATCAGGAACATAAGGGCCGAGGTTTGCAAAACTCTCCTCCCCGTCTGAGGAAACGTGCAGCAGGGTTTTGAGGGGCTATTGTGGGGCCCGTGGGCCCGGAATCCCCGGCCTACCTTTAGGCTGGCCCAAGGCCCAAGCCGAGGAGGACAATCGTCCTAGATAGTCGTCCAAAGGGTTTTGGCCCTTCTCGGACCCATGCCGAGGACACGCCCTTCCTCAGCACACCTAGTCTAAATCCTGGGTAGGGGGCAAACTCAGAATAGGTGGTCACATCCACACTTAAGATGTTTGCCTGACCCTCCAGGTTGTATTAATGGTGACAAGACCCTTGAACAGTGCAACCTTGGAGGCCGCAACCCACAGCATGGTGAAGAACCTGTCTGATGGGACAAGCTATGGAAGCAGTGGCTTGGATGGCCAACAGCTGTAAGGCCAGGATCAAACTGAAAGGAGTATATAAGGCAAAAAGCCCCCTGGTGAAGGGGGGCCTCCTCGGACGCCAGCCGAGGAGCAACCCCAGACGAAGAACAACAAAGGAAAAGCTCAAGGAGCACCGGCGAGAGGCCGGCCAGAGCCAAACCCTTTGCCCCACTCTCTACAAATTTATTGTCGGGGGTCCCCTTCCGAAAATGGAGCCCCTACAGTTAGAATTCGCTTTGAATTTTTTTTTTTTTTGGGTTGTTATTTGGGCTTAATTTTTGGGCTAATTTATTTTTTATTTTTTATTTTTTATATAGCTTTGAAAAATATTAATAACATTTTTGAGGGGGCAAAGTGCAATTTTATTGAAATAAATTGCTAAAAATAATATATTATATATATACTAAAAATTTTATTCAAAAATATTGGGGGGAGGGGGGGGGGCACTACCCCCAACACCAACAATAGCTTCGTCCCTGTAATCAACGTTAATGAGAGAGAGAGAGAGAGAGAGAGGGAGAGAGAGAACATGATTGATAGATATAAGGAAATATGATAGAATTTTTTTTTTTTTTTTTAAATGTCATCAACGTAGAAATTATCAAAGTAATGGAGATATATTCCGTTTTTTGGGATAGATTTATATTAATGGAGTTATTATTTAGTTTGTTAGAAATACCTAAAAATTCTCTGATTAGGTAATAATATAGGCCTCCTTTAAGTATACCAGTTGTATGGCACCAAACAATTGAATTTAATTTTTTTTAAAAAGAAATTTAATAAATTTTTTTGCAATTTGGTGCTATAAAATCGAAATAATTAAATCAAATTAAAAAATATAAATAAAAAATTTTGATGTGGAAAATTGTGGAGAGATCACCCAAGAGTCAAAGGTTTTAGTTATATATATATATATATATATATTAGGATTTAGATTTGGTGCAATTAGTGTGGGTTTTTTTAGAATGGGTGAAAAAGTATAAGTAGCTAGTAAAAAAATTGAAGGTAAATTTTTTTATTCATTTTTGTCCAAAGAGTGAGATTAAAAGTGATTTTTTACCTTTTTAGTATCAATTTGATTTATCATTGCATGACTATTGCACTCAATATATATCCCATATGTATACATTTTTATATACAATAATATATATGTATATATATATATATATGAGATATATGAGATACACCCTCGTACTTATTACCTAAAAGAAACTGCAAACGAGTATATATCTAAGATTTTAGTCAAAAATTAACTAAGACAATCCAAAAATGAGATGCATCAAGTTAGTTTGTCGCTAGCAAAAATTCATGAAAGTTGTAGTATCTCATCAAGTCTAGCAAGTTACAGGGGCAGCTTGATACATTTTGGGACATTAGGCAAAAACTAATTTGAGGCTTTTTATATATTTAAGAGAAAATTATATTTTGCCCACCTTTATTTAGCTCGAAAAATATTTTGCCTACTTGTGGTTTAAAAATTGATATTTTACCCACCTAAGGTAAGTTTCGTTTGTCTCCCGTCACCCACCTCTGTTAAAAATATGAGTAAATTTGTATTTTTACTATCCTTTTATGTCTCTCTCATCTCAAAACATAAAAAACTAAAAAATCAAAAGAAAAGAAGATTTAAAAGTTAGGTTTTGTAAAAATTAAAACCTAATTTTTAGATCTATTTTTTATGTATCAACTTTTAGATCTTCTATTTTAACACATTAAAAAAAAAATGTTGGGTTTTTATATTGTTTTGCCCATAAAGTGGGAAACCTACAAATCCCAAGTGAAGAAATCTGAACACAAATAACACAATTTCTAGGTGTAAATAAAATCTTTTCAATATGATAACAACACATAGTTAATATCGGGGGCATTGATTGCTTCCTGGTATGTTATTTTGATTTTTTTAGCTAAGTTACACTATAATATTGTTTTGCAAATTTTAATGTTTGCTTATTTCTCTTTTGCAGGTTCGAGTTTTCAAGGTATGTTGAGGTTTGTAAGGTTGAATTTAATGAACCACCTTATTAGATTTATTCCGTGCCAAATTTGCTTGTATTTCAGCATTTAAAAACCATGTATTTAGGTGAGAATTATGTAAAGGCAGTGTGTGAGAGAATGTGAAGAAAAGCTCAAATTTGTGCACTCAACAAGTGGCTCACGACTGGATTTCATGGCTTGCAAGTCGTCAAAAGTGGCACACGTGTGAAGCATGCAGAGGAGCTGAACAGTCATGCTAGCTGGACCACTACAGGACAAAATGTCCAAATTGGCCATTCAGTTAGTTCGCAACTTGAACTTGCGACTCAGTCAAGTCATGAGGCCAAGTCGCCAGTCCACTTTGTTTTGGAAAAACTAACTTTTCGCATTCCATTCTTACTCCAGTATAAATATCCTTTATACTCATAAAATGTAGAGAGCTTCCAAAGAGAATTTTGAGAGAGAAACCCTAGAGAAAAATAAGATTGACTCATCTACATTCTTCATCCTTATTTTTTCAAATTCCTCTACTCTTACCCTCTCCATTGTTACATCCTTGAGAGGTTCATTACCCAAATCATTTTCTCACCATACCTATATCTGTGAGAAAACTTTTTTGTGCTTTGAAAGTAGCTAGGAAGAGACCAATGGATATTGGTTGATGCTATAAGCTATAACGAAATCCGGTAAGTTAAAGAAGACAAAGGTTTAGGGCAACCTCGTTAGAGCAAGAAACTTGGGGGGTTTAGGTACACTGGGTAGATTAAACTTGGAGGGTCTTTTGTTGTTCATATATCCCAACTTCATTCTTTAGTGGATTATTGACCACTTGGAGGACAATGGAGAGGTTTTACGCCGAGGGTTTCGGTTTCCTCTTCGATAACACATCGTTATGTTGTCCTTGTGTTTGCATCTCTCTTCCCTTAATTTTTGCCATTTAATTTCTGCTGTGGATGTGATTTTATTTGATTTAAATTGTTTATCAATTTTGTTATAAGCTTATGTTCATTTTTCGCACGTACATTGTTTGATATTAAGCTTAAATTGGTAATTTGTAAATTGGGGGTCTAAACGTTCATAGTGTTTTACACACTATTTGACCTTTCAATTGATATCAGAGCGGGCGCACTTGCTGTGGTTTAATTACCTTAGTGCGATCCTTGACCCCGTTTAAGATGGAGCAATCTCAATCTTTAAATGTTCCACCATATTTTGATGGTAGCAACTATGCATTTTGGAAAGTTTGGATGAGGGCATTCTTGTGTTCAATTGATGATACTGTTTAGGATGCCGTAGAAGTATGATGGACTAAGCCAAAGGCCGCTAAATCTACCTGGGATAAGGCAACCCTTGCGGCTGCTAACATTAACAGTAAAGTTTTGAATGCAATTTTCTATGGTTTCTCCAGATGAGTTTTACAGGATTTCTCACATAACAGTTGCCAAGGAAGCGTGGGAGATATTGGAGACCACCTATGAAGGCACGAAGAAGGTGAAGGATACTAAGTTGCAGATGCTAACCACTCGATTTGAAGACCTGAAAATGAGTGAAAACGAGTCATTCGACTTATTCTATAGCAAGCTAAATGAGGTGGTTGTTGGTAAGTTCAACTTGGGTGAGAAGATGGTGGACTCAAAGATAGTAAGGAAAATCCTTCAATCATTGCCGGTGAGCTTCCGTGCAAAGGTTATAGCAATTGAAGAGAGTAAGGACCTTGATGATATCAAAGTTCAAGAACTAGTTAGCTTACTATAAACATATGAGTTGTCATTGCCATCACAAAGGAAGAGCAAATCTCTTGCTTTTAAGACAATTAATGAGAGGGTAGAAGCTCATGACTCATTAGATGAGGATGATGTTGATAAAGATGTGGCATATATTGTGAAGAATTTCCGAAAGTTCTTGAAGTTCAAGAAGAATGGGAAATTTGCTGAGAAAGGAAAATTCTCAAGTTTCGAAAAGGAGAAAAAGGATCTCAAGAGGAAAGATGGGAAGGACTCTCAATCTTCTTAAGGAATCGCTTGCTTTGAATGCAACAAACACAGACATTTCAAGAAAGAGTATCCTAATTATTTGAAATCGAAGGGCAAGGTGTATGCCATTACTCTTAGTGATTCTGACTCCTTTAATTCAGATTCAGATGAAAGCTGTGATGAAGAGGGAAACTTCTCTGCATTCATGACCATTGCTCATGTGGAATCTTTAGGTGATTTAAGTGCTCTAGTGGAAGAGCTTGGTGAGCACACTGAATTAGAGTCAATTGGGTTAGTTGAGGAAGTATGAGGAAGATGAAGAAGAAGTGGGACTGCAAGATATCTACAATTCCCTCCTTGAGAAGACCAGTGAATATGCCAAAGTGGCTAACGCAACTATTAAAAAGATGAAGAGGGCAGAGGAAGATTATAGAAGTCTTCTAGTACGATACAAGGAGAGTAAATGTGAAATGGAGATGCTGAATGGAAAGCTGACCAAAGCCTACTCAAAGATAAAATTTCTTGAGCTAGAGGTGGTTCAAGCCAATGCTAAGGTAGAGCGAGTTTTCTCCAAGAAAATTGATAAAATACTTGCTCATCAAAAATCTTTCTCCAACAAAAGTAGACTGGGATACACCTAAGAGAGTAGTTCAAGTGTCAAAGTGTCCAAAGATATGAAGTTCATGAAAGCTAAGGAACCAGTGGTAGAAACTTCAGTTGTTAAGAAATTGAAACTGGAAAAGAAGCAGAATGTAACTGACCAACGGTTTTTGAATAAGCCTTATAACCAATCAGTGATCAAGCCTAAGGCTCAAGGGAAATCACTCCCAAAGTCACAAAGAGGTCCGAGAACTCAACATTTTTGCCATCATTGTGGACTTTAATGACACACCAGACCAAATTAACATAAGATTAAAGCATTGAAGAATGCAAGTGATCAGAGGTCAAGAGGACTAAAAAATGACAAAAGGAACTGGGCTGTTAAGCAATCAATAGATCAAGATGGTGATTCCGGCATGATGGATGTGATGAAGATGATTGATGCATTCACCACCTGTTTGGCAAGCTTCTCAAGAAGATTTGACAGCCATAACTCTCGTACCCAATCCTATAAGCATATCACCCCAAACACACATGTCGTGTGGATGAAGAAGGGTACTCATGCATAAGCATTACAACATGTACAGGCATCAATACTTCCTATGTTTTGTGACTATGCTTGGTTGTGTGCTTTTTGCTAGTCTGTGTTGAAAATTATTTGTTTGTTTATTTGCTTTAAATGTTTTTCACATTGTTGCTTTTGATCAATCTTTTCTTATTTTTGTGTCAAAAATCTAAAAACACATAAAAAGTAGAAAATCCAAAAAGTTTGATCAACATTATTATGTTTTGTCACAAGTATGTTTTGCCTTGTACCTTTGTACTTATGGCTTTGTGCATTTTCGAGCGTAACTTATTCTTTATGCACTCATATCATTGTGGGAGAAATCTTGATATCTATGTGATTATTGTAAATAGATCTTCAAACTTGTCATGAATGATTAGTCAATGGTTTTGTTGGTCTTGAGACATGCATAGACTTGTGCCTATATATCTTCTCACTCTTTATTTTATTGTTTTTGCTTAAAGAGCTTAACAAATGTAAATCTCCAAATGAAAAGAGATAATGAGTTACAAAAGTTTGTCGCACATACTAGTATTTGACTAGGAAAAAGGGAAAGCAACTTGCAATAAATTGTATGATGCCCAAAAAGCCAAAAGCTATCTCATTAAATTGAAATATCAAAAATTTCAAGCATCGATCTCAAAATGTGATGTATTGGTTCAAAAAGATCAAATGATATGATGTATACGAAGTCAAATGAAAAGCTTCAAAAGTTATGTAATCAAGTTTTGTGGGAAGTCATATATGCATATTTCTATAACTGAGATAGTTCAATCTTCCTAGTGCTAATTGTGTATGCTTTGGTTGAATTGATCATTCAAATTTCACATCAGACTAAAGACTATCTCATCTTTGGTACTCACACACATCACACATGTTTATGTGCAATGAATGCCCTATTCATTTGTGTGATTATACTTCATTAAATGTGTTTCACATACTCAATTTTTGTTGATCAAACACAAAAATATTTTTGAGTGTTTTAATTGTTTTTGGAAAGTCCTTTCTTTTTGCAAAATTTTCAAAAACTGTGTTGTCCTGTTCTGGCGACTTGGTCATGGGTTAAGCAAGTCGCATGTTCTAGTCGTGAGCATTACTCAGAAGGTTTTCGCAACTCACTGGCGGGTCAAAGTCCCAATAGCAAAAAAGACTTAGTAATTTTTCAAAAATCTGGATTTTTAAAGCTCTTGCGACTCATGTTGGCGACTTATTTGCGAGTGGAAGCTCCAGTCACAAAGTTACTCAGAAGTTTTCACGGCTTCCTTCACGACTTACTCGTGTGTGGACCTTCCAGTCGTGAAAAACACTTAGAAATTTTTTTTTTCAAAATTTTTGTTCTAAGTTTTCTAGCGACTTGACCTAGCGACTTGCACTCGACTTGACTTAGTTGCGAAAATCGCATGTTTTGCACAAATAGGTCAATTTTCCCTCAAACATTTTTGACTGTTCATTGTCTTGTTTGTTCTTCACTCTCACAAACTTATCGTGTTTCACTCTCAAATCCATAATTTTCATCATTTTCTCAACAACAATCTTCAAGAAAAGGTATGGGTTCTTCATTATTTTCAAAGTATTTCATGACTATTGCCTTGTATTTCTTGATTTTTGTGTTTTTGTTGAGTTTTGGAAATATGTAATTTCGAATATGGGTTGGGTATTTGTGTTTGAGTTTGTTCTATGGTTATTGTTGAGATTGCTTATATGATGCTTGATATACATGTTTTCATGCATGTTTCTCATTTTTGAGTAGTATATCATGATTGTTCTGTGCTGTGCAGATCATGCTCCTTGTATTGTGTCTCAAAGTCTGGTACATATGTTTTTGTGGATTTCGTAGTCTACATTGTGCTTATTTATGCCTGTACACTTATCACATTTGCACATCTCTTGCACCATTGTTGATTATACTTTAATACATGATGATTTTCTACATTCTTGGTTCATTTACCTTGTTTAAGTAATATGTCTTTCTTAATGACAATGTGTGTTTATTTCATGTACTAACTTAGATCTAATCAAGTTTATGTTTGTGTATTGCGGCTTTGCACTTAGTTCTCTACTGTGTGTATGTTATTTTGCAGATGTCTTGTCGTTCTTCTCAAGGAAAAGAGCCTGTAACTGATCTTTCATCATCTCCTATTTCAAAATGAACTCGAAGTTTGTCTCAAGCTTCAAACATTGAGAGATTCAGGACTCCTTTTGACTCACAGACCTTTGATAGCATTTTTAGAAAGGCTCCTACTGTGGTGGAGAGGGTTGTAAAATTTGATACCTTGGGAACAACATTTATTCCTAGGATATTTAAAGCAAAAGATTGGGGTGATTTGTTCGGGAACTTCAAGGACCCAATTGAAGAATTAGTTAAAGAGTTTTATTCAAATGCTAGATACACAAGAGTTGAGCTGAAATGTTGGGTATGAGGAAAAGAGTTTTCCATCAATCCAGACTACATCGCAAAGGTTCTTTGCATCACTAGACTAGAAAATGTAGATCTCACTCCATACGATGATAGACAGCCTCAGATACAAGACTTTCTTCAAGTTCTTGGGCCTAATCATGAGACTTCAAGCAAAGGCACATCCACAGGCACTACAAAGTTTGCACTTGATCTGACGACTCTCAAACTAATCATGTTCTTCAACCTTTATCCACTTTCGAACACTACTTTCATCAATCTTGGATGAGCACAATTCCTATGTGATCTCATCACCGGAGTTCCGATTGATATATATGCCCACATCTTTTAGATCATTGGGAAAATAGCGGCTCGATTAGCAGCACGAACATGTATTTCTTTTTGTAGTCTTGTCATGAAGATCACGGTTCTTAAAGGGGTAAGTCCACCAACAGATGGGAAGAAAATAGATCGTCTTTGTCCATTGTCCATGACTTCCCTTTAAGCCAGCAAAAGTAACTCTTCCAAAGCACCTAAGAGTGAACCTTTCCTTCATGCCACTTCATCTAATCAAGATTCAGCTACACCTGTGCATACCAAGACTGTTTCTCCCATTCCTTTTGAGATGCAAACAACTGCACTCCATCTGCACATCCTAGCTCTCAAGCTAACAGGTTAAGCACTTTGATTGAGAGTGTGTCTCAGCAGATTTTAGGTTTAGAACAGCTTCTCTACTCCACCAACAACCAAGTTCAAATGCGTCTCAGAGCCATTGAGACACAGTTAGATGCTATTCAACAAAAGCTAGAGGAAAATCTTTAGTTAGTCATGCCAAAAAGGGGGAGAGATAGCATACAGTAAGGGGGAGAGTAACATAAGAATGGGAAGTGTGCATATTGAAAGACGGAGTTGTGTGAGCTCAGTAAAAGAATACACACATACTTTAATACTTTACTTTTGACGTATTTTGGTTTAGTTCATTTGTTTATAGTGTTTATAACTCTTGGAATTTACATTGTGCTATTGGTTAAAGCTTTTGGTACTGTGGTATATATATATAAGTTGATATATTCAGTTTATTAGTTTTGTACCTTTGCTTATGTAGCTTGTGCTTTATACCCATGCTTTGTAACTTAGTACTTGTTAAATGTTATGCATTTTCTTTAAGTACATCACTCTTGTGTCCTTGTTAGATTTTTATCCTTAATGCAATTACTTTGTGTTGTTGCATTGGTCGAGTGTTGGACATGCAAATGATACTTTGCAATTGAACTTATTAGCTTGCATGTCCAGATATTCATTCCATGTGTGAATGAGCATTATGGTCATTATTTATAATGATTGTTCGTTTTTGGTTAAGCCATGGTCTATTGCTTAATTCTTTTTTGCTTGATCGCGTTGTTCTTGCTCCATATGCATTACAAGTTTTTTGCATACAATGATCATATTGTGTTGTTGTGTTTCAAGAGATACTTGTTCTTATGGTTCAAGAGCTTCACAGATTCTAGAGTTAGGTGTGAGTGAGTTTTATTCAACTATTCCCAACTCACGCGTTAAGTCTAGAGTTTGTTGTAGAGTTTTGTCACAGAATAGCCAAAGAGGGAGATTGTAAAGTTGAATTTAATCAACCATATTGTCGGCTTTATTCCGTGTCAAATTTGCTTGTATTTCACCATTTAGAAACCCTATATTTAGGTGGGAATTATGTAAGGGTAGTGTGTGTGAGAGAGTGTGAAGAAAAGCTCAAGTTTGTGCACTCAACAAGTGGCTCACAACTGGATCTCGCGGCTTGCAAGTCGTAAAAAGTGGCACACGTGTGGAGCATGCAGAGGAGCTAAACAGCCACGCCAGCTAGAGCACTACAGGACAAAAAGTCCAGACTGGCCATTCAATTAGTTCGCGGCTTGAACTCGTGACTCAGTCAAGTCGCGAGGCCAAGTTGCCATTCCACTCTATTTTGGAAAAACTGACTCTTCGCATTTCATTCTCACTCCAGTATAAATACCCCTTATACCCACGAAATGTAGAGAATTTCCAGAGAGAATTTTGAGAGAGAAATCCTAGAGAAAAACAAGATTGACTCATCCACAATCTTCATCCTTGTTTCTCCAAATTCCTTTTTCCATTGTTACATCCTTGAAAGGTTCATTACCAAAATCATTTTCTCACCATACCCATATCTGTAAGAAAGTTTTTTGGTGCTTTGGGAAGCAGTTAGGAAGGGAACAATGAATATTGGTTGATACTATGGACTATAGCAGAATCCAGTAAACTAAAGAAGACAAAAGTTCGACGCAACCTCGTTGGAGCAAGAAGCTTGAAGAGCTTAGGTACACTGGGTGGATTAGGCTTTGAGGGTCTTCTGCTGTTCATGTATCCCAACTTCATTCTTTAGTAGATTATTGACTGCTTAGAGGGCGGCAGAGAGGTTTTACGCCGAGGGCTTCGATTTCCTCTTCGTTGTGTTGTCCTTGTGTTTGCATCTCTCTTTCTTTAATCTTTGCCATTTAATTTTAGCTGTGGATGTGCTTTTATTTGGTTTAAATTGTTTATCAATTCTATTATAAGCTTA
Source organism: Quercus variabilis (assembly GCA_030445155.1). Classification (NCBI taxonomy): domain Eukaryota; kingdom Viridiplantae; phylum Streptophyta; class Magnoliopsida; order Fagales; family Fagaceae; genus Quercus; species Quercus variabilis. The sequence continues at coordinate 24,593,661 of CP129455.1, read as the reverse complement.
TGTTCATTTTCCGCATGTACATTGTTTGATATTAAACTTGAATTGGTAATTTGTAAATTGGGGGTCTAAACGTTCATAGTATTTTACACGCTATTTGAACTTTCAAGGTTTGACTGTATTCGATCATTGTAAGCTTAAGAGATCTTCTTGCCAGTCTTATTAGATGTTGCAAAACTAAAGTAGGATTGCTTTTTATATATCCACTATCATATACCATATAGGTTAATTTATGACCAAACCAATTGGGGTAAATGGCATTTGCTCCACCAATTGGGGTAAAAGTTGATAGAATATTTAAAAGTTAGGTTTTAAACTTTTAGATATTCTTTTCTCTTGATTTTTTAGTTTTTTTTTTTTTTTTTAGATAAAAGAAACATAAAATGGTGACAGAAATACAAATTTACTCATATTTTTAACAGATGTGAGGTGGGTAATGGGAGATAAATAGAGCATAACTTACATGGGTAAAGTGTCAATTTTTAAACCATAGATAGGTAAAGTGTTTTTCGAGCAAACCACAGGTGGGCAAAGTGTAATTTCCCTTATATTTAAATATGATGTTTTAAAAAAATTAAATATTAATTAAACTCTATTATTTTGTTTTAAACACAAAATTACAAATTAATCATACGGAATTTTTTTTTTCTGAGAAAATCTATAGTCACAAAAAAATTGACAAAAATTTCCACACCTATTGATGTGGCAAATTGGCAGTGGCAAGTAAAAAAATAATGTTAATAGTAGATTTAGATGAAAAGTAATAAAAGTTTGCCAACTCAGCTATTGTGAAAAATGTTGTGAAATTTTTGTGTATAGTTTTTTTATTTTTTTTAGAAATATTCACAACATTTTTAGAATAAATCCTAGGTTTGTTATTAGTTTTAATTTGAATCCACTACTAAAATTACTTTTTTGCCCACTAATAATAGCCAATAACAAACTACCATTTAGGATCTGTTACGAAAATGTTGTGGATATAGCATCTCTCTCTCTCTCTCTCTTTCTCTCTCCACCTATTTTTCATTTGATGAAAAAAAATATCATTTTATTTATTGGCTAATATTTGAGCTTAATTAATACTATTACAATAAAATAAATAACTCTATTGATTAAAATTTAGAGGTCTTAGGAAACTGCTTCATTCGCCTATACTATAAAGCGACACTAAAAGTTACTATATGTGCTCAATTTTTGTGTTAGTATTTAGAATTGAAAACAAAAAATCTCAAAAATCATATTTATTTATTCATTATTCGAAAGCTATGAAAATGACAAGAATTATTAGATTAGTTTTCCCCTATGTTGAATAAACCAAATTCACATATCAAAAGCCAAAACTACAAGAAAATTCTCATTGACCAATTTGGACTAGTTTGACAAATGGGCAGACGATACCTAAAAGATATCAAGACACCAATCTCTACCAAAATGGTCAATAATGTGAGTCCTAACAATTCATTCCTTAAGGCTGAAACCCATTTAAAAGTCCACAAGAACTTCCGAACCAATGTATGCTATTTTGAAAGTAGCATACACCACTCAAAGACAAACACTAAAATTACTCAATTTTCATATAGTGGATGATTATGGCCATTGCTGGTTGGCCAAAACCATCAATCTCTTTTTGACCTTCTAAGCCAATAAATAAAACAAACTTCCCCAACCTCATTTCAAACCATTCGAAAATCACTTGGAAAATATCTACACTCCCCATTCTTACAAAAATTCTCCTTATTCTGTCTTAGGTTTAGCATTGTCTTATAAAAGCGATAAAAGGAGTCATATGAGAGCTAATCATTAAAACTAATCACCCACTCACAAGATTCCAACTACCACTCCCATTTACGCCGCCCATTATTCTAGTCTATTTGAAGTTACTAACCTTTTGTTTAAGTCTTGCTAGGTTTCACTCATTCTATTCAGTAAAACACACAAGCTTGCAGTAATGATTTGATTGAGGGACCAGTCAAAAGATCATTTCAATTTATTAAGGAGAAGTTATGAATCTACTTAATGACCATACTCTCCCCTTAAACACACAAGCTTGGTTTGAGCTTTTTTGTTTTGTTTTTGTTTTTGTTTTTATTTTTAAGGATCTTCGTATATTTACTCTGTACCTATAATGTAAACTTACATTATAGACACAAAAAAAGTGTCAAATATTATACAGATTTGCAAAAAGAGGTAAATATTGTATAAATTTTGCAAATGTGTACAAAAATTTTCAATTTTTATGTGTCTACAATATAAATTTATATTGTAAGTACAATGTATACATAGATATATTGTGAAAATATTATGACGCATGTGTCAAAATAAAATAAAATAATAAAATATCATACTGAGATCTAACACAACTAAAAATAAAGGTATTGTATTGTGAAAATGTCTTGACATTTTGTTGTTATCACAATATTTTCATAACTACAAAGGTGTTAATTCCTTATAAGTCAAAATATATATATATATATATATATATATATATATATATTAGACTAAGATCTAACACAGTTGAAAATAGAGGTATTGTGAAAATGTTGTGATATTTTGTTGTATTCTTATCAAAGTTCACTTTTTCATGCACAATTTTCTTGGGTAAGGTTTCTCGTTTGTTTTTACTTTTTTACACATTGTTTGAAATTTAAAGTAAATAAATAAATAACATTTTTACACCAAAAGTAAAAATAAAAAATAAAAACTAGGCCCTGGGGGTAGTTTCATTCCTCCTTAAACTTTAAAACTAAGCAAATATCCTAATTGTTACTCTCTCTGTTAAACCATTTTGAAATCTTATGATTCCTAAAATGTTTCCTTCTACAATGTCAAAAATACTCCCACCAAATTTTAATATCACAAAAATTTTATCCATGTATTTTGAATTTGAGAAAAACTTAGATGCAATACTTAGGTGTTGTTCCTTAAGTTTCCTTTTTAAAATTTAGTTATGTGACTACTTAACTAAAAATATACTCCTATCCCATAAGAAAAAAGTCATATGATTGAATTTTAAGGAAAAAAAACCTAAGAAACAGCACCTAAGGTACTATACACAATTTTTTTTTTCTTTTGAGTTTTATGTGGTAATTATACTTGAAAAGTTTGAATGGTAATATAAGGTGTTCTATTTGTTCCTTGGAGAATGTTAATTTTCCTAGGTTTAAATATTCTAGACTTGAAATTTTATCTAATGGAAAATTCGATGACATATTCCTTTTGTTATCCTCTTCTTTCTTTATTTATTTTCTTACTTAAAGTGGTGTTCATTAAAAATTAAGTAAGCTAAATATCGTGGCTAGACTCATAAAATGTAAGATAATAAAAAAGGAAGTATGAATAACAAAATCTTTATTATGGATAATTGCAAGAATTTGAGGAAGACCTTCAATTATAGTATATGACATCATTCATTACGAAAATTTAAATATTGTGGCAATGTCTTAACAAAACTCAATTGTTTATTGTTGAAAAAAGATGATATTGTTATCATTCTAAAATTTTATTAGTAAATGGATATTGCCTTTAGCAAATAGGCTCTAAAGAGCTTTCATGACAAATAAATACTTATATCTTGAATAGTTACTCTAAATTTAAGTCCATGGTTTCATTCTTCTTCAAATATAAGTTCTATCTTAATTTTCTTGCTCAAGGAGGCAGTATGTGCCTCGCACGTGCCACCCCATGTACACGATATTGTCCTTTTTGGGAGTGACACGAAGCCTCATCCCTCGAGGTTTTACTCTTCCCACGTGACACCAAGCCTCATGGGAAAAGGTTTCATACACATGAAGAGGTGGGCACCACTCACTAAAGCAATGTGGGACTTTTGGCACCAGCCTCACCCACACCCTCAAAGGAAAGCTGTCCTCGGCTCTAATGCCATAATTGTCACCCCTCAAACCCAAAAGGGTCCAAAGCATGAGAAAATACAACCCAAAGGTACCTATAGATTTTTCTTTTTTGACAATTCAATTCAAATAATTCCTATCTAGTAGGATTTCACACCCACTTGTCAAATGACGCTTTTCAATTCTTTAAATGATCTAATTATTTGTAATATCCATTATAAATGAATCACCTCAAAGCTAATCTCCTAGAATGAATAAAAACTTTGCATTTTCCCCACATTATATATATACACACATTAGTTTTAAATAGCTACTTACCTTGCAAGACCGCATAAAAGCCTAGCTTCCAAGTGCTCCAACAAGAAATAGTTAGAACCTAAAGAGAAAGTATACAAGTTTATCGTTGCAAGTTTGAAAATCTTAAACTAAGTCTAGTTAAATAACTTTAATAACATTAATCTTCCTTTTATAGTGTAGGATTTATTTCCTTTTGTCTAGAATAGGATAGTTGGAGTTAAAAGAAAATTATAAAATCCCGATTCAAAAAAGGTTAAGTTTTCAAAACCTTAATAAGTAAGAGATTATTTCCCTAAACAATCATAGTTAAATGAAATTGGAATTTAAATGGCTAAGTTAGGGAATTTTTGTAATTAGTAAATTTAAGGCAAAAACTTTCTTAAATAATAGAGTAAATGACAAATTACACTCCTAGAGATTGTGGGTGTTTGAATTTTACACCTTGAAGTTTCATAATTTGGATTTTACCTCCTGAAATTTTAAGGTGTTAGGATTTTACATCCTAACGTTTAAAAATTTAGATTTTACCCCTAAAGTTTGAGGATATTTGGATTTTACACCCTCAAATTTTGAAACTTCAGGGTGTAAAATCCAAAAACCCCCAAAATTAGAGAGTAAAATCCAAACACTCTTAAAATTTAAGTGGTAAAATCCAAATTTTGAAACTTTATGGTATAAAATCCATACACTCTAAAATTTTAGGAGGTAAAATCCAAATTATGAGACTTGAGGGTGTAAAATCCAATCACCCCCGAACTTTAAGGGTGTAATTTGCAATTTACCCTAAATAATAATGATTAGATTTTAATGGTTTATGTTAACTATAAGTAAAAGTCAAGAGTGCATTTGAATTTGAATCTTGAAGCTCATTTGGTAATAATTTACAATACAATTAAATTTCCCAAATAGGGGTTAAGTTTGAATTATAGCTTAAATTAATTTTTGATTGTGCAATTAATTCATGCTTGGTTTACTTTCACATGTGCTCACATACTTGTATGACTTTTACTTTCCTTTCTTGATTTATTTTACTTCCTTGCAAATTATGCTTTTTATTATTTTGTGTTCCGTTTGTTGTTTACCTCCTTTAATAGTTAGAATTTTATGGTTTTTAGGGTCATGATTGTCCGAAGAATTAAGGCTTTCTTGGTAGACCCATTTAGGTATAATACACTTAATACAATTTAAGGCCAGCTATAGTTGATGGTCTTGGGTGTTTAGCACTTTTCCAAGAAATACCCTAGCTTTTTTATGCTCAAATGAAAGATTAAGAACATATCCTAGATTCAGACCTTCTATAGGCTAGTATTTTTGTGCATGGAGTTCAATATTGGTTCCAAGACCTAATCTAGAAGGCGACTCATTTCTTTGTATTAACCCATGAGGTTTATGGCATACTCTTAAGCTCATGTTTAGGATAGGCCCATACTAGGCTACCCAACTCTACTTCACAATGGTCCATTAATCCCGGAGCCTTTATTAGAAATGATGGAGACCCAAGTAGGGGCGCTCACAATGGTGACTCCACTAGTGTTAGAGAGATAAACTCAAGATATTACAGGATAATAGTTAAATGGACTCTTACTTTGAAAGCCTAAATGCACACACATGCAATTGTTAACCCTAATTACCCGATAGTGTCAAATCTCTTGTTCTTTATACACAATGTTCTATAGTCTACACAAGCATTAAAGACCTTCATCCCAAACATTAAAGACCTTCATCCCAAACATTAACTAAATATGTTCATTTATAGTAATGCTACAGCCACAAACTATTTTACAACATTTTTACAAACTATTGATGTGACAAATTCTTATTAGTTCTAATTTGGGTCCACCACCAACAACACATTTTTACTTACAATAATTATTTGAAAAATGCTAAAGTCACATTAGCAATCTGTAAAAATATTGTAAAATAGTTTGTGGCTATAGTATTACTCGTCCATTTATTAGAATAAATACTTAATTAAAAAAATATTGGCTACTGCTTTTAGACTATTACGGGTAACATCAAACTATGAAAGTGTCAACTTGAATTTAAGTATTTATAAATTTAAATGAATAACAATTTTTTTTACATAAACATATACTTAAAATATATTAATGAAATTAAATGATTTTGTATATATGTTCATCCCATATGTGGATATTTTTCTTATTTTTGAAACACATAAAAGATAAAATATTGAGATATTTTATTTCAACCAAATTAATTTTGACCTACAAAGTGTGTGTGTGTGTAGTGAAACATTTGACCCTTTTTTTTTTTTTTTTAATTTTTTATCTCACCCTATTGTGCTATGTGGCTATATAAATTTAGGTCACATTTACATTTAAAAAACAAAAAATTTGTCAATTATGTGAACCGTTTTAGTACTATTTTTACAACCGTTTTTTTGGCCTTTTTGCTAAACCTTTTTGTTACTTAAAACAAATTGACTTACATATAGAGAGACACAAAGGAAGGGAGAAATTTGTTGAACTTTACCACAATCAAACCTATCTTTTTTCGAACACATTACCAAAAAAAGTTTTTTTTTTTTTTTAAAACTTTCTGGTCAAATAAGGTTTAGGCTTTGGTATTTCAATTGACTTGATTTTGAGTTAGGGTAACGTTTGAGAGTGTTTTTCTTTGAATGATTAGTAGAGATTGATGGGATTGGAGCCATATCGATCAAAATTAATGACGATGGGAAGACAAAATACAACCAACAATCAACGTATTCATGGTGTTCAAAGAAACAGAGCAATATAGTTTTTTTAGTCTTCAACGCATTAAATATTTGTGAATTGTTTTAAATTTTATTCGGTTTTAGTTTTAGTTTTAATTTATTAACTGTGTCAATTGGCTTTTAGTTTGAGTATTATTGGTTTCTAAAGTAACATTAGATTTTAAGAGTACGATGCACCCCTAGAATTTGTAAATTTGATTGCATTTTTTGTTACTATGACTCATAGCCGATAAAACACTTCATCCACATTGTTTCTTTTCTATAATTTAGATCTATCTCTCTACATTGTTAAATTAATTCTCATGGTCTCTAAAAGTCCAAACTTTTAGTTTGATTCCTGTGAATTTTTTTAATTTTTTTTATATATAATATTCTTGCCTGAATACTCCTTGGTATTGGATTTAGGTTATAAGTTTTGTATCGTAGTTTTTTTTATAGGGTGGTATAATTGCGAGTTAATTTGCAAAGCTTTGATTAGAGCCATTGCAGAGGGGACAATGTGCCATTCCAAAGCCTTTGCTACTAGAATTAAACAAGTTTATGTTTAGAAATTAAACATAAACTTGTTTTTTAAACATATGAAAAAAAAAAAACATATATTACCTTATTCTATTTGTGCAAAATTTTCTACTATACTTACAAATAAAAGAGAAAATAATGATACTCTTTATGCTGGAATTAAAACTTGAAGTGGAACAAGAGTTTAAAAATATTTTAAGAAGAATTGTATTTTTCTGGATGAAAACATAAAATTGTATATTATTTGTTAAAGCTAACATGTAAAGAAAAAAGTTAAAAAAGAGGAATAATAAAATGAAATGGGATAAGAGTTTAAATATTTTCCTAAATCCAACATTTAAATTAAAAAATAAAGATACATGGTTATGGCATTGCTGTTTGATAATTCATAAACTATTTAACTCATTAAAATGTCATTTATTGTACATATCCTTTGCTTCCTACTGTTATTATGTAAAAAACATCCTTTAGTAATTTTTGTTTTTATCAGTGGTATTAGAGGCTGGTTAGAGTTCCACAATGGCTTCTGAAACTTTTGTGTACCCAGCCATTCCACACTTTGATGGTCACTATGACCATTGGAGCATGCTTATGGAGAACTTCTTGAGGTTCTAAGAATATTGGACGGTTGTTGTTTCTGGAGTAGCAAAACCAGTGACAGGTGTTGCATTGTTAGATGTGCAAATGCTACACTAAAGGTTTATTTTTGTATGCTTTATATGTATCTTTGATTATATTCTATTTAAAATATATAATTAATCATTTTTTACTTTTTAGAAGAAAAATATATAAGTAAACATAGTTCAATATAATTAATTATTAATTGGATTTAGGTTCGTTGGAACTTGGAAGCTTGATATGAGTTTTCCTTGATATTTCTCTCGTTAGGGTACATCTATATTTTCTGGAGTAATCTAGTTAGAAAAGGTTTTTTTTTTTTTTTTTTTTTTTTTTTTTTTTTTTTTTTTTTTCTAGAAGTTTTGTTCTACTTTCGGCAACATTATAAGTATAAAAATCAGCAAATGCGGTAACTAGAGATTATCATGGTAATCACAAATGTGGTAGTTACTTTTGTTGTCTTCGTCAATGCATGTCTAAATAATCAATTTAGAAGGAAAAAAAAAAAAAAAAAGACAATTTTATTTTTACACAATGATCTATAAATGCATTAAAGCTCACCCTTAATGCTTATTGAATATGTCCCTTTATTAGAAAATTACAAAATTAAAAGAAATTTTATTAGCTACAATTTTTAGAAATTGACACAAATGTTACAACAAATGATGTTCAAATAATATACTAAAGAACAAAATATTTTACGAGTAACATCAAACTATAAAAATACCAACTTGCATTTAGCTATTTGTTAATCTTAATAATTTTAACAAACATTTATTTAACATAAAGATGTCCTTAAACATAAACTTATATTTTAAATCTATTTAAATTCATCCCATACATCACTGTTTTCATTTTTTTTTTAGCGCGTGTGACTGTTTTTTCCTATAGTTTTAATTTTTATCAACTTAGATCTTGGCTGTTAATTTTTTTTTCTTTCTCTTTTTGCATTTTTTTTTCCTTTTTGTATGAAATTAGTTAGATTTCTAATTGTAGGGGCTTCGTTTTTGAAGAGCACCCCCGACAATACATTTGTAGAGAGTGAGGCGAAAAGGCTTGGCTCTGGCCGGCTTCTCGCCAATCCTCCGGGACATTTTCCTTAGCTTTTCTTCCCTTGGGGCCTCCTCGGACGCCCGCCGAGGAGCAACCCCAAGGGAAGAAAAGCTAAGGAAAATGTCTCGGAGGACTGGCGAGAAGCCGGCTGGAGCCAAGCCCTTTCGCCCCACTCTCTACAAATGTATTGTCGGGGGTGCCCTTAAAAAACGGAGCCCCTACAATAATATGTGTGGTTGTTCATGATAGTTATAGTATCTCAATAAGTTTAGTGTGAAATTGCTAAAACCATAGTTTATTCACGTGTGATTAAAAGAATTTTTTCTTTTTTGAAAGCTAAGGGAATCACAATAATTAGATTGGTTTGTCCCTAATCAAATGGTGGATCAGCCAAACTCACGAATCAAGAGTAAAATCCCAAGAAAACTCTCATTAACCAAACTTTGTCTAAAGTTTGATCAGGTTTGACCAATGATCAATGAGAGTAAAGGGGATCAAAACACCAATCTCTACCAAAATGATCAACATCATATGTCAAGCCTAACATTTCATTCCTCACGGCCCAAAACCATTTCAAAGCACATAAGCAATTCTCTGACAAAGAGTATACAGATCTTTTGGTCCAGTATGTTTAGAACTTTCTACCTAAAGTAGTATACGCCCAAAATGAAGGGCAAACACAATTAGGGATTGGCATACTTCATTTGGTTTTGGTGTACGTTGGGTATATTCAATCCTGCCTTTTGTCTTTGAGTTTATATTCAAACCTTTGTGTCTATGCTACTTCAGACATAAACTTTGGGTTCTTTTTAATTATTCATATTTTCTTGTACAATGTCATTTTCCTCATTTTAATTCCTTTTGAAATTTCAATTAATTTTGTGAATAAAATGCTTTCATTATTGTTTTTGGGTATGATAATGCATAGTTGATTGAGATTCAATGTGGGTAATACGAGAATCTTAATGTTGAATGAAATATGTTCATGCAAATGTATTGATTTAAATTTTGCCTATGCAGGTTTGGTTTATACATGTTGATTTATGATTAAATGTTGCTTGATCTACATGCTAGTATATGTATATATATATATATACACATAAACCCATATGTTGATTGATAGATGTACTAATTTTAATGAGTAGATTCACATATATACTAGTTCAGATGTATGCTTGGATCTACATGATGATTAGCACATATATTGATTTACATGTTACATGCTATTGTATATGTATTTTTGTATACATATATATGTCTGGATTAACATGTTGGTTGATAGATTTGGATTTATATGTTTAGATCTACATGCTAATGCAAAATCCTATTTAGATGTGCATGTTAATAGTGAGATGCATGTTTAGATCTATATATTTTGGTGTGTATACATTAGATTTATAGAATGTTTACTTGATTTGTGTATACCAATGGTTAGATTCGCATGCTTTGATTTATCACCATGAACATTTAATATCCATGCTTACATAATGGTTTATCTTAGTACTTCGTTGATTACGTCTTTGTTAAGTGATTTTCTTTTCCATTGGACATACATGAGCTTGTACGCTAGCTTCTTAGTTAGCATTGCAAGTTCATAGTCCCACAATAAATTGGCTTAATCCGGCCAAACCTTTTTTTTTTTTTTTTTTTTTCAAATCATTTTCAAATAAGTTTTCAAAAAAAAAAAAAAAAAGATTCCAAAGAGTATTTTCAAATTTTTCCTAAACATGTGTTTATTGTTTCAAAAAATAAAAACTCATGAGACATTTTCTTTAAATCCCTTCTAGGGAATTTTTATTTTTTTAAGGACAAAATTTAGCTACGAAATTGGTTGTAATCTAAGGCTACAATCTTACTCAATATCTTTTTATTGGAGATGAATTTTGATTAATCAATTATTGGATTACATTTTCTTCTTATATCCTTCATGCTTACAAAATTTTTAGAAAATTAAAGATCAATAACTATGTCATCAATAAATTGTTTAAATTGAAAATTTTTGGAGTTTAAAATTATGAATGAAATATAAGCTTATATATTATATAGCAAATAATATCTTATTGGCATAAAATTTGACAATGTATTAAGAGCTTAAAAAACATGCAATTTAACATTTAGATTTTCAAAATATGTAGTAATGTTATTTTTTTTTTTTTAAAAGGTTGTAGCCTTAGACTACAACAAATTTTGTAACTAAACTTTGTCCTTTTTAAAAGAGTCATGAGATTTTTTTTTTTTTTTTTTAAATTCTTTATAGGGAATTTTAAAAGCAAAACTCATGAGATTTTTCATTAATCCTTTCTAGGGAATTTTTCCAAAAGTCATGAGATTTTCACTAAAATTACCTAAGGTAATTTACCACCAAAAACCAATGAGATTTTACTAAAGCCCCTTAAGGAAATTTTAAGCTAAAAACTCATGAGATTTTCAGTAAAAAAATCCTTCTTGACTTCTTGGGAATTTTTTTTTTTTTTTTTTTGCATAAAAAACTCAGGAGATTTCTAATTAAAAAAAAAAAAAAAAAAAAAAAAAAAAAAAAAAAAAAAAAAAAAAAACCCATCAAGGGAATTTTTCACCAAAATTTTTTAAGATTTTCATCAAAAACCCTTTGACGGAATTTTTCATTAACAAGTCATGGGATTTACATTAGAGGCCCTTTAGAAAATATATTTCAAAATGAAAACCTATTTTCAAAAATATAAATTATTTTCCAAAATATAAATCCCTTTCCGATATAAAAACCCTTTTCAATGCACAAATCCTTTTCCAAGGCAAACTCCAATATTCAAATTAAAAACCATTTTCCCAAGTGGTTTATAAAAAAGTGATGCTTGGCCCATGATTTAAATTAATTAAGCCAATAGACCACAAAAGCAAGCCAACATATCTCCCCCACCCTTTGGATTGACCTTTTATCTTTGATGACTATTTTGCATGAGTAATTATATGGAGAGTAAATTAATAAAATTTTCTTTGCTTTTAAAGGAGTGAAGTACCACCGTGCACCTTTGACGCGATGATCACTTCACAAATACAAATGATCGTGGAGTATGGGAGGGCAAGAAACGAGGTTCAAGTCTCTAGAAGGGAGCTTCACACGCATATACATTTAGACTTGGTTAGAGTAAAATTTCTATCTTTGTATTAAAAAAAAAAAAAAAAGTGTGAGGTACCCCCTATTTAATTTATCTTTCTAGTCAATGTCATGCAATCAAATGCTTAGCTATGCTCTTTAATCTTGCTTTCAAGAATAGATTGCTCACATGCTCATGCATTTTACATGCCATTTTCTAGGATAGATTATGTGTTCACATATTTACACGCCCATGCATTTCACATGCCATTTCCTACGATATATTATGTGTGTTCGCATGCTCACATGCTAATGCATTTCAAATGCTATCTGTTTGGGAAAACCATGTTTTGTGTGTGTGTGTGTGTGTGTGTTTTTTTTTTTAATTTTTTTTTATTGATCAAAAACAACTTTTTATAATGTGTTTCCAAAACAAGTCCTAAGATTCCTTAAATGGATCTTTTAATATATTGGTGTAAAAGTTGATTTTATTTTCCTTTTTGTTATTGTATTTAAATCTTAAAAAAAAAAAAAAAAAAGGATTTCTGTTGAAGTATAGACGCTTCAAGTCCCCAGTCTTAATTAAAAAGATGTTTTTTTTATTGGTCAAGTTTGCACTTTGAAGGAAGTAGTTGGGGTGGGTTCCAATTAGCTCAACTGGTAAAATCTCTGATAGTTGTATAAGAGACCTGAGGTTCAATCCCCCCTACACCAAAAACCGATTAGTGTCTTAGTCTGATAATAAAGAGCAATTATCATGAGCAAACGCCATAGGTTGAAACTCTCTCTCAAAAAAAAAAAAAAAAAGGAAGTAGTTGGGGGATGTATTATGGAAAGAACTCTTGCAGCTTTTTAGCATTTATAACTTGGGTTCTAGCTATGTACACTCCATTTTTTTTGATAAAAAACTTTGTGTAAAGATAGTTTTCCGTGTTTTCAGTGTTTGGTAGTATCAGAATAAATGAGTCAATGGAAAACTATTTTTGGTCAACCAAAAAAATATTGACATATTTTTAGAGATTGTTTTCCATTAATTTTTTTTTTTGGAAAACAACTCTATCTCACAGCAAGCTAAATAAGAGAACTTAAGAAGATTGTTTTTCAACTCATTTAAGGTTACTATCAACTATAAGAAAATGAGATAGATTTATAGAAAATATTTTTTGAAAAATGACTCATTTTCCAGAAAATATTATCGCCGAAACAAGCAGAACGATAATTTGGGATGCTTTGAATGTGATAATGCAATTCATGGTTAGTCCTCGAAAGGGAAAAAATGGGCTTTTGCTCTTTTCCGGAATATTAAACATCCTTTTGCCCCCTTTCCCAAACTAAATAGGGAACTGCCCCTGTTTTGTAACTCGATAATACTAGAGTCGAGTTATATGAATTACTTGATTATAGAATAATCGAGTTAGCTTCAAGTTTGTGACACGCTGGACGTCCAGTGTGGCATTTTCTTTTTCAAATCCCTAAATAACTCGATTTTATATTAATCGAGTTACGTAACCGACTATTCAGATATCGAGATATGCTCTTATTAAACTTGTTTTCAGATTGTCTTTGTGTCAAGCGTACGGATATATGGTTTTTAACATAACTCAATTACTGTAATATCGAGTTATAAAGTATACTCGAACTCCGTAAAATCGAGTTATTCGCGTATAATTTCTCCACACCTCCTCCCATTTAGTGTGTCTGGCTTTCCGCTGAATTGAATTCCACTCTACTCAGATCAACAGCTTTCGGGCTCAACTTAAGTTTGTATCATCTCAGGTAAAAAACTCACACCAGAATTTTAGAGCAATGATATTTTTATTTGATATTATACTGAATTTTTGTTTTTTTGGTTGAATGAGTGTGAAGCAAGTACATTGGTGTGGTTTTGGTTGTTTGTTGTAGTAAACGTTGATCACAAGAGAATGAAATCTTTACTCTAGCAACATTTTGTATTGCACATAATCACATTGGTCAAACATTTACAACAACATTATGTATTGAACACAATGGGTAGACATTAACAACAATGTGTTTGCACATGATCAAATGTTAGTGTTAGTGTTAGTGTTAGTATTTCATTTTTAGCAGGTAATAGTACACAAATTTATGAATGTCTTTGTCGTGTACCATCTTATGCAACATTACATTATTTACCAACAATTGATGCACACTGTTAACTTGATCATTTGTTATTGTATTCAGCGTCAATGTTTAGTTCTGGCAACCCGCAAATCTATAGGCCTCATGATGTGTTCACTGCTACGGGTCGTTGTTGGGTATTAAAAGATGAGTTCAGCTATCCAATCAATCTGAATCTGCAAAATAGTGCTTATGTTCACAATACCATGATACAGGAGTGAGCTTGGTTATTTCGTGAACAACAAATGTTTTATGATGAACTGGTTGGTTTTAAGTTGCCAGTGCCTTGGCGACTCGCATCCCAAATGCCTAGAGAACGATCGACGAACTTCGTAAAGCATTGAATAACATAAGAGAAGAAAATAATCGAATGAAGATACGTCTTAATCGATGTCGGACCCAAGTCGAGATTCAAGAGTCAGTGGACGAAGGGTGGTACGAGCACGCACAGTTCATGCAATCACTTCTTACCTATCCCATTTATCAGTCAGACGTGGAGATGTCAGATGAAGAGTAATCGTGTCATGGTGTTATTAGATTTTGTTGGAGAACTATTTTGCTTAACTATGTTTTATATGTATGTGTGTCACTGTTGTTGTATTTGTACTATGTAAACCTTATTATTGATTGTGAGGAGCATGCAGTTATTTGTAATCTAGATTATTCTCACATAACGCATAAAAGTTAAATATTCCCATACATGATGATTTTCAATAAGCACGTACGACATAACACAGAAAATTTAAAATAACTTACACTAACAATATTAACTTAACACTAGACATAACACACACACACACACCATATAGGCATTCATTCTGACAAGTAGTCCTCATAGTTGAGGACATTGTTACGTTCCGCCGGAGTGAGTTGCCTGTTCGTTACGGCGGTCAACTCCTTCGCTAGTTGTAGCATGTGATACTTGGACTTACGAAGCATCATAAGATTGTTTTTTTTTTTTTTTTTTAAATTTATTTTAGTAACTACAAGCTCATATTGGTGCATGTTTTGCCGTGGCAATGCAAGTGAGTTATGGTCGACAAGAGGCGCTCCGAGTCGCAGGAGATCATCGTGTAGAGCGTTAGACTCATTCACACGAAAATCCCACTCCCGTCACAATCCTGCATAGTATTCCCTCTCGTTGGAATCTCTTTCCCTTCTATAGTTATCTGGAAAATGAGGTAGCATCCAATTGTGCATCGACATTGGAAAATGTGACTTTAGATCGGTATGTGTAGATGTTTTGCAAGGGTAGATGTAAACGGGACTTTTGCAAGGGTAGATGTAAATGGGACTTCGGTATGTGTAGATGTTTTGTAAGGGTAGATGTAAATGAGACTTTATATAGGGGTTTTGCAAGGGCAAGTATTCACATTGATGTGACTATATGTAAGGGTAAATGTTCACATGAATAAAGATGATATGACACAACAATGTATTATTCAGTGGCAAGGTGTTGAGGAGCACATGCAAAACTGCGAACATGACTTGGTTGTATAGTGGCGTTTGTTGGTGCATGTGATTCGCTAAGATAGCTGTTTCATATGGCTATAGCTTGTGCTACAGCAGCGGGCTGGTGATGTGTATTGCAAAAGAGGTTGCGTATTTATTCACATTAATACCACTCAGCATTGATGTGTTTCATCTGACATGACTTGACGAGATAGTGCTGAGCTGTGTTAAATGTATCATAAACTTTTCAGGGATGCTCTGCATCCTTGAAAATGGTGCATTGCAAAAGCTGTTAAGCGTGCATTGCAAAAGGTGTATTGGCGTGCATGTAGGTGATATGACTGGATAGGGTTCAACAATGCAAAGCTGTTGAGCATAAACTTTTCAGGAATACTCTGTGTATTCACGTGAGTGTGGATGGGTACTTTTGGTCAGGGTTCAACAGTGTTGAGCTATCCACTGTAGCTAGTGGTATTTGGCAAGTGAGATTGAAGAAAGCTGATAACAACATTTGGTTTTGTAATGGTTGGCAGGATTTCATTGAATACCATTCTATCTGTTATGGTTATATTTTAGTCTTCAGATATGAAGAAAATTCAAGCTTCCATGTTCTTATATTTGATAAGACTGCCACTGAGATTCAATATCCACCTAGGAAGAATTGTAAATTGGAAGATCATCAAGTAGAAATAATATACTTAGATGAAGATGATACAAACTCATCATAAGCAAACCTCAATGTACAGACCCACAAAACATAAAGTTAGAGAAAAGTTTATTTTGAAAAAATTATCTAGCATGTCCAGAGGAAGAGAGAGAGCAATCCAAGCAGCCGAAAAATTCAAGCCTAAAAATTCTTCTTTAATAGGTATCTTACGGCCTCATAATATGGTGAGCCTTTATACACAATGTGATCATGATGTCACACTTCAATGTCTTGTGCTATTACCCTCCATCAAAACATATTCAGCAATAAGATTCGGGAAGGGATGGGTTGCATTTTTGAAAGCACAATAATTTAGAAGAAGGAGATGTTTGTGTCTTCGAGGCGATCAAGAGGAAGCCTGTTGTGCTTAGTGTCTCAATATTTCACGTGATTGACCACCAGAGTTTGGACTAGGATAACATGTTTAAATTTTAAACTAGTGATGTTTATGCTTATATTTAATTAGGGACTTTGATCACTAGTATGGTTTATATCTGATGGATGTGGTTTTAAGATTGTTCTCTAACCGGTTTGGTATGTCTTGTTGAAAACTATTCAGCATTTTTGTGCTTCATCTGACATGACTTGTTGAGACAGTGCTGAGCTATGTTAAATGTATCATAAACTTTTCAGTCATGCTTTGCATCCTTGAAAACGGTGCATTGCAAAAGAAGACATATCTGTGCATTGGTGTGCGTGTAGATGATATGACTGGACAGGGTTCAACAGTGCAAAGCTGTTGAGTAGCA
Organism: Quercus variabilis; assembly: GCA_030445155.1. Lineage (NCBI taxonomy): Eukaryota > Viridiplantae > Streptophyta > Magnoliopsida > Fagales > Fagaceae > Quercus > Quercus variabilis. The sequence continues at coordinate 24,576,473 of CP129455.1, read as the reverse complement.
CATACAGCACTGCGAACATCAACGTAGCAACGGTGGATAGCTCAACCCCAAAATTGATGGATAATCAATTCAGGGATGCTCTGCCTCCTCGAAAATGGTGCATTGCAAAGGGTTGCACATCTGTGTATTCACGTGAGTAGGGATGGGTACTTCTGGTCAGAATTCAACAGTGCCGAGCTATTGAGCATCACATGCAAAATTGCATCAATCAAGTGTAATAATGGTAGACAGCTCACCTCCAAAATTTTGCTTACACTTTTAAGAGATCCTTTGCATCCTTGAAAATAGTGCATTGCAAAATGTTGCATATCTATTTATTCACGTGAGCATGGATGATATGACTAAATAGGGTTTAACAGTGCCGAGCTGTTGAGCAACACATGCAAAACTGTGAACATGACTTGGCTGAATAGTGTAGAGCTGTGTTAGCCTTCTCCAATCTCACTTGCTAAATGCTAGTATTACATGCAGCGAGTGTAGCAACACTGGAAAGTTTTATCCCCATATTCCCTTACAAACTTTTCGGGAGTCTTTGTGGGTACAAAATGTAGTTACATTTTCTCAACATCAATGTAAAATTACATGAAGAAAACTATGCTTCTAAGTTTTACATCAATGGCTTCCAATCATCACAATTGCAATATTAGGGAGCTTTGGAGCAATGCTACAACAAATCAATAACTTGAATGAAACATTTTAGAGGCTGATTAGTCTTTTAGGCCCTTACCCTATTTCTAAGCAAACCAAATATCGTTGTGACAGTGTGTTGTGTGAGCCATATGGATTTTCAGTAAGTGAGTGGTTAGTCTGGTTTGGACGAGTCTTTATGTAATGTATCTATATAAAGTAGGACACTATAAGAACTAAGATACACAGATACGTGTATATGATACCGCGACTCAAACAACTCATATAAATGAATTATTTGTATTACTGAATCATATGTGCGGTTGGTCTATGTGCTTTGGATGAATCTGTACGAATTGAATCTATTAAATTTTCCTAAAAGTAATGTGCAATAAATATAATTTGGAGGCATTTCACTTCCTATGGTTTTTCCTACATTACAAAGCAAATGACATTGTCCAACCAAAGCACATTACTTGAATGTAGCAACAAAGAACAACAGGGAAGAAATGAGAAACTGATTTCACATAAACTTAGCCAAAACTAATGAACAGTTAATCTTTAGAGTTGCAAAAGTTGAACGTACATAATCATCATTTGTCAGACATTAACAACAACATTATGTATTGCATATAATGTATAGACATTAACAACAACGTCTAATGTTCGTAGGTAGAAATTTTGAAAATCATCATTGCTTAAATTTGAGAAGTCTGAAATATCTGTTTAATCATCTAATGCAGTAATTTCATTAATAGACTTGATGACTCATTGTTGCGCCTTCCTTTTTAGATGCTTCCTAGTTTTTTGGATTGCTTGAAAACGGTCTAGTCGTCATTGCATTTGATTGTTCTCTTGTTCAAGATGAGCAAGTATATTGACAGGTTCATCTTTAGGTAACTCGACTGAGCGTGCCTTAGGAACTCGTAACTCGTGCCATCGACAATACACCTCTAACTTACACTTCTTCTCGTATAGGGTTGACCGTGGTGGTTCCGTTGGTTCTACTACAGTGAACTCTATTGTGGTGGTATATGTACTTAGTTTTGTAGGTTTGCCGACCATGATGTGTTCGACGCTTCCAAGACTCTCGTACATGTATATTGGCATATTAACGAAATCTCTCTTTTTTCCAACCCATATCCCTTCATTGTGGTCTTTGTATGTATGTAGCTATTGATCTGTTGGAACTTGTGATGATACATTTGTTGAAGTAAATCCAAACTTATTTCGCATTGTACGCTTTGATGTTAAGGCGTTACGACTCATAGCTTAATCAATCTACGAAGTTAGCAGGGTATAAAGTTAACATTATATCACTGATGCATTTATAACCTCATTTCATGGTCTATTATTTAATTAAAATATCAGTTATTAGGGCTTGTCATGTCAATACATGCTAGAAAAACGCTACAATCTAAACAGGATTTTACATGTTCCCAATGTCACATCAAAGGTGGGTAGTGAAACAGGTTATGGGACAGCTATGCATCCAATTTCACAATTGTGTATTCGCGTGAATGTGGGTGTGAAACAATGTCGAGCTGTTGATACTTCTAGTGCAGAATTGCGAACATGACTTGGCTAAATAGCCATGTCTGTTGGCACATGTGCTGCGATTGAAGGAGTTTGATATGACTACAATTGGTGCTACAGCAGCGGGCTGGTGACGTGTGTTCAGAGTTCGAACTTGGTCATCTTGAAACTTCACTATATTAATTGTGTTTTGTCTTTCACGCTGCAATTTCGCTATATTAATTTATTAATTGTTTAAATCCTTCACAAAACAGATTTTGAAGATCACAGTGTGTTATTATCTTTGGTCATTTTCAAGCCAGTTTAAACATCATGGTGTGTAAACATCATAGTGTTCATTACCTTTAGTCATTAAACATTTAAAGGTTAAAAGCATCATTTTGCTCTCAAAACCATCACTCTTACAAATTACACAGCCTCACAGCCTGAAACACTGAAATTTCACTTGTAATCGTAGCCAATTAATGTGACCCTATAGATTTGGAATACCTACTTACTCGACTGTTCGATCAAACATCGTGGTCAAAGAGTTGCCGGTTTGAAGCGAAGCCCAACTGGAACTGAATAGCACATCTGTTATACCTTTAATGTTGATGGCTTGAGCTCACTGTTATATCTGTTTAATTGTGCTTGGTCGTTCACAAAACATTAATCATCAGGATGTTTATTATTGTTGGTCATTTTCAAGGATGCCAGTCAAAACGCTCTTCCCATAATCCGTGACTATTGGTTAGAAGAGATTGCACATGGTAAAACCATCTTCAACCCTGAAACTGAGCTCTCAAACAATCGCGTCCCATAAACATTTACAGGTTGAAAGCACCACTTTACGCTCAGAACTTTCATGTTGGTGGCTTGAGCTCGTTATTATATCTATTTAATTGTGTTTGGTCCTTCACAAAAACATTAAACTTCACGGTGTTTATTATCTTCAGCTCACTGTTATCTATACTATTATGTTAGGGGCTTCTTCTGTTTGGAATCCTCATATTTTATTTCAAAAATGCCCCCACACTCCTATGTTTAAGTAGAGACAAAATTAAGGGACAATCCAGTAACAATACAACTGTAACTCTCACTAATACATTGCCCAAAAGACCCTCATCATAACTCTCACTAATTTACTACTCTATAAACGTGGGATAGTTTTTTTTTTTTTTTTTTGGAATGACTTGGCACCTGTTGTAGTTATTATTGCTATTGTAGTTATTATGACTATTACTGGTCGCTAACTCGTACGATGCATGGAGTAGTTGAACAACATGATGAAGATTAACATTCTATAAGATTAACATCTATATACTTCATTGCTGTAACGCGAAATCAATATAGGTGATGGGTGATTAAAAAAATAATTGTTAGACCTAATGCGGGAGTGCATGAGGTCGTGCCCAGTGTCACTTTTATCATTTTGGACGAGTTTGCACTGCAAGGTTTCATCAATAAATTTTGTAATGAAAATATGATGCATGCGGTACAGTCCAGGCGGGGACCAAATTCAGAATAATATAATTGCTGATTTAAGAGTGACAAAAATATCCAATTAGTGAAAAATACATGACTGAAAAGCGAAACCTCCAATAAAAACAGTTGCCTGAAGTGAAGATATAGCTTGAGCCATTGCTCTAAGGAAAATCTCCTAGGTAGTTTATCGTCAACAACAAACCCTGCAAACCAATTGTGCTTTCACAAACTTTCAATTTATATTAATAATTACTATAATCTAATAACACGTGAGTGCCGTACAAAATTATAAAATAAATCTTATTTACACACTAACTTGGATCTACTTGATGTTATTTAGAATCACATAATAAATTGATGGGTTCTTATAGTTAGAACCATTGCAATAATACTAATAATAGTAACAATGGGCATGAAACTAACCATCATATTAATATATCAAATTACTTTCCACGGATACCATGTTCGTCAAATTGCCACTCAAATAACAAAATATACAACTGGCTGAAAGCCCGTTCATAGAACTGTTATACAATTCTTCAAATATGCTACAACAACTACAACAAATTCGTCCCCTTCTTGGGTACAATGGGCAATGGCAATCATGAAGAGTTAGATGGTGGAGAAGGTGGAACAGGACATCTATAGTCAGCTACGTCCGCTTGGAGAGTTGCAACCTCGGCAAGAAGACCATGTAGAAGCTACCCATGGGCTGCCTGAGTCATCATAATGGTCTCCATTATAGCATGAAGAGAGGGAGGAAGAGGGTCTGTATGCGCTGCATCAGCAATGTCAACATCTACCTCATCATCACCATCCTCGACAACAATAGCTATGGGATCCCCATGCATGTCCTCATCTGGAACATCTCCAGTAGTAGACCATACTCGTGGTGTCTTGGATGGACCAACACTGGGGTCAACAACCTTCTTTTGGGCACTTTACTCTTCTAGAAATTTGGCTCCTATAAGGGCTTGGATGTGAACCAACTCTTGGGAAGAAAAATCCTTTAATCCTAAATATTTGAGGACCCTATGGATGAGAACTGGAAAAAACAAACAATACCTCTTATACTTGCTCCTACATACCTCCACAATGGTTTCGACAAAAAGGGAAGGAAAACAAATGGAACTATTGGTGACGAGGGCGTAAAGAAAGAAACACCTGTTTACAGGGATTGTATGGATATGAGAAATAGGGAAAATGTTGTGACAAGTTATCCTAAAGAAGATATAATTAAGCTCAGTCAACTCACTTGAGCTAATACTTCGGTCAGAACCTTGAGTAACTGATCGTCCACAAAGGACATCCATAACATCATCAACACGAGGAGACATAGAGTATGGATAAGTAGGTGTACAAATTATAGGTACATCAAGAGCTTTAGATACGCGCTCCCTAGTTATTATAAACGGTACACCACGTATGGACGATGCCACCTTGTGACCACCGAGATCCTCATGCATCGATAGATTCAAATAGAATTCTCTAATCAAGTCAGCTGGAGGGGGTTGTATGTTTGTACACAGGGATAGCCAATGCCTAGATTGTAGATTCTCACGGACAGAAGGATGCAGTTCATGTAGATTGATTTGCCTTTCTCCCCATATACGCCTACGCTTAATCAAGGTTTCAATGGTTTGCTCATTCTCAGGCGTGAGGAACCTTAATTGATCAAACACCACTTTAGGTTCAGATGTAGCTTTACATTTTCTCCTTTTAGCCCTCTTCGAAGCCATAACTAACTGATGGTCAGTAGTGGAAACACGATTAGCTCACACAAAAATAGAACCAAATACCACATTACGAAGAGATAAACAATGAAGTTTGAAGCAGAGAACAAAAATTGCCAAATATAACGCACTACCATGTGTATAAAATCATCCATACAGTATACTGTCTAGAGCAGTTTACAACAACACAATGAAAAAACAATATTCTTATTCACGGGTTGTTTAGTTGGTAAAATAAATGTAATGCATTTCGGTCCGAGTGGACCTATAATTTGAAGATAGAGACCTAGAGTATATGAACTTTAGTTGAACTCAAAGAGCTAACATGCAATTTGTTAACATATTGAATTTTGTCAAAATGATCAATAATGTTACGCATCGATAGCAAGCATTCTAACAGCATGTTCAACATTATACAGGAAACATACAAGTGGATGTAGGACCTAACACATTTTCAAAATTCCTAGCTACATGTAGTAAGTTTCACCAACTTGTACAAAAAACATTAAATTGCACAATGTACAGTTCAAACATACAAACAGCATAAGGACTACCACACACATATGGCACTACTGGCAAGTTCATTTTGTAGAAGGATACTAGTCAAAGACAACCTACAAGATAAGCAACCTTACTAACAACAATGCATTTGACTAGCCAAACACCCATCTTCATCACAATCTACATAGACAATGAAGTTTGAAGCATGAATAACAAATTTGACAATAACGCACCACAAATGTGTCATTTTAAAGACAACAAAATGTTAAAAGACTCCTACTATGTAAAATCTTCGAAGACTTTGCGTAGGAAATTGTCGATTCCGGCTGAATGCAGCGAGAGCAATCAAAGATGTAATTTCAGATAGCTGTAAGTTCTGCAGAACTGTGGGGTTTATAATGGTGGGCGACATATCTCGAGAATTACTCGATGATACGTAAATCGAGTTATGTGCATATAACTCGATTACTAAGAAATTGAGGTATATGCAGTGTAAATAACAGTAATCTAGTTATATATAACTCAATTATATATGCCTCGAGGTATGTTCACTAGGCTTCCCCACCAAGCCCAGATATTTTGGACTGCCCCAGATGCAGTCCAAGAGGAATCCAACTGTCTAGTCATCTTGCACATAACCTGATTCATTGGAAATCGAGTTATTTGCATTGTAAATCACAGGACTCCAATTTATGTCCAGAACGGTCTTCCACATAAATCGGCACTCCAGAAAACGAGTTCTGTTCACATAACTCGATTATCTATAAATCGAGTTATGTTCACTAGGCTTTACCACCATATTTGGACTGATCCAGATGCAGTCCAAGAGGAATCCAAGTGTCCAGGAGGGTCTTCCACATAACCCGATTTCTATGAAATAGAGTTCTGTGCATTGTAAATCACAGGAATCCAATTTATGTCCAAAACGGTTTTCCCTGTAACTCGACACTCCAAAAAACGAGTTTTGTTCACATAACTCGATTATATATAAGTCGAGTTCTGTTCACTGGGCTTCACCACCCATCCCACATATTTGGACTGATCTAGATGCAGTCCAAGAGGAATCCAAGTGTCCAGGAGGGTCTTCCATGTAACCCGATTTTTGTGATACCAAGTTTTGTGCATTGTAAATCATAGGAATCCAATTTATGTGTAGCATGTAACTCGATACTATGGAAAACGAGTTATGTTCACTTTTACTCGATTATGTATAACTCGAGTTATGTTCACTGGGCTTCCCTGCCCAGCCCAAATATTTGGATCGCTCCAGATGCAGTCCAAGAGGAATCCAAGTATCCAAAATGGTGAATAACATAAGATGAGAACAAAACAAAAAAGTAAAAATAAACCTTCTACTCAACAGGGGTTTCTGGCCTCAATGTAGTGTAAAATAGATAATTTGATGTGGGGTTTATTTTAAAATTATTATGTAAAAAATAAAAAAATAAAAAAAAATAAGTTCTTATGCAATCATAGAGAGAGTTTTTTGCAAGAGCTTAATTGAATGCTAAGGGTTTAAATCTTTCTTATGCTTAATTAAAAATAGCCCAACATTTAAATCTTTCTTTTGCAAAAGCTTAATTGAAATCTTTCTTATGCTTAATTGAATGCTAAGGGTTTAAAACTTAATTGCAATAGCTTATGCAATCAGCCTTATAATTCTGGAATTATTTACAATAGGAATCACCATATTTGGACCTAGAGCTTTTGGTCATCAAGTAAATCATTCTTGAGATACTAAAACTGCCTGTTTACCATTCTCAAAACCATGTTCATATGCATAACATTGAAAGCTAAGTGAGACCATCAGATACTAGGGTTTTCAATCTGAACCAGACTTAGAAGAGGGTACCAGAGCATCCTTATGGCTGTAAGATGAATCCAAGTTGATGATTTCGCAAAGGTTTTTTATCGTAATAGAAAACTTGTGCTAGATTAATTGCATTAGTCATTAACAATGTTTCAATGAATGAGACCAAAATGACTATTAATCATTGTAAGACTAAACTAACAGTACTTAATTTTCTCTTGAAGCTATCAAAAATATGGAGGGAAGACATATATAAGGTCTGTTGAAGACATTGCATTTCAAGTAGCACTTTTTATTGCAAGAAATAGAAGCTATGTAAACTATTACATGGTATAATCCTCATCAAATACTGTTATCATATTTCTATCTAAATATATTTTCTTATAAAATTTAGTGTTCGAAATTACGTAAATTGAATAGTTATCTGAAACTAATCATGTCAATGTCTAAAATTATATTCCTTATCTTAGTACCTTGGTGGAACAAATTATGTGGAACAAGCTCTGCAGTGTAAATCACAGCTTATTATGATCAAGCTCCTCTTGATGAATATGGTGAGTAGCATATGCTGCATGCTTCTAAAATTATATGAATAAAGTAGTAATTAATCATCCATAACTTTTAATAATTTTAGGACTATTAAGGTAGCTCAAGTGGGGACAACTTAAGAAGTTGCATGCTGCAACTAAATTATGCTCTACAACTTTGGTGCAAGGAGCACGAACCAACTTTTCAGTTAGGTTAACAACAAGAGGTAATGTGTCAAAAGTCTTTATGTTTTCTCATATATCACTGATTAACAGTTATTTTTTTTTTATTTAAACTTAGGCCGTTGTCTTTCAAGAAGAAAATGGAGGCTGTGCGGCATTTCTTACTAACTATGCGAAACAGAATGTTACTGTACAAATTCAAAATATACCACTTGAATACACAAATCGAAGTCAATCAGTATTCTAGTAGACTGTAAAAATATAACCTTCAATTCAGCAAAGGTAATTTATAACTTACAATGTAACAATGTTTTTTGCATAGCAATAACAATGTTTGTAATCCTAGATTCTAACAGTTAGAATAATAAATACTAAATTGTCTACTTATTAGGCAGAGCAATAACTATGATTTTGAGCTCATAATATTTTATTAATTAATTACAAATTTCACAAGCTTAATTCATATTTTTTTAATCGAATTTCTAGGATATATTGGTTGAGTTTTGCAAAAATCATTTATATTCTAATGTGCCTTGATTCCCCTGTTTTGAAAAGACCTATATCTATCAAATTTATAGTAGGAAATTCGTTGTTTATAATTTAATTAATATCTGTGAGTTTACAATCATTCCGCTTATATAAAGTCTTTTTTTTTTTTTTTTTTTTTTGTAAAGTTGTTATTTACAACTATGTATTTTGTTGGCTTTTGTTCCGTACCAAATTTGATTGTAATTATTATCAATCGTTTATACCTTGTATCTATTATGGGATTTGTTGTAAGGGTTGTGTGATAGAGAGAGAGTGTGTGAAGACTCAAGCATTTGAAGACTGAAGAATTCTCGCAGGCATGTCACGACCTAGCTTCCCGCGAAGTGAAACATGTGCCCTGCACATGCTGGAATGCGAAGAGTCAGGCCAGGTGGAGACAGCTGTGTCTCGCGAGTATCTCGCGGGTAAGGTCTTTCCGCGAGACACCCGCGAGGCTATCTGTTCTGCCAACCTGTATTGAATGACTCACACTTTTTGTGCCTATCCTATATATACCCTCATTACCCACAAATGTTGAGGAATGCTTTAGAGAGAAAAACCTAGCCAAACACATTGAGAATTAGAGATTGTCATCCCCACCTTTCTCTATACATTTGCTTGTGGTATTTCCTCAACTCTTCCCTCTCCATTTCCATACCATTGAGAGGTTGAGAGTCAAACACTTACCACACCCTTTGAGAGCATTAAGTGACATTTTGGTGCTACTGGAAAGTATTGAAAGAAGCCAAGGATGGAAAATGCAACATGGAGCTTATTGCGGGATCCAGAGAGCTAGACAAGACACGGTTCCGAGAAGCCTTGTTGGAGTAGGAGCTTGGAGGGCTTAGGTACATCGGGTAGATTAGGCTTGGAGGGTCTCTTGCTAACCCATGTATCCCAATTGATTGTCTAGTGGATCGATTTCCACTTAGAGGGCGACAGAGAGGTTTTTCGTCGAGTTCTTCGGTTTCCTCTTCAAAAACACGTCTCGGTGTTTTCTGTGTTTGCATCCTTCTTCCCTACTCTTTTATATTCCATTATACTGCTGGGTTGTTTAGTTTATGGATTAGAGTAGTTTATTTGTTCATCCACTCGCATTTATACTATTCCGCACTTAGTATTAAGTTAGTGTAAAATCTATCGAGCCGTAATTTTAATTGGGGGGGTCTAAATTGCTCTTGTATTTTCAACACATTTTCGAGCTTTCAATTGGTATCAGAGCGGGTACACTTCCTGTGATTTTAATACCTAAGTGTGATCCTAGACCCCTTGGAGTGTTTTAGTAAAACCATCATGAAGGATTGTAAAAGTGTTTGTGAAAATGACTCAATGAGCATATATGAAGACTGTTCTAGTAATGCGCTCTCAAAGTTATTTAAATCAAAGAAACATGCTAGAATTTTTAGACACATGCTGAAATCCTTAGTTCATAGGAACCATGATATGCATAACAACCTTCGTAAGACAAAGTCCTTAGTCTATGAATATGAGAGAAGAAATAGACATTTATGTGATAAACTTGATTGTTTAAAAAGGAAATTTCACTCATCCTTGAATGAAATAAGGAAAAATGATTCTTGCTTTGATGGTCAAGAATGTTTCTCTCATGCATGTCTTTTTGTTCATACCGCATTGAAAGTGTTTAACTCATGTTTATGGTATCTTGACAGCGAGTGTTCAAGGCATATGACTGGAGAAAAATCTTTGTTCAAAACTCTTAAAGAGAAGGAAGATGGATTTGTGACGTTTGGAGATGGTAGTCATTCACAAGTTCTTGGAAAGGGAATGGTGGATATTCCGGGACTGCCTTTGTTGACTGATGTGCTGTATATTAAGGGATTAAAAGTGAACTTGCTAAGTATCACTCAGATTTGTGATGAAGATTTCCTAGTCCAATTTTCAAAGAAAGGGTGTCTAATCTTGAATGAAGAAGGCGTTCAAGTTCTAAAGGGACTAAGGACCACCGATAATTGTTATGGGGTTATTCCCAAACCCAACATAGCATGTCGGAGTGCTCGGGTAAACCTTTTAGAGTTGTGGCATCAACGGCTTGGACATGTAAATTACAAACAAGTGGCAAAAGTCTCAAAGCTTGAGGCTGTGGTCGGTCTACCTAAGTTTGGGAAAATTGAGAAGAATGTCTATGGTCCATGTCAATTGGGAAAACAAACAAAGTCAAGCCATCCTAAAGTGAATGTGGTTGCAACTTCTCGCCCGTTAGAATTATTGCATGTGGATTTAATGGGTCCAACAAGAACAGAAAGCATGGGTGGAAAGTGCTATATTATGGTGGTAGTTGATGATTTCTCAAGGAATTCATGGGTGGATTTTCTTAGAGAGAAATCGGAAGCATGTGACAAGATGGAAAAATTGTGCAAGAGACTGATGAATGAAAAGGGAGTACCTATCATCAAAATAAGGAGTGACCATGGGAAAGAATTTAAGAATGCAAAGTTTGAAGCATTTTGCAATGAACGCAATATCAAGAAGGACTTCTCAGCCCCAAAGACTCTACAATAGAATGGAGTAGTTGAAAGGAAGAACCGGGTAATTCAAGAAATGGCTTGAGTAATGTTACTCAACAAAAACCTTCCACAGAAGTTTTAGGCTGAAGCGGTGAACACTTCATGTCACATTGGGAATAGAATTTACTTCCAAGCAGGAAGGAAGAAGACAACATATGAAATTTGGAAAGAAAAGAAGCCGAAGGTGAAATATTTCCAAACATTTATGAGCAAATGTTATATTCTCAATGACAGAGAGAATCCCCGGAAAATTCGATGCGAAAAGTGATGAAGGGATATTTCTAGGCTATTCATTAAATAGCTGAGCGTATAGGGTGTTCAATAAGCGCACTAAGACGGTAATGGAGTCAATAAATGTGGTCATTAATGACACCATGTCTGAAAAGGAAATTGATGATGGTGAAGGATCGAGCCTGAAGAAGAGGGAGGTTGAGGACAACATGTCACAAGATGATGATATTGAAAAAGAATCACCGAAAAAAGAGTCCACACCCCCTATACCAAGAAGGGAGACTAGATCAACACAAAAGCCCTTTAGCCCTCTCACCCTCCCGAAAGTTCAACCTCCAATCTCTTGAGATGAAGAACCTTCTACCTCCAAGAGACCGTCATCAAGAGTAATTCTAAATCATCCATTAAGTAATATCATTGGTGATGTAAATGAGGGACTTCGGTTGAGAAAAGGACCAAAATACAGTGCGAATCATGTGACATACAATTGTTATCTTGCTCAATTCGAACCCAAGAAGGTAGAGGAAGCTCTTAGAGACGAGAATTGAATAGAGTCTATGCATCAAGAGCTACATCATTTTGTTAGAAATGATGTATGGGAGTTGGTTCCAAGGCCCAAAGATACCCATGTGATCGGCACCAAGTGGATCTTCAAGAATAAAACTGATAAAGACAGGGAGGTTGTCCGAAACAAGTCTAGGTTGGTAGCTCAAGAATATACTCAAATGGAAGGCGTAGATTTTGATGATTCGTTTGCACCAGTAGCAAGACTAGAGTTGATTCAAATTCTATTGTCCATAGCATGTGTTATGGATTTCAAATTGTACCAAATGGATGTGAAAAGTGCTTTTCTGAATGGTTTTCTAAACGAAGAAGTATTCGTTAAGCAACCAAAGGGATTTTAAGATCCTCGCTTTTCGGATCATGTGCTAAGGTTAAAGAAAGCACTGTATGGGTTGAAGCAAGCACCAAGACCATGGTATGATCGTTTCACAACATACCTATTGGATCGTGGATTCAAAAGAGGCCAAGCAGATCGAACATTGTTTGTAAAGAGAGATGAGGAGTCTCTCCTAGTTGCTCAAGTATATGTGGATGATATTGTTTTTGGATCCACAATTGATCATTTGGCTCATGAATTCTTTGAAGAAATGAAAAGGGAGTTTGAGATGAGTATGGTGGGGGAGCTGAACTATTTCCTAGGGCTTTAAGTGAAACAACGGAAAGATGAGATATTTATATTTCAAGAGAAATATGCCAAAAACCTTGTTAAAAGATTTGGTCTAGACTCTACGAAACACACTTCCACTCCAATGAGCTCCTCCTTAAAGCTGAGTCGGGATGCAGCAGGTGTAGAAGTGGATCCAACGCTCTATCGAAGCATGATAGGCAGTCTCTTATATCTCATTGCTAGCAGACCAGACATTGCCTTCAGTGTAGGCGTTTGTGCTCGATTTCAATCAGCCTCCAAAGAGTCACATTTAACAGCAGTTAAACAAATTATCTGCTACATAAATGGCACATCTAATTATGGAATTTGGTACTCAAGAGACTCAAATGAATGCCTAGCAGAATATTCTGACGTTGATTAGGCCGGCTGCATTGATGATAGAAAAAGTACTTCAGGTGGCTGTTTTTATCTTGGAAACAACTTGGTGTCATGGATGAGCAAAAAGCAAAATTCAATCTCTCTATCAACAGCCGAAGCTAAATACATTGCTGCTGCAAGTTGCTGTGCTCAATTACTATGGATGAAGAAGCTTTTTTATGATTATGGAATCACTCAAGACACGATGTGTGTATATTGTGATAATTCAAGCGCTATAAATTTGTCAAAAAATCCAGTTCAACACTCGAAATCAAAACATATTGAGATTCAGTATCATTTCATTCAAGATTTGGTAGAGGAAAGGACTGTGTACTTAGAGTTCATCAACACTGAGAATCAGAAGGCAGACATATTTACCAAACCTCTAGATGGCCCAAAGTTTGAATCTTTGCGTAAGACCATCGGTGTCGGTACCATTCCCTGAACTCTATCTCTTGTGTGAACCTATTCTGCTCGGTGTTGCATATGTGTTGTTGTGGTTCCACATGTTTAAAAGTCTTTCTTTTACCTGTTTGGCTTGTGCTTGTTTTTGTTTTTGCTTTGTTGATCTTTCTTTATTTCAATTTGTTTTTGAGTATGTTCAAAAATTCAAAAACCCATAAAAATTGAAAAATCTCAAAAGTTTGATCACTTGTTTTGTGTATGTCACATGTGAGTTTGGCCTAGTACCTTCGTACTAATGGTATGGTGCATTTACGATCTTGGCTTGTTATGTATGCACTCATTTCTTTGTGGAAGAAATCTTGAACACTATGTGTGATTGTTGTAAATAGATCTTCAAGCTTGTTGTGAATGATTGGTCAATAGTTTTGTTGGTCTTGATACTTGCATAGACTTGTGTCTATATCTCTTCCCACCTCACTTTTATGTTTTTGCTACAAGAGCTCACCAAATGTAAATCTCCAAATGAAAAGAGATATTGAGCTACAAAAGCTTATCGCACACACTAGTATTCGACTAGAAAAAAGGGAAAGTGACTCTTTTTAATATGTTTTATATGGTGCTCAAAAAGCCAAAGACTAATCATCAATGTTGAAATATCATAAATTTCAAGCACCAATCTCAAAATGAGATGTTTTTGTCCAAACAAAATAAAATGGACCAATTGTTATGCCTTATGCTGAAGCCAAATGAAAAACTTCTAAGTTATGTATTCAATGTGTAGGAGGTCATATATACTCATTTCTATAATGGAGATAGTCCACTTTTCGTATCAGTTGTGTATGACTTGATTGAATTGATCATTAAAGTTTTGCTCTGGTCTAAAGACTATTACACATTTGATACTCACACACAACACACAAGACTTTGATTCAATCAATGCCTATCTCATTTGTGTGATTGTATATGTTCAAATGTGATGTGTATGCTCAAGTTCTTGTTGATCAAACCCAAAAATATTTTTAAGTATTTTATTTATTTTTTAAAGTGATTTTATACTTTCGTGTATTTTGTTTTTGTTCAAAATGTTTTTTTTTTTTTGTATTTTTCTTCAAAAACTGGTTCAGGGGTTGTTTCGCGAGAAGCTCGCGACTTAGAGCTTCCCGCGAAAAGGGCTTGAGGGAAATATTTGTTTCATCTTGTCACACAAACTCTCGCGACTATCTCACGACAAACAGCTTTTCACGAAATGCTGTTTGGCTAAAAATTGGATTTTTCCAAATTCAGACAGAACTTACCGCGACTATCTCGTGACTGTCTCGCGACCTAGTACTTCTCACGAAAGTTTTGTGCTTCAATGGCCATTCTCGCGACTGTTTCACGACTGTTTCGCTAATATCTAACCCGTGAAAAATGTGTATTTTCAGTTTTATATTGCTGATGTGACAGTTTTTCAAATCACAAACACTTCCCTCGCTCAAACTCCTTTGAACCTTTTTCAACCTAAAATCAATTTCTTTCAAAACCCATCAAATTTCAAGCATCTTTTCTGCATTGTCATCTTCAAGGTATGTTTTCTAATCAATTCTTTTTAAGTTTTTGCTTAGGCTATGTAGTTTTCTTGTTAGGGTTTTGATTGATAAGTTCTAAGTCACTTACGGGTTGAATGAACTTCGAACGCTCTGGATCTAGTAGAGTGAATCCTGAAAAACCAAAAGAAATCAGAAAAGTAGACCGGTGGAAGCCGGCCTTTGATTCTCCGATGGTAAAGTCAGTCAATTGAAGGAAAGAAGAACCCTCAATATTTAACTTATCTCCTATTCTTTACCAAAGAAAAAAGTGTCCTTACCTCTATGCAGACTGGCCTTTATATAGCGTTAGAAATTGGTTATTTTTCTTAATCGTCGTAGTGTTTGGAAGGTTCAGAGGGTAACTCCCTTAACTGTCATGAAAGTCACCTCTTCGGGAACTGTGTTGAGATTCAAGTAATACAACTCTTGGCTGTATGTGTACCCAAGTTTTTAACTCTTGCTGAGTTTATGCCTGCTCGTCCGTGATGATTCGTCCGTCCATAATGACTCGTCCGTCCATGATGAAGGACGAGGTTTAAAGCATACTCGTCCTTCATTGGACAAACATAGTGGAGAGGACTAATGGTAATGGAAGGACAAACGTTCCAAATACTTGCTCTCAGTTCTGAATGTTGATATGGACGACAATATGGACGAGTGTCTGACGCAATGTTTTTCTTGCACCATCAGTTGCCCCCTTGTCCATGTGTCGTCCATGAATATGTAGTGATTTACTCTTCTGGACGTGTGAGTTTCCTTAATAATCAGATATACCACGTGTCAGTACGTGGTTGGTGATTTGTTTTGTCGGTTTAGTTTCTCGAGACGGAGGCCACGTGTTAGTGTCTGATTGGTCACGTCGTTTCATATGCTCAGGTCAACCATCTATAAATAGTGGAATGCCCCCATTACCCTCTTACTTCTGAGATTTTTCCTCCTTGACATCCCTCGTCTAGAGCCTCGTCTAAGACTTTCCTGCGTCTATAGTTTCAGTACGTCCTAAATCTAGGTATTTCCTCTCCCCTCGTCTTTTAGGTTTTCAAAAATTTTCATTTTTAGAAAATGTCTGGAATTACCATCTTCTCATCTAGTAATAGTACAGAAAGAGCCATAGACGAGTATTATGACGGGAGTAGTAATAATTCTAGTGACACTAGTAGCAACAGTAGGGGAAACACTACCGACGAGGAATATGTCTCAGGGGTCCCTGGGGTTCCTTTAGAAGAAATACAAAAACACCTTAGGAAAACTGTAGGGTCCCAGGTAGGTACCTCGTCTTCCATCCCTCCGTCTAATCCTTTAGACGAGACGGAGGTAACTGTATATAGTTGCGTTGTAGATATCCCTTCAAAGACGGACGAGGATAGATTAAACAACCTTAGGGAGTGGTACCAAATCCCAGACGAGTTCAATCCTAGATTACCCGTCCGTGGAGAGTAGTGCTGCAACCCTCGTTTTGGAATAGGTGTATATGAGGCTTACCTTCTTGGAGGTCTTAGGTTTCCCTTAAATTCTTTTATCAGAGAACTGTTATTTAGGTTAGGTTTAGGAGTGTGTCAATTTAACCCAAATGCATGGAGGTTAGTTGTCTCTATGCAGATTTTGTGGAAGGAAGTGTTTGGAGGAGACCGTCCTATTACTGTGGACGAGTTCCTCTACTGCTATAAACCTTCCGAAATTCACCAGTCTCCTGGCTTTTATCAATTCACAGCCAGGAGTAAAGACTGTAAATTGGTTAAGTCCCTGGCCTCGTCTGACAGAAAATGGAAGACGGAGTTCTTCTTCGTCTCTGGATTCTGGGCTGGAAGTCCTATAGACGTTGGCCGGGATTCTTTTGGTCGTTTCACTGGGGACCTAGGGAACCTTCGTCTTGAGGGTAAGTCCCTTAGCTTTTTCCCCTTTTTACTTGTTTTTGACTTATTAACTCATCTAATCCTTTCTTGTTTGTTTTGTTTTTTTTTTTTAATAGCTGTTGGACGGCCTTCTTTGAGTAAATTACACCGTGACCGCGTCCACAGGGCTCGTCTACACGTAGACAGGGATTTTCACTCTTTGGTCACCCTTAGACGACTGGCCAAGTGGAGTTTAGGTCCTAACCCTACTGACATTGCCATTGCACACGAGGTCACAGTTAGAAAAAGTAAGTAAATTTTCTTATATTCCTTACATCTTTTGTTTTTACTCTTCTAAGTAAATCCTCTTCGTCCTTTTACAGGAATGGCCACCATGAGAGGCAACAAAGGAAAGAAAGTTGGTGCAGAAGGGAGTCGTCCTGAGCTTGAACACCAGGTTCGTCCCTCTGCTGGGGAAAAAAGAAAAACTATTTCTAAAAATTTAAACTTGGAGAACCTCCCCAGCAGGCGAGGTAAAAAAGTTAAACACGGGCAATCCCAAGTGATCAAACCTACTCCGTCTTCTCAGCAACCTGCCAAAGTGTACGAGGTTGACTCGTCCACTCCTGTGGAGTCTACCCCGTCTAAGACTCCTTCATCCAAGACCGCACCCTCCTCGTCTCAACCATCCCAGAGGGCCCCCTCCAATATTATTGAAAACGAAGATTTGGCCTGGGAACGTTTTAAAAGCGTTGTGACGGACGAGGACATTAACGCCTGTTATGACATGTCCTTGAAGGATTTTGAACATTCAGGTGTTCACGACCTCTTCAAGGTAAAACCTTTCCCTCGTCTTGACTAAGTGTACACTTTTTATTTATTTGTGTGTTTGTTTTTTAACTTATTTTGCTGTTGACTTCCAAGGCATGTCTAAGTTCATAGCTGCGTCCAGACAAGCTACTGGGTTGGATAGGACGAGGATTCTGCTGGAGACGAGGATACAGGAGGTGAAGGAGGATGCCAAGCAATGGGCTGAGGTAGTTGCCAAGACGACGGAGGAGATGAAAGATCTTAAGGTGTTGGTTGAGGAGTTAAGGGTTAATGCTATAGACAAAGATGCTCGTCTTAAGGATTTGCAGAAGAGGATCGACGAGTAAGGAATTCTCCTTTCTAAGGCTAAGGAAGATGCGGTGGCTGAGTTTAAAGCTTCCAAGCAGTATACTGATGCTTTGGACACCAACTACGCAGCAGGGTTTGAAGACTTCAGGATGGACGCTACTGAAAAATTTCCTGAAGTGGACTTCAGCTCCATCATGCTGAATCTAAACCCTGCCACCACTAGCTCTCTCCTTGGTCTTGACCCTGAGGACGCCAACATTGAGGACGATGCTACCACTCAACCCCAGGACGACCCCAATCCAGATGCCTCTATTTAAAAAATGTTAATGACTGTAGTTTTTTATTTTTTTATTTAGGTAAATGTAACTCAAGTACTTTTAATTCGTCCATGTTCAAGGACGAATCTTGATGAAACATTTAAAAGGGTGTTTAGGACGTTTCTAGTCCGCCCTTAAGAAACAATTAAATGTGTACTACTTGCTTTATGGACGAGTGTTTATACTTTATATTTGATTCATTTTACCCGTCTTTATTTCATATACAAATTTGAAACCGTTCTAATTGGAATTCCCATTTGTCATATATTCATGTAAAATGATAATAAAAACTTCATTCAAAATGGTTAAGTGTATGGGCACTACTCGTCCTTAGACTTGTTTGTGCTTCACTTCGTCCATGAAACACCTTTAAAATGGGTGATTCTACATAAGATTAAAATGCTCATGTTGCCTTTCGTCCATGACACAATTAAATTGTTTTTATTTTTTATCCTCCCCCATTTTTATGGACGGGTATCCCTTAGTTTTGCTCTTGATTTGATGTCAGCTCTACCTCGTCCTTAGATTTGGACGAGGGTGCTTTATTTCATCTTGAGATTACATCTCTGCGTCCAAAGAATTTTCTCGTCTTGAGCTTTTCAGCTGTTTTCAAATTATCATGAACAAAAAGCAGTGCTTGAATCATGGATCTACACAACATTATGTACATTCCACAAATATTGTTCACAATACATTGTTCATAGACGAGGCATGTTTTAAGAAACTAATGCCTGCCTTAAAAGAAAAACAAACACAAACCAAACCATAAAGCTGTTTTTGATACAGTAATAAGACAAATTAAATAGTCTTTTATGTAGAATAGTTTATGTAGTCTTCAGACTTGTTCAAAGTCATGTTGATCTATGTTAACACTTTATTGATAGTACTTCCTCAAGTGCTCCGCATTCCAAGGATGTTCTAACTTCCTTCCATCCAGCGCTTCCAAGTAATAGGATCCTTGTCTTTTGCAATTGATGACTCTGTAGGGGCCTTCCCAATTTGGTCCCAACTTCCCGTAAGCTGGGTTCTTTGTTGCTAGGGAGACCCTTTTCAGGACGAGATCTCCTATGCTGAAACGCCTTGGCTTCACCATTGCATCATACTGTCTAGCCATAAGGTTTTTGTACCTTGCCATCCTTTGCTCAGCATCCATCCTTACTTCGTCTATGAGATCAAGATTCAAACGGAGTTGCTCCTCATTATCTTTGTCTCGATACGCTGTTACTCTATGATTAGCCATATGCACTTCTGCAGGTATAACCGCTTCTGCTCCATATGCTAGCCTGAAAGGAGTCTCCCCTGTGGGAGTTCTTGCAGTCATCCTGTACGCCCACAACACACCTGGTAACTCATCAGGCCATACTCCCTTAGCCCCCTCAAGCCGAGTCTTGATCAACTTCAGCAAGGATCGGTTTGTAACTTCTGCTTAACCGTTAGCTTGTGGGTGGGCCGGTGAGGAGTAGTGATTTTGTATTCCAAAATGTAGGCAAAAATCTCTAAAAAGTGCATTATCAAATTGTCGTCCGTTGTCTGATATCAACACCCTGGGCACACCAAATCTACATACAATGTTCTTCCACACGAAGTTTTTGACATTCTGTTGGGTAATATTAGCTAAGGGTTCTGCCTCTACCCATTTGGTAAAATAATCAATTCCAACCACAAGGAACTTCATTTGCCTTACACCTAGAGGGAACGGACCCAGAATGTCTAGCCCCCACTGTGCAAAGGGCCAAGGGGCCGTCATTGGGGTCAAATATTCTGATGGTTGCCTAGGGACGTTGCTGAATCTTTGGCATTGGTCGCAGACCTTGACGTAGGCCTTAGCATCAGCTTGCATGCTAGGCCAATAGTACCCTGCACGGACGATTTTGTGGACAAGTGATCTGGCTCCTGAGTGATTGCCACATGCTCCTTCGTGGATTTCTCTTATTATGTAGTTTGCCTCGTCCGGTGCCAAACACCTTAAATAAGGCTGGGAAAAACCTCTTTTGTAAAGAACTTCATCCATTAGAACATACCTGGCTGCCCTCACCCTTAGCTTTCTTGCTTCGTCCTTCTCTTCAGGGAGTTGTCCATTTTTTAGGTACAATACAAGTGGAGTCATCCAACTCGTCTTGCCTTCTACTTGTTGTACTTCTGGAATGTCTATGCTTGGCATGTATTGAATCTCATCTACCTCGTCTACGGCTTCACTAGCTGAGGCTTCTTTTGCCAAAGCATCTGCCTCCATATTTTCTTCTCTTGGGACCTGAACGAAGTTCACTTTTTCAAACTTTTTGACAAGGTGCATCACCCTGTTTAGATATTTTCTCATCCGTTCTTCCTTTGCTTCAAATGTGCCATTCACTTGACCTATGATTAGCTAAGAATCTCCCAGGACGAGGAGTGATCTTGCTTCAACAGACTTGGCCAGTTCTATCCCTTTGAGAAGAACTTCATACTCAGCTTCATTATTAGTTGTCTGGTACTGCAAACGAACCCTGTATTTTAATTTATCTCCCTATGGTGACTGTAGGACTACACCTACTCCTCCTGCATGTTGAGTAGACGAGCCATCCACGTAAACTACCCACTCAATGTTTTCTTTCTCGTTCGCCTCGTCACAATCCGAAGTAAACTCTGCAATGAAATCTACCAGAACTTGGGCTTTTATGGTGTGCCTCGGTTGATATTTTATGTCGAACTGACTGAGCTCGACGGCCCATTGGATCAGACATCCTGCAGCCTCTAGCTTGTTCATAGCTTTCTTGAGTGGGTGGTCTGTCATGACATTAATGACATGAGCCTGAAAGTAATGCCTGAGCTTTCTGGAGGCTGTTATCAATGCAAAAGCCATTTTCTCCATCAACGGGTATCGTCCTTCTGCTCCCCTCAGTGCCCTGCTGGTATAGTACACAGGCCTTTGGACCTTGTCTTCCTCTCTTATTAATGCTGAACTTACAGCATGTGAGGTGACTGCCAGATACAAATACAACTCTTCCCATTGCACGGACGGGCTTAACAAGGGGGCCTTGGTAAGGTACATCTTCAAATCTTCAAATGCTTGCTGACATTCATCAGTCCATTCAAATGCTTTTTTAAGGACCTTAAAAAATGGTAGGCATTTGTCAGTTGCTTTGGAAACAAATCTATTGAGGGCGGCGACTCGTCCAGTAAGAGATTGAACTTCTTTAACACTGCTTGGAGGCTTCATATTCAATATTGCTTGGATTTTATCAGGGTTTGCTTCAATTCCCCTGTAAGAGACCATAAACCCCAGGAATCTCCCTGATGACACCCCAAAAGCACATTTGCTAGGGTTTAACTTCATGTGATAATGCCTCAATGTATTAAATGTTTCCTGCAAGTCGTCCAGATGCCTGTCCTCGTCTTGAGTTTTCACCAACATGTCGTCTATATAGACTTCCATATTCCGCCCGATCTGTGGACGAAACATATGATTGACCAACCGTTGGTACGTTGCTCCTGCATTCTTCAAACCAAAAGGCATCACTTCATAGCAGAATAATCCCTGACTGGTGACGAAGGATGTCTTCTCCTGATCTGCTTCGTCCATCCGTATCTGATTGTACCCTGAAAAAGCGTCTAAGAAACTGAGTAATTTATGGCCCGCAGTAGAATCAACTAGCTGATCAATGTGTGGTAACGGGTAACTATCTTTTGGACAAGCCTTGTTTAGGTCCGTGAAATCAACACACATCCTCCATTTGCTATTCGCTTTTTTGACCATAACTACATTGGCCAACCACTCAGGATAGTATACCTCTCGAATGAATTTCGCCGTGACCAGCTTCTGAACTTCCTCCTTAACAGCATTTTCTCTCTCTGGGGCAAACACTCGCTTCTTTTGTCGGACTAGTTTGAAGGAAGGGCATACGCTCAAACGGTGGGTAATGACGCTGGGATCTGTGCCCGGCATATCATCGTGACTCCATGCAAACACATCTCTATTTCTTCTCAACAAACAAATGAGATCCGTTTTGACTTTTACTTCTAAATCCGCCCCTATCCTGGTGCACCTCTCTGGGTCATTATCATCTAAAAGAACATTCTCCAATGCTTCGACAGGTTCTGCTACAACCCTCTTTTCTTCAATCGTCATTGCCTGAATTTGGTCGTCCGCAGCCAACATGGCCAGGTAACATTCTCTTGCCGTTAATTGGTCTCCCTGTACTTGGCCTATCCCATGCTCCGTTGGGAACTTAACTGACAGGTGGTAGGTAGATGTTATAGCCTTCCAGCTATTTAGGGTTGGCCTCCCAATTATAGCGTTGTAAGAGGACGAGCAGTCAACCACAAGAAAGTTCACCTCCCTGGTAACTTGCTGCGGATATGCCCCCACTGTTACTGGTAATAAGATGCTGCCCACAGGTTGTATCTTCATTTCGTCAAATCCCAGTAAAGGGGAGCTTACTTGTCGCAACTGATCTCGTCCTATCCTCATCTGTTGAAAGGCTGGATAATACAGAATGTCAGCTGAGCTTCCGTTGTCTATCAATACTCTTCTGGTTTTATAATCAGCAATGAGGAGAGTGGTGACTATAGCGTCGTCATGGGGGTGATGGATTCTCTCTGCGTCCTCATCCGTGAAGGTAATTGTCTGCTCATCCGTAGTTTTTTCACCTGGTAATCGCCCTGAGAGTTGAACATTTTGTACTGCTTTCAGATATGCCTTCTTTGACTTGGACGACTGTCCTGTAGGACTTCCCCTAAGGATGATCCTTATTTCTCCAAGTGGTGGCCGTGACGTCTCTTCTACCTTTGCTTTCAGTTTCTCATCTTTGTGGTCTCGTCCAAGGAAATTCCTCAGCTTTCCTTGTCTGATGAGATTTTCTATTTGCTGCTTCAAATCAAAACATTCATCTGTATCATGCCCGTGATCCCTATGGAAACGACAGTACTTGTTCCGATTGCGTTTGTTGGGATCCCCTTTCATCTTCTCTGGCCACTTCAAAGTAGGCTCGTCTTTAATTTGCATAAGAACTTGGTCAAGTGGCATGTTCAAGGGGGTATACTGTTGGTTTCGTGCTGAAGGGCCTGCTTTCTTTTCTCAATCCCTTCTATCTTCCGTCCGTCCCTTCTTGGGACGAGGACCTTGATCTGACTGACGCGGTGGGTTGGCTTCAATCTTCTCAACTCTTTTCCTCTTTTTGGCTATGATAGCATCTTCTGCATTCATAAAATTCTGGGCTGAATGAACTAGCTCAGCCATTGACTGGGGGGCCTGCTCATACAACTTATGAATAAATAGATCATAATGAACGCCGTTATAAAATGCAGCCAAGAGGAGTTTGTCATCCACTTCGTCCACAGCCAAGGCATCCCTATTGAAGCGTGTGATGAAGGACCGCAAGCTCTCATTTTCCCCTTGTTCTATGGTCAGCAAACTGGACGAAGAACGTTTATGCCTCTGCCCTCCAATGAAGTTGTTAACGAACAGCTTGCTCAACTCCTCAAAGGATGCCACTGTGTTAGGAGGTATTTTGCTAAACCACACTCGTGCTGGTCCTTTCAGGGTAGTAGGAAAAGCTCTGCACATTATTTCGTCTGGAACTCCTTGGAGATGCATAGTAGTTTTGAAGGTGGCAATATGGTCAAAAGGATCTCTCATCCCGTCATACGAGTCTAACGGGGGCATCTTGAACTTAGGTGGCAATGGATGCGCATTGATGGACGCCACAAAGGGGGAATCAGTTCTGTGAACCAAATCTTCCACATGGTTTGTTTTCTTCATATTTTCTTTCATCTCGTCCATGACCCTTCTCATTTGGTCCATTTCCCTTTCTAAATGAGGCACCCTCCGTGAAGCAGTGCCTCTTGATTGATCGTCAGTCTCAACATTCCTTTCCTCCTCTTGACTCTGGGCCCACTCTTCAGCGTTCCGTTCATCAGGCTGCCTTCTTAACTCAAGTTGCCTAACCAACTCCTGGTTTTGGCGAGTCAATTCTGCCATAACAGCAGCCATGGACTGCATATGCTGAAAAGACGGTGGATGCATGGCTGGTGCTGACTGACGGTCGCGGTGAGGATTGTTAGATGCATCCCTACTATGTTGAGGGCCTGGACTCGTTGCTCTAGACCTTGTCCGAACCATTTCAACCCTTGATTGGAGAGAACAACTATAGAACTTAGTGAATCAAACAAAATTTGATAACAACTCTTTCCCACAGACGGCGCCAACTGATAAGTTCTAAGTCACTTACGGGTTGAATGAACTTCGAACGCTCTGGATCTAGTAGAGTGAATCCTGAAAAACCAAAAGAAATCAGAAAAGTAGACCGGTGGAAGCCGGCCTTTGATTCTCCGATGGTAAAGTCAGTCAATTGAAGGAAAGAAGAACCCTCAATATTTAACTTATCTCCTATTCTTTACCAAAGAAAAAAGTGTCCTTACCTCTATGCAGACTGGCCTTTATATAGCGTTGGAAATTGGTTATTTTTCTTAATCGTCGTAGTGTTTGGAAGGTTCAGAGGGTAACTCCCTTAACTGTCATGAAAGTCACCTCTTCGGGAACTATGTTGAGATTCAAGTAATACAACTCTTGGCTGTATGTGTACCCAAGTTTTTAACTCTTGCTGAGTTTATGCCTACTCGTCCGTGATGATTCGTCCGTCCATAATGACTCGTCCGTCCATGATGAAGGACGAGGTTTAAAGCATACTCGTCCTTCATTGGACGAACATAGTGGAGAGGACTAATGGTAATGGAAGGACAAACGTTCCAAATACTTGCTCTCAGTTCTGAATGTTGATATGGACGACAATATGAACGAGTGTCTGACGCAATGTTTTTCTTGCACCATCATTGATATTTGGGGATTTTTGAAAATTTGGGTTGGTTTTCTAAATTGGGTGAAATTTTGTCAAATTTTTTAATTAGACTGTGTTCCATTTGATGTTTGTGCATCTGTGTTGGCCCCGTGTGGCATTTTAACTTGTATTAAGGGTAGATTTTCACATGTTCATGCATCGTTCATGCATCGTTCATGCTTATAGTACATTTGTGCATGCTAAGTGTTTGTCAAATTGTCCGAGTGACATTTTTGTGCCAAATTGGAATCAAATGATTTCAATCTATGAGTTTTCACTTGTCTGACCATGTTTCACTCAGTTTGGTCATTGCTCTTGTGTTTCATACACTTTGCTCATGTTGCACACTCTATGCACACACCTAGGCACCCTCTAGGCACACCCCCATGCATCTCATGTTGCACACAGATGCATCAGCACATGCACACAGACACACATATGCACAGTCACTATTTTTCATGCATTGTGTTTGTGTTTTATTAACCTGGTGGTTTTTAGCATGTCGCTCAGAGTTACCTTTGCTCTGTTTTAAGTTTTTTTTTTTTTTTTTTTTTTTTTTTTTTTTTTTTAGGGACTAACTTGAATCTAATCAAGTTTTGTGTTTTGTGCACTTGTTTCCCATCTTTCCTGTGCAATTTTGAAGATGTCTCCCACCAAGCATGTAGCTAAGAAGAAATTGTCCTCAAAGCGAGCATGTACTGATTCTAATCACTTCAAGTCTGCTAAAACTGATATGAAGTTCAATGACTGCTACAAGAGTGCAACCATTGTCATGGAACAGGTAGTTCAATTAGAGGCTCTTGAGCACACCTTCATTCCGGATGCGTTCAAAGAGAGAACTTGGACCAAGTTGTTAAATCCAGTTGGGACTGTGTACTCAGAAATTATTAGAGAATTTTTCTCAAATGCTAAAGTGGAAGATGACAATATACTTTGCTGGGTAAGGCACAAGGAATTCGTGATCACAAGGAACAGTATTCAAGACTTGTTGGAGATACGTCCTCCTTCTCAGCCTATGTCAATTCAATATGACAAAAGGTTGGGTTCGACTGAAGAAATGATAACGACTCTTAGAGGATCACCAAAGAAGTCATCAATGGATACAATCAGGTTTTCTCCAAAGATGAGAACATTAAGTTATGTGATGATCCATAACCTTTATCCGGTCACCAACCTCACCACACTATCAGCTCCAAGGACGAGGTTTCTATACGACCTTTTCACTCATAGGGAGATTGATATCTGCAGCCACATCTTCCACATTCTGAAGAAAAGCATTACGAAGCAGAATTCAAGAACCATAATGCCTTTTCCCTCACTGATCATGGGATTCATTGCAAAGACGAAGCTGAAATTCCCAAGTGGTCTTACGGTGGTTCAGAGGGACTATCCCATTGGTGCTACTACATTGACTAGGAGCACAGCCCACATCAGAGGTTCCAAGACTGGTGTGCATACCATTCCACAACCAAGGGTCCAACAGGATGAAGGGGGAGATACAGAGGAGGAGATTGATAGGTTCACCTCTGCTCCAAAGCACTCTGCACAGCCATCATCTTCGGCTCCACCATAAGGTTTAAGCAAACTTGATCAGTTACTAGCTAAAATGGATCAGATGTCTATAGTGCTTGACTCCCATGTGCAGCACACAGCAGATCAGTTCGCGTACCTTCAAGGACAGATCACCGCATTGTCATCACAAATTCAGGACTTGTCCTCCGCTCATGGATCAGACTCCGAATTCGACCAGTTCTAGCCCTTTGGCCATTCCGGTCAAAAAGGGGGAGAAAATTTTGAGGGGGAACTGGAGAAGAGCCTGCACATTGTTAGGGGGAGCATAGCCTTAGACTTAGTCTCATTGGTTATTGGTTGATAAAGACGGTTTTACTATGTTTTTGTTTTGTTATCTGCTTTATGATTATAGTATTTATAGCTACTGTTTTTGATTTAAAGCTTCTGTTTTATTTCAGTATAATTTCAGTAGTTTATTTTGTGTTATTTTCTATGCTTTGTAGCATATCTTGTTTGTACCCATGTTACTTTTGTAAGCTTTTAGGGTTTGTTTTCATGCATGGTTTGTAGGCTTTTATGGTTTGTGCCATGCATATGAAGTACCTTGTTTATGCAGCCTCTATGCTTGTGTTGTTGTGTTTCAGGAGATACTTGTTCATATGTTTTAAGAGCTTATCAGAATCTAGAATTAGGTGTGAGTGAGTTTTGCCTGTGTTCCCAAGCTCACGTTTAAGTCTAGAGTCTGTTTTAGGGTTTTGTCACGGAATAGCCAAAAAGGGAGATTGTAAAGTTGTTATTTACAACTATGTATTTTGTTGGCTTTTATTCCGTGCCAAATTTGATTGTAATTATTATCAATCCTTTACACCCTGTATCTATTATGGGATTTGTTGTAAGGGTTGTGTGATAGTGAGAGAGTGTGAAGACTCAAGCATTTGAAGACTGAAGAATTCTTGCGAGCACATCGCGACCTAGCTTCCCGCGAAGTGAAACATGTGCCCTGCACATGCTAGAATGCAAAGAGTCAGGCCAGGTGGAGACAGCTGTGTCTCGCGAATATCTCGCGGGTAAGACCTTCCCACGAGACACCCACGAGGCTATCTATTCTGCCAGCCTGTACTGAATGACTCACACTTTCTGTGCCTATCATATATATACCCTCATTATCCATAAATGTTGAGGAATACTTTAGAGAGAAAACCCTAGCCAAATACATAGAGAATTAGAGATTGTCATCCCTACTTTTCTCTATACATTTGCTTATGGTATTTCCTCAACTCTTACCTCTCCATTTCCATACCATTGAGAGGTTGAGAGCCAAAACACTTACCACACCCTTTGAGAGTGTTGAGTAACATTTTGGTTCTGCTAGGAAGTATTGGAAGAAGCCAATGATGGCAGATGCAACATGGAGCTTGTTGCGGGATCCGGAGAGCTAGACAAGACACGGTTTCGAGAAGCCTTGTTGGAGTAAGAGCTTGGAGGGCTTAGATACATCGGGTAGATTAGGCTTGGAGGGTCTCTTACTAATCCATGTATCTCAACTGATTGTTTAGTGGATCGATTTTTGCTTGAAGGGCAGCGGAGAGGTTTTTTGCCAAGTTCTTTGGTTTCCTCTTTGAAAACACGTCTCGGTGTTTTCTATGTTTGCATCCTTCTTCCCTACTCTTTTATATTCCATTATACTGCTGGGTTGTTTAGTTTATGTATTAGAGTAGCTTATTTGTTCATCCGCTCGCATTTACACTATTCCGCACTTAGTATTAAGTTAGTGTAAAATCTATCGAGCCGTAATTTTAATTAGGGGGTTTAAATTGCTCGTGTTTTCAACACATTTTCGACCTTTCATTTTTTTTTTTTTTTTTTACTTTTTTCTTTTCTTTTGATGGCAAGCTAAAAGTTCTATTTTCTCTTATCGTAAATAGGTTAAAACAGTGTATAATGACAGAATCAGTAAATCAACACAACCTTTTGTTTCAGTTAGTAGCTAGGAAGAATGGAGGGATGTCATCATGAATTTCGAAGATGCATCATTAAAATCAAATGAATTACTTGAGCACACAAATACAACCAAAGACAAATTTGATTATCCTTGGTATACTCTTAGGTAAATTAATTTCTCATTGAATTATAACCAATTACATATGAACAATATGTGTGCCTTCTCTTCATTGCATCAGATTAATGACATTTGTAAGAATTGATAGAGTTTTTTTTTTTTTTTAGTTGCAACACAGGTTTAAAGCCACTTTGTCTTGCACTAAACCAAGACTTCATGCTCAATCTTTTGCGCATGTTGCACATGCTTTTTTGAAAGACATATACATAGGTAAGTTACTTTTTCAGTTCAAACATCTTGGAAAGGCACAATTTCTTCTTTCTTTCTTGTTTTTTTGGGTGTAAATCACAAACGTTTCCATACATAATCAAGGATATAGCCAAATTCTACTTAATATATATATGACTAAATTTAAATATAACCCATTGATCTAGCCCAACTTAATCTGACTCACGTGAGTCGAGTTGCGTTGGTTTTTACACATGTAATGAGTTAGGAATTTCTCAACCCGACATTCTTAGGTTGAGTTGGGAAAAACCCTTCAATCCAACCCAACTCGACCCATGCACATGTACACCCCTAATTTTGATAATAACAAGTCTCCAAATATAAGGTTTTAAAATTGTTGGATTAAATAATATTTGTTTATGCTAGGTTAAAATAAAAGAATTGAAGCCTTTGATTTAACACTTTAGAATTTTTGAGTTTATGCTTGGTCGTATTCATGCAGGTGCTACAAATGGAAGTTCTAATGTGATGTACTTCACAATGGACATGCCAATTGAGTTAAATGATGGGATGAAAATCCTAGTATCAAACAAAATGATGGGATGGGACCAATATTCTAAAATCAACTCATTCCTACAACAATCCAAGAATTCAAACTAAAATAAAAATAAAAACTTGGAAACATATTTGAGGGAAACGAAAATAAAAACCTCAAATTGAGGACGTAAATTAACTGAATATTTGCTCTGCCCGTAATGTAGCCAGCGATGTCCGGTACGCAGCAAGGACGTGTGTGGCATGCTCTACGGTGCATTTTGGCCCACTCCACCTAGCAAACATAGGGTGTCAACAAATGCTCGTTACTAAACCTTACATTTAACAAACTTTGCTTTTTATTTCACATCCCTATACTAAGGATTGATAAGTTTATTTTTGTTTATTAGTTTGACATATTTTCAATTATATCAAAGAGACAAATAAAATGTAATATACTATTACACGTAAGTAATTATTTCTATGAGACACTTAGCTTGAATAACGAGAACTCAATGAACGTACCTAATGGCAAGGGGCCCTAAGTGCACTGCCGGTAGAGGCGGCCTCACAATAGGGCATAGTCGTGGGAACCTTGAATAGGCTCATAGTTGCACCAATAAGAGTGCTCCTCCAATCTGCATCGCATCCTTCTTTGATGCACTACAAAGTTGCCTATAGAGCCAGGCCAATGCTGTACTGCCCCAGCTATACTATCTCGCATTGCTAATTGGGTTGAGCAACTGTAGAGGCAACAGTGAGACCTGATCCGCAGACTTGTCCATGAATAACAGGGCCCCCATCCGTACAAGTATGTGGTAGCAAGCATGTTGCTGTAGGACTTCATCACCGGCATCTGCAGCTGGGGGAGCAGGAAACTCTTCATCAAGCCACTTGTATTTTATCCTCGCCTCAGTAAGCGTAGACTTGTTTGAGTTTAGTATCACGGGCGGAGGTTCATGGCCCAACAACTCTCAGCACACCACATTCCATTGCTTGGCTGTACTCCCAGTAACAGGCAACCCATCCACCGAAATCCCTAGCATCACCTCGATATCTTGCAAGGTGATACCCATTTCTCCATGGGGCAAGTGGAACATATGCGTCTCCGGACACCACCACTCAACCAATGCCGTGATCAAGGCGTGGTCAACCTCCATATCAAGAACCTTGAATAAACTGATCAAACCTGCTACATCTATGCATTGCATGATACATGGGTCTAGCCCACCTTGCGGTAATACACATTTATGGCGTCGAACCTTTATCATGCCAGGCACCTCCTGCACAGGGACGAGTATTATGTTAGGTAGTGCACACTAGGTAATTATAAAACAGACATGTATTAATAATACAACTACATACCTCGTAAGTAGCGTGGTTCCAAAGCGAAGTTGACCGATGATTCGGCTGCCGAGTCAACTGGGTAAGATCGTCGGGTCCAGGCTACACTCTATCTAGTGCCTGCATATTTGACATGGCAGTAAATAGATTGTTAGCAATTATCTGACAAGTAAACTACAATTAATATAAAATAAAAGCATGGATACAGTAAGACATATTATGATCCTAACAAGATTGTCAACATCGCTTCTTACCCCCACTTAACATGCAATCCAAAAGCAATCAAATCGAAGCTTAAATAAATAAGAACTTGCCATAATTTTACATACAAACACCTTTTTTTTTTTTTTCTATTATCTGTAATTGAAGTAAAAAAACAAACAAATGACTAATTAATGTGCTAGAAACTTGATTGATGCCTGCATGTTCAACATCTAAGCAATATTTAAATGTGAGAGCTCTTTTTGGTGTATGATGTCTTTGAGATTGATTTTAACAAGGAAAATATCAATTACAATTATTAGGAGCTGCATATGAAGGGAAGGCATATTAAATTTAACCATGCGACACACAATATGTAATCTTCCCCCAAGGACATTTAAATTCAACTCTATGGCTTATGACCAATGCAGTCACATAGTAAATATAAATTGCAACAACTCAATGTTTAGGTATTTTATTCTCAAACCTGTTCAATCAAACTTGGTCTTTTCAACAAAGTAACACTCTCTATAAGGTCATCCTTGACAGCTCCCCGTTTTATGTCCTACGCAATTGCCCGTTTACGATGGACCACTAAGATCCCTATAGCTACAGGTCATTTGGGCTCGAGTTCTCAACTTAATATCTAGAAACCTATACTAATTATTCTACATTTCTACCACTAGATATGTAAGCATACGATGACTCAGTCAGCCCATTTCCCTGCTTGTTAGGCCTATTTTCAACATTTTAGGAGTTAATTCTACTCAATTTCCTGCTTGGTGAGTCATTTTCAAATTTTAGGCTCATTTGCTGGGTCTATTTCCCTGCTTGGTGAGTCGATACAAGTATTACCCTGTTCCACTGTATTAGCTATAAGCAATATTCAATCAAAATGTACCAAACTCATTAAACCACAATGATGGAGTGAATGTTGTTTCCTGGAGTAAATGCACTCATTTTTTCCTTGAAGTTACTTGAGCATTTTGATGTTCCAGTGAATATCATTTCTTGTTTAACAAAAGGGTGAAAAATTATTCTCCTAAAAAAAATTACATAATCAAAAGATTATAATCGCAAAGAGAGAAAATCAATAAAATCTACAACAAAATGCATGTCATTTTCACCAAAGGGTGCAGGACCACTCGAACAAGAATCCCAAATTCACCAATTTCAACCTAATAAGCTAAATAGTAAAATAAGTTTGCAAAAATAATCTTTGCCAAATAGTAAAACTCTTTGCCAAATAATCTTTGCCAAATAATCTTTGCTTATCCATAAGCATTGCATAATTTTTAAGTAAAACTCTATTAGTAATTTTTTTTTTTTTTATAGATGCTTCATTTAATTTAATTTAAAAATGAATGCAAAACTGTTTAGATTATGAAACATACTCACTACATACCTTGCTCCAAATAACTCAATATTATGTGTGTGTATTACACTATTATAATTAAAGTCTTTTTATCATTAGCTCTTTCATTAAAAATTATTAACATAGTTAATTTATTTTATGCAAAAGTCTATAAAATTTTTAATAGACTCAGATAATTTTGATACTATCAAAAAAATTTATATTTTATATTTACAAATAAACTTTTTATTTTAATAATATTATCTTTTATACATATAATTAGTTTTCCATACATAATTTTTTATAGAAAATATCTACATATACCAATCACATATATTACCTCAACTTTTTTAGCACTTTCTCAAAAGGGAAAATTCGAAGTAATTATCAAGATTTGGAGATATACGTTTTTAAAAAATTGTGTTAAAAAAATTATAAAATCAATAAATGCTAATTCTATTTAGCTTGCCCAATTAGGAATTTTTTTTAATTAAAAATGAGATAACATGCCCCGGACCCTGCTAATGA
Source organism: Quercus variabilis (assembly GCA_030445155.1). Taxonomy (NCBI): domain Eukaryota; kingdom Viridiplantae; phylum Streptophyta; class Magnoliopsida; order Fagales; family Fagaceae; genus Quercus; species Quercus variabilis. Next base: position 24,543,407 of record CP129455.1, on the reverse strand, counting down.
CAAAATCTATGATTATTTCATACATTTAACTTTCAATCCTTGGTCAACATAAGGTTAAAAGTATTTTTATATTCATAGATGCCCTTAGGGTAATTATTAATAAACTATTTTAAAAAATTTAAGTTATAACACCACTTTTACGAGAAATATAATCAACCGTCATAAAAACTAAATGCTTTTTTCTTGTCCTCAAAATGTATCCAAAATCTAAGAAAATTTTTAAGTACTCCTAAAATACGAAAAAATGATACCCCCTCCTCTCAAATTTTTTATGAACCCCACCATGAATTTAAATAATGGACTCCTTAGTGAATGTGAGAACAACACACTTTTCTTTGCTCCATTAACTTTTTCCTTATTATTTTTTACACCACCTAAACAGCAGTTTACATGGAAGAGGCAGTTTACATATTTGTGCACCTAATAAAGAGGACCAAATTGATCAAGAAAAATGGATCAAACATATGTGCCTTAAAAAAACTGCCAAGAAACAAAATCCATAAAATAAATTGAACAAGTGACAAGATAACATTCAAACATTCAGGGGTAAAAAATGTGAAATCAAAAGAATATTTCAAGGGCTTTCATTGATATCTATATCATCATTGAGTGTTGGAATGAGTTAGAACCGCACAAATGGAGCCTGAAATATCCACAATAGAAGCACCCGTTTTCATTTACACAAAGATTTTAAATTTCTTAATCTATAGTAACCAGCCAGCTCAAAATAAAAGGGAGCAAAAAAACGTTCACATGTTTGTGCTCCTATAGAACAGTACCAAATTGATTTAGAGAAACCTTAAAAAGTAGCTACTCTCCAAATTCTTTAAATAAAAAATTAGAGTAAAGAATATTATAATATTTCAAGGTTCAAACAAGAATCTCAAATTCACCAAAGGGTGCAGGACCATTGAATGTTCAATTATTCCTCTCCCCCTCCATATGGTCAATTTTAAACAAAGAGGAGTTGTATTGCAAGCAAAAGAACTTCTATGCTTGCTATATCAGCTTCTCCAGCCATACATTTGCACATATAAGCTGAAAGTACCAGCGAATGAATTTTTTTTCAATAAAGTTACTTAAAATTTTCTAGATTGCAAAACAAAAGTAGTGTCAATTCCAATAAATAGTGAAAATTATAAAAACCTAGATATACCAAAAACAATGAGTACTAAAACTTTTAAGGGATATGAAAGAACTTAATTTGTTTGTTGCTGTACTAAACACTACTATTTCATCACTCTTACTAGTTTTTAACTGGACTTACAGTAACTAACTTTCTGTTTCATGTGAATGTGTATTGTATTTCATAGATTTATGTATATAGGATGTCATTATGAGCAGAACATCTTGGATTTATGGAAGACTGCTTCAAACACCCAGAGTCTCATCATTTTCATCATTTTTTTCTTAACACGTAACCAATAGAACCAATCTTTGTCCAAACCAATCTTTATGAGATGGGTTCTGCTTCAGAGCTAACGGTTGCTGCTAGAGGCATGAGACACATTTTACACCATTTACAATAACTATTTACACTCAAATGTAATTAGTTTGACACCATTTACAACAACTATAACAAAATCATGCCTATAATCGGATAAGACACATTTTACACAAACCCAGAGACATCACTGAAACACCACCACTCGATTTACCAAAACCCCCCATCAAAACCCCAAGCACATTTAAACTCATTAATGAGAAAATAATCATTGCAGCATGTAAAAGACAACAAATTTCTCATTAATGAGAAAATCACACAAACATAACCATATAGCAAGAAGTACTTTACATCATCATCATCGCAGCATATAAAAGACAACAAAATTCTCATCTTGATTAGTAAATTTACTACTTTTTAAGTAAGTTTCAACAAAATAATCAAAATCCCACATAAAAAAACAACCTAATATTAACCAAGATCAAAAAAAAAAAAAAAAAAAAAAAAAAAAAAAAAAAAAAAAAAATCAGAGGAGACGACTGTACCTATCATCAACGACGGCAGGAAGCAACGACAACAACAAGCAACGACGACTGAGGGAGACTGGATAGGGAGAGTGAGACTAATGGAGAGTGAGGAAGAGTCGGGAAGCCTGATAAATTTAGCTAAACAGGTAAAAATGCTTATTGATAGCAAAGTCAATTTTTTTGCAATGTTAAATAAACTCAAGTCACACACACTCGTGGACTTGAAAACCTCCAAAAGGGTGGCATGCCGTTGGGATATATACCCATTGGCTAATAGAAGCCTATTTGAGATTTACACAGAAAATAGTATTACTAGTAAGAATTTGTCACATCAATAATTTTTAAAAATATTGTAAAATAATTTATGCCTGTAGCATTACTCTAAAACTCAATACAAATCAAATTTCAAAAGTCCTAGTTTGCAAAAATAGTTATTTATACAATTATTTTTTTAATTAAAAAACGTTGTGGAACTAAATCGGATTTTGAGCATAGTTTTCAAACTTTGACCTTTTAAAGAATCCAAAAAAAGAGAGAAGTTTAAGACTTTTAAGGTTGGACTGAGGTTAAATATCATGATGAAAATTTACCCAAAAAGATATAAAGCAATTTAAATAAATTTCAAATGAATTTTCATTATTTTTATAAAGTGAATAGAAAATAATAAAATATAAACAAGCTTTAAAAAACTGTGTTTACTAATGAAGCATTTTAATTAAAAATAAAATCATTTTTAACATAAATTCAATGGATGACACAAAGAAGTCAGCCAGAGTAGTTAGTTTTTACTTATGAAAGAATATTATTGAATATTATTTAATACATATTTATATATCATGCTTTTAGGAGACAACTCTTTATACACCGTACACTTAGTGTTTCCTTGTTATTTTTTGACATTATTTTTTAAAGCAAAATATTAGACTCTCAAGACCTAACAATCAAATTAATATCAACAACTCAATTAATATCATTCTCAAAAAAAAAAAACAAAAAAAAAAAAAAAAAAAAAAAAAAACTCAATTAATAAAGTTTCTAATGCTTAAATAAGAAATTTGAGGTTCAATCCTTGCATACATCAAAAACCAATTGATATTTTAGTCTGATGATAAAGAGCACAATACACAAATCACCAAAACATATAACAATTCAAAAAAAAAAATTGAATGTAGAGTTAAGCGGAAGCCTCAATTCAATAATTAAAAAGAAAAATCTTAATATCTAAACATATAGAGAGAGGGAGAGAGAGAGAGGGGGGGGGGGGGGGGGAGATGATAGCCAAAGAGAGAGGTTAGGCCTATAAAAACTGTTCTAAGAATTGTTTTATATAGTTGTGTATTAAATACTGTTTAAAAAGAAAACTGTTAAGAGAAAGTTAATAAGAACAGAAAGATATTATTATTAGTCTGTTAGTAAAACGTTAATAGTAAAGTTAATTAAATAATAATTATATATAAAATTTATATTAGATGAAGAATTCAAATTATAATCGAGTTAGGTTTTTTAACACAAAAAAGTTTTCAAAAAAAAAAAAAAAAAAACACTTAAAAATTAAAGAAGGATATAAGAACTACATAAAGGATAATATACGTAACTGTGTATTAAAAAATATACATACTTATACTTTTTTTTTTTTTTTTGAGAATCTACATACTTATACTTATATTGCTTAAATAAAAATATTAAAATGTCTTCAAACTTTGCTACACGTCCCCTGGGATACGTTCTTGAGTCCTGACTCCATTAGTAATAATCTCCCATTTGTGAAGAATCTCATACTTCCCAACTCTTTAAATTAGAAAAAGAAGCAAATGAAGTGCATAGTACACGTTTTGAAAGTATATCATAGAAGAGGGTTTTTTTTTTTTTTTTTTTTTTTTTTGATGAAAATATAAGAGGGGGTTGATTATAAGAGAATGAAACAATGTGGTTATAAGTGACCCAAAAAAAAATGAAGGTAGCGGAGAAAGAGGAAAAAAGTTAATAATATAATTGATAAAAAGATGAAAAGAAAATTGGTATCTACGATTAAACTTTTATGTCTGATGGTGTAATGAAAATAAAATAGCCATTTGGACGAACGAGCTCTACACTTAGCTTGCGAACTGAAGATTAAACCTCTATCATGAACCATTTCCAATGACAGTTATGGAAACTGAAGTAAAAAAATATAACTGCCACGACAGTTACAGGAGTTTACTCCAAATACCAATCAATCCCTTAATAATAGGAGAAGTTATGAGATGAATAACCGTTGACATCGGCACTATATAAACACTTTCACTCCGATGAAGAAAGCTAAGTCCATTTTAGACAATATTTCCAGAGTCTTGGAATTTTAAATTTTCCTAAAAAAGAAACTAACTTAATCATCAAAGGGATTGTGGCCAGCCACCCCGGTCTCCTCTGACTTTTGTCAATTCTTTTTGAAGCCTAATACTTCATTGAAGCCCGTGCCCGTATCATCCAACCTACTAATTTTCCCAAAACTATCAATGTTTATCTTAAAAACTGATAAAGTAGTATAAAGAAGTAGATTATAACAATTAATTAAGTTGTTGTTTCTATAAAAAAATTGCTGCAATTTGGTACAATCACTTAGCATTTATATCTACTTAGTGCAACCATGACTTCCGAGCCTATCTAATATTTCTTACTTTTTTTAAGATACAAAATTTAATGAAGTTTTATATTCAAGTTCGGCTACTATTTCTTTTTTATAAAACGGAGAGATTGACTAAATTTCACATCAATTAGTACACAAAAAAGGTTTGGTATTTATTTATTTATTTTTTTCTTTTCCTATCAGTTTTGCTTTGTTAAGAGAGAGAGAGAGATTTTTCAACACTCTATAGAGAAAATGAACAGTTTTGTAGCACATCCAATAAATTTGTTTTTGGAAATATGCTAAAGATACTAGCAATTTTACTACATGATCTTTAGAAATTGATGGAACAATTAATTTATAGTTTTAAAAAGCATAATAAATGAGTGTTGAATTATTTTTTTTATGATTGATAACACATCAATTGGAAAATGTCATAAAGTAAAATTTGTAGTATTCATAACATTGTTCTTTTTTTTTGGTTTTTTTATTATAAAAAATAGATTTTATTTATTGACTACTAATATTTGGGGTTTAATTAATACTCTCACAAGTAAAAATATATCCCTATTGATTAAAATTTGGAGGTCTTAGGCAGATATCTAATTGGCCTAGTGCTTGAGCCAATACTAAAAAAGATCCTGAACCCAAGGGAGACCAACAAAAAAAAAAAAAAAAAATGTAATGATGACATATTTTATATAATATAAGAGAAATGCTACATCCACAATATTTTCACAACAAATTATAAGTAGTAAATTGTTATTAGTTATAATTTGAATCTCCAAATTAAATTACTATTTTGCCCACCCATATATAACAACCAATAACAAATTACCACTTATGATTTATTGTAAAAATGTTGTAGACATAGTTTTTCTCATTATATAATGGCCAAAATGCAGAAAGACCTCCCTATACTATCAATGTTGTATTGCTGTCTTGTTGACCCTAAGATTTAAGAATTTTATAAATTGATCCATTCTTGATTTTGTTAACTATAACTAACAGTCAAATGATGTGCATCAAACCACTTTACTTTAAAAAATTATTTTAAAAATAATTTGTGCACACATAAACCAATTTCTATCTATGGAACTGTCCTAAACTTTGAGGGATCTTTTTACATTTTGCCCTATTAATATAATGCCAAACTAACTTTCATGCAAATAATGTGTCAGCAATTTACTAAACAAAACGACTACTAAAGAAATCAGAATGAGGCTATTGATTCATTATTTTGTTCTCTGGCTAGTAGAAATCATGGCTTCTAAACAGTGCTACATTATGGTGTTCCCATGGCTGGCATTTGGCTATTTATTTTATTGTATCAAACTGACTTGTACACAGGATATGAACATTGAATTTCGTCATCTTGCTTGAATAACACTCCGTTTTAACATTTTTCTGATCCATAGTTGTAGAATTTTCTTTCGGTAATTTTGTTTCCATTAAAAAGTTACCAAGTGATCACCAGAGAGGTCATCAGCTTTTTTTTTTTTCTTGGTACAAATATCTTTATCTGGTTTAAGACAACCAAAACCAGAAAGAACTGTGGCAAAGGCATATGTGCACAGGGTAAGGTGTGACTGAGGCTAACTGCTCCCACACCCAACACCCATGGTCTTTCCCCAAAAAACACATACAATAGGGAAAAAAGTAAAAGAAAGCAATTTCAAACAATTGGATAATCTAGAATGTCCTTTGATTGCTATTTGGTGAAACCGATAACACACGACTCTGATGTGGTTGCAAATTTGGCCTTTTGCCCATCCTCAATAGTCATAACAGATTTGTCGATTTCAAACTGTAAAAAATGGGAGAATATTGTACAAACATGTGGTAGTAACAGGGACCTACCTCCCGTGCTATATGCAGAGCCATGTCTGTGCTCAAATTCAGGTGTGCATCACGTAAATGTGACAGTATCCACCCAGGCAATTTAGAGCGCTTGTCATGACGGCTATACCATTTCTTGAGTTGTCCAAAAAGTTGGCAGAAAAGGGTATTAGAATTTCCTTCATTTCCACCCCAAGAAATATTCAGAGGTTGCCTTCTATATCTCAAAATTTAGCAGGCAACATAAAGTTTGTGCAGCTTCCACTGCCATCAGTTCATGGTCTTCCAGAAAATTGTGAGGCCAGCATTGACTTGCAACAAGGGAAAATTCAGTATCTGAAGAAGGCTTGTGATGTGTTACAGGCACCATCTGAAAAGCTAGTGCATAAGGATCTCCCAGACTTAATTCTCTTTGATTTCATCCAATGTTGGGCCCCAGAAACTGCTGCTAAATTTGGTGTGCCTTCTGTCTTTTTTAGTGCTTATTCTGCTTCTACACTTTGCTTCTTAGGGCAACCTGATGAACTAAAATTCCTCCAAAAACGTACCAAAATTGAAGATTTTGCGGTACCAGCAAAATGTTTGCCTTTCCCTTCTATGGTCTCACAGAGGCCTGACCAGGCGGCACAAATGTTGCGAAAGTTGAACTTTCCTGACATTTCTGGCATGTCAAGTGGCCAACGCTGGCCGGGCTGCAACTCTGGAGGGATGCGACTATGTAGCAGTAAGAAGTTGTATGGAGTTTGAAGTAGCATTTCTAGGATGCCTTGAAGAACTCTACCAAAAGCCAATTTTACCTGTTGGATTACTCCCCTGTGAAAGTTCAATATGGGTATGAAACACCCTTGAACGTTTAGACCCCCAGATACACAATACCAATTCAAGCTTTATATCAAACAATTAATGTGTGAAATATGATAACAAGCTTATAACAGAATTGATAAAACAATCTAAGCCAAATATAAACACATCCACAGCAGTAAATATAAGGCAAAGATAAATGAAAGAGAGATGCAAACACACAAACAACACACGATGTGTTATCCAAGAGGAAACCGAAACCCTCGGCGTAAAACCTCTCTGCCGCCCTCCAAGCGGTGATAAAATCCACTAAAGAATATAGTTGGGATACATAAACAGCAGAAGACTCTCCAAGCCTAATCTACCCAAGTACCTAAGCCCTCCAAGTTTCTTGCTCCAATGAGGTTACGCTGAACCTATTTCTTGTTTAGCTTGCCGGATTCCGCTACTTGACCATAGCATCAACCAATGTATATTGGTTCCTTCCCAAACTGCTTCCCTAAGCACCAAATGAACCTTCTCACAGACGTGGGTGTGGTGAGATAAGGGTTTGGTAAATGACCTCTCAAGGGTATGACTATGGAGAAGAAGAGAGTAGAGGAATTTATAGAGTCTCTTTAGATGAAGATTGGGGATGAGGCAATCTTGTTTTTCTCTAAGGTTTTCTCTCACAAAATTCTCTCCGGAAGCTCTCTCAAAATGATGGGTATAAGGGTGTATATATAGTAGGGTGAGAAGGAAATGCAAAACGTCAGTTTTTGCCAAACAGGGCAAGTTGGCGACTTGGTCTCGCGGCTTGTCCAAGTCGCAAGTCCAAGTCGCGAGTTCAAGTCGCGACGTAATGGCCTGGCCAGTCTGGAACTTTTGTCCTGTAGCGTGACAACTGGTGCGACCCTTCAGCTTCCCAGTGTGCCTCTCACGTGCCAGCCTTTGGTGGCTTGCCAGTCGCGATCCACCCGCGAGCCCTAGCCGCAAGCCTCTATTTTTCTTGCACACTCTTGAGTTTTTCTTCACATCTTCTCACACACTACCCTTACAATTTTCTCACCTAAATACAGGGTTGCTAAGTACTAAATTACAAGCAAATTGGTCACGGAATAAAGCCAATTAAATGGTTGATTAAATTCAACCTTACACCCTGAAGTCCTGTAAAGAACAGTGATAGTCACATTGACCCGAATTGGTGTAGTACTTTCCACTGGCTAGACAAACAAGGACCAAAGTCAGTGGTTTTTGTAGGATTTGGGAGTGAGTACAAGATGCCTATTGAACAAGTCCGTGAATTGGCCTATGGGGTTGAGTTGTCTGAGCTTCCTTTTATATGGATTCTGAGAAAGCTAGAAGGAGTAAGTAGCTCAAAACCATTGCCTGGTGGGTTTCTGGTTAGAATCTCTAACCGGGGCATGGTTTGTCTTGGTTGGGCACCACAACTTGAAAATCTGGCTCACCCTACTATTGGAGGTTGTCTTTTCCACTCTTGATGGGGCTCTATCAATGAGTCACTTGGTTTTGGACATGCTCAAATTCTCATGCCCATGGTGTCTGACCAGGGCCTGAATGCTTAGTTATTAGTGGAGAAAGGTATTGGCTTTGAGGTTCAGAGAAACAAAGATGGCTCATTCAACCAAGATGTGGTTGCCAAATCCATGAGGCTAGTGATCAGGGGCGGAGCCAGAGGGGGGGCACCTGCCCCCCCTGACTCCTTAAGTATCCTTGCATATGTAGTTTACTCTAGCTACTCCCTAACATAAAGAAAAAAAAAAAAAAAAGTAAAAAGGAACTAGTCTACTCTAGCTACTCCCTGACATAGAGAAAAAAAAGAACTCCCACTTCAAAGTGACACAGGAAAAAGAAGTTACTCTTAAAGACCAAGCCATGTACCTTTTTGCCAATTTCACTATTCTTATAAGTAGCTTTTGTTTGTCTAGTGTTGCACCTATTTTACTATTTTTTTTATTTAATATCATTATTTTCGCAATTTTCACTGTAATATCTTTCGCAACATTTTATTATTAAGTGATGCTAGAGATATTATAAATTTTACTACTTATGTTTTACAAATTGACATCTCACCAACCACAAAAAATAATTTCAAACATATATTCATTATATCATTTAAGTAACACTAATCACATTTTTACCAAATCAATTTGTAAAATTTGTAATAGCTATGACTAAGAACTGGTTATTTTTGTTTATTTATTTTAATACTATGAAATATATTCATATTTTCTTGCGATTGTTTATTTACTTTGTTATTATTATTGATTAATATTTTTTAGATTAATTTTACTTTTAATATTATTTTTTAATTTTGCCCCCTCTAGACTAAAATCCTGGCTCCGCCACTGCTAGTGATGGTAGATAAAGAGGGAGAGCCACTAAGACTGAAAGCAGCTCAGATGAAAACCATTTTTGGCAACCAGAACCTTCATGAGAACTACATAAATGATTTTATTCACTATATGGGCATTTACCAGCAAAAGGGTCATCAAATGCCTATAAAAGATGCTGAGAAGCTATAAAGACCAATTCCTATTTGCATATTCCATAAACATTCTCATGCATGTCTGGCATTATATCATTGGGTAATTATAGGTTTACATTATACTATCTTTGATATATTTAAGTTTTGGATTAGATAAACCAATTGCCCAAATAGGTAATCTACCAATTATATTGTTGAACGCATAGGACTTAGCCCGCATCATCACTTCTCAAGAAAACATTCTAGTATGTATCATCAAACAGTTATAGCCAATCCTAGTGAAGTTATGATGGCCTAAAGTTGGCAATTTATAAGGTTTTTCATGGATACAGCCTACAAATTATAGGGTTCTTTACTTGAATATTCTGTTGGCTCATCACTGAATCTCTTGTTGAACAATTAAAAGCATGATTAAAATTCAAATCGAATCCAAATTTACTTCTAATTGTAGTCTAACTTTACCCCAAATGTCCATTTTATTTTTCTTAATTTTAGTGTCAAGTAACTCATTCTTTATACTCAATGCAAAAGTCGAGATGATTATCTCACTCATTTAGCTAGGTAAGACTACCTTATTATCATTATTGTTGAAAATTCTTGTGTATAATTACAACTTAAAATTTAGTCCAATAATAATGTCACCATAGAAATTGACGAAGTATTATTTTTAATATTTAAAGACCAATTAAAATCAATCATAGGACAAAAAATATGACAACATGTATCCAATTAACAGTTCATTTTTTATCAGAAATTTATTATATTAATAATTAAAGGGATTTGGTGATATGAGGTGACAGTAACTAATTGGTTATTAAAATTTCTCTTCATGCATATAATTCACAAGCATGAAAAAGTACAATTGGCAGCATTCTAATGATACACATAGCAACGACATTCGAGAGAAGAAAGATGACATTTTCCACAAAGTGCCCCCTCCCTTTTTTTACATTGATTGTTACAATGAGAAGACTCGATGCATATTCCTGACCATGTTTTGCTTTTACGTTCACGATATATGCCATTGCATTGCTTGGAAAATATGAAGCAATTTCGATCAAATATCTTGCAGTTCTTCAAATCTGTCAAAATAGAAGGAAAGAGAGAGTAACAAAATATGCATTAAAGAATATGTAAATGTCCAACAATTAAACCTGCTCACACTAATACCATCTTTGCCCAGTTTTCTTTAATCAAATGACAGTATATAATAGATTTCCTTTAGTGCATTGGTTTAGACAATATTTTAACAAACGTTTTATAGAAAAAAAAATAAAAATAAAATAAAATACAAAATTTTGACAGTTTTTTATATATTTCATAAAAACTATATCAAAACTTTCTTAAAATATTCTATTAACAAATTATTTAAGGGCATCCGTTAACCAAACTCTAGTTTATATCATGGTAAAAGATATGAAAATACCTGTATTTGCGCCAGTGATGAATATGAAGAAGATGAAAACCAAATAAACAGATTTAAGAGAGACATAATCATGTTTAATCTCACTTATTGCAGATGAATATTGCAATAGGCAAGTTATTTATACTGAGCATTACATCATTTTATGCTTTCAATCTCTATAAAATATTAAGGCTATGAATCAACCAAGTGCCTAACCTTGGACATATGAAAAATTATTTAATGAAATTTTTTTTTTTTTTTGAAAATTTCTTTAATGAAACTTGACCCTTGGGAAAGTAAAAGAAACCATGGTCCATTAATTCCTGAACTCTATCACTAACGTGACTCGAACAAATATAAATAGTTTCACACTTTGAAATTCTAATTAAACCATTCAAGTAATTAACAAAAATGGTTTAGGTTAGGATCTAAGGGTGTCTATGATGTAGAAATTGGGAAGGGGGAGATCGAAGAGGGAATAAAAGAAAATGAGCTTAGTAAAATATTTTCTAGTTTGATTTATAGACAGAAAAAATTAAAGAAAAGGACGGTTTAAAATTAAAGAACAGTTGACACTTAAGATTGTTAAGGAAATACACTAGTTCATAAATTAAAAAAGGAAATACAGTAATTAGGAAATAGTAAAAGGCTGGCTAGCAAATTGTGTTGCTTCAATGAAACGGTGTCAAAAGCAGTGAAAAGACGCATCTTTTCTTCATTACTCTATCTCTCATTTCTATATAAAAATATTAATTAATTAATTAATTAAATTAAATTAAATTAAACATTTTATAACCAACAACGTCATATATTTTTTTGGGGGCAATCAATAAAATTGGAGCAAAACAAAAAGATGATATAAGAAAATAATGATTATTATGATGCCGAGAAAATCACTAATGAGCTACACAGTCTTCACACACTCAAAACAACATTTGCACAATCAAAAATAGAAAACCCTAGGAGAGTACCAGTGTGGTACCGGCCAAAAACCCTCCGAAAGTTAAGTAAAAAAAACATTTTTACCACTCTAGAGTGTCAGAGCTTGGGTGAATTATGCATACCTATTTTTTGAGGGCCTATGGGTTTTTATAGTAGTGTAAAATCGAACTCCCCTACTTGCGCAACAAGTCTTTTCCTTATAGGAAAGATCTTTATTAATACCCACATAAATTCTCCTTGTGTTAGAATTCTATTCGCGTTGGAACCCTACAAACTTGGGCTAACCGTGTGTCGCAAATATTTTATACTTAGGGTTTCTTGGAGACCACATAAAGATATGTTGGATGACACATGGCCGTTTGATCCGTCCACACTATGTCCGTTCATACATAATCCGTCATCTCAAATTTCTCCTCTTCAATTATTTTATTGTAAAATAAATTTGACCACTATAGAAAACCGAGGGAAAAAGAATCTTTTTTTTTTTTGGAAAATTTTAAATTACTACAAATTTTATTATATAAACAAATCCTTACAAATTAATGACAAAATATCAATGTCACTCTAGAGAGAGAGAAAGAGAGAGGAAGAGAGAAAGAGAGGTTCAAGTTACACTTGGTATAACTTTAAATAATGTTATACCACTCAATATATATATATTTTTTTAATACAAGATAGAAATTCTACTCTAACCTAATCTAAGTGTATATATGTGTAAAACTCCATTCCTTGGACTTGAACTCTAACTCTTGCCCTCCACACCCCACAAGCACTTATTATTGTGGAGTTACCATCGCACCAAAGGTTTGCGGTAGTACCAGTCAATATTTTTTAATTAGATGCGAATTTTGACAAATCTACTATTAGATTACATTATATTCTTATATTCTCCATACTTACAAAATTTAAAGGTAATCAAAAATTAATAGTTATATCATCAATTAATTGTTTAAATTCAAACTTTTATAATTTAAGATAAAACATAAAAGATGAGTTTACGGATCGAATGGTAAATAACATTTAATTGATATGAAAATTGGCATAAATATTAAGAATATATAAAACATGTCATTCAAAGATGGGATTTTCAAAAAATGAATTTTATAACAAATTATTGGGTAGTGTAACAATATTTAGAGTTATATTAGGTGTAACTTGAACTCAAATATATATATATATATATATATATATATTGTGGGGGGTGAAAACCCAGAGCTACTTAACGGGCCCAGGGCACCATATTAAGAAGTATCATATTTCCAAGGAGCGATAGTTGGGTAGGGACGGCCCATTTGAGAGCAAGAAGCTCATAAGTAGAAGGGGAGTACCGTCCGAAAAGGTCACCACTTGTCCGAAGACGTCTCACTACTCGGCCACAAATAGTCTTGATTAAACAAACGTGAAGGTCCATATAATCTCCCTAACGATCCCAATGATAATGATAAGTTCCGGGTAGGCCTAGGGATGATCAAAACGATGAGATACCTAAGGGAAAAGTTGCCACCACCGTATTTAATGCACTGCAACAGCTTTTCTGGCCGCATTTATGTGGAGAAAACCCCTGAACAGTGCAACCTCAGCTACCGCCACTCACCAAGAGCTAAAGCAGATGCCTGACGTGACGTGCACTTGAGTGGATACGCAAGTGAGGAACAGGTGGACAGTGGAGATGATAGGAAAGGGTGCTATATAAAGAAGAAAGGTCCCTAATAAGAGAGAGGGGGAGAAAGAAAAAGAACGAAGAGAGAGAGAAAAGCTTTACTGTAACTCTGAATGCTGTAATCGCTGTTCACTTAATAATACATCTCTTCGGACGTTCATTCATGGAGTTGTTTAGGCATCATTTCATGTTATCATCACTGTAATCAACCTAGCCCACCATCGTTTACTTCATAACCAGCCCAGCTCTTGCGCCCACTCTCTAAAAATTCATTGTTCTGGGTTCATTGGGCCTACGACCCATATCTTTTGGGATTGGGCTATAAAAAACAAACCCTACAATTGGTGCCGTCTGTGGGAAGAGCTCGTACAGGAGCGAAGACAACGATAGGTGATGGCTGAACACGGTGAACAAGAAGCGGAGTCTAAGGCATTTCAGCACGAGGACCCTTTTCTTAACCTGGAGCGAAGACAAGACCGCGAGGGTAGCGTGCACACCATACCTCCTGGTCAGAGCCAGTCACATGGCGGGAGCCAAATGTCCCATGCAGAGAAGAACCAAGATTTGCAGCGGAAGGTTGAAAAGCTAAAAAGGGAGTTATGCCATGTAAAGAGAAAACGGGCTTCCTCGTATTCTGATGAGGACCCTGATGACGAGCCGGACGTCACTTATCAACCCAAATCCAGGACACCAGCCAGCGAGTCCTATACCTATGAAGAGGAGTCTCCTCACAAGGGGCAATGCAGAAGTCCATCACGTGGAGACGTCGGAAGCGACGCCATGAGCAAGGCTGTAAACCAAATTTCCAGGTCACCCTTCACACGCAGGATCGAAGAGGCTAGACTTCCTCGGCGCTTTAACCAACCAACGTTCACCATCTACAACGGCAAAACAGACCCGTGGAACACGTGAGTCATTTTAACCAAAGGATGGCTGTCTACTCTAGGGACGAAGCGCTGATGTGCAAGGTTTTCCCTTCCAGTCTTGGGCCAGTTGCCATGAGGTGGTTCGATGGGCTGAACCCAAATTCCATCAGCTCCTTCAAAGAGCTCACCCAAGCTTTTGGTTCACGATTTGTCACCTGACGAAGAGTGGCTCGACCTCTGTCTTCTCTGCTGTCTTTGACCATGCAGGAAGAAGAATCCCTGAAGGTATATTCAGATAGATATTGGGAAATGTTTAATGACATGGAGGGCAACTTTGACGCAATGGCCCTAGAAACGTTTAAGCTCGGCCTCCCTACCGATCATGGTTTAAGGACATCCTTGTCTGGTAAACCCATTACTAGCATTCGTCAGCTAATGGACCACATTGAAAAGTACAAGAGAGTTGAAGAAGACCAACAACAAGGGAAAGACAAGGAGAAGGTTATCCCCTTGGAAAGGAGGGATTTCAGGTCGGATCGATACACAGGCAGCAAATCGAGGAGAGATTTCCCTGCGCAGTCAGGAGCAGCCAATCCCCAGACTATCAACACCATATTCAGAGACCCAGTCCACCAAGTTTTAGAGAAGGTCAAGAACGAGCTGTTCTTCAAGTGGCCGAACAAGATGGCAGGGAATCCTGACCGACGTAATCGCAATCTCTACTGCCAATACCACTAGGATCATGGGCACACAACTGAGGACTGCAGGAACTTGTGGGTCCATTTGGAACAACTAGTCAGCGAGGGGAAACTGCGACACCTTCTACATCACACCAGTGGCCGAGGAGGTCTAACGAGCGCAGACTCCCGGAGGGATGATCCTCTGAAACCCCCTCTGGGGACTATCAATGTTATCTTTGCGGCCCTAGGGAGAACAAGATCCTGGCCATCCAAGGTCATGTCAGTGGATCGGTTACCTATGGGGGAATCTGGCCAGGGTCCGAAGAGGTGCAAACTCGATGATCAACTGGTTTTAGGTTTCTCGGACGCTGACAAGGTGGGGACTGTCCAGCCTCATGATGATGCGTTGGTCATCACCCTCAGAATTTGGGGGTATGATATGAAACGGGTGATGGTCGACCAAGGTAGCACTGCAGAAATAATGTACCCTGATCTCTACAAGGGGCTGAACCTCAAACTTAGCGACTTAACACCATATACTTCTTCGCTGATCAGTTTCGAAGGAAGAGTTGTTACCCCGAAGGGCCAAATACGACTACCTGTGCAGACTGGCTCAGAGGTGGTGGAGGTGGATTTCATAGTTGTGGATGTCTTTTCACCCTATACGGCAATCGTGGCCAGACCTTGGCTTCATGCGCTAGGGGTAGTTTCTTCCACCTTGCATCAAAAAAATCAAATACCCATCCGAAGGCCAGGTTTGTGAAATCTGGGGGGATCAATCCGTCGCTAGACAGTGCTTTGTGGCTGCCATTCAACATAAGCCAGGAGCCGAGTTGTCGACCAGGGGCTTATAGCAACCAAAGCACCAGTCATCGCCCACTGAAGATCCGGACAAGGGTGCAGGGTGCGAAGATCTGACAAAAGTCATCATCGGGGATAATCCCGAAAAATTCCTTCAACTCGGATCCCAATTGCCGTCGTAAGAAAAAGAGGAGTTAGTGCAACTTCTTAAGGAAAACCTCGATGTATTCGCCTGAGACGCCTATGAAGCCCCTGGGGTGGATCCGGACTTTATATGCCACTATTTGAAAGTAAACCCCATGATCACCCTAAGAAGCAGCCACCTCGGCGTCCATCCAAGGAACACACTAAAGCGGTCAGAGAAGAGGTAGCAAAGCTTAAGCAAGCTGGGGCTATTAAAGAAGTTTTCTACCCAGAGTGGTTGGCAAATACCGTGGTGGTGAAGTAGAAGAGTGGGAAATGGCGAGTATGTGTGGACTTCACCGACTTAAATAAGGCACGCCCTAAGGATCCGTTCCTCATGCCTAAAATCAATCAGCTAGTAGATGCCACCGTCGGACACCCCCGAATGAGCTTCTTGGATGCGTTCCAAGGCTATCATCAGATACCCTTAACCTAGGAAGATCAGGAGAAGACTGCTTTTGTGACTCCCATAGGCAACTATCACTATAAGGTGATGCCTTTCGGCTTAAAAAATGCGGGTTCTACTTACTAGAGGATGATGACGAGAATGTTTGAACCACAGCTGGGAAGGAATATCGAGATTTACATAGATGACATGGTGGTGAAAAGCAAAGTGGTGTCTGAGCACGTGAAGGACTTAGAAAGCACCTTTGAAGTTCTCAGGAAGTACAAGCTGCACTTGAACGCTGCTAAGTGCTCGTTTAGTGTGGGGTCAGGCAAGTTTCTGGGATATATGGTGACTCACAGGGGAATCGAGGTCAACCCTGATCAGATAAGGGCCATTAATGAGTTACAACCTCCTTGGAACCCCAAGGAGGTTCAGAAACTGACGGGGATGACGGCAGCCCTAAATCGATTTATCTCTCGATCAGTGGATAGGTGCCGGCCTTTCTTTTCCTTGATTAACAAGTGGAAAAGGTTCGAGTGGACAGAGGAGTGTGCTGTGGCCTTCCAACAGTTGAAAGATTATCTAGCTCGACCACCAATCATGTCTAGCCCTGCGCCCGACGAGGTTTTGTTTGCATATATCGTTGTAGCTACCCATGCCGTAAGCTTGGTGCTGATCCGAACAGAGGGCGGTGTGCAAAAACCTGTTTATTGCGTAAGCAAGTCGCTTCATGAAGCTGAGGTCCATTATTTACCATTGGAAAAGGCTATTTTAGCAGTAGTGCACGGTACACGAAAGCTCCCACATTACTTTCAAGCCCATACAGTCGTCGTCCTCACCCAGCTTCCGCTCAGGGCTATACTCCGAAGTGCAGACTACACTGGGAGAATTGCAAAATGGGGGACAATCTTAGGAGCTTTTGACATCAAGTATATGCCACGTACCTCGATTAAGGGCCAGGTGCTTGCTGACTTAGTAGCCGAGTTCACGGGAACCCCGACTAGAAGAAGTAAAACTGACATCGGACATGGATGAAAAATCAGTTGGCATGATTTCCCAACAAGAGCCTTCCCTTTGGGAGGCGTATGTGGATGGTGCTGC
Organism: Quercus variabilis; assembly: GCA_030445155.1. Classification (NCBI taxonomy): domain Eukaryota; kingdom Viridiplantae; phylum Streptophyta; class Magnoliopsida; order Fagales; family Fagaceae; genus Quercus; species Quercus variabilis. The sequence goes on along the minus strand of CP129455.1, from coordinate 24,525,677 downwards.
AAACCAGAGAGGCTCCGAAGTGGGGCTAGTGCTGATATCCCTCGAAGGAATCGTTATTGAAAAAGCATTAAGGCTGGGCTTCTCGGTGACCAATAATGAGGCGGAATATGAAGCCCTATTGATGGGAATGAGCATGGTCCAAAGGATGGGAGAAAAGGCAGTAAAGGTATTCTCAGACTCAAGGCTGGTTGTGGGTCAAGTTCTGGGAGAGTTTGAGGCAAAAGACAAAAGAATGCAGGGATACCTGAGCTGAGCTAAACATCTGCAGTCAGAGTTCGAGTCTCTCAGCTTGCTGCATATTCCTAGGAATGGCAACTCACACGCTGACTCCTTGGCCACTCTAGCCACCTCTTCGGCACAAGATTTGCCAAGAGTTATCCTCATTGAGGACCTGCATGAGCCTATCGAAGCAGGAAAAGGAGTAGTTCAAGTACATCAGATCAGGGCTGGACCCAGTTGGATGGACCCTTTGGTTAAGTTTCTGAAAGAAGATATCCTGCCTGAAGAGAAAGGAGAAGCCGATAAAATTCGGAGGAAAGCAGCCAGGTTCTGGTTGTCTGAGGATCAGAAACTATACAAACGTTCCTATTCAGGATCGTACTTGTTGTGCGTGCATCCTGAAGAGGCTGAGCTGTTATTAGAGGAACTGCACGAGGGAATCTGTGGGAGCCACACTGGAGGTAGATCCCGGGCTCACCGAGCCATCACTCAAGGTTATTGGTGGCCAAACATGCAAAAAGAAGCCCTAGATTTTGCTAAAAGATGCGATCAATGTCAGCGATTCGCCCCACACATCCACCAACCAGGAGGGACTCTCAACCCGCTATCCAGCCCCTGGCCCTTCGCCCAATGGGGCTTGGATATCGTGGGACCATTCCCTAAGGCTGCAGGAAACAAGAAATATCTGTTGGTCGGCACTGACTACTTCACCAAGTGGGTCGAAGTGGAACCTCTTGCCAACATCCGAGACGTAGACGTGTAAAGGTTTGTGTGGAAGAGTATAGTTACTCGATTTGGAGTCCCATATGCTCTCATCTCGGACAATGGCCTGCAGTTTGATAGCAAAGCATTTAGGAGCTATTGCAGTGAGCTGGGGATCATAAATAGGTACTCCACCCCAGCTTATCCCCAGGGTAATGGCCAAGCCGAAGCTGTCAACAAGGTCATTGTGAATGGCTTGAAAAAGAGATTAGATGACGCGAAGGGTAAATGGGTAGAAGAATTGCCACACATGCTTTGGGCTTACAGAACCACTCCACGCAAGTCCACTGGAGAGACCCCCTTTTCGATGACCAACGGGGCTGAAGCCGTCATACCTTTGGAAACTGGATTCCCGACACTGAGAACTAGTTCGTTTAGTCCAACGGGTAACAATGAACAGCTGGAGAAGAGTTTGGACCTAATTGATGAAAGGAGGGAAAACGCAATGGTCCGATTAGCGCATTACCAACAAAAGCTTAGACAGGGCTACGACGCGAACGTAAGGCTCAGACCTCTGGACCCTGGTGATCTGGTACTAAGAAAGGTGGTTGGCACTGCGAAGAACCTAACTTGGGGAAAATTGGGGCCTAATTGGGAAGGGCCATATCGTATTACTTCAGGAGTTGGCATTAGGACATATTTCCTTGAAGACCTAGACAATCATGTGATACCACACCCGTGAAATGTAAATAACCTCAAAAGGTATTATTATTAATCAAACTCTTCTTTTAATCAGCATATCACTATGTTACGATTTCATTTAAGTGTTTAAACTTAAATCTATTCATGCCTGTAGTCCTCGGACCAGATGATATGGGTTAGTTAACACTGTTATGATTCCATTTAAGTGTTTAAACTTAAATCCATTCATGCCTGTAGTCCTCGGACCAGATGATATGGGTTAGTTAACACTATTACGATTTCATTTAAATGTTTAAACTTAAATCCATTCATGCCTGTAGTCCTCGGACCAGATGATATGGGTTAGTTAACACTGTTATGATTCCATTTAAGTGTTTAAACTTAAATCCATTCATGCCTGTAGTCCTCGGACCAGATGATATGGGTTAGTTAACACTGTTACGATTTCATTTAAGTGTTTAAACTTAAATCCATTCGTGCCTGTAGTCCTCGGACCAGATGATATGGGTTAGTTAACACTGTTACGATTCCATTTAAGTGTTTAAACTTAAATCCATTCATTCCTGTAATCCTCGGACCAGATGATATGGGTTAGTTAACACTGCTACGATTTCATTTAAGTGTCTAAACTTAAATCCATTCATGCCTGTAGTCCTCAAACCAGATGATATGGGTTAGTTAACACTGCTACGATTTCATTTAAGTGTTTAAACTTAAATCCATTCATGCCTGTAGTCCTCGGACCAGATGATATGGGTTAGTTAACACTGTTACGATTCCATTTAAGTGTTTAAACTTAAAACCATTCATGCCTGTAGTCCTCGGACCAGATGATATGGGTTAGTTAACACTGTTACGATTTAATTTAAGTGTTTAAACTTAAATCTATTCATGCCTGTAATCCTCGGACCAGATGATATGGGTTAGTTAACACTCTTACGATTTCATTTAATTGTTTAAACTTAAATCCATTCATGCCTGTAGTCTTCGGACCAGATGATATGGGTTAGTTAACGCTTCGTTACAATTCCTTTAAGTGTTAGATTCTAAATCCAAATGTAGTGGTTTTTATTGAAGTATCATTCTCTGATGAGCCATGATTGAAGTTCCTGAATGTGTTAAAGTTAACCCTAACCTACATCGCCTCTTACTCTTTCGTGCAAACTTGGAAAGGATCACAATAAAGTTAAAGTACAAGACTTCATAATAACAAGAAGTTGTATTACACGCAACAAAGGAAATAAACGCTAAGGAAAAACTGCTTCATTAATCAAAAGAGTAGATTACAACCTCTTACAAAAAGAAAAACAAGAGAGAAAAGGGGGGCCCTATGCATCTACTCTCGAGCTGAAGGGACCATAGGGTCAGCAACCTGGCCCGTCTGAGCAGCAGCTTCTGGGGCTTGGCTCTGGGACTCAGCCGGAGTTTTCTCTTCGTCCAACCCTTGACTTTTGTCTTTGGCTGGTTCAACTGGCTGACCAGCCTCTCTGGGTGCATCGAAGGCGGATGGGGAAGCTACACTGACCAAGCCTTGCTCCGTGGCCTCAAAATGCTGTTGAGCAGGAGGAGGGTCAGTCTCTGGAAGTTCTTGGATCTCTGGATCGTAGTATATGCTCCCAGGAAGCCTCAGGGGAGAGTCTGAAGGGACCCCAGCGACGTCTAAAGCCTTTTGCCAGCTTATTTCGCAGTACTCACGAGCAACCAAAGCAAATTGCTCCGTAAGCAGTTTCTTAGTCTCATCCACTCCCAGCTGATATGCCACTTTCCTCTCAGCTTCAACTGACTCCTTGGCCAATTGAACCTCCTGCTCGGCTACTCGGGCGCTCTCCCTGGCTTTTTGGAGTTCAGCCTTAAGACCCTTCACCAGCTCCCTTTCGGTCGCCAGGTTGATCTCTGACGCGCGCAATTGTTTGCGCTGCTCCTCGGCTTGGGTCTCAGCGTTTTGGAGGCCGGCCTTGTTGTTGTCCCTCTCCCGGGTCACGGCCTTAAGCTGCTCGGATAGGCGAGCATAGTCATCCTTCAGCTGGCCGAGAGCCCTCTCCGCCTCAGATTGAGACTAGACTGCTACTTGGGCCTCGAGGTGGCACTTTCTGTTCCATTCCTCAGCCACGTAGATCTACTAAGTAATCTGCATGACAACATTTTTAGCACAAAGTGAAAAAAGGAGGCAGAGCGAATTAAAAATGGAACTCAAATTAAGAGAGCAAGTTCATTTACCATGGCTATATCCCTCTTAAGGGACAAGAAGAGCTCCTGCTGGTTGAAGCGCCTATAGGACTCCATATCGTGAGGCAGGAGGAGTGGCTGCTGCAGGGCCTCAGGGACGTACCCTGCCCTTCCCCCATCATAATTCCTGAGGGAGGTATCCCAGAGAATGGGGGCGCCATCCAGCTCAAGTCTTGGGGACCACGTGCGAGGTCCTACTCCTCGGCGTACATCAGCCCCGAGTACCTCGTCTCGGCTTTCGGTGGAAATGCCCTTTTTTCCTCGATCCCTCGCCGTCTTCTGCTGCTTACTCACCTTTGATGGCACCCCCACCTCCCTCTCTTCAGGCTCGTGGGGCCTCTTCTTCTGTGGGTTTGGTATGGGCTTCGAGCCGAGTTCAGGAGCCTTGGGGGGCGCTGAAGGCGGGATCTCTATCGGATGAGAGGTACCAACGCCTTTTTGCTCGGCCTTTTGGCCCCTATTCCTCATCAGGCGTTTCAAATCCGCCATATCCTCGTCCGAAGAGTCGTCGGGGAGGGCAGTCACCAAAAATGGATGGACGCTGGAATGCCTATCACCTCCCTCCTCGGCGTCCGAGACCTCTACCACCTGGTTTACCCCTGAAGCCTCCCCTCCGAAGTGGAACTTGTCTATTTGTTCTTCTAGCGAGGAGGTGGAGGAACCAACCTTTTCACCCTCAACCTCTGGTCCGAGGGGAGCTTGCTGTAGTGGCTGGACAAGAGGGGGTATACCCTGGGGGTTTGGGTGTGGTACTAGTGGAAGGTTGTGCGGTGCCAAAAAGCCCTTGAACGAAACGTCGATACGGTTGAGACGTTCGTCTCCCTGGGTTATCGCGTTGCTGACCGGTTGGAGGTCTTTTCGCTTCACTTCATACCCTAGGATGAAGGGAGCCGATGGGAGTTGTCCGTCCTCGCTTATAAAGATCTCAGACCGCAGCAAATAGTTGAGCGCGGCGAAGTTGGTAAGGCTAAGCCGAGGAGAGATGTTCCTTCTATCTGTTACAAGTCACAGCAGTGCTTTGTTAGAAACTGGAAAGCGGCAATACAGGAAGAATCAAAAACTGTTAAAAGACAAAGGTCCTGAGCCTATGGTCAGTGTGCCTAAGCCTAATGTGTCCCACCCGGCTCTCCTGCTCTGGTCGGACAGTGATGGCCGTCATGCCACGCGCCCGAGATGATCACGTAATCATCCTTCATCCTTTTATTAGATTTGGGGAGGCAGGAGATGAGCCTAACAACGTCGGACCGGGATTTTAAATAATATCCCACTCCTTGTTGGCTGTGGAACTCATACATGTGCACCACGTCAAGCCAAGTAAGCCCCAATCCCAGGAGGCAGTTAAGGTCCTCAATCGCTCCTAGAATCCTAAACATATTAGGCGCGCATTGCCAGGGGGTAATCCTATGGTTTCGAAGATAGTTAGTGGTAATAGGGCCCATGGGGATCATCATTCCCCCCTCTAGGAAGGCGATAACCGGAATCACAACTTCCCCCGTTTCTCGATCAGTTAATATCTTTTCCAGAGGGTAATACCTCACACCCACGTTTGGAGGTATACGGTACGTGGCCCTAAACTTCTCCAACTGGGAGGGGCTGTCTACCAAATACTCAAGCTTACCCATCACTCAATGAAAAAATGGAGGTATAACGTAGCAGCGAGGAAATGGTCGCTCAAACTAAAAAATGGACAGCCAAAGAGAAAACTGAAGGATTGAGACGATGAAAACTTACAAGAACCGGACTAGAAACCGATCTCTAAACTCGCAGAAGGATTCCTGAAGACTGAGGAGAAGCGAAATCCGCGATTGGAAGAGCTCTAGGCGTTTAAGTGCTTGTTCCTGTGGGATGATCTGAAAGTTGCAGAGTAAAGGAGAAAGGTCCAGCTCTGAGACTTTATACGAGGCCAAACGAAGGGGCGGAAGTTATTTCACCCGAGTCTCGAGGAAGAACCCCATCCGTTGGATTAGCAGCCTACCGTTGGATGCAAAGGACAAGGCGCCTCTTGGAGTAATTAATGGGCGCTTTAGGGATATGGAAAACAGCGGCAGCAGTGAGGAAGCGCATGCACCTATACCTACCCACGTGCCAGGCCGAATCTTTGTCTATTTTTCAAGCTTTTATTCCGTGACAAGTCAAAATCCCATTTCTCCTCTTCGATCACGAGGGAAAAATAGAGATTTTGAGGGGCTATTGTGGGGGGTGAAAGCCCAAAGCTACTTAACGGGCCCGGGGCACCATATTAAGAAGTATCATATTTCCGAGGAGCGATAGTTGGGTAGGGACGGCCCATTTGAGGGCAAGAAGCCCATAAGTAGAAGGGGAGTACCGTCCGAAGAGGTCACCACTTGTCCGAAGACGTCTCACATACTCGGCCACAAATAGTCTTGATCAAATAAACGTGAGGAAGGTCCATATAATCTCCCTAACAATCCCAATGATAATGATAAGTTCCGGGTAGGCCTGGGGATGATCAGAACGATGAGATACCTAAGGGAAAAGCTGCCACCACCGTATTTAATGCACTGCAATAGCTTTTCTGGCTGCATTATGTGGAGAAGACCCCTGAACAGTACAACCTCAGCTATCGCCACTCACCAAGAGCTAAAACAGATGCCTGACGTGACGTGCACTTGAGTGGATACGCAGATGAGGAACAGGTGGACGATGGAGATGATAGGAAAGGGTGCTATATAAAGAAGAAAGGTCCCTAATAAGAGAGAGGGGGAGAAAGAAAAAGAACGAAGAGAGAGAGAAAAGCTTTACTGTAACTCTGAATGCTGTAATCGCTGTTCACTTAATAATACATCTCTTCGGACGTTCATTCATGGAGTTGTTTAGGCATCATTTCATGTTATCATCACTGCAATCAACCTAGCCCACCATTGTTTACTTCATAACCAGCCCAGCTCTTGCGCCCACTCTCTAAAAATTCATTGTTCTGGGTTCGTTGGGCCTCCGACCCATATCTTTTGGGCTTGAGCTATAAAAAACAGACCCTACATATATAATTACATTTTTTTTTTTTTGGTTTAAAACTTGATACATTAGTTTGTATGGCTTAAACAATAAAATTTATAATATCCTTATTATCACTTATAAACTATGGCCTTCAATGCAGTAAAAGGAACTTTAAAAAATTATCGAGATCTCAAATTGACGAGATCAAAAGATACGGCCTTCAAAGTGGTAAAACACACTTTAAACTAGAAGTGCACGAGTTGGGTTGGAGGGTTTTTTCAACCCAATTTGACCTTGTCAAGTTGAGAAATTCTCAGCCCATCATAAGTGTTGGTGAGTTGTGCATAATGCATACATGTTTTTATGCCTTGTAAAAAATTAGACGTTGATAATTTATGTAAACACTTTTTTCAATAAATTATTACAATTCATATAATATATCCAAATTTCCAAATTCAACAAAATTAATTCTCAAAATACGAAAATCAATTAAACTAAAAAATCAAAATAAGGATTATAGAAATAAATTTATATACATAGTAGATTGAGTTGAGTTAGACGAGTTGAAAAAACTATTAACCCAAACCCGATCCAACCGAAGGTTCAAAATAAAATTCCAACCCATGAAAATCAACCCGAGGCATTGGGTTCGGTCAGTTTCGTCAGGTTGGTGGGTTTGATGCACACCCCTACTTTAAATACAAAATAAAAATTAAGGACCTTAAAACCAACTGGATTAAGCTGACAAAATGAAACAATATCACAAGTCACAGCACACTTCTTTTTTTTTTTACTTTCCCTTCAAGCCTTTAACTTTCTTTCTAACTAGATAGGTACCTCAAGTCGCTTCTCAAAAAAAGGTACCTCAAGTCAAATGTGGCCAAGCTCAGGTTTTCAGTCTTTGTTGCTTTCTTCTTTCTTGCTCTCTTTGCTGATTGTAAAAGGAAATGCTGCGGTGCAAAGCCAGATATTGTTGTAACAATTAGAATCCACATCGTTGCACAGTCAGCTGATTATGTTGTCCTTGACCTGATGATTGTATACATTTTTACCAATGTGATGGATTCTATGCCTTAGCGAAACCTCTTGTCTCAGCTGTTTGGTGTTTCTGTTGGTTTTGGTGATCTCATAGTGAATCAAGGTGTAGTGTGACATTTTGCAGTGAAACAGCCACCTCAAGGAGTATAACATGTTTGTGTCATCTGCGCTGTAATATTTTCATCTATATCTTCATGTAAAAGCTTTTACTAAAGATAAGTTATTCTATTGGCCTTGGAGTGAAATTAATGCATTTGATTTTCTAGAGGAAAAGGTAATTCAGGCATGCTACAATTTTATTTGTTAATTGTGAATTCTTAACGCATCAAATAGTGTCAACTCCCATTTTCTCAAAACTCTTTGCTGAGAAAGTATTCACATAATTAAGAAGAGTAATAATCACTTTACCATTGTTCTCTTCTAATGCATGTATCCCTCATGACATCTTAATCCTTATTACTATGACAGTGTTATGAATTATAAGCTGACTTAGCCAACCAAAGATTATTACACCAAATTGCTCATCATAATCTCTAGAGATGGCAATAATCTCTTTAAGTTTTAAGAATTTCAATATCATTTGTACAAGCTCTTGTTTGATACTGGACAGAACTTTGCAAATACATGTCAAACTAGAATACTTTTTATTACAGAAAACAAATTACACAGATCATAAAGAGTATACAATCTTTACATGAGTGAACTTAAAAATTTACACAATACATTTTTTGACCATGGAAAGAGGAAGAAAGACCTCTTCTAGGCTTCTAGTTTTTCACATCTAAACTCTTCAAGTTACTTTAATTTCCTGAGAAGATGGGTATGATGAATAGCAGAAACAAACAACAGTCAAGAATTTTACAATTCTTGATAGTTGGAGTGGCTAGATTATACATACTTGTGATGAGAGGTCTGAATTCTTGATAGACAGAGAGTTTTAGTGACACAAAGCAAACCCAGGTCGATTTACACATAACCAATGAAATTTTGGGATTACTGTAGCATCAAACTTCATAACCAGGATTTACTCTCTGTTGTACATCCCCGTAACTCTCCAACTCTTCCATGTCCTCCAAACTTCCAAGAAACAGTGGAAGTCTTTGATGCAGCTTAACTGGTTGAATTGAAAGAATCCTACTTTTACCATCAGATCCTCTGCCCCCAGCTTGCTCTACAAGAAAACTTAGAGGGTTTGCCTCATAAACCAGACGAAGATGGTCCCTTGGATTCATTGCCACCCCTCCATACATTAGAGTCCGATGGAGATCAGCTACCAGAGAACAAATATAACGGGCCGAATACTTCTTGGGGTATCTGCCTTTTCCTTGTCTCACAGTGTCAATATATTGCCTTAACCCTTCCGGCCAGTCAAAATATCGTGCATCATTTACTGAATAGATTTGTCCTGACATGATAGAGATTTGTCTTTAATAGAATCAAAAGCAGCTTATTGACATTCGTAGTATTTTTCCCCTTTTAGTAAAAATATATGTTGTATATGTAAATTCCAGATGTGAAAATATGAGGGGTTTGTCCATGAAAAGCAAAGCATGAAACTAAAACTCTAAAACTAAAGGTTATTATATAGAAATGCCCATCAGATTTATTTTTTTGGGTGCAATGATTCATATGCTAGGACTTCTAATGTTATTCCTGATAAAGATGAAAAGTTTCAGTCAGTGTTTATTCCAAGGCCAAGCCCTAGGTGATTGAGACTGACAAAAAAAATTTCCAAGACAAGAGTAGAAACCAACAGACAATTGTATGTATTAAAAAAGTTTACCACACACATACAAATCCATTTAGATCATTCTTATGATTTCTATTATAGGCAAAATGAGTTATAGTGCATAAATAGATTTGGTACAAATAGCATTTATGCATTATTAGCATACAGTACACATGACTTTCTTCATAATTACCTCGAGGAGGAATTTTAATGCTTGGATGTGTGAGAATGAAATCTCCTGTTGAATGATCCAGTGTAAATGCATGTGTCCCCGAACCAAAGCTGGTGCAGAGAATTGTAGCTGATGAATAGAGAACATAGCCAGCAGCTACAAGCCTAGCTCCAGCTTGGAGTGAATTCAGCAAAGCCTTCTCCTCCTTGGGTAGATGATCTACTTCCACAAGGCGATTATAAATTCCAAAAATTGTTCCAGTTGGAATTGATGCATCAATATTTCGAGAACCATCAAGGGGATCCGTTACCACTACAAATGGTCCATCATCAGTTAACCAGATCGGAGCATCATCTTCTTCTGAAGCCATGACTGCAACTTTTCCAGAACTGCGAAGAGACGACAAGATGATTTCATTCTGCACATTTAACAAGAAGAAATATTGGATGTCATGATTGTTTGTTCCTTACTTACCATTATTTGTGGCAGAGAAAACATAGTTTCCCTAGAAAAAAAAAAAAATATTGAAAGAAAAGGGTCGAACAACTTAAAAAAACAGTAAATTTCCTAGAAGTAAACAGTCTAAGCTTTAAAAAATCAAAAGACAGAGAGAGAGAGAGAGGAGATGGCCTATAGCAGTCATCCAATCATACAACCTCAGAAATAAACCTAAGCTTCTTCCAGAAAAGCTCAATACCACAGGTCTGGTTAGTCCTCTTATCCTAGATTGTCCGGATAAGGCAAGTCTGGAAAGTGTTGCAAATCTTATTGCTTCTATGTTGGCCAAACCTCCCTTTCTGAACCAAGTACCTCAACAACCATCGTAGGCATTATCCATCAGACTCCAAAGAAGAGAAAACACTCACCACCATAGGCCTCTTGCCATGGTTACGTACCCTATAAAAAATAAAAATAAAAAAAAAAGCTCAGCTGCACCCCCCCCTCCCCCCCCCCCCCCCCACACCCCCCCAAAAAAAAAAAATTGCAAACAATAACTTTCTCTCCTGATAAGATTTCCAGCCGTTGAGATTTTTCCTGAAGCAGATGTCCAAATGAAAAAGAGCAACTCTCAATGGAACTTCCACAGTCCTCACATCCAAAGACGCCACTAGTCCCTGCCAAAACCTTACTTAAGCATGACCATCAAACTTAGCGTTTTTGGTAAGGCTCCAACAAATGTCCTATCCACCACCCAAAGGCTGATTTGGTTACAATAAATTAAAAATTGAACTAAGCAATTCTACCTCTAAATCTTGGAAAGCTCACACAAACCTAGGATTCCAATGTGCCCAAATACCAAGCTATAGATGCATCTTTATCCTTTATTATGAGAAATACATCACCAAACAAATCCTTCATAGCAGCCTCTCCACACAACACTTCATGGCACCAAAAGGCACATCCAACTACCATCTCCCACCATCCACCTGAAAACAACTCCCACCATCCCTTAATGCCTTTTCCAAAAAGCAAGATGTAACCTGTTAGTCCGAACCACATTAATGGCATGTTTGGATGTTTAAAAAACGAGGGAGAGTAATGCAATTACCTTGTTTGAAAGTTTTTTAAAGAATGAGGGGGGGATTTGGAGGAGTTTGGAGGGGTTTGGACTCCCTCTAGCCCCCCAATTTTAATTCCTCCAAATTGGAGAGATTTTGAGAGGGAGTAGAGTACATGAACTATTGACCAAGTAAATTACCTAATTTACCCCTTATTATATTAACAAAATTACACAAGGAGAAGGGCTAATTACTCCGTTCCCCCTTACTAATTTTAAAAACATCCAAATAAGGTAGAAGTGAATTATTCTCCTTTACTCTCCTCCCCACTACTTCCCTTCCCTCTACTTCCCTCTGCTCTCCTTCCTCTCTAAACTTCCAAACAAGCCATAATTCTCTTATTTCCAGTCTCTTCCTCTTTCTACAACATCTTTTTTTTTTCCTTTTTTCTATTTTAACACACACTAAAATCCAATATTTTCCTTCCCAAATGAAATCCCACAATAAAATAAAATCAAAGCCCTTATAAGACTACCAAACCAGGCACATTAGACCATATAAATAAAGTATGCAACAACAACAAAAAAAATCCAAAATTCAACAACAATATCATTGGCATTCAATTCACTGAGAGTAAAACTTACTGAGACAATATCAAGTGGTTTTGGAGCATCCCTGCCAGACCCAGTACCAGTGCCAGCAACAGTGTTCTGTTTCCCAAGGCTGGAATTGAAAGGAGAGGCTACCAAAGATGCAATTCTCTTGCAAGCATACTGAATATGATGAAGCAAGACCACCATATCATCTCCCACATTCATTCCTTCCTTACCTACATACTCTGTCAAAGTACACAACCCATTAGTATCAACCCCACTTGAAGGAGAAGAAGCACCAACACCCAATACTTGTGACCTCGCACCAAAACCAAACCCACCAATAGAAGCCATTTTTGGTGGTCTACAGAATAAGCTTTGAGGAAGGAGATGAAGTTTTGGAAGCAACTTCAACTGTGTATGGTGGGATTTTGAAGGGAAGGTTGAAGATGGGTTGAGAGGTATTGTGGGTGTTTGCATATTATGGTAGAGAGTGGTTCCAAGGTTGGAATTTCAGGAGCTGTGTCATTTGAGATGCAGTGCTCGGTGCTGAGTTTGGACTCGGATTGGAAACCAAAGGAAAGGGATAAGATGACAGCAAGGTGATTCTGGGCATATGAAAAACAATGAAAAAAAATATATTGAAATTAAATGGAAACGTGATTATAATTAGTTCAACGGGTAACAAATTTTATGGTTGAATAAAAAATATGGAGTTGATCTAATAATAAAAAGCACAGTTATCTGAAATAGATGCTATAAGTTAAAATTTTATAAATTTTTCAAAAAAAAAAAATTGAAATGCTAACAATAACATATAATAACATATGAGAAATAAAATTTTAAAATTATTTCTTTATTTTATAATTTAAAATTGTCACTTTAATTTCTATACCTTGGGTGTAATAAAATAAGCTTGAAGTTATTTTAAAAAAAAAAAAAGATTGTAATAATAGCAACATCTATTTTTAAAAAATAACATACTTGTTTTTTAGGAACTTCAACAAGCCAGGGTGGGGTCACTTTGGCACTTTTTTATACACAAAGTATTTGGAGGTCTAAGAGAAAAAGGGTTTAAATTGCAAAATTAGCAGCATCAGTATATTGTAATTATCTCTAAAAAAAAAAAAGTTATATAAAAGTTACCAAATAAGGTTTTTTGTTTTTCATGAAGCAATCAGCCAATCACAAACTTTGAACTCCTATTGTTTTATGTATCGTCCTCTTTTAGAAGATTTTTCATTGCACATGCTCTAAGATGATCTCAAGGTTTTTGAGTTTTTCACCATTATATTTAAGTATTTAACCTCTTCTAGTGAAAATTTTAAGCACCTCAATCTTTTACAATAACACTGCTTGATGTTCTATATAATACCTCGAAGACTCGAAGTTCGTATGAAATTTTTTTATTCATAAAAATAAGAGTGTTGATACCCGTTTTTTCATGAACTCTAGCCGAACAAAACAAGGCCCATAGTCGAGGTGGGAGCAAGAAGATTCAATGGGCCAAACCCAAATGCCCAAAGAAGAAAGAGAATAAGTAAACCCAAGCCCACACTTAGTCCAAAATAAAGTGTAAATAAGAGTAACTTACAACAGAATAAAAAGGATGAGCCACCATCCCTACCATCCCTTGAATGAGGAACAAAATAAAAAAATAAAAAGGATAACCACTGTAAAGGGGATCTTCCAAGGAGAATAAAACTTGGGGTTTGTCATGACCCAAACACCAAGAGAAGAGAATAAAGCCCAAAGGGGTCTTCTGCAGAATGACCTGGGCACCTTAGAATAAATTGGGCCCGTAGACCTTTGAACTCAGTAGAAACATCCAGCCTACAAAAGCCCGATTCCCTTTTGAATAAAATGATTGAAATCAAGAATATTAAGCTGGATATATATTACTAAATAAGTGATAAGGACTGTAGAGAGAGCTTATATATAGAGGCTAATTGACCTAGTAGTAAAGTAGTGTGCTATGTTAGAGAACAAACCAGCATATGTATTGATTCAATATGTTAAGAATGTTGCTAATTTTGTAACTTGGATAGAGGAAAATTCTAGTATGATTGAGCCCTTATGAGCTTAAGATGTATTGAAGTTCCCTTCTTCTTGATGAAAGTTACATATTTCCTATAAAGAAAAAAAAAAATCTAATGTTTGTATAATATATGTGTAGCATTGTAGTAGAAGTCAATACAATAGATAGTAATCATAGTATAATGATTGTACAATGGGTCCAAGAATGGGCTTGGGCCTAAATGCCAACACTACTAAATTCTACTAAAGTTCAAATTCTAGAAGGCAATATGTGATTTTAAAGCCAAGGCTCACATACTTCGTCTAACCCATCTACATTCGAGTTCTATTGCCAACAGGAGTTCGTTGGTAGGCATCCATACAGGTTGGTCTAAGGGCTTTAACCTTAGTGCCCTGCTCAGGGCCTAGTGTTATCTAGCAAACCCCTATTTTTATTTACCCACCAAAAAAAAATTGTGATTTTAAAAGTGATATCAACATTATCATTTTTTCATTGTTGTCATCACCATTACCATCATGCCATCACCCACTGTCATCAACACTACCATAATTATCATGTCAAAGTCACCACCTTTGTCGTTGTTGTCACTGCTCTCCATTGCGGCCACCAGCAACATGACCATACCATACCATACCATACCACCATCATCCTTTGGCATTATTATAATTGTAACAATTATAATACTCTAATTTCTTAATTTTTAAATACACTCATTAAGTAATAAAATTTTATTCCAATAAATTAGGAGATTCATAAGATTTTATAAAATTCTTCTCTAAGTGCATTTGGAGAATATCAATATAAATAGATAGGAAGCAACTTAATTTCCATATGAAACAGGGTGTGTGCTTGGAATTCTACGTGCGTAGTTATATATGGAGCTGCAAAAGCATGCTCCCTTGTTTGAGACTGAGAGACCTTGGACAGTTCACAGTAGCAGTAGACACTTGAATAAGGTTGAAGCACCACACAGTGAAAGCAGCCTCCTAGGGTATATCTTCAACCACCAGAGTGTGGCGAAGAATCCCGGCCCGCAAGCTTGGATTTGGACAAGGAAGACAGTCTAGGTTTCGACTCAATCATGCTGATGAAACCCAACTCAGAAAAGCATATTGGGTAAGAATATCCATGGTAAACCTGGTTTTTACTGGTTAATAATTAGAGTGGGTGGATAAACCAGCCAAGTTTTGGACTGTTAATTTGGATGGACATATATACTTTTTTGCCTCTTATCTACATAAGAAAACAATAAATTTTACAGTTTTTGATCTTTCATGGCTGATGTTATTCTCATCCAACCAGAGTAGAGTGTTAAGTTGAATTCACATGGTGATGATGAAGATCTACTTGGACGCATGTGCACATTTCTATATGTTCTTTGGACTTTTCTACCAAAATGACAAAGAAAATCAATTGAGTTTTTCAAATTTGGATTTTAGTGAGTAGAAAATAAAATGAGGGTCCAGATAATGCAACCCCACTTTCTAAATAAATATGCTTACGTACAAAGACATGCCAAAACGGTCGGGTCGGGTCAATTGGGTTACATGTCAAATGAGTTGTAAGTCAAAAAGGGTCATTTTAAGCGGATTAAATGGATTCGGGTCAATCGGATTGTGGGTCGGGTCAGGTTGACCCGTATTTTTCACTTGAAATTTTTTTTATAAACAAAAAATCATGTATTTGCTATTTGGAAAGTCATACAACAAATTACTTGATGTAGAATGCATTACTTTCAATTCATTACTTATATCAGGAATGAACTCAATTAAACTTATTAATATTTATTCAATAATTTTAAAATTATACAAACCCTAACATTGCTATCTCAAACAAAATAACACAAAGATAAATAAAACAAAAACACAACTTATATTTCTACACAATATCAACATCTCAAAATACAAAACAAATTTACAAATGACTTAATGGATAACTCATTTGACAAAGAATAAAAATATATAAAAAATTTACAATCTTGAAAATTAATTTTATAATTTGTGGTTGGCATTCTATTTCAATTTGAGATAAACATTAAAGTTTGATTGTTTACTTATTTATATATGATCTTTTTTATAAATATCATATCATTGTTAAGCAACACACACTCTAAGAAATATCATAATTTATTTTGAAAAGCTATTAATTTGGACATAAATTGTTAAAAATTAGGTCTAAGCATTCATAATTTATGCTAATTTAATATTTTGGTTTCACTATTTTCACACTTGTGAATGTTTCTTACACATGTCTACAATTTTAAATCTATATTTTTAACTCTACTGTAACTAGATTATCTTGACACGTACTTTGCTATTTGATATCTAAAAATCTTTACTAATTATAGAATATTCAACTATTCATCTTTCAATTAATTTGCATACAGTTATGTAAATGTCTCAATTGTTTCATTAAAGTTTCCTTAAAACTCACAATAAACAATTAAACTAATATTGTCTTTATTTTATTTTATTTTAACCAAAAAAAAGTTTTAAAAAATAGTTTAAGTTCAAGTTGGGTCGGGTTGACCTTCAAAAAATATGAGTCGGATCATGAGTCAATTCATTTTTGCTTCGGATCAAGTATTTTTCAAGTCGGGTCAGAAAATTCTGACCCATTTTTGCCATGTGTATTGTACAGTGGTGTTAGTGTCGCTCACCCATTGTGTAATGCAATTTATCTCTGTCTGTCTTGGTTAATTTATACCACTGTGAAGTGAATTAAGGAACTAGAACTTAAAATGGTATCTCCAACAGTTGAGCTTTTGAAGAGTGAGATTCCTCTTGAGCAGGAATCGGTGGTTTTACCCCAAGATGTGACTGGTCTTGTACTTGTGGACATCAGTAATGGTTTCTGCACAGTTGGTGCTGGAAATCTGGTAAGCTAGCTTTAAATGGCTTTCTTTTGTTGTACATCTTTTTGTTTTGAGTTGGATGAGATCATTTTTTTTTCTTCTCATTTTGCTCAAGCTTTTTCGCTAAGGTCATATCAATTAAGGAAGGAAGTAACATAAAGTATAATTTCGAATAAAGAAAAATAAGGCAAAATAATACATGTAACCAATATTAACTAGTCTGTTGAAGATCAATACCTTCAAAATCTTTAGACAAAAAATTTGTTGTTGTAATTGTTGTTGTAAAGTCATGGATTTTGTATTTTTTTAAAAATCCGAAGGAATCTATATCACCTTTAGGTTTATCATGGATCCTGGTTAGAACTTGTCTTGGGTTTGACTTTTGGCAAGATTGTATTTAACAAGAGCCTTAGAATTGGAATTTTACTAAGTGAGAAACATGTTGTGTGTTTTCAGGCACCAAGAGAGCCCAATAGTCAGATTTCAGAAATGATCAAGGAATCAGAAAGGCTGGCCAGATTGTTCTGTGAAAAGAAAAGGCCTATTATTGGATTTCTTGATTCTCATCATCCTGATAAGCCTGAGGAACCATATCCTCCTCATTGTATTGCTGGCACCGATGAGGCAAATTTGGTTCCTGGTATATAATCCTGTTTTCTCTTGTCTAATGCCTTTGTACAGTGTCTTTCCATGCCTATTTGTTCATATCCAAGTACATGGTTACACACACACAAACATGACAAATTAATCTTTGCAGTTGAATGATTACTGTTATTTATGGTGTCCAAAGCAGTTGTCTGTTTCTTTGTATATTTGGGTTTGCATAGAAGAGCAAATTTTTTAACAACGATGAATGATATGTATATAATTTATCACTGAAATCAGACTATGCTTGTTAGAAAAGGTAATTCAAAATTTCCTGTTACTCCAAAGAGGTACATGTATTGATAATCCAAAATCTAGAGTATGATGCAAAACCTGACGCAACATTAATAGTGGTATAATATGTTTCAGTTTTTTCTTTTTAGTTACTAAAAGAGGGAAACGCAGAAGCGGACTTCAGGTGTCTCCAACCAGAAACAAGGTGTAGGATTGTTAAACTTGGAGTCAAGAATAAACAATAAACTCCCATAAAAAAAAAAAAAAAAAAAAAGAATAAACAATAAACATGAAATAAGCTTTTGGCATTAGCCCTCTCCAAAATTTGCAACATATGGCATATGCTATGGTTTAACGAGCAAAACCTGGCTATTTCCCTGCCTAATTTTGGGGAAAATATTGTATATGATGAGCGTTTGTTGTTATTTCATCTTTTGATTGAACATGAACTGCGTCTACAATTTGGATTTAGGATCACACTTAATGGAGTTTTGAAGAAGTGAAGACTGTTTAGTTAAGAATTAGACGTTGTAGTCCTGATTTAGCTTAAAGCTTAAGGTTATGGTGGCAAGTTAGCTTTCACAATAAACTAATTTTATTGTTATGACATGTCTTGAATTCTCTGTTTGTATTGTCTATACATGCTTTGCCATGGCATAGATTAAGAAGAAAAATTCTTCCTTTGCCCCCAAGCAATCTTTAGATTGTATAATCATCTCCATTTTGGCAGATTTTCTGGCAGTATTTCACTTATAGATTAGATCATAGGCCTAATCATATATGAGATGTGTACTTGTGTGACTGTTCTGTGTTTAAGTATTTAATATACCAAGCTTCAAACCCTCCCAAATTCTCTCTCTCATGTTAGTTTCTTCCACTAAAGTTCAGCTCTGAGATGGTTAGAGAATGAGCCTAATGTAACAATCAGGCGCAAAGAATGCTTTGATGGATACTTAGGTTCAACCGAGGATGATGGTTCAAATGTTTTTGTGGATTGGGTGAAGAAGAATCAGATCAAAGCCGTAAGTATTTTAAAGATTTTCTGGAGCTTGTCCAGCCTTATGTTATTTTCCTTGGTTAATTATGAGTTGTTAATGCATTTTCTCGTCCTAATTTTTGTTTTTAATAAGCATGGTTTCTTTTTGGTGAAGATATTGGTTGTAGGGATATGCACAGATATCTGTGTTCTGGACTTCGTTTGCTCTGCATTATCTGCAAGAAACCTTGGTTTTCTCACCCCTCTTAAGGATGTAGTGGTGTATTCCCATGGATGCGCTACATTTGATGTTCCTATCCAAGTTGCCAAAAACACCAAAGGAGCTTTAGCTCATCCCCAGGTAAATAGGATTACATTAACCTTCCTCATACACTGCCTTCTCATCGATCAAACAGGGAATTTGGAATATACAAACTTTGGTACTTTAAAAAGGACTTGTTATGAATCTAAAACCTGTTTGTAAATGGAATTCATGGGAACTTTACCAAGGAAAAAGAAGACCTTAACGTCACAATTTTTCTGCCAAATTTGTAACGTCTATATTTGCCAAATCACCATGCTATGGACATGATTCAGAAAACTAGCTATATTTAATTGTATATGTGCTAGCCTCACTATGTTTAATACAAAAAATGAGTGAATGAATAAATAGAAGCCACTCTCAAAGGTATTCTTGTGTTACTTGCAGGAGTTTATGCATCATGTCGGCCTATACATGGCTAAACAAAGGGGAGCAAAAATAGCAAGTGAAGTGTCATTTGATGCACCAAAGAAGCTATGAGCTAGCTAGGATGCAACATTACTAATATAAAACTTGTGTTAATGGAGTACTTTGTTAAGAGGATTTGTATCTACTCTTCTGAATAAAGTTGTGTAGGTATAGGAATGGAGCTTGACAAAAAGAAAGTTGTGTAGGAGATATGAAAAAAGAAATTATACTATATATAATAATGGAAACCTTGTAATAAATTTTGCAGAGTTCCTATTCCGTCATGTCATTGACATCATTTTAAAATTTAAAAAAAAAAAAAATTTGTGTAACCTTCCATCTCCTTTTACCGTTATCTTCTTAATTTAACATTTCATCTTCTCCAATCATTATCTTCTTAAATTTTCCATTTGATACACTATATACATTCATAAATTTTTATATTTATATCTTTTTAAATTCTACCGTTTTACCTTGTTCAACCTTTCATCTCCTTCAACCATTCCTTTTCTATTTTATTTTTCATATAAATATCTTCAACTTCCTTTCCACCTCTCTTACATACTCCTTCCAAGTTCTATCCACAACAACAACAAAAAAAAGGTCAACACTCTCTCTATTTCTCAATTTTGTTTATCTTTTGGTGAATTTTTTTAATTGTTTCTACCACTTTTTACCCCCATTAATGGTTCTTTTTGTTATTGTTGATTTAATTGTGGAATAGATTTTTTTTTTTTTTAACAAATTTGTTATGGCTTATGCATTTAGGCGTTTTCTTGTTTCAATTCTCATGTTCTTTCTTTATATCACTTAGATTTTATTTGAGTTTGGTTTAATAATTAGTTGTGGAAGTGAGAATTTGATTTTTATTTTTATTTTTTATGATTTGTTTAAATGTTGAACTGTGAGAATTTGTTAACTTTTATTTATCTATTTATATCTTTTTGGATGTAGAATTTGTAGTTTTGGTAGAGAAAATACTCTCAATAGTTGTTTTTAAAGTACTCTATAGTGGCACCTACTCAGGCAAAAAAAAAAAAAAATTGTTAGTCAAAAAAATAATCGAATAAATGACATATTTAAGATTTTGCAATTGGATTTTTTTTTTTAATAATGATGTGTATAGAAGCTTAATTATGAGATTTTGCTAATATTTTTTTATTTGATAATCTTTTTGAGTGTGAAAATTTGTAGTTTCTTTGGTGAAAGTAATCTTAATAGGTCATTAAAAGTAAGTTATTTTCTTAATTGGTGCACTTAATCACTATTAAGCAAAAAATCCTAATATGACATTTTGTGCTTTTTTCGCAAAACGTATTCATATGGGTATATTTTTTAATTTGGTTGATATTTTTGAATATATATAAAAAAATGTATTTGGTAAGAAATGTCATGCTCATACTTTTGTATACTTAAATAAGATATAAAGAATGTGTTGTGTGTAGTATAACTTGCTCCACTCTCCCTTAAAAGTTATGACTTTTGAGTGGAGTTGTGGTGTACCTTTGTGTTAGAACCTCTTTCCCTCTCCCTTGTGTGTGTGTATGTGTGTGTGTGTGTGTGTGTGTGTGTTTTTCTCAAAAAAAAAAAAAAGAATGGATAATTGTCCCACATTGCTTAAAAGAATGTGTTGTGTGTAGTATAACTTTCTCACTCTCTCTTAAAAGTTACGAAAACTTTTAAGTGGAGTTGTGGTGTACTTTTGTGTTATAACCCCTGTAGGGTCGGTTTTGGTAGCCCAAGCCCAAAAGATATTGGTTGAAGGCCCAATGAACCCAGAACAATGAATTTGTAGAGAGTGGGCGAAAGAACTGGGCTGGTTATGAAGCACAGAATAGTAGGCACAGTAAAACTTTTCTCTCCTTATTTCTCCATTTTCTCCGTCCCCCATTATCAGGGACCATTCTTCTTTATATAGTATCATTTCATATCATCTCCATCGTCCACCTGTTTTTTATCCGCGCATCTACTCAAGTGCACGTCACGACATGTGTCTACTTTAGTTCTTTATGAGTGGCGGTAGCTGAGGCCATACTGTTCAGGGGTCTTCTCCACATAAATGCGGCCAGAAAAGCTGTTGCAGCGCATTAAATGCGGTGGTAGCAGCTTTTCCTCTAGATATTTTCTTTAGTTCTGATCATTTCCGGATCCACTCAGGATTTATCACTATCATTGAGATTGTTAGGAAGGCTATTTGGATCTTCCACACGTTTGTTTGATCAAGGCTGTTTGTGGCCAAGGAGAAGGAAGTCCTCAGACCAGCAGTGACCTTTTCAGACGGCATTCCCCCGTTACTTCTGGGCCTCCTGCCTTCAGATGGGCCGTATCAACCACCTATTGCTCCTCGAAAATATAATAGTCCTTACCAGGGCGCCCTAGGCCCATTAAGTGGCTCTGGGCTTTTACCCCCCCACCCCCCCATAATAGCCCCTCAAAATCTTGATTTTTCCCTCGCATCCAAAGGGAAAAAAAATGGGATTTTGACTTGTCATGGAGCTCAGGCTTGGAAAACGGACAAAAATTCGGCCTGGCACATGCGTAGGCGTGGGTGCGTGAGCTCCATCATCGCTGCTACCATTTTCCGTATTCCCAAAGCGCTGCATTAATTACTCCAGGGGGCACCTTGTCCTTTGTATCCAACGGTGGGCTATTGATCCAACGGATGGGGCTTTTCTTTGAGATTTGGGAGAAATAACTTCTGCCTCTTCGTTTGACCTCATATAAAATCTCGGAGGTGGACATTTCTCCTCACTTTGCAACTTTCAGACCATCCTATAAGAACAAGCACACAAACGCTCAGAGCTCTTCCAATTGCCGATTTTGCTTCTTCCCAGAGTCCTCAGGAATCCTTCTGCGAGTTTAGAGGCCAGTCTCTAGCCCAGTTCCTATAAGTTTTCACAATCTCAATCCTTCGGTTTTCTCTTCGGCCGTCTATTTTTCAGTTTGAGCGACCATTTCCTCACTGCTACGTTGTGCCTCCATTTTTCCTTTGAGACATGGGTAAACTAGAGTATTTGGTAGACAGCTTCGTCCAGTTGGAGAAGTTTAGGGCCACAAACCGCATACCTCCAAACATGGGTGTGAAATACTGCCCTCTGGAGAAAATACTAACTAATCGGGAAACGGGAGAGGTCGTGATCCCTATCATCGCATTCCTCGAAGGGGGAATGACGATTCCTATGGGCCCTATCACCACTAATTACTTTATAAACCATAGGATCACCCCTTGGCAGTACGTGCCTAACATGTTTAGGATCTTAGGAGCCATTGAGGACCTCAACCACCACCTAGGATTGGGGCTCACTTGGCACGACGTGGTGCACATGTATGACTTCCACAGCCAACAAGGGGCGGGATATTAATTGAAGTCCCGGTCCGACATTGTTAGGCTTATTTCTTGCCTTCCCAAAACCAACAAAGGGATGAAGGACAACTATGTGATCATCTCGGGTGCGTGGTATGATGGCCCTCACTGTCCGACCAAAGCAGGGAAGCCAGGTGGGACACGTTAGACTTAGGCACACTAACCATAGGCTCAGGACCTTCGTTTTTTAACATTTTTTTACTCTTCCTGTATTGTCGTTTTTCGGTTTCTAACAAAGTTCTGTTGTGACTTGTAACAGATAGAAGAAACATATCTCCTCGGCTCAGCCTTACCAACTTCGCCGCGCTCAACTATTTGCTGCGGTCCGAGATCTTCGTAAGCGAGGACGGACAACTCCGATCGGCTCCCCTCATCCTAGGGTACACAGCAAGGCGAAAAGACCTCCAACCGGTCGGCAACGCAATAGTCCAGGGAGACGAACGTCTTAACCGCATCGACATTTCGTTCAAGGGCTTTCTGGCTCCACACGACCTTCCACCAGTACCACACCCAAACCCCCGGGGTGTACCCCCTCTCTTCCAGCCACTACAGCAAGCTCCCCTCGGACCAGAGGTTGAGGGTGAAAAGGTTGGTTCCTCCACCTCCTCGCTAGAAGAGCAAATAGACAAGTTCCACTTTGGAGGGGAAGCTTCAGGGGCAAATCAAGTGGTAGAGGTCTCGGAGGCCGAGGAAGGAGGTGACAGGCATTCTAGTGTCCACCCGTTTCTAGTAACTGCACTCCCCAACGACTCTTTGGACGAAGAGATGGTGGACTTGAAGCTTCTGATGAAGAATAGGGGCCGAAAGGTCGAGCAAAAAGGCCCTGGGACCTCTCATCCGACAAAGATCCCGCCTCCAGCGGCCCCCAAGGCTCCTGAACTCGGCTTGAAGCCCATACCAAACCCACAGAAGAAGAGGCCCCACGAGCCTGAAGAGAGGGAGGTGGGGGTGCCCTCAAAAGTGAGCAAGCAGCAGAAGACGGTGAGGGACCGAGGAAAAAGGGCCACTTCCACCGAAAGCCGAGACGAGGTACTCGGGGCTAATGTACGCTGAGGAGTAGGACCTCGCACGTGGTCCCCAAGACTTGAGCTGGATGGCGCCCCCATTCTCTAGGATACCTCCCTTAGGAATTATGATGGGGGAAGGGCTGGGTACGTCGCTGAGGCCCTGCAGCAGCCACTCTTCCTGCCCTACGATATGGAGTCCTATAGGCACTTCAACCAGCAGGAGCTCTTCTTGTCCCTTAAGAGGGATATGGCCATGGTAAATGAACTTACTCTCTTAATTTGAGTTTCATTTTTAATTCGCTCTGCCTCCCCTTTTTTTTTTTTTTCACTTTGTGCTAAAAATGTTGTCATGCAGATTACTCAGCAAATCTATGTGGCTGAGGAGTGGAACAGAAAGTTCCACCTCGAGGCCCAAGTGGTAGTCCAGTCTCAATCTGAGGCGGAGAGGGTTCTCGGCTAGCTGAAGGATGACTATGCTGGCCTATCCGAGCAGCTTAAGGCCGTGACCTGAAAGAGGGACAACAACAAGGCCGGCCTCCAAAACGCCAAGACCCAAGCCGAGGAGCAACGCAGACAACTGCGTGCGTTAGAGATCAACCTGGCTATCAAAAAGGAGCTGGTGAAGGGTCTTAGGGCTGAACTCCAAAAAGCCTGGGAGGGCGCCCAAGCAGCTGAGCAGGCAGTTTAACTAGCCAAGGAGTCAGTTGAAGCTGAGAGGAAAGCGGCATATCAGTTAGGAGTGGACAAGACTGGGAAGTAGCTCACGGAGCAATTTGCTTTGGTTGCTCGTGAGTACTGCGACGTAACCTAGCTTAAGGCACTAGACGTCGACGGGGTCCCTTCGGACTCTACCCTGAGGCTACTTAGGAGCATATACTACCATCCAGATATCCGAGTGCTCCTAGAGACTGACTCTCCTCCTGCTCCCCAGCTTTTGGAGGCTACGAAGTCAAGCTCAGTAAGTGTGGCTTCCCCTTCCGCCCTTAATGCACCAAGAGAGGCTAATCTGCCAGTTGAACCAGCCAAAGATAAAGGTCAAGGGTTGGACGAAGAGAAGACTCCTGCTGAGTCCCAGAGCCAAGCCCCAGAAGCTGCTGCTTAGACAGGCCAAGTTGCTGACCCTGTGGTCCCTTCAGCTCAAGAGTAGACACACAAGGCCCCCCTTTTCTTTGTG
Organism: Quercus variabilis; assembly: GCA_030445155.1. NCBI lineage: Eukaryota > Viridiplantae > Streptophyta > Magnoliopsida > Fagales > Fagaceae > Quercus > Quercus variabilis. The sequence goes on along the minus strand of CP129455.1, from coordinate 24,500,817 downwards.
CTTTTCCTTTTGTAAGAGATTTGTAAACTATTTTCTTGATTAATGAAGCAGCTTTTCTTTCGCATTCATTTGCTTTGCTGTGTGTAATACAACTCGCTATTACTATTAAAGTTCTGTACTTTAGCTTTATTGTGATCCTGATGTCATGCTAACGACTCACCTGACTAAGATTAATGTTAGAAAGGGGTAGATGTATGAGAATTATTACTAAGCAACGAAAACTACAGGGGTTATAGCAAAAAGCTCCCCCAAGCCTTTCCAAAGGTGTATAAAAGACTAAGAGGCAATATAGGTTAGGGTTAATCTAAACACGTTTAGGAATCTCAATCATGCCTCATCAGAGAGTGACACTTAAATAAGAGCCGTAAGACTTCAGTTTAAACACTTAAAAGACTGTGATAGAGTGTTTTCTTAAAAGACTTCAGTTTGAACACTTAAAAGAATCGTAACGCAGTGCTAACTAACCCAAATCATCTGGTCCGAGGACTATAGGCATGAATGGATTTAAGTTTAAACACTTAAAGGAATCGTAGCAGTGTTAACTAACCCAAATCATCTGGTCCAAGGACTACAGGCATGAATGGATTTAAGTTTAAACACTTAATGGAATTGTAACAGTGTTAATTAACCCAAATCATCTGGTCCAAGGACTACAGGCATGAATGGATTTAAGTTTAAACACTTAAGGAATCGTAACATAGTGTTAACTAACCCAAATCATCTGGTCCGAGGACTACAGGCATAAATGGATTTAAGTTTAAACACTTAAGGAATCGTAATACAGTGTTAACTAACCCAAATCATCTGGTCCGAGGACTACAGGCATGAATGGATTTAAGTTTAAACACTTAAAGGAATCGTAACATAGTGTTAACTAACCCAAATCATCTGGTCCGAGGACTACAGGCATGAATGGATTTAAGTTTAAACACTTAAAGGAATCGTAACATAGTGTTAACTAACCTAAATCATCTGGTCCGAGGACTACAGGCATGAATGGATTTAAGTTTAAACACTTAAAGGAATCGTAACATAGTGTTAACTAACCCAAATCATCTGGTCCGAGGACTACAAGCATGAATGGATTTAAGTTTAAACACTTAAAGGAATAGTAACATAGCGTTAACTAACCCAAATCATCTGGTCCGAGGACTACAGACATGAATGGATTTAAGTTTAAACACTTAAAGGAATCGTAACATAGTGTTAACTAACCCAAATCATCTAGTCCGAGGACTACAGGCATGAATGGATTTAAGTTTAAACACTTAAAAGAATCGTAACATAGTGTTAACTAACCCAAATCATCTGGTCCGAGGACTACAGGCATGAATAAATTTAAGTTTAAACACTTAAAGGAATCATAACATAGTGTTAACTAACCCAAATCATCTGGTCCGAGGACTACAGGCATGAATGGATTTAAGTTTAAACACTTAAAGGAATCGTAACATAGTGTTAACTAACTCAAATCATCTGGTCCGAGGACTACAGGCATGAATGGATTTAAGTTTAAACACTTAAAGGAATCGTAATAGTAATATATGCTGATTAAAAGAAGAATTTGATTAATAATAATACCTTTTGAGGTTATTTACACTCCACGGGCGTGGTATCACATGATTGTCTAGGTCTTCAAAGAAGTATGCCCCGATGCCAGCTCCTGAAGTAATACGATATGGCCCTTCCCAATTAGGCCCTAATTTTCCCCAAACTGGGTTTTTTTGCAGTGCCAACCACCTTTCTTAGTACCAAGTCACCGGGTTCCAGAGGTCTGAGCCTTAAGTTAGCGTTGTAGCCCTGTCTAAGCTTTTGTTGGTAATGCGTCAGTCGGACCATTGCATTTTCCCTCCTTTCGTCGATTAGGTCCAAGCTCTTCTTTAGCAGCTCGTCGTTGCCCGTCAGACTAAATGAGCTAGTTCTCAGTGTCGGGAACCCAGTTTCCAAAGGTATGACAACTTCAGCCCCGTAGGTCATTGAGAAGGGTGTCTCTCTAGTAGACCTGTGTGGAGTGGTTCTGTAAGCCCAAGCACATGTGGCAATTCTTCTACCCATTTACCCTTCGCATCATCTAATCTCTTTTTCAAGCCGTTCAAAATGACCTTGTTAACAGCCTCGGCCTGGCCATTACCCTGGGGGTAAGCTGGGGTGGAGTACCTATTTATGATCCCCACCTCGCTACAATAGCTCCTAAATGCTTTACTATCAAACTGCAGGCCATTGTCCGAGACGAGAGCACATGGGACGCCAAATCGAGTAACTATATTCTTCCACACAAACCTTTGCATGTCTACGTCTCGGATGTTGGCAAGAGGTTCCGCTTCGACCCACTTGGTGAAGTAGTCAGTGCCGACCAGCAGATATTTCTTGTTTCCTGCAACCTTAAGGAATAGTCCCACAATACCCAAGCCCCATTGGGCGAAGGGCCATGGGCTGGATAGCAGGTTGAGAGTTCCCCCTGGCTGATGAATGTGCGGAGCAAATCGCTGACACTGATCACATCTTTTGGCATAATCCAGGGCTTCCTTTTGCATGTTCGGCCACCAATAACCTTGAGTGATGGCTTAGTGAGCCAAGGATCTTCCTCCAGTGTGGCTCCCACAGATTCCCTCGTGCAATTCCTCTAATAACAGCTCAGCCTGTTCAAGATGCACGCACAACAAGTATGGTCCTGAATATGAACGTTTGTATAGTTTCCGATCCTCAGACAACCAGAACCTGGCTGCCTTTCTCCGAATCTTATTAGCTTCTCCCTTCTCTTCGGGCAGTATATCTTCTTTCAGAAACTTGACTAGCGGGTCCATCCAACTGGGTCCAGCCCTGACCTGATGTACTTGGATTACTCATTTTCCTGCTTCGGTAGGCTTATGCAAGTCCTCAACGAGGATAACTCTCGGCAAGTCTTGTGCCGAAGAGGTGGCTAAAGTGGCCAAGGAATCAGCGTGTGAGTTGCCACTCCTAGGAATATGCAGCAAGCTGAAAGACTCGAACTCTGACTACAGATGTTTAGCTCGGCTCAAGTATCCCTACATTCTTTCGTCCTTTGCCTTAAACTCTCCCAAAACTTAACCCACAACCAGCCTTGAGTCCGAGAATACCTTTATTGCCTTTCCTCCCATCCTTTGGACCATGCTCATTCCCATCAACAGGGCTTTGTACTCCGCCTCATTATTGGTCACCGAGAAGCCCAGCCTTAATGCTTTTTCAATAACGATTCCTTCAGGGGATATCAGCACTAGCCCCACTCCGGAGCCTCGCTGGTTTGCAGCACCATCCACGTACGCCTCCCAAAGGGAAGGCTCTTGTTGAGAAATCATGCCAACCGATTTTTCATCCATGTCCAATGTCAGCTTTACTTCTTCTAGTCGGGGCTCCGTGAACTCGGCTACCAAATCAGTAAGCACCTGGCCCTTAACTAAGGTGCATGGCATATACTTGATATCAAAAGCCCCTAAGATCGTCCCCCATTTTGCAATTCTCCCAGTGTAGTCTGCACTTCGAAGTATAGCCCTGAGTGGAAGCTGGGTGAGAACGACGACTGTATGAGCCTGGAAATAATGCGAGAGCTTTCAGGTACCGTGCACCACTGCTAAGATAGCCTTTTCCAACAGTAAATAACGGACCTCGGCTTCATGCAGTGACTTACTTACGCAATAAACGGGTCTCTGCACACCGCCTTCTGTTTGGATCAGCACCAAGCTTACTGCATGGGTTGCTACAGCGATATATGCGAACAAGACCTTGTTGGGTTCAGGGCTGGACATGATTGGCGGTCGAGCTAGATAATCCTTCAACTGTTGGAAAGCCACAGCACACTCCTCTGTCCACTCGAACCCTTTCCACTTGTTAATCAAGGAAAAGAAAGGCCGGCACCTATCTGCTAATCGAGAGATAAATCGATTTAGGGCTACCGTCATCCCCGTCAGTTTCTGAACCTCCTTGGGATTCCAAAGAGGTTGTAGCTCATTGATGGCCTTTATCTGATCAGGGTTGACCTCAATTCCCCTGTGTGTCACCATATATCCCAGAAACTTGTCTGATCCCACACCAAATGAGCACTTAGCAGCGTTCAAACGTAGCTTGTACTTCCTGAGAACTTCGAAGGTGCTTTCTAGATCCTTCACGTGCTCGGACACCACTTTGCTCTTCACCGCCATGTCGTCTATGTAAATCTCAATATTTCTCCTCAGCTGTGGTTCAAACATCCTCATCATCATCCTTTGGTAAATGGAACCCGCATTTTTTAAACCGAACGGCATCACCTTATAGTGGTAGTTACCCGTGGGGGTCACAAAAGCAGTCTTCTCCTGGTCTTCCAGGGCTAAGGGTATCTGATGATAGCCTTGGAACGCGTCCAAGAAGCTCATTCAAGGGTGTCCGACGGTGGCATCTACTAGTCGATCGATTTTAGGCATGGGGAATGGATCTTTAAGGCAGGCCCTGTTTAAGTCGGTGAAGTCCACACATACCCACCATTTCCTGCTCTTTTTCTTCACCACCACAGTATTTGCCAACCACTCTGGATAGAAAACCTCTTTAATAGCCCCAGCTTGTTTAAGCTTTGCCACTTCTTCTCTGACTGCTTCAGCGTGTTCCTTAGATGGACGCCGAGGAGGCTGCTTCTTAGGGGTGATCGTGGGGTTTACCTTCAAATGGTGGCATATGAATTCCGGATCCACCCCAGGGGCTTCATAAGCGTCCCAAGCGAATACATCGAGGTTTTCCTTAAGAAGTTGCACTAAGTCCTCTTTTTCCCACAACAGCAATTGGGATCCGACTTGGAAGAATTTCTCGGGATTATCCCCGACGATGACTTTTGCCAAATCTTCGCATCGTGCGCCCTTGTCCGGATCTTCAGTGGACGACGGCTGGTGCTTTGGTTGCTATAAGCCCCTGGTTGACGACTCGGCTCCTAGCTCGTGTTGAATGGCAGCCACTAAGTATTGTCTTGCTATGGACTGATCCCCCCGAATTTCGCAAACTCGGCCTTCGGAAGGATATTTGATTTTCTGATGCAAGGTGGAGGAAACCACCCCCAACGCATGAAGCCAAGGTCTAGCTACAATTGCCATATAGGGTGAAAAGACATCTACAACTATGAAATCCACCTCCACCACCTCTAAGCCAGTATGCACAAGTAGTTGTATTTGACCCTTCGAGGTAACGACTCTTCCTTCGAAACTGATCAGCAAAGAACTATATGGCGTTAAGTCACTAAGTTTAAGGTTCAGCCCCTTGTAGAGGTCAGGGTACATTATTTTCGCAGCGCTACCTTGGTCCACCATCACTCATTTCATGTCGTACCCCCCAATTCTCAGGGTGACGACCAACGCATCATCATGAGGCTGGACAGTGCCAACCTTGTCGGCGTTCGAGAAGCCTAAAACAATTGATCATCAAGTTTGCACCTCTTCGGGCCCTGGCCAGATTCCCCCGCAGGCAACCGATCTACCGACATGACCTTGGATGGCCAGGATCTTATTCTCCCTAGGGCCGCAAAGATAACGTTGATAGTTCCCAGATGGGGTTTTAGAGGATCATCCCTCCAAGAGTCCGCGCCCATCAGACCTCCTCGGCCACTGGTGTGATGTAGGAGGTGTCGCAATTTCCCCTCGCTGACTAGTTGTTCCAAATGATTCCTGCAGTCCTCAGTCGTATGCCCATGATCCTGGTGATATTGACAGTAGAGATTGCGATTACGTTTGTCAGGATTCCCTGCCATCTTGTTCGGCCACTTGAAGAACGGCTCGTTCTTGACCTTTTCTAAAACTTGGTGGACCGGGTCTCTGAATATGGTGTTGACCGTCTGGGGATTGGCTGTTCCTGACTGCGTAGGAAAGTCTCTCCTCGGTTTGCTGCTGGTGTATCGATCTGACCTAAAATCCCTCCTCTCCAGAAGGATAACCTTCTCCTTGCCTTTCCCTTGTTGTTGGTCTTCTTCAACTCTCTTGTACTTCTCAATGCGGTTCATTAGCTGACAAATGCTAGTAATAGGTTTACCAGACAAAGATGTCCTTAAACCGTGATCGGTAGGGAGCCCGAGCTTAAACGTTTCTAGGGCCATTGCGTCAAAATTGCCCTCCATGTCATTAAACAGTTCCCAATATCTATCCGAATACACCTTTAGGGATTCTTCTTCCTACATAGTCAAAGACAACAGGGAAGACAGAGGTCAGGCTACTCTTCTGCATGTGACAAATCGTGAACCAAAAACTTGGGTGAGCTCTTTGAAGGAGCTGATGGAATTTGGGTTCAACCCGTCGAACCACCTCATGGCAACTGGCCCAAGACTGGAAGGGAAAACCTTGCACATCAGTGCTTCATCCCTGGAATAGACAGTCATCCTTTGGTTAAAATGGCTCACGTGTTCCACGGGGTCTGTTTTGCTGTTGTAGATGGTGAACGTTGGTTGGTTAAAGCGCCGAGGAAGTCTAGCCTCTTCGATTCTGCGTGTGAAGGGTGACCTGGAAATCTGGTTTAGAGCCCTGCTCATGGCGTCACTTCCGGCGTCTCTATGTGATGGACTTCTGCGTTGCCCCTTGTGAGGAGACTCCTCTTCATAGGTATAGGACTCGCTGGCTGGTGTCCCAGATTTGGGTTGATAAGTGACGTCTGGCTCGTCATCAGGGTCCTCATCAGAATACGAGGAAGCCCATTTCCTCTTTGCATAGCGTAACTGCCTTTTTAACTTTTCAACCTCCCACTGCAAATCTCGATTCTTCTCTGCATGGGACATGTGGCTTCCACCATGTGACTGGCTCTGACCAGGGGGTACGGTGTGCATGCTACCCACGCGGTCTTGTCTTCGTTCTAGGTTAAGAAAAGGGTCCTCGTGCTGAGATGCCCTAGACTCCGCTTCTTGTTCACCGTGTTCAGCCATCACCTACTGTTGTCTCCACCCCTGCGCAAGCTCTTCCCACAGACGGCGCCAATTGTAGGGTCAGTTTTGGTAGCCCAAGCCCAAAAGATATAGGTTGAAGGCCCAACGAACCCAAAACAATGAATTTATAGAGAGTGGGCGAAAGAACTGGGCTGGTTATAAAGCACAGAATAGTAGGCAAGGCTACGTGCAGTGATGATAATATGAACTAAAACTTGAACGACTCCATGAATGAATGTCCGAAGAGATGTTTTATTAAGTGAACAGTGATTATAGCATTCAGAGTTACAGTAAAACTTTTCTCTCCTTATTTCTCCATTTTCTCCGTCCCCCATTATCAGGGACCCTTGTTCTTTATATAGTATCCTTTCCTATCATCTCCATCGTCTACCTGTTCTTCATCCGCGCATCTACTCAAGTGTACGTCACGTCATGTGTCTACTTTAGTTCTTTGTGAGTGGCGGTAGCTGAGGCCACACTGTTCAGGGGTCTTCTCCACATAAACGCGGCTAGAAAAGCTGTTGCAGCACATTAAATGCGGTGGTAGCAACTTTTCCTCTAGATATTTTCTTTAGTTCTGATCATCTTCGGATCCACTCAGGATTTATCACTATCATTGAGATTGTTAGGAAGGCTATACGAATCTTCCACACGTTTGTTTGATCAAGGCTGTTTGTGGCCGAGGAAAAGGAAGTCCTTGGACCAGCAGTGACCTTTTCGGACGGCATTCCCCCGTTACTTCTGGGCCTCCTGCCTTCAGATGGGCCGTATCAACCACCTATTGCTTCTCGGAAATATAATAGTCCTTACCAGGGCGCCCCAGGCCCATCAAGTGGCTCTGGGCTTTTACCCCCCCCCCCCCCCCAACAACCCCTTTTCCTATCCCTTGTGTGTGTATGTTTGTTTCTCAAAAAAAAAATAATAATAATAATAATAACATTAAATGATAAGGTACTGGTTTGGGATTAAATATTAGCATTAAAATAGATGGCTACAAGCTGAAGTTTTGAAAGGTAGAAAAATTTTACTTTTCTCTTTCCTTTCCAACTATTGTAATTGGAAAACAAATTGGTCCTACAAAGGATTCAATTGGTACCTTATTTCAACCACCAATGTTCCTGGATGACCAAGCAAAAATATTGATCTTCCAGTGTTTTGAAGCAAAGATTTCGCAAGCATTACTGATCATAGGAGTGTACAAATATTTCCTTAATGAAGAAATAATTGAAAGCAGTCAATTGATTCAAAATGCTTTTTTTTTTTTTTTTGATAAACAATTGATTCAAAATGTTGCTACAACTACAAGTGGTGATATAAACGCCACATACATTTATGGGAATAGATCACATTTTGCATGTCTTGGATGACAAACATGGCAAACATAGAATTATGACTTGCCTAAAAACCCTTTGATGACAAACAAGGCACTCCTATCTGAATCAAAATCCATCAAAATTAATCTCTTTAAAATAAAATCACACATGGATGGTAGTTGTTTCTTTGAAAAACTTGGTTCTCAAGATTCAAGAGTTCCTCTCAACCCCAACTCTTGATTTCAAGAAAATCAAGAAAAGGGAAATTAAATCAATTAGGTAGGACCATAGGAGAGCTTTTGTGTTGATGATTTAAAAAATAAATAAATAAAATCTAATTAGACGTTGATGATGTCACAGAATCTTAAAGTATATTTTTTAAAAAGTGGTGAGGATTTACAAAACTAGAGTATCTTAGAAACTCTAGAGAATAAGAATCTGGTAATATTTGCTCTCTTCATGTAGTGCTCTTTGTAATTTTTTTTTTTTTTTTTGATAAACAGAGCTCTTTGTATTAAACAGGTAACTATACAATACACCATGGTTCTCAAACCCGAACCGGACCGTATGATTCGACCTGTTAATCGTGAACCTCTCACAATCCCAGTTCTTTTAACCTTGAGAACCCCTATACGAAGAAAAAACATGGAATCGTCTAAACCAAGGTCAGACCATACAGTTCTGAGAACTGTGATCGGTTTTTAAGTTTCACACGGTTCTTTCTTTTGACCGAAAAACTAATATCAACCAGTAAATGTTTTGAATTAAAAAAATAAAAAAAATCGAGAGAGAGAAAGGAAAAAAAAAGCCACATTACCACCATCACTAAAATAGAGATTCTTTGATGCTACAAAACAAGGTTGAGACTTGAGAGCTTGAAAGTTTGAACTGAGATAGAGAGTTTGAACTAAGATAAGGAGGAGGCTGAATCTAAAAATTTGAAACTTTGAGAAAGAAAGAGGAAGATAAGAATAAGAATGTGTGGAGGTAAATTAATAATATGTGGGCTGTAAAGTTGAAAAAAGTGTGATAGTAGGAAAAGTCAAGTAGGGACTATTGGGAGACCTGAAATACAAGTTGGTAAGGGGATGTTTGGTTTTAAAAAAACTATCACTCATCACTCATCACTTAAAATACCCCAATTCCCTAAACCCCACACGTTTGGCACCCATCACTCAGTTATGTTTTCAACCAAAAAACTAAAAAAACTAGGACCCACACACTGTCCCAATGTCATAAGACTTTTCTCTCTCCTTTTTTTTTTTTCTTTTTCCCCTAACTCTCATCTTTCTCTACCTCTCATCTTTCTCAACCCATTTATTATGCCAAAACCCTCGACGAACCCAACTATTGTTAGCAAATCAAGGACCTGCAGCACCGATCTCCACCGTCACCCAACTCCGCTGTACCTCATGCACATCGTCACCCAACACAGCACCGATCTCCTCTATCGTCACCCAACACGCACTGCCTACCTCATGCCAGTTGTTCTTCTCCAACATGCAGCAATGGCACCAATCTCCTCCATCATTACCCAATAACGCCGATTAGTCATTCTCAAAACGTGCTCTGACCCGAAGAAAATGAGAGAAGCGAAACACTCATTTCAAAGCTTGATCTGTCACTCATTTCCTTTTTCTTTCAATTCGTAGTGATTTGTATGGATGTTGGATTTTGGATTTTTGATTTTTGATTATGGATTTTGGATTTTGGATTTCCTTAAGGGGATTATGGATTTTGATGTTAAATTGAAGGTTGATGTTGATTGAATTGAAGTGGGTCTGACTTGATATGAATTGGATGGTGTTAATGTTAAATTGAATGTCAAAATTTGTTCGGATGCATGAAGATCATGTTGCATTTTCGAATGAAGGTATGAAGTTAGTTTTGGATATGAAGCAAGGTTTTGTATTTTTCAACTCATAGTGTTCAATATTAGACTTAATCGGTGCAGCGGCATCGGGACCTAAAAACTCAATGTGAAGAAAAAAAAAACCCAAGCCCAGAAACCCAGTGAAAAGGAATGGAAAAAAAAAAAAAATGCCACCAAACCCAGAAACCAACGTGAAAAGGAAAAAAAAAAAAAAAAAAAAAAAAAAAAAAAAGAAGAAGAAAAGAATAGAGAAAGGTGATCCACACCTAGCATGAAAGACACATAAAAATAAAAATAATAATAATAGAAGACAACTGTGTTGGAGAGAGAAAAAGGTCTTACTGTAGGTCCCTCAATGTGTGTGTATTTACAAAAATACCATCATAACTCTGTTTTCATAACTTGAAAATACCTAAAATGTATTTTTAGTTTTCATAACTCATTATTCAAAAATCAGAGAATTGAGTGATGGAAACAAAATTTGAAAACAAATCCAAACAAGCTTCTCTCCATGGGTCCCACCATTTTTTAGTGATGAGTAATGGAAACGCCAAAAACCAAACAGCCTCTAAGTGTTTTACCTTTTTTATTCATAGGTTTTATCACCCACAACCACCAGGCAACAATCTTTAATTTTTATTATGAATGTTTAAAATTCTACATTTTTTACTCCGAATCCAACATCTCTAATTTACTACTCCTATATTAATACAATATATTTTATTGATTTTTTTTTATTTATTTTATAAAGTTAACTAGTCTTATATTATATAAATATGTTACTAGCCTGAAATTAGGCTAAGGCATATTGGATTAGATATAAATTTGCAATTTGCATTTGTACTAATACTTCAAAAAAAATAAAATATATATATATATATATATATAAACTTATATGGCCTTTTACCAAATAATTAAATTTATGAACATATAAATAATGTATATTATAAAGGGTTGGGTTCAAGTTACATCTGGTGTAACTCTAAACAATGTTACACTATTCAATATTTTTTAATTGGATGCAAATTTGACAAATCCACCGTTGGTTTACATTATCTTCATATATTCTCTATGCTTGCAAATTTTCATAGTGATCAAAGATTAATTGCCATGTCATCAATCAATTGCTTAAATTCAATTTTGTATAGTTTAAAATAATGCATAAAATATGAACTTATAGATCGAATAGTAAATGACATCCAATTGACATGAAAATTGGCAAGAATGTTAAAAACATATAAAACATGTAATTGAATAGTGGGATTTTCAAAATTTGAATTTTATAACAAGTTATTAAGTGGTGTAATATTGCTTAGAGTTACACCAGGTGTAACTTAAACCCAACACTATTATAAATATATTTGATGAAATACTATATTTATGTTTGCTTAGGATGTGAAAAATACATTTGAAAGATAAATCTCAATATTTAATTTGATTATTTTAGTTAATTTTCTATTTGTATTAATTTAATATTTTTTATATTTTAAATAATTATTAAATTAATTATGACATCATCACAATTCAACCTCGGTTCGACCTCAATCATACATCAAAAACCCTGAAGCTCTCTCTTTTACGATTCATTGAATGATCTGGGTCTGAAAACCATGCAAAATACAATATGTTTTCATAAAGCCATGAACTGGAGAGAATTTGAAATTAAATAGATATAAAATTCATCAAATCAAAATTATCTTTATATATCTGTGTTGATAAAAGAAAAGGCTTAATTAATATTATCTCTTTATCTTCAATGTTAAGGTTGAGGTTGATTTGAGCTTGAACTTTGCATTGTAATTGTATAAAAAATCAATACTCATCTGCCCTTCTCATCCCTATATAAAACCTAACTCCTCTTCTCTAGCTCCCACTTTCCTTGCTTCCAAAGAAAGCTAGAAAATCCCTCATCCATCCAAGAAAGTAAGAAAGAATACCCTAGCAATGCAGCCGCAATTGCAGCCACACATCATGAGAATCCCCAATCCACAGCCACAGCCACAACCATGGCCACACAACACTTCAACTATATCTTGGTGGAATACCCATGCCTACCGCATTATGAAGTCCTGCGTTCAAATGGTACTTGCTATCTCAATCACTCTTGCAATTGATGTTGCAATAGTATATTTAGTTAATAATGTACATTAAACAAATCGGCCTGAGATGTTCTGCACATGCCTTCATTGTCATCAACAAAATCAATCCTTGAGCAGTGTGTTCTTGGTAACAGGGACAGAGGTATCATTGGACTAGGAGGGGCAATGGCCGCCCAAATATTTTTTTAAAAAATATTATTATATATATATATGTGTGTGTACTAATTTTAGAAATTTTGTTCTATAAAATTACATTTTGTTTCCCTTAAACAATATAATTGATTCTTTTAAGCATAATGTTATACTCACAAATTTTTTTACAACATTTTTATAAACCATTTTGGTAGCAAATTCTTACTTGTTCGCATAATGGACCCACCACTCACATTATTTTTTTACTTACCATTTACCACTTATCATATCAATAATTTATAATTTTATAAAAAAAAATAAAAAAAAGCTTGTAGTTCTAGTATTTTCCTCATTTTTAGTGACCATAAAAAAATTTATAGATCTATAATCTAAAACAAAATATACTAGCCCAAAAAAATAGATCAACAACAAAAATTACCAATAGTAAAACTAAAGAAAATTAAGTTCAATTAACCAATTTTATCCAAAATAAATAACCTTACCCTTTAAAAAATTCTAAACAAAAATAATTTTGTTCTTACCCAAAAAAAAAAAAAAAAAAAAAAAAAAAAAAAAAAAATCTCAACAACTAAGTAGTAGTAAAATCAAAAGTTAAAATTGCCACACACACAGCCAACAGTAAAGCCACCCCCCTAACAAAAAGTTCTAGCTCCGTCCCTGCTTGGTAATATTATTTTCTTCATTATTCTTTTTCTTTTACTAGTTTGTGCACACTTTTGTCATATAATCCTACATGGTTTTTCTTGTCTTTGTGGATTTTATTGAGCATAGAATTATTACATAGATATAGGTTAATGATTGTTTGGAAAAAAAATTACTGATATTACAACCCAATGCTCTGTCATGTTTAATAGTTCTGCTATAATGGTTTTTATTTTTACAAAAATTCAAATCAAATCAAATTGCTAGTGATCAAGAAGAATGAATTATGGGTGAGAAACTTGGTTCTTAGAGGACTAAATTTTTCTTAACTCTTTCTTAATTCTCTTAAGCACAATAATTTTTTCCAACAGCAGATTTAGCTAACCTAAATTTATTTATTTTACCTACTCAACTGTTTTTTTGAGAAAATTTTACCTACTCAACTATTAGGAACCTAGAGATTCCTAATGGGGATGGGTATGAATTGTAGGGGGGTTGATGGGAATTGTAGGGAAATTGACTTAATTCAAGGTAGTCACCCTCCATAGAGAGAGAGAGAGAGAGAGAGAGAGATTCACTAATATATGCACTAAGAAAATGGTTAATTCTTCAATTGATATCTAATGTTGAATTACAATCATGTATTTATAGGAGACTAGCTCTAATGTCATTGGCCCACATGCTCAAGATAATTGGCTAGTTAATTCAATATGTGCTCTATGAATTAAGTCATATGTTAAATGAGCTACATGTGCTCAAGTCCTATCTAACTCATCCTAAACCTAATCTCAACCAACTAGCTAACTACCTAATTAAAGGAATTACAACAATTATTTAATATTCCTAATATTTCCCTCCCCTTGAAAACACCTTGCCCACAAGATGTTGTTGTGAAATGACACCTTCACTAAAGGAGTTTTTCCAATGGACCAATACCTTAGTAACATTTAATTACCATATTCATGCATTTCTCTTTGACAAGCAGTCTCGTGCACATGAACGTTTCTTCTTCGTAGATCTTCAAACTTTGCTCGAATTTTTGAGCCTTCAATGGTTTTCAATCTTCAAGGTCTCATTGGTCCTTTGAACCTTGGAATGTTCTTGTATCCTCAAGACCTCATTTGATTCTAGAACCATTAAAATTGTTGGCGCTTGCATCTTGGATTCTTGGATCAAGGACACTTGGATTGCCAATTCTTGAATCAGAGACTCTTGAATGGAAGCCTCCATTGGTGCATCAAGAATTGGTTCTTGGAAGGTCATCATCACCTTCTTTGTTGGTTCTTTGGACTGAACTTCAAGGGTAGCATTTTTATGTATATCATCATCCACTTTGACACAAAAATCAACATCCTAGCTTGCAACAACAGCAATAGATTCTTGGAACTTGATTTGTTCTTCAAGTTCCATTGAATCAAGAGATTATAACTCCTCTTTCGTCATATTCTCAAGATCCTCTTGCAATCTTGAAAGCTCTTCTTTCATGACCTTTTTAGATTCAGCCAAGGCCTTGACTTTTTCTTAAATATCCTTAACATCCTCTGAGGCTTTCTTCAACATTTGTTGTATGTTGAGGGTCATTTTTGTAAAACACAAATAGAAGGAAGGAGGCCCAATTCAACAACGTAGGCAGCAAATAGAAGTGGCAAGTATAGAATAAAACCATTAAGCCCAAGCGGCAAAAATAATGGATCACAGATCGATAAAATAAATAAATGGGCCTTGAGGAAGCAAGTGGCCTCGAAAGGCTCGAAAAGAGAGAATAACAAACCCATGGGCAGTGTATGATGTAAAAAAGTAAGAATGGGTCGCGGTAGGATCAAAGTAATGTAAGTAAAGAAAGTAGGAGATTGTTGGTAGGCCCACAAACCCCAAGAATGAGTATGAAGTAATTGGGCCGAGTAAGCCCAATGAAGTAAGTAAAAGCTCATAGGAACACAAAGTTAGAAAAATGGCTGAGAAAGCCCAAAACAAGTAAATAGGCCGAGGATGCCCAAGGGGACACAAGAGCCCTTAAGTAAGAAAGCCCACGGCCATGCAAAGCCATTTGGGGAAGAGAGTAAACAGCAAGTCTAAAAGAAGACCAACAGGACCAAGTCATTACAGTAGGAATGACAAAATAGTATGGCAAGACATGATGGCAATCAAGAAATGGGCTAAGAGAAATGTAAAACCCAGTATCAAATGAAGCCCAACCCCTAAAGGAAACAGTGAATTATAAAATAGCTCACATAAAAGAACGAAGAAGTGTGGCAGACTATTCAAACAAAGCTTCAGACTGCGGCAAATGCATGAGCAGCAGGCAGATTTTAGACATACATGAAAGGGAAGCACGCGCAAGGCCCAGGCACCACCAGTCTATACCCAGCCATGGGACATGATGGGATCATAGGTCAGAGGTAAGAGGTAAGGGAGGTATGGTTTAGTGGTAGGGAAAGGGGAAAAGACCTATTCTGCGGCTCCTGCCCAAGCCCTTTTGGGAGGTATGTCCTGCTAGGATGACAGACCACCCAAAAAAGGCAAGGTTGAAGGGGGAATGGTTAGGTGTATGCCATGAGAGAAAGAGAGAGAAAGCATTTACACTGTGACAGGAAAGAGTGCCACGACAGACTAACAAACGAAACAAACCTGCCTTTGTCTGGCAGGGGTAAGTGGTACAGAGACGAACTCTTTGGTGGTCGGCAAGTACGCCCAGAACTGACAAAAGCGGTTAAGGGGCAAAGTGGTAAAATCTGGTCACGGCAGGCCTTATAAGAAGACCCTTGCCGTGCCCTGTGAAAGGGATCGAAAAACAGAGGTATTACGAAGTAAAAAGAAGACAAAAGGAAAACAAGGGAAAGAAAAAAGATAAGAGAAAAAACAGAAAACAAAGAAAGATAATATAATGGGCATGCACCAGTAGGTCGGTTCCTTTCTCTCCCCCTCGAAATCCTACTCTCTTTGAAGCAAGTAAACAAAAGAGATTTCTTTGGGCACTAATCATTTAGGTCCAATTCCTTCAAAATCATTAATCTCCATGGTAGGATCTTTTTTCTGGGAGATTAGTTGCATTGAAAGGAGGCGTTCTTCCTCTTTGGTCTTTGCCTCTACGGACCCAAACTTGACTTAATATTTATTCTTCGATTAACTCATATTGTCACTTAATCCTTTATTTCTTTTGTAAAAGCTATTGTTATCACTGTGATTGTCATAAATAGGAATTACTTGGTCATTTTCCATTAAGAAAAGGTCATTGTATTTTTGTTCTTCTGTTATTATCATATCTGCCTGCCGTAAATCATTTGAAACAGTTCTGCTTGCCATAAGTATAGTCCTGGCAGACGAGGCCTAGTTTGGGCACAAACCGGCCCAAAGTGAGTTATAGTTGGGCCGATCTCAACTCTCATACTCAGAATACTTTGGCCCATTACTGTAGGAGGCAGCCCAGCCCAACACATAGTACGCAAAAAAGGCCCCTACACTGTATTTCTTTCAAAAGTATTTTGGTCACAATTGCCCGTCTTAAGATCGACGGCTCTGATACCAAACGTTAGGAGGTTCCCAATGGGGATGGGTATGAATTGTAGAAGGATTGATGGGAATTGTAGAGAAATTGACTTAATTCGAGATAGTTACCCTCCAGAGAGAGAGAGAGAGAAACATGCACTAAGAAAATGGTTTATTCTTCAATTGATATCTAATTTTAAATTACAATCATGTATTTATAGGAGACTAGCTCTAATGTCATTAGCCCACATGGCTCAAGATAATTGGTTAGTTAATTCAACATGTGCTCTACGAATTTAGTCGTGTTAAATGAGTCACATTTGCTCAAATCCTAACTAATTCATCCTAATCCTAATCTCAACCAACTAGCTAACTACTTAATTAAAGGGATTACAACAATTATTTCATATTCCTAACATCAACGTAATAATAACTTATTACAAGGTTACTAATTTATTTGGTTTGTCTCACCAAAAAAAAAGTAACAGGTCAATTGCACTATCATAATATGCAAAATCATATATGGATCCAGGATTTTAAGCTGGCAGGGGCCAAAGTATTAAAAAAATTATAAATAAAAATTATAAATACTCGAAATCATTGTTTCTAAATACATTAAGATGCGATCATTTACCAACAAAAACAAAAATAAAATAATGTTTTTTTTTAATACAAGGCTGGCTATAATTTTTTTTTTTTTTTTTTCCTATTGAAGTTAAAGCATTCACCATGGTGGTGCTAAAATTTTTTAGCTTTTAGTATCTCAAAAAACTACTTTATCTATTTTACCACATCACTTTACAATACACCCAATATCAAATGTTTTATGTTTTTTTTATCACTTCATTTAAAATAATATAAACAACTCATTAAAATAATAAAGGAAGAGAGAGAATTTGAATTTTTTAATTGAAGGAAGAGATAAATAAGATATTGTATTTTATTTTTAACAACTTACTACAGTCAATTGGTGTTTATAGTTGCAAAAAATTCTCCTCCAATAACACATGATTTTTTTGTTCTTTGGTGGTAAAATAGTTTTTTTTTTACTAAAATACAATCACCATTGTGAATTTTTTATTGTTTTTGTTAAGTTTTTAGATTTAATAGTTGCTCTTTGGGTGAGACTAGCTAAGCTTATGAAGGAGAATGAGGATCTAAAGTTATGAAGAGGGTTCTAACTGAAAAAATGAAATATACAAAACTATAAAAATAAAATAAAATTAGACCCAGGGTTTAGCTATGAAAAACCAATTCAAAATTATGAAACTAACTATGAAATAAAAATCATTTATGTGAAATTGAATTGATATAATTTGGATGAACTTATTTTCATCTTTCAGTAGAATTTACAGTTTATTATTTAAACATCTTTTTTAATGTAGAGTTACTTTTGCACAATAAATAAACTAAAAGAATGGAAATAGACTTTCAACATTAGGAGGGTAGTGATTAAAACCAAAACGCAGTTTGAGAAAGTCAAATACGGAAAACCATTTCCTTGTATGATACATTCTCCTATGAATCTTTTATTCCTTGGATTACAGACTGACTTATCTTCTAAGTGGGCGTTTGGATTGTGCGATTTGCTCAATCTGTGCATTTTGCATTTTTTTAGTGGGTCCCATGGATATTATTCATGGACCACCAAACTCAATAAAACGCAGATTTTTAGGTAAATTTGACTCCCACAGCACTATTCACATCTTTAAAAATTATTTTACTACAGTGTTTTCAGTAATAAGTTTTCAGTTTTCAGCAAATAAGCAGTATCCAAACAATCCCTAAAACTTTTCTTATTTGTAAATTAGGTCCAGAAGCACGTTGAATAGAGTTAGATGCGTTCATATGGTCATGTTCAATCTCTGGATATGCTACCACAACTAGAATTACTAGAAGTTCCAACTTATTGATACGCTACCACATTAATATACTTATGTTGGATTGAACATGGGGGATAATTTTAACTGTTTTTTAAAAAAAAAAATTATGTGATGATTTCCCTAACCCTAGGTTTAGGGTTATTATTTCCTTGAATATTAGGAATATTTAGTGCTTTTCTAGCCAAATTAGGATATCAATTCGGATCTCTTCTAGAATATTTTTACTTGAAAAGTAAGTATTCTTTGGAGACTTTAAATATGCCAACAATATGAAAAATGAAAGGGAATTGAGGTTCATAATTTCATGAATAACTGACCTTTCACAATAGAATATTCTAGAGTCTGTTAGATTTAACTGAGGGAGTAACGGAATGAAGGTATTTGCTTATTTACGAAACATAGAGGGAAAATTGGTTAGTTCCGAATAAAATGGGAGAATTATGAACTACCTCAAACATAGAGGGAGAAAAGTGTTTTTTCTCCAATTTATTTTTTACTCTTTTCTTTGTTATTACTTATTTCTTCTACTGAATAGTAAAAAATACCAAACAAAGTAATCGTCTAAACTATACAATTAATAGTTCCAACATGATTCTAACATTAACAAAACCTAAGATACTAATTCAAAATGTAAATTTCAAATTTTTTTTTTTTGTTTTTTTTTTTTTTTAAAACTCCATTAACAAACAACAACTTCATTACTTCAATATCCTTTTAAAAAGACGTCAACCATAGTGTTTTATACTATCAAATTCATTATATAACGTTCATAATAATAATCAACATTTTTTTTTGCCTAATAGTAATTTATAATTTATAAAATTCAAACGAGTACAAATAAAATTCTTTAATTTTTTTTTTCCATTTTATCAATATTATTTATGTTACCATAGCTATGCATAAACCAAATCATCAAAGCATAATAGAATATAAAGTAGAGATTTGGTATCAAAGTGTAAAACCAAAGAAGAAACTCTTCAATGGAAAAACAACTCCATGGCACAAACAAAGCCATAGATAATTCACCGTTAAAGGAACAGTTACAAATAGTCATGATCTTTAGCAAATGCTCTGCTTGGTTTTCCTATGGCAGTGATTTCGATAACCTTCAAAATCCTTCTATAGTGATTCGCCACCCCCCGCCCCCACAAATTCTTTGATTGCATAAATAAAAAACTTTGTTTACAACTGTGAACCTCACTGGAAAGATAGCTCTATGGTTTCAATATTTCTTCTCTAAAACACTCTTTCTGATATCAAAAGATGGGTGAGCAAATAAAATTGGTTTTTTTAAGAAGGGCAAGGCATGGGTTCTTGATGATCTTGATTACAACATGGCCATGCAAAAGCAAGGGATAAGATCTAGAACAAAATTAATCAAAGAGAGTGGACATATCATTTTGGGCTAAGCCGTCAAGAGAGCTCTCTTGGCTGCTATAATTATTAAGCAAGTCATGCATATGAGATTGTACATGGATTGCTCAGCATTCTGAGGAAAATATTAAGCAGAATCTAACTAGCTCGCTCGAGCGGTTGCTTGAGTGGGCTTATGCTATCGCTTAGGCAAGAATCTTGATACAAAACCTACTCGAGCAGTTTTAGGACTTGGTTCGTTCAGAAATAATAGTCTTAATGACAAAATTGGATGGGGTATATAGATATCTCAGTTATATTGTGAAGATGCTTGATATGTATACAACAACCAATATTATCAACAACAAAAATTGTATACAGCAACCAAAAGAAAAATAATACATGCTCCTCCAACTTTGTGCACTCGTTTGACAATCTTTTTGGACTCCAATTGGACTAATTTCAGTGGTATTGGAAAGATATGGATATTTACTTTGAAATCTTTTGAATTTTCGAATATTAGGCCTCTCTAAAGAGTTGTGGGCTCCAGAAGATAACTAGTTTAGCATTTATACACTTGGAACTGTTTTCATGATATCTCATCCATCTTAATTACGATTTCAATCCATGAGCATTCATTTTAAATGGAATCCAATATTATTTAACATGAGCTTGGATTTATCCCAAACAGACGGTTAGATTGCAGGTCAAACAATCCATCACTCTCTTGGTCACTTTCCCCCATGAACTTCATCTTTTGCTTCTACACTTTCTATTTCTTTGTCCTTCTCATCATCTTCTTCCTCAATTATCTGCTTAATAAGCTTGGATATTAATTCCCTGTCTACCTTACCTAGTGCTGTCACTTTTAAAACCTTGACCTTCACTAGATCAAAACTATCATCCCTATCATCACCATCTTTAGTATTCACAACAAATAGATCACTTGTGTCTTCAATTGAGTCTAACAAATTCAAATTTCCAGTGGCATCCAATGCTTTAGAGCTAATTGCTGGAGAATTTTGAAAAATTCCTCTCCACTTTAAGAACACTACCTGAAAATGATATGATTTGCAAAGATAACATACAATACACGATGATAACTACCACACAATAAACATAGAATCCAAAACATCACAAGTGAAACACTGGGCAAACACATGCATGCCTATATGTATATAAGAATGCAAGTATATTTTCTCCACAAAATATGGTCGTGTGGATGTACAAGAATTTAAATATTCCTTTGTAGAATTACTAGTTATTACTAATGTGTTAGATTGGAGACCACGATGTGCAATGCATTTTGTACTCACGATGTGCAGTGCATTTTGTTAGTTTCCTCCAATATTTCAATAATTTTATTTCTAAAAAATTGTAAAACTTAGTGTTCTATTTTATAAACAAATCAAAAGGACAACAAAAGTGGTGTATAATTATCATATTATATGAGTCTACAAATTTAAATATATCATGATTTTGTGACTGATATAAATAAGCATGCTTCATGCCTATTAAAAAAATGCAAATATCATTTTGATGAATAAAAATACAAATATCCTTCAATAATTGTTTATAAAAACTAATTTGGACCATGCCACATCAACACTTTGTAAAAAAATTGTGAAATTGTTTGTATTTCTAGCATTACTCTTTTTTTAAATATGGCAAGAGAAAATCACGGATTGAGAAAACACGAGAGTTTTTTTTTTTTCTTTTTTTTAACAATGGTTTAGCAAGAGGGAGAAATTACTAAAATTTAATAGAATTTCATAATTTACTGTAATGAATAAGTGAGAACTCTAAAACATGCTATATTAAGTAAATAAGATAGTGTTTTTTGAACCATTAGATTGCTTAGAGATTTATAGTAGATAAAATGTGTAATTTTTGAAAAATTACACTAGATGTAACGTCACTAAATTGAACCCATGTCTCTCTCTCTCTCTCTCTCTCTCTCTCTCTCTCTCTCTCTCTCTCTCTCTCTCTCTCTCTCTCTCTCTCTCTCTCTCTCTCTCTCTATATATATATATATATATATAATTGTTTATACATGCTTGATTGTGTTGTTAAATTTTTTTTCCTTCTTTTGTTGGACCTTGTTTCCACCATTGTAAAAGTAACTAAATTTGTGCAAGAATGTCATATCTCTAATCAATTTTTTCTCATATAAATCTTAAAAAACTGACATTAAAATTTCATTATACTTAAATAATTAATGAACCACTTAAAATAGTTAATGTATATTTATTTATCAGATTAGTAATCTTTTAAATTACATAGAATAAATAATACAATATTGGTTATATATATAATATCACTAAAAGAAGTTAAGAAATCTAAATAGTTATGACAAATGTTAGTGTATTCACTAAATGTTTTTTTTTTTAATGGTTTTGTGTCAATTGTTGTCAAAACAACTAAACATTCTAAATCAATTATTACTATAATAAAAAAATATATTGTAAGGACTCAATTTTTAATTGGACCCAGAATATAAACGGGTTTTCAGTCCAACAAGCCCAAATAATAAATTTGTAGAGAATGGGTAGAAGGATTAGGCGCTGACCGTCATCCCCCACGCAAGAATCTCTTTTCTCTTATAAAAATATGATTGTAACTTGTTTACAACTGGGGAATGCTCCTCGGCCTATGGCCGAGAAGCCCTTTTACTTTTGGCTTTCTTCCCCCTTCTCTTAACTTTACTCGCTTTTCTTATATAGTCCTCACCATCCTCTCTCGCTCTTCCATCTGTTGATCATCTATTCACCTTTTTTCTGGTTGCCCATCCCATCAAAAGTCTTATCAGCACTCAAGTGTTTCAATCTGATCAACGTTGCCTTGCCAAAGGGTTATATCACCATTAATGCGGCCAGAGGGGTTAGGTGAATGCATTAAGTACGGAGGTGACAGCTTGCCCCGGGCTTGTCCCTTCTAAGATTCATCATCGGCATGCCGAGGACAAAGAGGTTCTCGACTTGCAACCGAAAAGAGGCTTTCTCCATCTTAGCCTCGGATGATCAGTCTTCCTCGGCGTGGGCCTTGGGCCTACTAGGCGATGGGCTGAGGCTACCAGGCCCATAGACCCCACAATAGCCCCTCAAAACCTTGCTGCACGTTCCCTCGAATGGGTAGGAGGGTTTTGATACCTACGGGCCCTCCTAAGTGAATCGCTCCACTTTGGTTTGTGCTAATGTTGGCGACTTTTCGACTACTCGATGTGCGTTTTTTGCGTTTCATGATTTAATGTGTGCCCACATTAAATTTTGGCGGCACCACGTTTCCCGCTTTCAATGGTGTGATGGTAATCGTTCGGTGGGGATCTCCTGCTTTTATGGGCAGGCAATTACATTTGGGGGACGTAAAGGGGGAATATAAGCACCTGTATAAACTGCCTGGTTCTCTCATTTTCGCGCTTACAATCATTGATGCGTATGACTTGAGTCTAGTTCAACTTGCACTCTTCCTGAAGAGAATCACCATACTTCTGTAAGTCTTCTCCTTCTAGCGAGCCTAAACTTTCTTGATTTTACTTCTCCTTTTGTTCTTTTAGAACTTTTAGTCGTCGTTGGGGAATGGGTAAGTTTAAGAAGTTGGTTGAGTCCGACGAGATGATGAACAAATTTATTGTCGACTATGGGATACCCAATAATGTGAGTCTGAAGTACTGTGAAGAAGGGGAGTGGTACCTTAAGAGGAGAGAGGGTGAAGTCGTGATCCCTATAGTCGCTTTGGTAGAGGGAGGGATGAGAATCCCTATGAGGCCAGTGACCCTCAATTACCTTAGGCATTTTCGCCTAACTCCTACCCAGTGTGCCGTGAATGTATTTAGGATATTAGGGTGTGTAGATATCTTGAATGAGAAAATGGGGCTGAGACTGACTCACCACGATGTGAACTGGTGCTACAACCTTCATCACTTGAGGGGTAAGACGTACTATATAAAGACAAGGGACGATAGGATTCGTCTCATCCAGTGTCTTCCTGATTCCAATAAGGGGTTGACTCAAGATTTTCTTATAGTGTCAGGGGAGTGGCACAATGGCTTTCATTGCCCAATAGTAGAGGGAGAGCCAAGTAGGGTACTTGAAGCGGGGGTTTCAGTATCTTTATTTTTCATGACTGTATATTCACCTTGGTTGACTAACCACAGGAGTTTCACTTTTCTTTTTGTAGATCCGCACGCTTTTGCACGTCATTTCCACCTGGTTAACAAAGCGGATTTGGAAACCGTTCTTAGGTCGGACCTTTTCCTGAACGAACCTGATAACCAGGTCAGAGCCACTCATCAAATCCTTGGATGTGACCCAGCTCAGAAATCATTCTCAATCCCGAAGCACGTAATTAGAGCTCGTGACCCTCGACTTACGCAGATCACCGTGGTGGAGGACGGTTTTGCATTTTTTGAGGGGTCTTACGTTCCTGAAGGCATACCACTAGCAGGTCCCTCCTTATCCCAACAAGTAACGGTGGCCGAGGAAGGACTATCTAAGAAGGCAAGGGAGGTGGTTG
Organism: Quercus variabilis; assembly: GCA_030445155.1. Classification (NCBI taxonomy): domain Eukaryota; kingdom Viridiplantae; phylum Streptophyta; class Magnoliopsida; order Fagales; family Fagaceae; genus Quercus; species Quercus variabilis. The sequence continues at coordinate 24,476,623 of CP129455.1, read as the reverse complement.
AACTGAGTTCCTCCGAGGACGAATATAGGGTGTTTGACCTAGCTGATCAGTCCGAGGATCCCCCTGGTGACCTAGGAGATCCTCATTTGTCCGAAGCCGACCTTCGATCCTTAAGAGCTGGTACTCAGACTGAGATGGGTTTAAAAAGACAGCCCCAAACCAGCCTTCTCGACCTGCTCGAAGGTGGTTCCAAGAAGAGCGCATCGGAAGAGTCGCAGCCGAAGCCTCCAACACCTCCGCCCCAGATACTAACTGTGCAAACTAGGTCATCTTCTGTCCCTGTAGCACTAGACCCTCAGACAAAGTCTTTCGATCCGAAAAGGAAAAGACTTGACAAGGGTAAGGAGCCAATGGATAAGAACAAGTCCTACTCCCCCCCCCGAGAAGGATAAATCTCGCAGGCCTTCGAAACAACTGAAACTCGGTAGTCTACAGAAAAGTAAGAAGATCGTCCAACCGTCTGAGGCTCAAGCCTGGCTGCCCGCTGCCATGCTTCATGATCAACCCCTAACGGATGACGCGTCTATACGGGAATCTCAAGGGGTTGAAGGGGCCCTCGTAGCCGATGCCCTGGAGAAGTCTCTTCTTCTTCCCACTGACATGGCCGAGCTTGAAAGAATGAGTGGGTCCGAGGTTGTCCTTGACCTTAAGAAGTATTTGGGCATGGTGAGTCCTTTGGTACTTATTTACTTTACTCAACTTTTGTCGCCTAGTACCTTCATTTCCCTTTACGGAATTACTTGTTTTCATTGGCAGGCTATCCAGGCTCTATTTAGGTTGGACGAGGAGGTCGATGGTCAAAGCAGTGCCTTGGCACAAGAGCATGACAAGTTCTTGAAAGCTGCTAATACCCTCAAAAAGTCTGAGGCTGACCTGAAAAAGGCGACCGAGGACCTAGAGGAGATGAGAAGGGCCAGAGACACTGCTGCCTCCGACCTGGCCGTGGCCAGGAAGCAAGCTGAGGACCAAACCACCCGCTTGCAAGACATTAAGGGTCAGCTACAGAATGCCAAGGAGGGCAATGAATACCTGAAGCAAAAGTTAACTAAGGCAATTCATGAGAAAGGTATCGCCGAGTATGCCAGGGATGAGGCTGTGAGAGCCAAAGATGAGGCAGTATTTGCAAAAATAGACGCTGAGCGCTCTGTAGAACAGGCAAAGGAGGAGGCCTTTGCAAGTGGGGTAGCCAAGACTGAAGCCATTCTTCGGGCGCAAGTTCCTGCAGTATGCAGGCATTACTGCTCTCAGACCTGGCATGAAGCTCTCAACCAAGCAAGGATTGATGCTTCATCCGACCTTAGGAGGAAGGACAGGGTATATTACCCTATAGCAATTCGCGAGACTGCCATCGATGCTCCCGAGGAGGGGTCTTCCTTACCAGCGATTGAGAGTCACGATAAGACCGCGAGGATATATCTTTGACTGACCAACCATCCGAAGAGATTGAACCCCAGAGGACGTTGGGGGGAGCTAGAGCTGAGGGTCAGGAAATATCACCGGATGTGGCGAGGCTCCCTGCGGACCCTTTGAAGCAAAGCCCCTAGACCTTGGCTAAAGCCTTCAATTTGCTGATCGAACTAATTTGCCTACTGAGTTGAGGGAACTGGTATACGACATAGGATAATTTTGTTTATTTTCTCTTTCATTTCATTTTGTTTCTTGCCTTAGTGGCGTTGTAAGGAAATTGTATACTTTCTGTTTAAGCTGAATGCATAGTACTTTGCTTCCAACTACAGATATTTTCTTTTGTTTGCCTTACTATAATATTCTGCTCAATATTTGTATTCTATTTTGGAGTTAGTCTCATGAAATCTTCAAATATAAATATAAAGGTCGTATCATAGTTTAACTCTAGGTAACGCTTTGGTTTTTCTCCAAATATTTATTTTCTCCATAGATTCGAGTCTGAGGACCATGCAATACCTTGGTTCTGTCTAGTACCCATGTATAATGGTGTGTATAGTTTTACCATAGGCTTGGGTCCGAGGACCGTGCAATACCTTGGTTCTATTTACCACTTCTATTTTTTTGTAAGTATCTAGTTTCCCCATAGGTTTGAGTCCGAGGATCATGCAATACCTTGGTTCTGTCTAGTACCCAGGTATAATGGTGTGTATAGTTTTACCATAGGCTTGGGTCCGAGGACCATGCAATACCTTGGTTCTATCTACCACTTCTATTTTTCTGTAAGTATCTAGTTTCCCCATAGGTTTGAGTCCGAGGACTATGCAATACCTTGGTTCTGTCTAGTACCTAGGTATAATGGTGTGTATAGTTTTACCATAAGCTTGGGTCCGAGGACCATGCAATACCTTGGTTCTGTCTACCACTTCTATTTTTCTGAAAGTATCTAGTTTCCTCATAGGTTTGAGTTTGAGGACTATGCAATACCTTAGTTCTGTCTAGTACCCAGGTATAATGGTGTGTATAGTTTTACCATAGGCTTGGGTCCAAGGACCATGCAATACCTTGGTTCTGTCTACCACTTCTATTTTTCTGTAAGTATCTAGTTTCCCCATAGGTTTGAGTCCGAGGACTATGCAATACCTTGATTCTGTCTAGTACCCAGGTATAATGGTGTGTATAGTTTTACCATAGGCTTGGGTCCGAGGACCATGCAATACCTTGGTTCTGTCTACCACTTCTATTTTTCTGTAAGTATCTAGTTTCCCCATAGGTTTGAGTCCGAGGACTATGCAATACCTTGGTTCTGTCTAGTACCCAGGTATAATGGTGTGTATAGTTTTACCATAAGCTTAGGTCCGAGGACCATGCAATACCTTGGTTCTGTCTGCCACTTCTATTTTTCTGGTAGCAGAGATTTGTCCTCGAACCGCTTTACTGAAGGTGATTCCTCTTTGAATCGGATTATAATTTTTACACGTGGCGTTGATCTTGCCTCCAGCTCGAGGCCTTATCTTTTTCATTTACGAGGCGCCCTTTGACAGTTCGTTTTTCGCGCTCAACATTTCGGTGTACGAGACGCGCTCTCATTAATGTCCTCGTGAATTAACACGAGTCCACCAGTCTACGGCCTCCTTGGAAATTGGTAGCTTCATTATTAGCCCAACTGATAATTCTCTTTTCGAACTCTATATGAATTAATTCTCACCAACCCCCATCCCCTATATAAGGTGAGGAGATAGTTTCTCCACAATCCATGAACCTCTTAATACAAACAGAAAAAAAGAAAACACATTTCTCCAGCTCCCCAAGCCCTGTTAACAATCCCGCCGGAATTGTGACCGAAATTGGCAAAAGCCGGTATGGCCGTAGCCCCCACTGGGCTTCCGATGCGGCAGAATCTAGGCATAACCCCGATGGCGCCCTACAAGGTGGCCCAGAGGGATGTTGTTAGAGTACCTAACGTCTCTCCTCGGAGCGCACCCCCGACGAAGAAGACGTGCGAATTCACCTCATGGGCGGTGCCCGAGTGTTGCCGTCTCCAACGGCCAACACTCGTGAGGATTGGAGAGAATCAGGGGAACATCATGGGGGAAGGTATCCCGGAGCCCCTGCATCTGCTTCTCTCTTTGTTCCAACTCCGCCCCGCCGAGAAGGGAGTTGTCGGTGGCCTGGAAACATGATGGCCCTCCCCCTTCTCTGCCTTTTATGTCAAGCTCTCCCATTCTCTTTATGCCAATAAAGGGACGGCTTGACACTTCCCACCGGCTAGCTTTTTTAGGACGGCTTCACCTGGGCCTCTGATTGTAGAAATAGTTGGTGGGATTAGCTTGTAAATTTGTGTAAAACACACCTGCCTGAGCCTCTGATTGTAATTTGTACTGTTTCTATTTATGAAATAATAATATCAGAATTTCTCTCTTCACTGTCAAATCTTCTATATATATATATATATATATATATATATATATATATTTTTTTTTTTTTTTTTTTTTTTACCTATTGTAAAACGACCATTTAGAACAATCGCTTGGTGCGCCGGCCAGCACCCTAATCCTTTTCCCACAGACGGCGCCAATTGTAAGGACTCAATTTTTAATTGGACCCAGAATATAAACGGGTTTTCAGTCCAACAAGCCCAAACAATAAATTTGTAGAGAATGGGTAGAAGGATTAGGTGCTGACCGTCATCCCCCACGCAAGAATCTCTTTTCTCTTATAAAAATATGATTGTAACTTGTTTACAACTGGGGAATGCTCCTCGGCCTATAGCCGAGAAGCCCTTTTTCTTTTGGCTTTCTTCCCCCTTCTCTTTACTTTACTCGCTTTTCTTATATAGTCCTCACCATCCTCTCTCGCTCTTCCATCTGTTGATCATCTATTCACCTTTTTTCTGATTGCTCATCCCATCAAAAGTCTTATCAGCACTCAAGTGTTTCAATCTGATCAACGTTGCCCTGCCAAAGGGTTATATCACCATTAATGCAGCCAGAGGGGTTAGGTGAATGCATTAAGTACGGAGGTGACAGCTTGCCCGGGCTTGTCCCTTCTAAGATTCATCCTCGACATGCCAAGGACAAAGAGGTTCTCGGCTTGCAACCGAAAAGAGGTTTTCTCCATCTTAGCCTCGGATGATCAGTCTTCCTCGGCGTGGGCCTTGGGCCTACTAGGCGATGGGCTGAGGCTACCAAGCCCATAGACCCCACATATATATATATATGAATGTTTATCCCACATTAGTTGTGTGTATTAGAGTTTCATGTCTTATAACCCCAAACTACTACTACAAATGTTATGTCATTTTGTAGTAGTACTCTAGTTATGTAATATATTATAAGTCTATTTAAAAAGCTCTATATACTACTTTCATGTTTGTGTATTCTAATAAGTATTACTATTTTCTCAAAAAAAAATTATTACTATTATAAAGAAAAATATTTTCTCATAGAAGGAAGAATGTTATATTTTAAATCAATTATTATAATTATAAAAAAAAAAAATTCTTATATAATATGCATTAAAATAATCATTTAAATTCCTCTAATATTAATCATTGATGTATAACTATATATATATATATATATATATAATTAATATATGCATTTATTCTATTAGTTAATTCAATAAACTAATATTATAATCTAAATGCAAATTTTATAGAGATAGCCTCATGCTCTATTGCATGAGGTCTCTATCTTTTTTTTTTCCTTCAGAAACATACACACACAAGAGAGAGAGAGGCTTTAACATAAAGTCACATCACAAACTCCACTCAAAAACCATAAAATTGTTTTTTTTTTTTTTTAAGACATTACTTTGTGCAGTGGTAAGTTGAGTTCCATTTTGGTTTTCATTTTTACCGAGTTCAAGGCTCTTGGAGCATTAATCTATCAATCTTGATAAGTTCTGTATATTGATCAATTGTTTGTAGGGATATATATACTAACCATAATCCATAAAGATGTATACTTTTTTTCCTTTTTAGATCTTAGTCGTTTGTTTTTCACTTTTGAACTATTGCCTACCATAATTACTTTTGATCAATTGATTCGATTTTGGCGTTGCATCTGATAGAAATATTTGCTTGAACAGTGATCCATCGACTAAATCGAGAATAATTATCTAGCCGTAATTTTTTACCAAAGAAAAATCATCTAGTCATATATATACACACTTTACCCTCATATCAAATACAAAGTTGGTTTTCAAAAAATAAAATAAATAAAGTTGGATTATAATAATTTACCCTCATATCAAATAGAAAGTTGGATTATAAAGGCAAAACGAAAGAAAATACAATGTGTTGATGCTATTTAATGAGCTTCACAGCCTCACCAGAATTATTATATATTTAATGCATTATAAATTCAATTAAAATAGGTTTTATAGCGTTAAAAACAAAATAATGGTTAACAATATAAGTGAACACTGATAATAAATGTTAATTTCAGTGTCTAAAATAACAATCCACCCAAATTTAAAGGATATAAGAGCATTCACATCAGTATTTCTATTTTACACATCTATTTTTACATTAAAAACCTACTTTTTCTATTTTACACTACCATTTTTACAAAACACCCACATCAACTCATTTATTTTACAAGTTATTGCAATAAAATATTCATTCCTTTCACTTTTTTTTATTATTTCCCTCACCTCACTCTTTAATATACGCGCGTTCCCTCACCTCACAATTTTTCATTTTTACTGAACACCTCTCTCTCTCTCTCTCTCTCTCTCTTCTTCCTTCTCTCAAAATTTCTCAAAAACAAAAATCCAGCCACTTCTCGGCGACCCACTTCTCGGCAACCGGCGACCCACCCAACGACCAGCGACCCGCGAAGAAGTTCACGGCGACCCACCCAGCGACCAGCGACCCACGATTTCACAGCGACCCAACCAGCGACCAGCGACCCACGAAGAAAACCCAGCGAACCGAAGTTCACGGCGACCCACGAGCTGAGCTCTGACGACCCACGAACCGAGCTCCGGCAACCCACGGTCAGACGAGCACCGATCGGACAGCTCCACTTCTCAAACAAAACCCAACTCTATACCCGATCTCCAACAAAACCCAATCTCCAACAAGCACCGAGCTGATCTCCGAGCAAGCACCGGTCAGATCTCCGAGCACCGATCTCCAGCAAGCACCGATCTCCAGCGTGGGTTTGTCTGTGTTCTTTGTGTGTGGGTTTGTCTGTGTTCTTTGTGTGTGGCTGTGTTTGTGTTTGTGTGCATCTGATGAGGAGAAGAAGATGAGGAGGTGAGGTAGTTGTGCACAGAGAGAATAGAGAGAAAAATTGGTGCGAATTTATACTAATAAAATAATAAATACATGTGCTACAGTAACCGTGTATATATACACGGTTACTTTAGCTCATGGATAAATATAGATGATTATAGCAGACTTTGAAAGCACTGATGTGGAGCAATTTTGATATAAAATGTGTAAAAATGGTAGTTATTTGTATTATACATGAGTTTCCATGTACTGATGGGAATGCTCTAATATGTACTTTTGCCACTTATTTTCATAGGAAAAATATTATTTTAGTACTTGAACTTTACCAAAAATGTATTTTTCATCCCTAAACTTTTAGAAAGTTCTCTTTTTGACCATAAACTATTAAAAATGCTTCACTTTCTATTCTTAAACTCTAAAAAATAAAAAAATAAAAAAAATAAAATCTAATCACCTAAAATATTAAAAAATAATTCTTTTTCATACTTATTTTTATCTCTAAACTATTTTTAAAAAAAATACATAATATCAAAATTTTGATTACTCGATATATAGGCAAATTGGGACGACATAACACCAAGGAAACAAAATTTAGTCTAGATGAACTTATTTTCTTTCTAACTAGAATGTACATCTTTTTTAAGTATAAACAAATTAGCTAATAAAAGTAATCTCATCCAAACACTAGTTATCGTATCTTCAAGGGTATACACCAAGTGAAACTTTTTCTTTAGGTTCAGTTATTGGTACAGGGGACGAAATGGGTAACTAACTATAAAATCCTAACAATATAATTAGTTGTCAACATTTTCAAACTATATTTTTTTTTTAGCACCTCGAGTTTCAAAAACTCGATTTTGGCACATAACTCGAGTCTTTGAGACTCGATTTTTATGGCCTAATCATATCTTATGTGGCATATTTTTCCACGTGGCGACCACATGGAAATCGAGTTTCTTAGACTCGATTTCCAAATAAATATAAGCAAATAAGAGAGGAAGCATAACAGAGTACAACCCGGAGAAAAAAAAAAAAAAAAGCACAGAATGAGAAGAACCCAGAGAAAAAAAAAAAAAAAAAAAAAAAAAAATAAAAAAACCAGAAAGAGAGATCAGATCGGACCACCGCGCGCAACCCAGGGGCCCAGGCCGCGCGCGAGCCCGAGCCCGGACGCACGGAGGCCCCGGCCGCGCGCGAGCCCCAGCCCGGACGCGCGGAGGCCCCGGCCGCGCACGAGCCCCAGGCCGCGCACGAGCCCGGCCGCGCGCCGCCCAGCGCCTGTCCCGGCCGCGCCTGGCTGGTGAGGCTCTCTCCCTCTGAGCTCTTTCTCTTTCTCTCCCTCTGATCTGAGTTCTGGTGAGGCTTTCTCTCCCTCTAAGCTCTTTCTCTGTCTCTCCCTCTGAGCTTTTTCTCTCTCTCTCCCTCTGATCTGAGTTTGGATTGAGATTGATGCGTTTGAAGTTTTTGAAATTTGTTTGTGGGTATTGCAGTGCAGAGAGCCCGGCCGCGCGCGCGGAGGCCCAGGCCGCGCGCGCGGAGGCCCCGGCCGCGCGCCGCCTAGCGCCTGTCCCGGCCGCGCCTGGCTGGTGAGGCTCTCTCCCTCTGAGCTCTTTCTCTTTCTCTCCCTCTAATCTGAGTTCTGGTGAGGCTTTCTCTCCCTCTAAGCTCTTTCTTTGTCTCTCCCTCTGAGCTCTTTCTCTTTCTCTCCCTCTGATCTGAGTTTGGATTGAGATTGATGCATTTGAAGTTTTTGAAATTTGTTTGTGGGTATTGCAGTGCAGAGACTTAGAATATTTTTTTTTTTTTTTGTTAGAAATCGAGTCTAAGAAACTCGAAAATATGCCACATAAGATATGATTAGGCCATAAAAATCGAGTCTCAAAGACTCGAGTTATGTGCCAAAATCGAGTTTTTGAAACTCGAGGTGCTAAAAAAAAATATAGTTTGAAAACGTTGACAACTAATTATATTGTTAAGATTTTATGGTTAGTTACCCATTTCGTCCTTGGTACAAGTACACAACTTCCAAGAAAATTCAATACAAGGATGCAACTATGGTGTTTATCTAGCCACGTTACTTTCAAGTCTAGCATAGCATAACACAAGAAAATGACAAAATAAATTGAAAAAGAATTATGATTAGTTGATTACATAGGACTTAAGTTCTATCATTTTGAACTAAACCCAAAAATAAGGCCATCATCAGGCCTTACATATTTACATCTCCAGTTAAGGTAGTTCACAAGACGCATCCAAGGGTTGGAACTATCAAATAAGAGTTAAAATATGGGGCACATACTGATCGAGTTACCAGACAAAGCCCTGATAATTAGCAATTGATCTGTAGTAAAGCAAAAACTAAAAAAATACATTGATGTAAGGGATTGCTCCAAAAAAGGAGAAATGGCAGCACCATTTGTTGCAATTTAAAGCTACAATACATCCGAGTGAATAGTTAGATACTCGAAGATATCTGAACACCTTTGTTTGTCAAAAACAAAAAAAACAAAAAACTACAATGGTTACATTGAGTCAATAAGCCAATCAGTTGAATGAGCATAGGACATACAGCCGAAGATCTTCAGGCTTTCTCTGCTGCTTTGGGGAGAAAAACCAACTTTTCGCTAATATATATCTTCTACAACTGCACAACAAAGATGACACAGGAAACCACTCAAAATATATCATACCATTTTGTACTAGGCTCTACTATCTGTCATTATAGGAGATATTTGCAAAATCAAATGCACACAGAGAATGTCTGTAATGATAATTTTCTATCGAATAAGGTCAAAGTTCTCATCCAAGAAAACCTTTGGTTGTGTTTGGATGAAATTAATATTTGCACAGAAGGTTTCCTGTAATGATAATTTCCACTAAATTAGCACCCATCAAATACTAATTTAATTGTTGTATAATTCATACAATCATACATAAACAAGGAAACTCATTTATACAAACCTATAATATATATATATATATATATATAAGCCAGTAATGAATCCCATCCATTACACCATGGCCACCCACTGTCAAACCATATCTTGACATATAAAGTTGTGAACATAATCAACACCTACCCATTATAGTACACATACAAACACAGTTTATATACAAATGTATAAAAATTTTGTGAGCTATCAATTAGAACCAAAACAGCGACCAAAAAAAAGGGAGTTGAAGACCATAAAGAAAACATAAAGGTCTCAATTCAGAAACCAAAAATCCTTTTGGGAGAGATTTCATAGAAATTGCTGTTAATTTCTGGGTCTACAAATAACAATGGGTCTGCCATACTAAGAATCACAGACACAGGACACAACATGACAAGATACAGAGATGACAACATGGCAATTTAGGAAAAAGTAGGACACGACATGGGGAGACAAATTAATTAATTAATTAATATTTTAAGCATATGTTATGTTTATTTTGGATTTTAAAAATAAGTAACAACCATTAAAATGTTTGTGGCCTAAAATCCATACTTGTCATTGAATGGTGCTGTATGTGCAAGTCAGTTGGAATTTGTTTCTTCATTGCCCTATTGTTCAAGAGCTATGGAGTATGGTGCTTGTTCTGTTTGGGGTCATGTGGGTTATGCTTTGGTGTGGAGGAGCTTCTAGCTAGTTGGAAAGGCATATTTGGTAGAGCTGACAATAGTATGATTTGAAACGCAATCTGCCTCGTGCTCTCTTTGGTGTGATTTTACAGGAAGGGAGAAATCTGTGCCAGATCTTAAGCTTTCTTTAGTCAAATCTTTATTTGAGTGGATGAATGCTTTCCCTTTATTTTCTTTTGCTAATATGTTTGAAATGCTTTCATTTTGTGCTAAATGTTGATGTACTTTATGTACACATCCTTTGTACGCAGTTACTTTGTTCCTCATTGTTTGATGTGGTGTATTTGGCAGGAAAGGAATGCTAGAACTTTTGATGGGTGTGTAGTGTGTACGAATAATTGTGGATTTGAAACTCCAAGTGATCATAACATTATTCTAGTGGATGCTGGCCATGGGACATATCCTTTTTGTAATTTACTGGAGTTATGGATCATTGTTATTTCTGATTTGCATTATGTTGTTCATATACTCCGTGTTCTTGATGCATTTTTTCTAATAAAGTGTATTATTTATCAAAAAAAAGAGGACATAATTTTTTTTTCTCTGACATAAACATTTTTTTTATTGAGGGAATAAATTATTAGAATGAAGGAGATGTAAACAATTAACACCAAAAAGAAACATCGGGCTAAAAAGTTGGACTACAAACCCTCATATAAGCAAAGACGGAAGAATCCCAATGAGAGAAACTAGCAGGGAAGGAAATGTTGGAAACAAAACAATGTACAAGCTATCAGGGATAATGTTAGAGGAGGGAAAATAAAAAAGGTTGAAGGAAGTAGTGGATCGCATCCTTTCCATTTCCATGCTTCAGAAGAGTAGAAGATCATGAACCAGGCAAGAAAGAAAGACAGCTAATGAGTTTGGAGGAGCATAAATGAGATTCAAGAGCATCAATTTGATTGTTCTGAGTGGCCAGAGTGCAACTGTGTTGCAACCATGTCTTCCTCATATCTTGATTTATATGAGCAAAAACTAAACACACATGCAGCCATGTCCCCAACACGTTTCAGACACGAACGTGCAAGGGGGTTTGCCATGTCTTTGGTTCCATGCTGCCACATCACAGATGGAAAAGCTGATTGGCTACCAGTTAAAGGAAACTATGAGTTGAGGTACTCCCTGGATATCGATTGGGTTACACTGTTACAGGATGGATGACAAGGCTGAGCCCCTTGGAGAGGGCTTAGGAGGAGTGGCGAGTAGAACTCCTCAAGCTCATTGATGAGTGCAGAGATGGCAAGCTTGAAGCGGAGGACTTCCTCTTGCTCCTCATTGATGAGATTTCCTTAGTCAATAGCTTCTTCCACCTTCTTCTTTTTTTTGATAGGTAATAGAACTTTTATGGAAAAAATGAACATCTTGTTAATAGCTTCCTCCATCAAGAGGAAGAGAAAACTGGGGACTAGGTAATTTAACACCTCAAAGGCCATAGTGGCAGTCATTGAATCCAATTTTGAGGGGGTTTGTGCAATTGATGGAAGAGCAATATCAGGTTTTGTGTTCATACAAGGACCAATAATATGATGATGAGAGAAGACCTGTCACAGAGTAAGTTGGAAAAGACATCTATTTGGGAGGAATTTGTACCCAGGATTTTGAGATGACAAATTCCACCAAATAGTTTCAGAGGAATTTTTTATTTGCCACTTTTAGCTTGACCAAATTCAGAAATCGCAAGTATTAGAATTTAAAAAGCCAACTTAAACCCAAAATTCAAGGTAAAAAATGCTGCCCCCAAACACACAGTAAAATCACCCATTAACATAAAGGTGTAGGCCATGTTTAGTTCTCTAGTGAACAGGAAAGCCTCTGATTAAGGATTTTAAGGTGTCATTCAGTGCATAACCTTTTCCAATTTATGCCAAACATATTATATATAACAGGCCAGTAAATATGCTCTCTTTTTCTGGGCCTTCCCCAGATACTACCAATCATGGTCATAAGGAAGTTAGTGACACCTTATGTGGTTGAAAGTCATATTGTAGCAACATACTAGTTAGAAATTCCAATATCAATAGATGCATAAAATGCTTCCTTTGTCAACATGCAAGGTTCAGGGATTTAATCTGTTGTGTGTGCATGTGCAAATCAAAGAAAGCTTTATTCTAAACTCAGCTTAGAGGGGGTAAAAAAAATGTATGTAAGCTATATGCAAGGTTCTGGGATTTACTCTGTTGTACATGTGCAAATAAAAAAAATCTTGATTCTAAGCTCAGCCTAGAGGGGGGGACTAAAATGCATGCAAGCAATTCAGTATTCACAAGTTGCTATGTGATCCCCTTTTCCAAAGGAGAGATGGTGATGATGGTGATCCATCACTATGACCACACCCAACAATGATACGTACATGATAATGAGTTAGAAAATGCCAACATTTGTAAGGTTATACTAACATTTCAACTTAGTTGATAAAATAATTTCTTATCAAAGCATTTCAACTTTGCTAATTGTCTAAAGAAAGTAAACCCCAGTTAATCATGAGCAAAACATTAAACTTATTTTCTTTTTGCAAAAGAGAACTTACTTACAAAATCTGAACAAAGGATTTACAAGCTGGAACATAGTATGTACGGCGAGAATCTACTCTTGAAGCCTTAGCCTATTGAAGAACACCAAGAAATGTAGTTCGGGGGCCCAATAGACAAATCCAACAACAGGCCCTCCTTTAATGTACTGCAAAATTTCATTGAAGGTACAAAACACAATCAGTACGCATTTGGGAAAAAAAAAAAACAGTACAGTACATGTTCAAGAAAAACATAGTGAATACTACAAAACAGTTAGACAAGATAAATAGTAAAATGAAGACCTTTCCATCAAGAATGACAAGTTCACCATCAACCCATCGAGGATTGCGAAACCCAGGATCAGCAAGCCTACCTTGACCTTTATAACGAGCAATCTGAGTAGCCAACATGATCACAAGAAGCACTTAAATTTATGGAAAAGAGAAAGTGGTGATAATGAAAAAGAGAAATGCATACAAGAGATTAGAAAAATTCAGATGCATAAGTTAAAATGATACCACTCCAAATTCTTCTGGAATAATCCCCTTATGTGGAAGCTGATATCTTTTCCCAACCTTTGCACGGAATGCCACCTGCAGACCAACAATGTCATGATTATGGGGATAAACTTCATAAAAGGATGATTATCGTGTCTCTGGACCATTGTTTTTTTCTTTTCTTTTTTGGGTATTCAGCACCGGCAACATGCGCAACCTTTAGATTATGAGCTAACCCAATCTCCATAACCTATGGAACTACAGTATCCTAGACTCAAAGAGAATACTAATAACAAATCCCTCAGAAATATTACAAGGTTTCATTTCAGTAAAAAATTTAAAACATATTTTACTTGCACTAATAAATGAGCAAGAAAATTCACAAGAAAAGCTAAAAATGAGTAACAAGATTTTACTTGCCTAAAAACAGTGCCAACAAACTTATTAATGCCAAGAGGTTGTTATTAATACCTTCTACATTCATTCTATCTATATACAAACAATAGAAAAAAAAATTTTAATAACCATATACAAACATAGAATCTTGCCAAAACCACGTAACCCTTATTGTTGCAAAGACACAGCAAGTGTAGCAAAAATCCCCCAGGGGTTGGCCTAGTAGTTTCTAAAGCCTCATGAGATTCATGAGGTCTTGGGTTCGAAAACTCTAGCCAACATCTTGCTGCCACCCCCAAGGAATTCCTTCCTATAATTACTTGGTGTGTGAGGAACGGGAGACTACACACACCTGGGGCAGTCAGGTACTCGAAAAACTCTAGACATCCTTGTTAATCAAAATAACATGTAGCAAAAAACACACAAAATTTTCAGTTGTATTTTAAGTTAGGAAGCACATATACCCCATAATAGCCACGATACCTGTACGTGATACACATCAGCTATAGATGCTAAGATACGTATTGGATGCATATCCTTAATAGCAGGATATAGTTGGAATATAGAACAGATCTGACATGATGCTTTATGAGGTAAAAGTTGAATGTTCATAAGGAAAAAAGGGGGGTGCTCCATGTAAAATACAAGACTAGTGCCCTTGAAAGTTTTATAAATATCAGATATGGATCATGGACCATGGATCATGCTTTCTTTTGTTATTTATTGCTTCTAAAATAGTTTCATCATTTATACATATTCTATGCCTTCTATTGATTGTTGCTTGTCTCATAACCTAAAAACTAAAATAATAAATACTCCAGATATTTATCTAAATATATATAAAACAAAGCATTTGACTTTTTGTTGACTTCTCCTAATATTGACATATAAGCTTTTGAAAGCCCACATTTTTCCACATCATTGGTCTAATACATATTTTTTATTGAGTTTAAAACCTACTAACCCTCCTGATGTTTCCAAAGGAGACATCCAAATCCGACCCCCCACCCCCCCGGCGGTCCCTTCCCATTGTTATAAATATTGAATTATCTCAAAAAAAAAAAAAAAAAAAAAAAAAAAAAAAATCTCCATTAGAATTTTTCACAACATATTTTCTTTAAATAATACAATAAATAATTCCATGTACAAACATAATCATAAATGTATATTAAAAATTTCAAATTCTATAAAAATAAATCAGAAAAATATCATATTTTGTTGAACTTTTTTGTGCATTACATAAGTTACTGACTAGTTATGTTATTTAATTAACCCCCATTGTACTGATCCTATATTTTCAAGAATTGACATCACCATGTATGTATCATATTGCATCTTTATCCCATATAATGCGTCACAAATTTAGAGAAACATAATAAATGTATTCTTTTCCACATATACCAAGCACAAATAGCATATTTAACTACTTATGACCTAATTTAAGTCAGCCACATTGATACAAGAGCAAAAAGGTTTTAAAACAACATCAAATGCTTCCAATCAGTTAAAGCAGATCAACCAGTCTTGTTATTTTATATCATGACTACCATAATTATTGTGAAGTACTTATAACATTAAAAGTTGACCCTGTGCATCATCACACTGTAATCACATATTAGAGGTTATGGTGAAGTCTAACATAACCCAAAAAAAAAAAAAAAAATTAGCTCCTGGATTTATAGGAGCTGCATGGGGCTCCATGGTATATTTTGACACCCAAGCTCCTTTGCATCTACAGGGTGGGCATGTTATTGAATTTAAAAACAAACTGATGCAGGCAGTAACTCACTAATTTAGTTGTATTCTAGAATTATTTTATTTTAGGGGACAGGTTTTTTTGTCCTCCAGTACCGTTCCCAATAGATGGTTAGTTGTGCTTGATCATGTGCAAGGTTTTATAAGGCATGTATCAATATTTTAGATGGCCAAATGAAAAGTTATTTTATTTTCAGAAGTCAAATACAAAACACAGTCATTTGTTTGATGTGCCATGCATCTTTCACTTGAGTGTGATGCTAGGTTAATCTTTCTTCTTCTTTCCCTCTATTTTCTTTATCTTTTCTATTCTCTCTCTATCTGCACAAATATGTTAGTTTTCCCTGAACCAGTGCCAAAATTCTTACATTCCAAGTCATAACTCCCAAGGTACTGAACTATAAGATTCCACATCTACTTATTTTAAATTTTAAAAAAATAAAAAAGAACTAAAATATTCCCCACTACAAACTGCAGCAAATTCCAACGGTCAGCAGAACATTTCAATGTTCAACTTTCCTTGCCAGTATAATAGGCTTGTTTTGGGCAAGAATTCACATAAAAAAATTTCCCCAAAAAGAAAAACCAGCGAAAAATCATCGAGCTAAAAGATAATATGATTCAAATTCAAAAAGAGAGGTAAAAGAGAAAGAATGAGACACCCACTGACTTGAATTAAAGTAAATACCTACCCTTCTTGGAAAAAATACAAATGGCCTTCTTTGTTTTTTCCTTTTTTTCCTGAATTTCATTGAGGCTCTCTAGGGTGAGTGCCTCACTAAAGGCACCTTGCCTTAGGACTTCAAAGGCACCTTAGTGGCACCTTGCCTCACATGTGCACCTAAGAAAGTGCCCAGCTTGTCTTTAACACTACATACCCCTCCAGGCATGAAGTCACATCCAAAAGTATCAAAAAGGGATTTCATACCATCCTACATAACAATGTCAGACACTTACAACCGTTAACTTCTATTTTCTAGCTAGCCAATAAGAATGTACTTTCAGCAAAGCTCATTTACATCCAATACCAAGTATTAAACTACCAGCTGTAGCAGACTGAGATGCAAGTATCTCTTGTATAAGAACAAGATTCCTAACAATTCAAAGTTTTTTTTTTTTTTTTTTTTGGTTGTGAAAGAAAAAACACACAAAAGACAGTGAAAATTTGTAGAAACACTAGTCACTAATAGGAAACATACAAACTTGTTAATAAGATCCACTAAATCTGGCTGTCAATACCATGGTAACATAAAATAATCAAATTTAAGAAATTACCTTGCCAGCTGGTACATAAGGATCACCCGTAAGTTTCACAGCTTCTACATATTCATAAAATTCAAGATCTGAAGGCTCCTTTTTCCCACCATCTTCTTGCCACTGACCAAATTTGCGTCTCAGATGAATGACTTCCGAGGTGTACAGCCCATGTGCACCAATGTAAAGTCCTGACAAAAATGGACATTTTCTCAACTTTTAGTCTTTACACTGGAAGTTGGTTCAAGGTCCCAAGAAAGAGACAGTCCAGTCAAGTATTTAGAAATAAAATAAAAAAAGTACTATAAGTAGCTAATTGTATATAAAGATAAATATAAAAATGAACATGTTCTTATATAAAAATCACCATTCAGAGGATCTGAAGAAGTTGGTATTTCAATGCGATTGAAGGTTGTTGATCCAGACAATGATTGATAATTTTGAGCCTGGATGAGTGTGAGATTTATTAATTCACCAACATCTTTGAGTACCTGGAAGTGAAGCATAAGATTATAAACTAAGCATCGATGTGGGTCTACACTACAAAATAAAATTTGTAAAAAGATATGCCAAGTAAAAACTTCAAACCAACCTTCAAGGGTATCTTCTCCCTACCGATGAATTTAGAAAGATCAAACATAACATGGTCGATGCTACGTTGAACTCGACGCTTAGCTGATTTATCTACTGAAGCTTGTTCCTTGCCACCAGAATCATGCTGAGTGATATTTTTCTCTATAGAAAAGCAAAATGACAAATGCCCCATCTTCTCTAGCTTAGCAGGTACACGAAGTAAATCTTTAGTAGGCCCACTGTTGGAAAGTTTCTGAGCAAGACCGCCAACAACAAATTTAATCGCAATTTCATTTCGGTCTTCACTTTCAATAATTTCAGGATCATCATCCATTTCACTTTCATCACTTTGTTGGTCACTTTCCTCATTAACTCCATCACTCTCTTGGTCACTTTCCCCATTAACTTCATCTTTTGCTTCTACACTTTCTATCTCATTGTCCTTCTCTTCATCTTCTTCCTCAATTATTTGCTCAATAACCTTGGATATTAAATCCCTGTCTACCTTCCCTGGTGCTGTCACTTTTAAAACCTTGACCTTCACACCAGGAATCATATCTCTCAAGATGTTCTGGAAACCAGACAGACCTTCAGCTAGATCAGAACTATCATCCCTATCATCACCATCTTCAGGATCTTCAGTATTCACAACAATTAGATCACTTTTGTCTTCAGTTGAGTCTAATGGATTCAAATTTCCAGTGGCATCCAATGCTTTAGAGCGAACTGTTGGAGAATCTTGAAAAACTCCTCTCCGATTTAAGAACACAGCCTGAAAATGACATGATGTGCAAAGATAACATACAAAACATGATGATATGGCACACAATAAACATAGAATCCAAAACATCACAAGTGAAACAGTGGGCAAACTCATGCATGCCCATAAGTATATAAGGATGCAAGTATATCCAATATTGCAAAATCTCAAATTATAGATGCATAATAGAAATTCCTCAAAGAAACAAGCACCCTAATGTGTGCCATTTATCAATTGAAATTGTGAAAATATGAAACGTGTGAGAGATGATAAACTCCATAAGGATAAAAATTTTAAGGATGAAACAAATCCAAGATTGCCTGAGAAAAGAGCACCAATATAACGCAACACCCTAGTTGTTTTTCACTTTTTGAAAACGTCACTTTATTAAGGCTGAGTTTTCAACATAAAACACTTTTGGATATAGTTTTTTGCATTTTAAGGTAATTGGTACAACCAAAATTACTAATAAAAAAAACCATGGTCAATAGAAAACTATACCAAAGAGGAAAAGAACAATTTAATGCAAAAGGTGTAAATCAATTTCTAGATCAAGCTTGTGGCCCTTCCCAACACCCCAACTCCCTCAACCAATCACCCCCCCCCCCCCCCAAAAATTCCTCCCCCAACCCAAAAAACAATAACCCTCTATGCCACCTTCACCACCTCTCCCTCCCCTAGATCCTCCATGCTGCCACCACATTCCACAACCACCACTGCCTACTGAATTTTGTATGTTTTTGTTGGTTTTAACAAATATATATATATATATATAGAGAGAGAGAGAGAGAGAGGGGTTTTTGGTGCAACCAAACACTACAAAATTATTTTCAAGGTCTGGACCAAACCAAAAAAAAAAAACACCATGTTCCCTCAAAATATTTGCCATTGATGACATTTTCTAGGAAAATTTTTTTATTGAAACAAGAAAGGGTGTAAATGTTTAAAGCACGAGAAAGAGAATAAAAAGATAAAATGTAATACCTATCATAAAGAGAAAACCACAAAGTAAGCTTCTCGACTACATTTAACAAGGACATCCATTGACTTGTGCCAAAACCACTAAAGGAGGCTCCTTCAATTAAAATCTAGGTTAGGAAATGCAGTACTTTCTAGAGCATTAAAGAAACAACTCTCCATCATAAACAACAATGAATCTAGGTGCGAAAATTCATGCTTGGAAATGAAACGTTGGTTACCAGTGATGAATGACAAGCCTGTGAGACTCACCAAATACTTCAGCAACAAAGCTGTTTCCAACAACAAATAACAATATAACTCCAAATATGCATGTTCATACTACTAAATGATTTATAAATTGTGAATCACTTAAGTACTTTGCAATTCACCACCTCATGCAAATTGCCATTCCTTTTTTTTTTTTGGTTAAGGTACACACACACCCAATAGATCATAAACCCACAATGTCATCCTCCACCTAGAACTTATAAGGGGAGGAGGTGCCAATTGAACTTGAGCTCATTGGCAAGAAAATTTACATTCCTTGCTGAATCAATTATTATACCAGAAATAGCAGAATTTTTCTCATGCATGACATATGCTAAAGCTTGTAGTGTTCATGTTATCTGTTATAATACATATCCATCAAATACAGCTTTATTTCCACTCTAAGAGCATTCACAGCAGTGTAGATAAAAGTATAAAACAAACCTTAGCCAAAAAAAAAAGTTGTGAAAGTCCCTAAAGCCACATGCAACGGCCTCAATATTTAGTCCCAAATAGCTAACAAATGAACAATGTTTCAATACAATTGTTGAGCCCTGTTCATCAACAAACTAAATTTCACCCAATTTTAAATTCATCTCTCTCTTCCTCACTGACACAGTGACACTCTCCCCTCAAACAGACGAAGCTCTCTCCTTCAAATCAAACCTCCATGGCCAATCAAGCTCCTCCTTGAACAAATCTCCATCCTGTGCAATTCATAGATGGTTCCGTTTACAGATTCGGGTCAGCGGCTGGGTTGTGGTTAATTTGGGTTGCTTGTTGTGGGGTTTTTTGGGTTGATTTTTGCAGTTCTCTCTCTCATGCATAGATCTATGGCGACCTGGGTTTGAGAACTCCATTCATCAATGGTAGTGGATGGGCAATGGTCTAGGTTTACTGATTTTGTTGGTGGATGGGTTCATTGTGATTTACTGATTTTGTTGTGAAGATTTACTGAATTTGTTGATTTGGTGGATGGGTTTACCGATTTTGTTGATTTGGTGGATGAGCTTGACGGTGAATTCTGTATTCAATGGCCTGGGTTTTCTAAGGCAGGGATGCTTGGTGGTGTGAGTGTGCAGTGGTCTCAGGTGTGGCTGTGAAATGGGATGGGGAAGAATGAATAAATAATATTTTGTTAGAGTAAAGAAATAAATATTGAGACTGATGTAGGTGTATGTTTGTTAAAATAGTAAAAGTTGAGTTTTTGGGACTAGTTTAGCTAAAATTGTGCAGAGGTTGATGTGAATGCTCTAAGACCAAACCAAAATGAAATCTCAGTTCCTTTCTCTCTTTTTTTAAATTGGTGACTCACATCACAAGACTTGAACCAAAAGCCTCACCTACCACCCCATAATTATTGGGGTGTGAATTCCATTTGACTCAAAGGCTAATGGAATGACCCCTCAAATCCATTCACCTACAACTCTCTCTCTCTCTCTTTCTCTCTCTCAACTTCCAGGCACGTGGGATAGTCACAAAAAGGTCTTTAGTGAGTATTTTACAGAGAACTCAGTAAGCAGTACAAATTCAAAAGCACCCATAAAGGGATCTACATCAAATTCTTTGCAAGTAGAAAAGATGATTCAATCAGCAAAGTATACAACAACCTCAAGTGGCTAGAGAAAACAAACCTGCTCTTTGTATTCACCTCTCTTATTTACTCTAAGGAATACTTCAAACAATGGAACACCAGCTGTAGCCGTAGCAAGTTGCCTGGAAAGGGGGGGAAAAGAGAAACAAGATTGAACAATCAGCAAAAGCAGCACACCATGTAGCAGGATCTGATTGAAAAAAATTTTAATCAATGTACCAAAAGTGCTTTAAATTATAAGTAAATATGAAAAGGTACCCAAGATAACCAAAACAGTGTTGACTAAATACATAACTAAACCTTCCTGATAAGATATCTTCCAGATAGGATAGCATACAGCAGTTAAAATAAATATTCATACTAAAACCAGTGAATTTTGGCTAGAAGACCAATGAAACAGCTGTAGCCAAGGGCTTGCGGCTTATTGACATTCCAAGAGAAAAAACCAGAAATCCCTAATTTGCCTAATCAGGGCTAGACATGAACATAGGTAGGGGTGAACAGACCCAATCCGCCTCCAACCCACCACATCAGTTTCACACTGTGCTGACCACTACAGAGAGATTCTGATGACGACCAGGGCTGCAGACGGAAGTAAGCCTCTCAAGTCCAGATCTAAACCTCTGGTATCTCTCTTCCGTCTCTCCCTCTCTCTCTTGTACATAGTGATCGAAGCAACTGACCACTGTACCAACAATAACCACCACCGATGTAGCCGGAATTTCAATCCAGTGGCATGGCAGCGGTTCACATTTTACGAACCACCCAAAAACCTTCCCCCACACCGGCTGCACCAAACCGCATTCACCCCTACATGTAGGAGCTGCTTTTTTAAACATTCCCAATCCTCCCCCTAGGCTCTTTTAATTGACAACAGGTAAAGCTGTTAAAATCTGCTTTTTCCTCAATATTATCAGCTCTAATTGAATTTTTTGTAATTTACATGTTCTGCTTCTATTTTTTCAGTCACAAAAGTCTTACAAGCAAGATTTTCTAAGACTGACTGCTCTCAACCCCAAAAAGGTTATCAGCCATGGGTGGAACAGTTCAATCTTCTGTTCTGACCGGACTGTATATGCAATAAAAAATTAAGAATATAAAAATCATTGAAATTTTAATGTTTGAATCACGCTTTTTTTTTTTTAAAACTACCCTCAATTTTTCTCTCTGGTACAAACATTTAAGACTGCAACAGCATTTCTTCATTTTCAAGGGCAATACAATTCAACTCACAGAAAATTTGAACACAAATTTCCGACTGCAATCTAACTATTAGGGATCTATGGTAGCATTCCTGTACCCCAGATATATTCAAATATTAACAAGGAAAACCCATCAACTCGTGAACAACTATCCCTAAACAAACCCATTTTCGACAAAGAATAATTAAAACAATGGAAAGCAATAAACAAGGAAACCCCAACAAACAAAAGGCACAAATGCATTTTTAATTCCAACAGAAAACAACTCCAATATCAAAGCTCCAGTCTTGGTTAAGACTTAAGAGTCTGACTAAAGCTTGATGTTGATTGTTAAGAAGTGTAGTTTCATGAAGAACATGATATCCAAATGAAACTTTTCATTAATCAAGAAGACCTCACCGAGGACTATAACTTCTTGCCACATATCTTCCATGCTCTGGTGTTATCCGAATAATTAAACCAAGAGGATCATTAATATCTTTTGAAATGCCAGCCCACCATCCCACCTGGAAAATGGAATCAAAAAACAAACTACATAAGACCAGGAAACAAATAATATGGACATAATTAATTAGCTGCTCATGCAATTTCCTTAAAAAGAAGAGGACTCATCTACAAACTGGTTTGTTTTTCGAAGTAAAAGGATCTCATTGATAAAATAGAAATAGAGAAGTATAGCCCAAGTAAACAGGTATTATACATCAGGACACTGTAATTGAGATGAGTGGCAAGGAAAATCATCTAAAGTACTTGTCCATAAAAGCTACGAGATCTACAGAAAATCATGGCCAGTCAACTTGTTCGAGCTCATTATTGTTCCAAGGAACTGAGACTTCAACTGGATTACCGAACATTCTTTGCCTTTGAAACTATGCATATTCCTTTCTCTCCATATAGTCTACATCAAACACAAAGTATAGCCCCCAAAATTTCTGACTCTGCCTTTTTCCCAAATAAACCTTTCCAACAAGTCGATAAATCTGGCACCATTTTTTGAAACAACACATTTCGAATAAGCACAAATACCCCCACTTTCTCCAATTATCTGTTGTTAAAAATTTTCCCTTTGCTGCTGTCCATACAAAGAATCCAACACAAGGTGAAGCTCTAACACACAAAATAGGTCTCCAATCCTCATATTATCCTATACTCCAGACCCTGGTGCACCTGACCAGCATACAGATCCTCCAAGAAAGAATCCATGGACTCTAGCCCCCCATCTTGAACTGTCCAAATAGAAGGGCTCCATTGAGTATGCATTTGACACATCCAAATATCAGCCATCGTTGCCTCTATGTTTCTCGCAATTTTACAGGGCTCTAGGTTATCATCCCCATGCCAACAATCATACTGAAAACAAATCCTAGTATCTGCCCCCTGCCTCAAAATGTATCTAACTTTCAAAATTAACCCAACCTTGGAATATATTTTTCCATAAGCTCACACTGAATAATGCTTAAACGGAGTCTTGCCCAAAAATTATCTTTCAGATTTACAAATTACAATTACTACCGCTTTCCTTCTACTGACAATCAAATTTTCTGGTATTCGTTGTCACTCCAAGACTGTCCTTGATACTTCTTTCCTCGACTCTGAAATCTGTTTGAAGTTTAGTCATGCATCTTCCCCTCCGTAGGCATTGCCATATTAGCTTGTGTTGTTTGTTGAGCAATATGTTGACCCTTGTAAACTTTGTTTCTAGCTGTCATAGTCATTGGTTGGACAAAAAAAAAGAGTATGAATTCTCTAAATTCTAGTAATTTCCTCACCACCATGCTGAAACCTCACCAACCACTTCCTAAATAGCCTTCCAGGATGATGACCATCCCCTTTTGAGCACTACCTCTGTACTTGGTTAGAGTCTAATTTTGTCCAAACATGATGGTGCATCACGGCGCCATGAAGACTTTTATGAAGTCCTTGGACAAGTCTGCATGAATGAGCTCAACCAACATGGCCAAGAGCTACCTTGCACTATCTCATCCCATGAATACAAAACATAGAAAATGTTTCCCTCTCATTGATCCTTAGAGTGAAAACATTACCTCCTTCCTCCATTGCAACCTAAAATGTTTTGGATTCAATGTGAAAAAGTTAAGAGCCACCCATGATTCCACCTTGCATCTCTCTTTTCCAAATTATAATCAATTTATATATAAAATTTTGACACTCACTTCTACTTTAGACAAACTCTTGGCATCTGCTTCTAGAGACAATTGTTGGGAAAAATCTCTTATGTTCACTTGTAAAGCATATTTTTCTATTAGGAATTCAAAATGTTTTCCATTTATTGAATCCATAAACCATTTATTCGTAAAAATAATATAAAGAAAAATTTTTTTCCTTTTTTCATTCATTGCACATTGAACCAGCACTAGAATCACTTATCAATCTACCTTTTACACTTGCACCCAAAAAAAAAAATCGCAACAAAGACATATATGCACAGTATGATTCCAATTTTTAATTAAAGTAACTCACCAATCCAGCACCAGCATTATCCCTTATATATGCCGCATCTTGGAATCGTTCTTCCATTACAGCTTTCTGAAACAAAGACAATGACACACACACACACACACACACAAAGTTAAATGGAAGAAAGACAAGCCAAAAAATGCTTTCTAATGATGTTTTTCATACATTGAGATGAGCCATGACTCTGCCAACGGTGTCATTAGTAGCTGCAGCTGCAATGGCCACTTTGAGCCTCGCAGCATCTTCATAATCCTCTGTAAAAACAGCACGACCTAACTGTGACTGTTAACACAAAAACCTAGTTAGTAGGGGTAAAAGAAAGACTAAAATACACTTCTTCTTTTTGATAAGTAAGAAAATTTATTAATCAACGAGGTATACAATAAGAACACAAAATTAAGCATGAAAAGTACAACAATCAAGTAAATCAGATAAAGTAGAAAATGAAGACACCCAAAGCATTTATCCACTCAAATAGAGTATTGAAGAATAAAATCTTCAATCGTGCACCTATCATTCGCCCTTCAACAATCCGAGCATTCCTCTCCCGGCAAATAATCCACCTGAGGCAATGGGGGATCCTGCTCCATATTGCCACATTGCTGACCCTACTACACTTCCCTAGTCAACTAGCCAAGACTAAAGTAAATTTTGAGACCTTAAAGTTTGGAGTTGTTTTCATTTTGATCCCTTTCGTTCCAAAACCTTCATTACGACTTTGATTTCGTTTTCATATTAATCCTAAAGTCCATTTTCTAACCGTCCATAACCATCAAAACAATAAAATCCCAACATTCTCTAGTCACCTTTGGACCCACCCCTGCTTCTTCCTTTTTTTTTTTTTTTTATAAAATGGAACCTCAACAAGGTAGGGCCCTTTCTCCCCGCCTTAGGGAATAAACCACAGATACACGACCCCACTTGCCAAAACGGCGTATCAATAATACTTTCTACACGACCCCACCGGCCAGAACAGTTTTATCAGAATACATTCTAATATATTTAGAGCTAATATTTCATGAAATAGTTAAAAATAATGCGCACTTAATTGTCAAATTATATGGAAAAACAGAATTAAAATAAATAAAAAAAAAAAAATAGAAAACGTAAAGAAACCAAAAATGAAAAACCACTGTACCTTCAAGATAGAGACGAGTCGCTCTTGAGAGTCGATTTCGTCGAAATACTTTCGCCAGCGATCCCAATTCCAGTCTTCTTCTTCTTCGCGTCGTTTCTCTTCGTCGTCGTCGGCGGCGGCAGCGGCGGCAATTCCGGCGTCTCTGAGAAGATCGTTCGGGCGAGGATTGAAGAAAGAATCGAAGCTCTTGATTGCGCTCTTGAGGAGCGAGTCCCACCGCCAGTCATCGGACGAAGATGAAGATGTGGAGTCGTGGCGGCAGCGGCAGAGGGCAGAGTCGGAAAGCCGAGAAAGGAAAGGTGGGAAAGAGGAGGAAGGGTAGTTTGGTCTTTTGAGATAAGGGTGGTAGGGGATTTTGGTGTTTGGGAAGGAAAGGTTGTGAGATGATGATATGGAAGCCATACATAAAATTAATTTTGATAATACAGAGACAGAGAAGAAAGCTCTATCAAGACACAGTGAGTGAGTGAGTTAGAGTTTTTTTTTTGTGTGCGTTTGGTTTTTATGGGTTTTTAGTGGTCGTGATGAGAGAAAGTGAAAACCAGGTTCTGTGGTGCCACAAATCCGACAACTAAGTGAGACAAGGAAAGAGACAAAGAGCAGTATTTGATTATTTTGATGGATAGCTTTAGCTTTTTTTATTTTTACGTAAGGGAAAAAAAGTGAAGGGTAGGCCAAGTTGGGGATAAGGTTTGAATTTCAGTTCATGTATCCTGAATTTTCCGGTTCAACCCAAAATAGTATTTTTTTAGTTTCTACTCCCTAACATAATTCTGGTTTGAACTCACAACTCCCGGCTTACACGTGGATAATGAATCACTAGATTACCTCTCCCTAGATTGTGATAATACTCTTCAAAAAAAAAAAAAAGATTGTGATAATACGCTCATTTGGATCTTTTAATTTGGTCAATTTTATAATGTACAAATCTTTAACCGGATATTTAACCCCAAAAAATAAAAAAAATCTTTAACCGGATATGTCAGAAGATATCCAATTGCAAATACCGCAATTGTTTGGGGAATAAGAGCTGGGTGAAAATAGTAAATAAGAATAATCATTTGTGATTGACTTTTTCCTTTACCCAATTCCTTTTGGATAATGGTCGGTATACAACTTATCAAAAAAAAGAAAAAGAATGGTCGCCAGCAAAATCAACCCAAACTCATTTGTCCATCCAAACTCACCCACTTAAAATAAACCCAAATCCACCCAATTATTAGTTGGGTTAAATGAGTATTAACCCAATTAAACCCAATTAATACTAATGTTTATTGGGTTTTAATTGGGTACCCAATTACCGAACTCCAAAACTACTAAAATTACCAAAATACCCCCTCAACCTAAAAAATGACCAAAATAACATCTAAACTCAAAAAATAACCAAAATACCTCGAAACCCAAAAAAAGACCAAAATACCCTCGAAACACAGAAAAAAACCAAAATACCCCTGAAACCTAAAAATAACCAAAATACCCCCAAAACCTAAAAAATGACCAAAATACCCCTGAAATCTAAAAAATGATCAAAATACCCCCGAAACTCAAAAAAAAGACCAAAATACCCCCGAAATCTAAAAATGACCAAAATACCCCTGAAATCCAAAAAATGACCAAAATATCCCCGAAACCCAAAAAATGACCAAAATACCCCCGAAACCCGAAAATGACCAAAATACCCCCAAAACCCAAAAATAACCAAAATACCCCCGAAACCCAAAAAATGACCAAAATACCCCCGAAACCTAAAAATGACCAAAATACCCCTAAAACTCAAAAAATGACCAAAATACCCCTAAAACTCAAAAAATGACCAAAATACCCCTAAAACCCAAAAAAATGACCAAAATACCGCCGAAACTTAAAAATGACCAAAATATCCCTGAAATCCAAAAAATAACCAAAATACCCTAGAAACCTAAAAATTACCAAAATACCTCCGAAACCTAAAAAATGGCCAAAATAACCCCGAAGTCTAAAAAATAACTAAAATAACCCTAAAACCTAAAAAATGACCAAAATACCCTCGAAACCTTAAAAATGGTTAAAATACCCTCAAAACCTAAAAATTAGCCAAAATAACCCCGAAGCCTAAAAATTGATCAAAATAACCTAGAAACCTAAAAATGATCAAAATAACCCTGGAACCAAAAAATGACCAAAATAACCCCGAAGTCTAAAAATTGACAAAAATAACCCCAAAACCTAAAAATGACCAAAATACCCCCTAAACCTAAAAAGTGGCCAAAATACCCCCTTAAACCTAAAAAATGACCAAAATACCCTCAAACCTCTAAAGTGACGAAAATACCCCTAAACCTTTGAAATGACCCAAATAAACCCAAAACCGCTAAAATGGCCACAAACAACGTGAAACCTCTAAAATTTCCAAAAATACCCTGAAACGTCTAAAACGACCAAAATACCTCTAAACCTATAAAACAACCAAAATACCCCTCAAAATATCTAAAATGACCAACATACAACTAATCCTATAAGATGAACAAAATACACTCGAAGCCTCTAAAATTACCAAAATAGGGGTTTGGGGTATCTTAGTCATTTTTTAGGTTTATGGGTATTTTGGTCATTTTCTATGTTTAGGGAGTATTTTGGTCATTTTTTAGTTTTATAGGGGATTTTGATAATTTTTTAGGTTTAGGGTGTATTTTTATCGACTTACAGATTTAAGGGGATTTTTTTTTGTTATTTTATAGGTTTCGGGGAATTTTGGTCATTTTTTAGGTTTCAAGGATATTTTAGTCATTTTAAGGTTTAGGGGTTATTTTGGTTGTATTTAGGTTTCAGGGGTATTTTGGTCATTTTTTAGGTTTCAGGGGGTATTTCAGTTAATTTTTAGGTTTCGAAGGTACATCGATTATTTTTTAGGTTTATGGGGTATTTTGGTCATTTTTAGGTTTAGGGGCTATTTTGGTCATTTTTAGGTTTCTAAGTTATTTTGGTCAATTTTTAGACTTCGTGGTTATTTTGGCCATTTTTGAAGTTTCGGGAGTATTTTGGTCATTTTTAGTTTTTAAGGTTATTTTGGTCAATTTTTAGGCTTCGAGGTTATTTTGGCCATTTTTTAGGTTTCAGAGGTATTTTAGTAATTTTTTAGGTTTTGTAGGTATTTTGGACATTTTTTGGGTTTATGGGGTATTTTGGTCATTTTTAGGTGTAGGGGCTATTTTGGTCATTTTTAGGTTTCTAGGTTATTTTGGTCAATTTTTAGACTTCGTGGTTATTTTGGGCATTTTTGAAGTTTCGGGAGTATTTTGGTCATTTTTAGTTTTCAAGGTTATTTTGATCAATTTTTAGGCTTCGAGATTATTTTGGCAATTTTTTAGGTTCCAGAGGTATTTTAGTAATTTTTTAGGTTTTGGAGGTATTTTGGACATTTTTTGGATTTATGGGATATTTTGGTCATTTTTAGGTTTTGGGGATATTTTGGTCATTTTTAGGTTTCTAGGTTATTTTGGTCAATTTTTAGACTTCATGGTTATTTTGGCCATTTTTTAAGTTTTAGGAGTATTTTGGTCATTTTTAGTTTTCAGGGTTATTTTGGTCAATTTTTAGGCTTCGAGGTTATTTTAGCCATTTTTTAGGTTTCAGAGATATTTTAGTAATTTTTTAGGTTTTGGAGGTATTTTGGACTTTTTTTTGGGTTTATGGGGTATTTTGGTCATTTTTAAGTTTTGGGGGTATTTTGGTCATTTTTTTGGGTTTCAGGAGTATTTTGGTCATTTTATGGGTTTTGGGGGGTATTTTGATCATTTTTAGGTTTTAGGGGTATTTTAGTCATTTTTTGGGTTCTAGGGATATTTTGGTAATTTTTAGGTTTCGGGGGTATTTTCATCATTTTTTGGTTTTGGGGATATTTTGGTAATTTTATGGGTTTTGGGGGTATTTTGATAATTTTTAGGTTTCAGGAGTATTTTGGTCATTTTTTGGGTTCTAGGGGTATTTTGGTCATTTTTTAGGTTCTCAAGGGTATTTTGGTCATTTTTTGAGTTTTTGGGGTTTTTTGGTCATTTTCTAGGTTTTAGGGGTATTTTGGTCATTTTTTAGGTTTTGGAGGGTATTTTGGTAATTTTAAGGTTTTGGGGATATTTTGGTCATTTTTTAGGTTCTAGGGGGTATTTTGGTAATTTTTGGCTTTCAGGGGTATTTTGGTCATTTTTTGGGTTTTTGGGGTATTTTGGTCATTTTCTGGATTTTGGAGGTATTTTGGTCATTTTTTTGGGTTTTGGGGGTATTTTGGTAATTTTCAGGTTTTTGGAGCATTTTGGTCATTTTTGAAGATTTTAGAGTACTTTGGTCATTTTCACTTTTGTGACATTTTGGTAATTTTGATAATTGGGTAATTGGGTGGGTTGGGGTTTACCCATAGTAATTGGGTTGGGTTGGATTTGAGTTATAAGGAATTAATTAAATGGGTTTTAAATGGGTAAATGAGTTTTATATACCCAACCCAATTATGTCCACCCCAAACCCACCCAAACCCGCCCATTTGCCACCCCTAGGTATACAAAATAAAAATTCGTTTTACTGTGGACTACTCTGTTGAGTTGTCTTAAAGCCATGGAGGAGTGAAAATTATATCTAGTATCCGGCGTATATGTCAGGTCACTCACACACAGGCAAGCCCCATACAATGTGAGATCCACCAGTGTATGTCAGGTCCACCATATACGAGCTCTTGGAGGAGGGTTTGATGTTCAAAACCCCTTTTGGCTGAATATAATAAACAAAACTTTATCATTTGGCCAAAAAAATACAAAGATAAAATAAATAAAAATTTATGTATATCATAAGACAAGAAACTATAAAGTATTAACAATTTAGTAATAAAAACATCACCTTAATTAAGATTTTTTTTTTTAAGAAAAAAAAGTAAGTGAAGGGGTTATTTTATTAATTGTGGATTTGTGCACAAAATTTTCAAATGTATGGTGGTATGGGATCCATTTAGGGTGAATTTGGTTCAACTTTTTGTATTTGAACTTTATGAAAAAGTGGTAATTTGCAATTGCTACTTGAAGGATAAAATGCAAAACGAACTTTTTCACTTTTGCAAGACTAAAAAATAAGATTTCAAAATTTTATGAAACACTCTATAGTCACATTTTTAAATTGCCAGAATTGGCCCAAGAAGCTCTAACCAAACAAGCACTTAGTGCCTGTTTGTTTCAACTTTCCCAACCCAAAAAGCACTTAGCTTTTTCAAAAAACACTTTTTCATACTGCACTTTTTGAAAACCCCACTTTTTCAAAAAGCCCAGTTTTTAAAACTGAACCAAACTCACCCTTACCCTCTTAGAGATTTTTGATAGACACAATTCTTAAGACCTGAGATGTCTTCTACTTCTTCTTAAAAATTTTATAATGCAATGAATCTTTTGGAGATCTCCGAGATGCTGGTTAAGAGTTTTAAATCCAAAACCTTATGGATCTCAGAAGGACTTGAAGATTACCCCGTCCAATGTGTTGGGTTAGATGACTTCCCCTTAAATTTTTTTTTTTTTTTTTTTTATGCCGCGTAAACAATCATTTTCTTTATATAAATAAGATTGCTTTTTGCCATTCACTATGACTCTATGAGTGTATAATTAGGGAAAATTGCAATGCATTTGGCTTTGTTGAAGTGTGATATAATGGCAACGAGGCATGTGAAGGGGAAATCGCCCTACGGCTTTTGGCCAAGACATGGACTCATCAAGCTCTCAAAAGTGTCAGGTAGAATGTGAATGAACCCGATTGCAAGAATCACACTAGTTGTGAGGCTTTGAACGTGAAAAAGATGGTATTTTTGGGGATGCAAAGCTGGGATTCTCTAGCCCAAGATTAGAATTTAGAAGCAACACACGGAGTCCAATGGCTATTAGGATTGTAATTATTGTTTTTGCTACTCTGCTTTGCCCTCCCGAAAGCAATTTGTTTCCTGTGCATGCATGAAAACCGAGAAAGAAAATCATAACTTTAGGGGGGAGGGGGGAACACATCAAGGGTCTGAGTCAAAGTGTCATCCAAGCGTTGATCTTGGAATTGATCCCTCGCAAGAGTAGGTTTTTTGAAATGTTTTAGGAAATCTTGAACCCTGCTTGGCCTTTTTAGCAATCGAACTTGTACCCCTTAGCCTTCCCAACAAGATAATGAGATGTTATTTCCTCATTAGTGACATTAATCTCAATGATGCCAACTCGAATAGAGAGGTTGTGGAACTTGAACTACAAAGTGTATTCCTCCGCAAACATCCCTCTATAATTCAATGAATGGAATCTTTCATACAATTCTAATACATAATTAGTTGGCAAAAATAGCTTCTGTAACTTCGTTTTCATGTCTCACAGGCTAATGTTTGACTTGCCTTGTCACATAATGCCTTTCAACTCTCTTCCACCATTAAAGTGCAGTGCCTTTAATTTAAGCTTCACAAACACACAATTCTGTCTTCACTCCTAGTCTTCCACTCAAATTACTCTCTAAACAAGCTTCCCAGTCTAAGTATTCCGCTGCTAAAAATCAACCTCTATTTTGATTCCCCCACCATTCAATTCAAGAACATGCACCAACTGATCCTCTAATCAGAATCGTGTCGCATGTTCTACAAGTACAACAGTATCCAAGAAAATTTCTTCTTCTGCATCATCATTCTCATCTTTAAGACCACCACCTAATAAATCCCAAGGTTCATAGTCACATTCAAAATATCCACCTTCTAATACATCATCATTCTCATCCATAAAACCACCTTGTACAACTAGTGGCAAATCTTCAATCATATTCCTCATCTCAACCATCTCCAATTTCCTCCCCACATCCTCCACCACGATCAACCATAGCTTAAAGTTGCAATTTTTAACTCAAATTTGAATTCCGTGGCTTTTGAATTTCATGGCTTTGGCTTTGATCTAGAGTACAAGAAGGGTTTAAGATGAAATTTCAGTAACAAGAAAAATTAAGATAAAGAAAATGATTATAGGATTAAAGTTAGTAATCAAATATCAATTTTTACACTCAAAAGAGCTTAAAAAGTATTTTATCTGAAATTTCATAAAATTGATGAGAAAAGACTACCTACAATGACACAAAAGAGGCTATTTAGATTAATATTTAATAACCTTAGAATTCTAACCCATATTACATATAACACAATTAATCACTAAATGATCGTTCAAAATACTAAAGACATATAATGATAATAAAACATAACTTTTTTTTTTTTTTTTGATAGAAATAATAAAACATAACATACAGGAATAAAAGACTAATCTTACAATAACTATGGATTAGAACAAATAAACTATTAAACCTTCCTCGTTTTGGATTAGAATAGCCCAGGAGGACCATTCTATTCCTTCATACTAAACTCCCATACAAGGGAATAGTTAGAATATCCGTTATATATATATATATATATATTTGCATAAAGTGGACTTTATTTCAGAAATAATAAATAAATGACAAAGCTGACATAAAAACGAGAATTTGTTTCATAGCACCAGGTGATAATTGCGTAAATTTAATTGTGCAAAAAATTCAGAAAAACAAGTGTGCTTTATTGCTCAACATTTATCATTTTACAGAGAGTTTGACGTCATTTTTTTTCTTGTTCTTAATACCATGACATAAATAATGAGTATATATTTACAAACATAAACAGTGAAGTGATTTATTTTTTACTGATAACTTGAGAAAACATTCCAAATCTGTTTAATTCTTTTCAGATTTAACTCTTACTAGTGCCTGATATTCACAAAGACTTCTTGTGTAACAAAGGATCAGAAATGACTTGGGGCTCAAAATCTGGCTTCAAATAATGAGCAAGCAACTCTGCATACAACTCATACCGGGCAGTCATACGGAACCCCCACTTGTCCTTCAGCTGCCTACAGAGGTTAAGATCCATGTCTGTGATCAGCAAGCCATCCCTGTTACGAGAAAGAGAAGGAGTACAAGAAGCATCTGGGGCTGAAAAATGACTGGATCCATAAAAATGCCCAAAATCTGCATGTTGTGGCTTTCCATCACCTGAAGTGAATGGATTGGGGAATGTCTCAGTCCCAACACGGTTGATTGACCCAACAAAGTAACTGTTTGCTATTGCAGCATTACGGGCCTGAAAAACCAACAAATAATATATTAACTTACTATTGAGAAATCTTTTCCCCTTTTTTTGGGTATTATCAAAAATTAATTAGTTTAAGGTTGAAAAATTGCAAATATGTCAGTGTAACAAATGGCTGACAAATATTTTCATTTGAATGACCATCTCCTAGACCATTGTCTGAACATATACTTGTAAGATAAAGTAGCTTTTGATAGATTACATAAAAAATTCATGTAGATGAACCCATCTCTCAATTGATTTTTCTAATGTGAAAGTGCCAAAGTACAACAAAATCATAATCATCTCAGAAGCAGAATCAAGATTCAAAAGAGAGAAATCCTTAAAACAAAAGTGAATTGTAATGATAAGGCTAATGGATAATAGAATCACCTCAATGGGCCACATTGGTTCACTGAGTTCACCAACAGTAGCAGAAGGGTTGAAAACAATCTCTGCACCATTCAAGCCAAAAGCTAACCAATTCAAAGGATGGTGCCTCCCATAACATATATTAACAGCGATCTTTCCATAGACTGTCTCAAAAACTGGATGCCCAGTGTTGCCTTCTATATAATATGTACTCTCATTGAAGTCACCGACTCTCGGTATATGATTCTGCCAAAATAGCCAATCTCATTATGTCCCCAAAAAAGAACCCAAAAAATAAATAAATAAATAACAGTGAACAACCAACTTGTCTACCTTCCGATGCTTGCCAATTATGTTGCCATGATTTCCAATTATAACAGCAGTGTTCCAAATAGTCTCTCCATGATTGACATCCCTCTCAAGAATTGGACTTATAATGACCATATTATATTTCAGTGCAAAATCCTGAAGAAATTGCGTAGATTCCCCATCAACAGGCTCTGCAAATTCGCACCACCTCTTCTCCCGTGTACAAAAGGCAAATGGCATCATCCATGCTTCCTGAATTAAATTTACATAAATTTCATGAGATTTTTAAGCCTTGAGATGGAAGTGAATCAATAAAAGAATATTCAACCCTCACACCATGAACTACCTGCAGGCATAATATATTGACTCCTGAAGCACCAGCAGCCTCAATGATTGGCTTTAGTTTCTGATAGATAGCCCTCTTTTGGTCCAGAAAGGGCGCAGTTGTTGGAAGAGCTATAGAGTTCTGAATAAGACCAACCCTCACTATTCGAGGTGCTCTCAATAATTCTTTGTCAGCGTGAAAGCAGAAAGCCTGAAAAGATTTAATATGAAGAAAATTCAAATCAATCAATAATGTAGCAGAAATTATTTAAGATTCTTTTGTAAGTAACTAAAATTCATTAGAAAAGTTCAAACGGGACACAACCCTAGTACACGGGGAGAAAACAAAGGAAGGACCTCAAAGAATTTTTCATATGTAAAAATAATAAAGAGAACACTACGGAAGATTTCAATATGCATATTTTGCATGGAAAAATCCTAAAAAGTCTTTTTTTTTTTCACATTGTACGAAAAAAATCATATATTTGAATAAGAAGAACAAATGTGTAATCTCAATTATAATAATATCAGCTGACATCATCTAAAATTGTTTTTTAACTAACTTCCTACCTTAATACCCCAAGTATTCTCCTCTCTCTTTCACTCTTTCCCCCTCCCTCTCTCCCTCCAAACCAAAACACTTGTTTTTCCTACACACGTGATGTGCATGCCATTTGGCTATGCATGGGTAGCTATTGGCATAGAGCAAACACACTAAGCCAGTAGGCAACACAGAACTGCTATAACCTCAACTAAAACAGCCAACGGAAAAAATAAAATATATTTGGCCACCTTTCTACAGTGAATATTCAACTTTGAAGGTTTACTACTTTGCATGAATACTTCTTGGAAAGTAGATGATTCTTTATGACACTTTATAATGAGATGGGTGATTTCAGTACAAGTGAACAATTCCACAGAGGTTTCTCTTAAAGCCTAAAGATAAAAACAAAGAGTTTTCAGCAGTCTGGATAATTATGCAGATTATCGTTTTTTAACATTTTTTTATAGGTAAATAGGAGGAGGGGGTTGGAGGAGTTTGAACCCCCGTGTCCAGGCACCACAAGAGGTGTTGGAACTACTGAGATATCCCTCAAAACACAACCAAATTATCCCTTCATCACTAGTTATTTTGCACACATAACTACAATTGTCCATTCTCAGATAAATGACATGCATGACCAAGATAAGCATTAGTCCCATTTCCAGTGAAACCAGTTAAGTGTTCAATCAACACCAATAGCACTTTAGCTGAAAATAGGGCCAAACCAATGCATAAAGGTCAACTTTCTTGTTATTTAACCTAGATCTCCCTTGACTATCAGCTTCTGACAGTTTTTCCAGCAGTGATTGGGCATACAGTAGATATATTATCATATCATACCATTCAATTCAACAACCATAGCTCAAATATTGCACTTTGAAAGCATTCAATGAGACCATTTGCTTTTCCCTTGAAAAAATAACGAGTCTATTAACTTTTTTTGACCTTTCCTCGACACTTTTTACCACCAAAAAAATGGGTAAGAATTCAACAAAAAACTGAAACTTAACAACCACATCATATCCATTCCAATAACTCTAATAAATCAACTTTGTGAAATCAACGGATACATAAAGCAAAATGAAAGCAGAATCAATGGTGAACCTAGCACTTCAAACAGATTCTAAACCACCATAGCAATGGGCAAGATAAATGCCTACCTTGAGGTCAAAATCACATTCTGAAGAGACAACATAAGCAGATTCTGGGAGAGCTATGTTATCATTTGCCCTCCCACAGTTAAGCCCCAGAAGCACACGGCTGACTTCCTACAAAATTGTAATCCCATCATCAGAAAATGCCCAAATATATCTACATGAGGTCGTTTTTCCACCCAAAGCAACAAGTCGCGGGTTCAAGGCGAGAAATATCAAATACCCTGCAAAGTGGGAGCTTCCCTCTTTTGCAGGGTAACCAAACTTCCATCACAATTAAGTACCAATTATAGAATTTCAAAAGTCTGTATAAGCAGCAAGTAGAATTGCTTTGGCCCCCTCAAAACAAGCAAAGCAATTTTTTTCATCCATGGATGTTATTCACATGGTTATTTAGAGGTGTGTATATATATATAATGGATTTTTAACCAACTCCAGTAGTTTTAATTTATAGTTATACACAGGGGCGGAGCTATAGCATGGCTTGGGGGCCCATGGCCCCCCAAAATTTTAAAAAATTATTTTATATTATATATAGTATTAAATATTTAAATATTTAGCTACAAAAATAGAAGTTGGCCCCCCAAATGTTTGAGTTAGTCCAATAATGCTCTTAAAAACCAATAGAATTTGTCAATTGGCCTAATGGTTATAGAGACAAGGTAATTTTTGTTTTCTCTAATTCATTTTTTTGAATATGTTTAATATCAAACTAGACAACTTTTGTATGCTCATTGGAGTTTAAAAGATGATAGGTTCCTGCAAATATACATATTTGAAAGTACAATATATTTATAAATTATGACCTACTATCAAAATATTAATGTTTATATTTGTCCATGTGTGATAGTTTATCTTGACTCGAAACTAATATATTAATACCAAAATTTGCCCCCCAAACAAAAAATCCTAGCTCCGCCCCTGGTTATACAGAACACCAACAATTTCTCAATTGTTCCAAATAAACTAACTACAAATACAAGGAATCGCCAAATTCAGCCACTAATAAGTTATTATAAAAATGAAAACTCTGAAGTGGAATAGTATTCAAATTCAATACAGTTCACAAAATGGAAATTGATCGCAATAAACTATCTTTCTCTATTGAAACCCGTTGGATCAATGAAATTGATTCATATATATATAAAAAAATGGCACTAGTTGATAAACCCAGAAAAAAAAATAAAAGGAAAAGAAGAAAGAAAAGAACCTGGAAGAGTTCAGGCTTGAGATTTGCGCTTAGAAGAGAGTGAAGTGAGTCATACCCACAAAGGGAACCGTCATTTAAGGCCTTGGTTTCTACTTTAACTTCTCCATTGTCAGCTTCAGTCTCATGGGTTTTCTCCATTTTCTTTCTTTTGCTTCTTTCGCAGTGAGAGAGAGAGAGAGAGAGAGACAGTGGTTGTGTGGAATGGAATACGTATATTGACTGGCTCAGATGATTGTCCCTCTCTGAATATTTTAGAGGCTGTCTCGTAGTGCGTTTGCGTCCAGATTTTAACAACGTTGGGAGTCGGTTAACTTGATTTGGCCTATAAAAGCTGGTTTTTTCTTTTCTTTTCTTTTTCTGCGGAATATTCCATTTTTGCAAAAAATAATATTAAAAGCTATAGTCTAAAGTTAGTGAAGTCGAGTTTTAAGCCGATGGGCGCTCACATGTATTGTATCATGTGAGATTTTTAAATAAAATATCTTACTCAGAACTCGAGTTTAGTAAACTTAAATTCTGTCTAATACTTTGAGAGAGGCAAGACAACGATATTTTATTTATTATAAAACTCGAGTTTCACTTATAAATTTTCTATTAAAATGCCACATTAGATTGTTCACGTTAATGTCCATTAGGTTGAAACTCGAGTTTCAAAAGAAGCTACCTAACTAAATAGCTTAGGCTAAGGTTTTTAATAATATTCTTTTGCAAAAAATGAATATTTGGAGAAATAGGCCACAAAAATGTAAGGGTACATTCTTTTATGGTAACAATAATCTATTCAGGTTTGGCTTGGATCCCGTGGGCATTGAACCTAATACAATTTGAATGCATGTTCAAAATTAATAACTTCAACTTGTATGTATTGTGTCCCTACTACTCTGCTAGACTCTAGTACATTGGTGAAGATTTACCTGATCAATCAATTAATCAGTGGCAACGTCACGTACAAGTTAGGGTGTTCCGAACCTGGAAAAAAAAATTAAAAAAAAAATTATATTTAATCTGTATTAGAAACACCCTCAAATTTTTTTTTTTTAACAGAGAATCAGATATCAAACCCATTTCATCAAAAAAAAAGAAATCAAACCCATGCCACGGTCACATCGCTAGCAGAGAAATCAGAAAACCAAACCCTAATACAGTCAGTCCTCACAAAGCAAAAGCAAAACAAACTCCAATACAGAGGTGTTTTAGTGTTTATAAAAAAAAAAAGCCCCCAATACAGAGCAAACCAAAACCAAACCCATCGTCACATTGTCGTCACTCGCAGAGCCGTAGCTCGCTCATCATCGCCGCCGCCATCACTTGCTCGTCATCGTCACCGCTCGCCCCTCATCGCAGATCGCTCTGCTCCGGTGCTCGCCGCTCGGACCTCGGTGCTTCCTCCCTCAAGGTATTTCTCTCTCTTTTTCTCTCTATCTCTCAGTCTCTCTCTCTTTATCTCACTAAAATGAAAAAATGAAATGAAGTAATGAATGGTTCTCTCTCTCTCTCGTTATTCTTTAATAGTCTAACTCAATAACTCTCTCTCTCTCTTTTGAATTCTCTGATTCACTGATTGGCTAGCCAAATTACCTTTATTTATATTTTGCTTTTGATTTTTTTTTTTTTTTGTCTTTTTGAATTTGGCTTTATCTTATCTGTTGGTGTTGGTCAGTGTGTTGGTGTTGGTGTTGGTGAAATATTGATTGTCTTTTAGTGTAATGTGTATTGTGATTGTGAAATTTTCTAATTGGCAGGCTATTGTGATTGGGGCATTAGGCATCTGCTTGTCTGTTGAGTGGGAGGGGATAGATGGGCTGATGGACTCGGGCCAGATAAACAATAATTAAAGCAGTGTAATGTGTAGCACATTACACTGCTTTAATTATTGTGCTGCACATAGAACGTGTAATGTCCGACTCTTTTAGTGTAATATACAAGGGACTAAACAATATAACAAATTAAAGCAATTTAATTAATGACAAACAAATTAAAGCAATATAGTTTATTGTTATGCTAAATAACAATAATTAAAGCTGTATAATTAAATTAACTAATACATTATAAAAGATAAATAAATTAAATTATGTTAAGCTAAATAACAATTAATAATTTTATAATTAATGAAACAACAATATAACAAATTATAATTTATAAAAGAAAAACAAATTAATGAAACAACTAAATAATAATAATTAATAATTTTATTAATATTTCAAATGAACTTATAGTTTATTGTTTATTCTTTTGCTAGAATTATGGACAAATATTTGATAAGAAAACCACGTACCCAAGATTCATCTCTTGTGCAAGATTCATCTTCATCTTCTAAGCGAATTTGTATTGAATTTAACTTAGAAAATCTTCCTTTAGATCCTGGGCTACGACAAAAGATATCATCTTATCATCCTAATAATCATGATGAAATAAGAATATATTATTTAACAAAAGGCCCTTGTCAACCACCTGTTCATGATTACCCTGTATCATATTTTTCTAGAAAGCCCCGTCGATTTAGATCGGACTGGTATGTAAATAGAAAGTGGTTGGAATATAATGTAGACAAGGATGCGGCATTTTATTTTTATTGCTACCTATTTGGGCAAGATGTTGGTAAGCAAGGAGGAGGTGAGACTTTTGTAACGAACGGATTCAAACTTTGGAATCAGCTTGCGAAGTTAGATTCCCATGTTGGAGGAGTTAATAGTGCTCATAACTAAGCTATCAAGAAGAGTGAAGATCTACTGAAGGAAAAACAACACATTCAAAGTGTTTTTGTTAAGCAATCAAAACAAGATAAAACTGAATATCAGATTCAATCAAATGCAATAGTTGTTTGCAATAAATTCCTTTAATTCCGAGGATTAGCTTTCGTGGTCACAATTAATCTCAATGTTCAAGTGATAAAGGAAACTTCCTTGAGTTTTTACAATTTTTGGGGGATCACAATAAATATATCAATGAAGTGTTGCAAAAATCTTGGAAAAATTGCAAGCTTACCCACTCTGATATTCAAAAAGACATTGTGAATGCAATTGCAAGTGAAACATCCAAAATCATCTTCAAGGATCTTGACAATGGGTTCTTTTCAATATTAGTTCATGAGTCACGTGATATCTCTGTGAAAGAACAAATGGCCCTCGTTCTTCGTTATGTGAACAAAGAAGGAATTATTATAGAGCGGTTCCTTGGTATTGTACATGTAGCAAGTACCACTGCTTTGTCACACAAACATGCTATTGAATGTTTACTTTGTGAACATAATTTGAGTTTATCGAACCTACGTGGGCAAGGTTATGACGGAGCTAGTAATATGCAAGGTGATATCAATGGACTCAAAACTTTAATTTTAAAAGAGAACAAGTCTGCATTTTATGTCCATTGTTTTGCTTATCAATTTCAATTGACACTTGTTGCTATTGCTAAAAATCACATTAACATTGCTGAATTTTTTTTATGTGGTTAGTAATTTAGTAACTGTTGTTGGAGGCTCTTGTAAGAGATGAGATGCTCTTCAAGACACACAATTTACCAAAATTAAAGAAGATTTAGAGAATGGTGTACTTAGAAGTGGGCAAAGTTTGAATCAAGAGACAAATCTTAAACGTCCTGGTGATACACGTTGGGGATCATATTATGGGACTATTCTCAACTTGATTTTGATGTTTTCTATTGTTGTTGATGTATTAAAGATTATTGAAGAAGATGGCCTCTCCGACCAAAAAATTAAAGCTCGATCTATTACGAGGTCAATTCTTTCTTTTGAATTTGTCTTTGCTCTACACTTGATGAAAAATATTTTAGGGATCACAAATAAGTTGTCAATAGCATTACAAAAAAAAAATCAAGATATAGTAAATGCTATGGATCTTGTTAAAGTGTCTAAGAAACAGTTGCAAGTAATGAGAGATGATGGATGTGCATCTTTATTGGCTGAAGTATCTTTATTTTGTACCTCACATGATATTTCTATCTTGGACATGGAAGCGATATTTGTA
The DNA here is from genome assembly GCA_030445155.1 of Quercus variabilis. Lineage (NCBI taxonomy): Eukaryota > Viridiplantae > Streptophyta > Magnoliopsida > Fagales > Fagaceae > Quercus > Quercus variabilis. Next base: position 24,434,965 of record CP129455.1, on the reverse strand, counting down.
GTTAGTAGGAGGCCGCGATGCAACACTCAAAAAAATTCAAATTTACATTATTATCGTGTTGAGCTATTCTACACAATCATAGATATGCAACTTCAAGAGCTTAACAACCGCTTTTCTGAGGCAAATATCGATTTGCTACTTTGTATGGCTTGCTTGAGTCCAAGTAATTCATTTGTGGCTTTCGATAAGGAAAAGTTGATACGTCTAGCTAAGTTCTATCCCTCTGATTTTCTTGGGACAGATATTTTGGCACTTGACTCTCAACTGCAGAATTATATTTTTTATATGCGTAGCAATGACTTCTTTTTAGAGCTTCAAGGAGTTAGTGAACTTACTGAAAAGTTAGTGAGCACAAGGAAACACGACACTTATCCATTAGTCTACTTGCTTGTGAAACTAGTTTTGACCCTTCCAGTTGCTACTGCAACAATAGAAAGAAGTTTTTCAGCAATGAAATATATAAAGAATGAATTGCACAATCGAATGAGAGCTCAATAGACGAATGATTGTTTGGTTGTGTATATTGAAAAAGATGTAGCTTGTAGCATTGATAATGAGACTATTATGCAACGATTTCAAAATATGAAAACTCGTAAAGGGCAATTGAAAATTTTATGTATTTGCGTATTTTTTTTATTGTTGTTGTTATCAATATATAAAATTTTCTTTTTATTAGATTGTGTAATTTATACTTGTTGAGGAACACTCTGAAAAAAATTTCTGGAGTCACCACTGCAATTAATTCTAACTTTTTCAACTTTTGATGTGAAATTATTATCACATAAAAATGATTATACACTAGGATATAGATATTACAAATTTTATTATATAGGTCTTACAAACTGACGTGATACCAATCATATTAAATTAATTCAAATACTCTTTTATTATATTGTTTGAGTGACGACAATTGTATTCTTGTCACATTAGTTTATAAGTTTTTTGTGGTGAAATTTGTACTAACTTTGTGATTTGGTTGGATTTTATTTTATTTTTTTTGAAAGTGCTAAAATTACAACAATTTTACTATAAAAAAATCTTTATGAAATGATGTGGTAATGAATGTGATTTGTGACACTTCAACAAGATAATAAATGAATATTTGAATTACTTATTGTAATACCCCACCTACTTTTATTTGAGGTTATTATAAATTTTTCTTTCAAATTTAATTGATGGGCCATGGGCATTATTTTTATTAGTAACTGCAGCCCGCTAACCCACTAAGCCCATATCTCAAATACAAACTACAGGGTAGAGGAAGAGATAATGAGGGTTTTCATAGAAAGGGTTTTATCAAAGAGGTTAAGAGGTGTTTTTCTTTGGAGTTTGGAGCACATACAATTGAAGAGACAATTAGATTGTTCAAGGTATGATTTCCCACCATTAGAAACAAAGAATTAAAAAGGTTATAATTTTATTTGGAATCAGTTTGTGATGTTAGATTGTTCAACAAATTAGATACGGTCCTAAAATTCTACTTATACTTCTACGATTAGATTTGCCCACTATGTGTATCCGTGAACTAAGTCATGGAATATCAAATCTTAACTCGTGTGCCTGTTACGTTTCATTGGTATATATGTATATACAATCCTAGATTTGAGCCACGGATTTCAAGAATCTATGATTATGGCTTACGTCTTTCTTCGGATATGTACATATATATTATATAGTAAGTCAATGATTTTTGCCAGAGTTTCATTGAGGTTATGCTATTAAACCATTGAGGTGATATATTTTATCTTGGAATTGGCTTCTATGAGTATGGCTCTCACGTTGTCCTCTGCGGGTCCCTAGAACAAGCGAATGTTGCCATAAGGCCTTCTTTCAGATTTGTCTATATTAGGTCCTTTTAGTTTTGCCACATTTCTTTGATTATATATGTTAGGATGAATTAACGTTTTCTTTGGGGTTTTATATTAAATCCTAGGTTAATGATATTTTGGCTACTGCCTTCCTCTTAGCAATCTAAGTTTCAATTAATGTTTGGGAGTATCATTGGTTTGAGAAACTTTAATTTAGTGTTAAGGTGTTATCAATTCAGCAAAGTACTTTTCATAGTGAGTCAGTTTGTATAATTCGATAAGTTGTATATTTTGTGGAGGATATTAAGTAAATTCTATGATTGATTATAGGTTCTATTTAAGAGTGTTTTGAGGCTTTTTGGAGGGTGTTTCAGCTGGACTTTCAAAGCGATTCAAGTGCTGTAAGTAATTATGCATAATATGCACAAGTTTTGTCCACTAGGTTCTTAGAAGTTTAAAGGTTTTCAAAAGTTTTGTATTTCAAACTTATATTTTCGAAAGTTTATCGAAAGCATTATTTTTACATTATTGAAAGAGAAACTTCGACTTTTAGACAATGTTTTAAAGAGAAACTTCGAATTTTAAATAACGTTTTGAATGTCCAAATCTCATTTAAAAGATGATTTCTAATATAAACTATTTTCCGAAAATAATTGAGTTTCAAAGTAAGTTCTCTAAAAAGGTTCTTGTCCTTTAAGTTTGTTTAAAACTAAGCGATTTCAAAGTCATATTCTTATTTTCCAAATGGTATTTAAGACGTTTCCTTTAGCAAATTGGGTTTCTAAATTTTACTCAAAAATTGTAAAAATATTTATAGAAACTCTTCAATTCTTATTCATTCCCTAAGAGAGTCAAGCATCCTTTGATTTATGTTCTATTTGATATTGTGATCTTTGATATGCCCTTGTATTTGAAAAGAAATTGTTAATATCAAGTAAATTATTATATTTTGTGTAAATTGTGTTTTGTGATATGTGACTCAAAATAAGTATTTTTGGAATTGATCAGATACATCAGGTATATGTGTAAATCCGCTCACAGGATTGTATGTGAGAATATGTGTTGATCCCTCACCAGCAGGGGTTAGATGTTGGTATCCGCTCACAGGATTGTATGTGAGAATATGTGATGTGTATATGTGACACTGTGCTCTGATCAATTATATGTATATGATTTCTAATGATTTTAAGATGTGATTACATATGTATCAAGTGATTCATTATATGTTTTGAAATAATTATTTTTGATATCATTGAATGAGTTTGTGAAAAATCAAAATACTCGTGCTTTGCTTGACTCTGTTCTGTTGTGTATTCTGTATAATTACTTACTAGATGTGGCTCACCTCATCAATTATTATTTTTCAGATTGAAGTGTAGTTGGGAATATAGAACCTTCTGATCGCTTTGTAAGGTGCAAGGTTGAGCGTGGAAGTTGTAGGCGATTTTCTATATTACTTCAAGACTTATAGAATTTTAGTTATCCTTATTTTGTAATTCATAATTTATATTTTGGAGATTATTTCCAATTTGTGGAGTTTAGATTTTTTTGTAAGAGGCTTTTATTAAGAGCATTGTTACTTTGGAGTTTTAAATTATTTTGGATTAATTTTACTTTTAGTTGTGCAAGATTAGCAAGTTAGTCATGCATCTAAATCCATGTTCCATGGATTTGGGTCGTGACACTTATTGTAATCGGAAACACCTTAATTTGTAAGGTTTATCTTTATCTAAAAAAATATATAATGTTGGATATATTTTGTGATTGACCAAAAGGAATAACATATAGATCTAAATACAAGCAATAACACAAATAGATGTGATAGACAAAATTAATAAATAAATATTGTATATACTATATAAAAAGAAATCTGCAAATAATTAAAAACTCACAGACCAAATGTGTGAAGGATAAATGATTCAGATTAAGTCTTGTGTTTGACATAATCTCCTTAAAGTAGATTTTGTCCCTCACACAATCTGTGGTGCTTTGAAACTTACGAATGTCTGCCTCCCAAGATAAAATGATCTACAGCACGGAGAAGAAGCACACAAGGTCCGTGCTCTGCGAACTACTCTATTTCTCTTTCTCCCTCTTTGACTCAAATGAATGCACAAAAATTTTCTCTCTAGAAGAGTTTTTCTATTAAAAAAAAATTATTTCTCATGAATGAGGGACTATGAACTATACGTTATTGAACAGACACTTACTGTTTCAAAAAATAACTGCCATATACAAACTTACTGACTTAAGATATAAAATAAAAAATTATTATTAATTGGATAAATTAGCCCAGTCCACACATGCCTAAAACCTAACTCAATATCCAACCCAAAACTCATATTTTCTATCATTTCCTATGTGGAACTTGAGGATTCTCACCACTCCAAATCATTTCAAGTGGTCACATTAGGAATTAATTTCTTATTCACTCCATACTATTTTTCCAACGATCCCCCACATGAATAGAAATTGATAAAACACAATGCAAATGATGATGTAGACACATAGAGAGTAGAAGAAAAGTTACTGTATCGGGAGATTTAGTTTTTGGCTTTGAACCTTCCTTTGTGAAAGAATATCAAATATACTAGCTAATCAGTGAACACAATGTTTTTGAACTATCAACCGTTTATGTATACCAAAACAATAGAATTCACACAGCTCCTTTTCGAACATATTTCGTTCTTATAGTTGTGTTCATTGTGGCCCTGAATATATCCTGGTAAATTCATGAAGTACTTTAGAGAATTCAACCTTGAAACTCTCATGGAAGCAGCCCACTTCACACTCATATAAGTGACTCTTATTAATAGTATCCGCTATACCCCACTTGGTTTTCCAAGATATAAAAATCATTAAAAGTAAAGTTTACCCTAAACATCACTTACAGGCATCACTATTTCATCATATGAAAAGGTGGGAGATGTTATCTCCATAGTGATAAAACTAGTTTCCACGATTCAGTTGTCCCTTTGAACCTAGATCTTGGGATCTCTAGTCAGCTAGGTTGGGTTGCCATCGCGAAGACTTTTATGTCATATACTTTAACCCCATTCCCCTCGATGAGTAGTTTACTTGCTCTTCACTCAAAAAATTAATTACGGATCCATTTTATAATTTGGAATCACTTCCACTTGAGAGTAATTGCCTCATGGCATTATGTCTCCAACAAATATGTCGAGACCTACCATAACTATATGCCCTACCAATATATACAAATAAGAAGCACAAATATCCAACAATGCATGTTTGTTTAGATTTATTGACTTCCCAAAAAATACATATGCCCTTTGCAAGAGGTGTTCTCACTAGACTGTCGTCATATTTATCAAGTGATTGAGACAAGACAAGTACATTATATATATTAGAAATTTTCATTTCTTGTATCACATCTACAACACTTACACGAGCATATCCCACAACGACATAGCCTCTTGTGATATATTTCACATCACACATTAGTCGCATTAAATCTAAACTCATTTGACATTATCTCATTGTCAAATTTCTCATGTTATTGGATTGAAACTTGCTTCAATCTATACAAAGATTTAACAAGTTTAAGCACTTTGTTTCCTTGTACAAGAACCATAAACTCCTTTGGTTTATTGTGTATCAAGAAAACTCACATTTTCCTTTTATTTGTAGCCTTCTAAAACAATTCTCGCATTGTAATAGTCAATAATTCCATCAACTCTCAAATTCTTAGGTGCTAGATCTACCAATTACTATGCATAGATTTCCAAGATGGATTTATTGCACTGTTGACAATTTCTTTTTTCAGTAAGGCATCTCTCAAGATATCGCTTCTTTGAGGATTTAAGTTCATCTTCTAATATTTAAATTAGAAAATTTAGACCAAACGAATATGACGTTTGTCCTTTTACTACGCTTAGGCTCAACCTCTCTTCCCTTGATCATGAGAGATACTAAACGTAGATTCAAACTTTCTTTTAAGAAAGTTTGACACTTGAAATATATTCTCAATAATTTTCATGCATATAAGAATAATAGATTCATAAATTGGAAAGCACTATGCACTACTGTTATGGCTATAACCAATGAAAACATAATCAATGGTTCTTTATCATTTAGGAATAGGAAACACCACCTTCATGAAACACCCCCACATTTAAAGAATTTATAGAAAGACGATCACTCTTTCCATAATTCACAAGGTGTCTTAGTGGTTTCTTTTAAGGCATCTCAATGAACAAATAATTGGTGGAAATAATAGCTTCCCCCCACAAGTTTTACGATAATCAAGAACTTATTACATTCATTGAGTTATTTCTCAACTTCATTCTTATAATGAATGAATATCTCTAATACCCCATCCTTGCTTATTTAATAAGCACTCATAACAGACTCTTAAGCATTCCAAATTTTAGACAACTCAAGTATGTCAAGTAAGGCATGTAACATATATTTCATTCAAAGAAATATTACAAAACATATATTGGGATTAAACATATTGTAAGGGGCCTTTTTTGTGCTGTGCATTGGGCTGGGCTGCTTCCTGCAATGGTGGGCCCGAGTATTTTGAATAAGAGAGTTGAAACCGGTCTAACTGCAACTCAATTTGGGCCAGCTTATGCACAAACTATGCCTCATCTGCTAGGTGTGTACTTATGGCAGATAGAGCTATTTCAAATGAGTTATGGCAAGCAAATATAATAACAATAAAACAAAGTCCACTGACTTTTTAATAGAAAATGATCAAATAATTCTTACTTATGAAACATAATCACAGTGATAACAATGACTCTTACAAAGAAGATAAAGGAGTAAGTGATAATATGAATTAATCAAGAATAAATATGAATCAAGTCAAGTTTGGTCTGTAGAAGCAAAAGACCAAAGAGGAAGAACATTTCCTCTCAATGCAACTAATCTCCCAAAAAAGATCCTGTCGTAGGGATTAATGGCTTTAAGGGAACCGGACCTAAATGATTAATGCTCAAAGGAATCCTTTTTACTTTTTCAGAAGAGTGTAGGATTTTGAGAGGGAGAAAGGGAAATCAGCCTACTGGTGCATGCCCACCGTACTAACTCTCTTCATTTTCTATTTTCTCTCCTATCTTTCTCTTTCCTTTGTTTTTTTTTTTTTTACTTTCTTTCTTTTTCTATTTCGTGATCTTCCTCTATTTTTCGATCCTTCTTTCTGGGCATGACAAGGGTCTTATTATAATGTCTACCATGACTAGATTTTACTACTTTGCCCCTTAACCATCTTTGTCTGGTCTGGGTATACTTGCCGACCACCAAGGGGTGTGCCACTCCCCCTTGCTAGACAAGTTGTTTTACTCATTAGTCTACCGTGGCACCCTTTCCTGCCACGGTGTAGGTGCTTTCTCTCTCTCTATCCCTCGTGGCATACACCTAACGGTCCCTCCCTCAACCTTGCTTCTTTAAGGTGGTCTGTCATTCCAGCAAGACGTACCCCCCAAAAGAGCTTGGGCAAGAGTTGCAGAATAGGTTTTTTCCCCTCTTCCCACTACCAAACCATACCCCCTTACCTCTGACCTATGACCCTACCACGTCCTATATTGGTTGGGTATAAGCTGGTGGTGCCTAAGCCTTGCGTGTGCTTTCCTTTCATGTATGCCCAAAATCTGCCTGCTGCTCATGCATTTGCCGTGGTTTGGATGATTGTTTACACAGTCTGTCGCCCTTCTTCGTCCTTTTATGTGGGCTGTTTTACAATTCCCTGCTCCCTTTAGGGGATGGGTTTCATTTGATACTGGGCTTTACATTTCTTCCAGCCTATTTCTTGATTGTCATCATGTCCTGCCATATTACTCTGTCATTCCTGCAGTAATGACTTGATCCTGTCGGATCTTTTAAGGCCTGCCGTGTATTCTTTCCCCAATGGCTTAGCATGACTATGGATTTTCTTACTTATGGGCTCTTGTGTCCCTTTTGTTTTCCCTTGGGCATTCTCGGCCCATTTGCTTGCTTTGGGCTTCCTCGGTTATTTTCCTAACCTTATGTTCCCATGGGCTTTTACTAACTTCATTGGACTTCCTCGTCCAATTACCTCATACTTATTTTTGGAGTTTATGGGTCTGCCATCAATCCTCTACTCTTTTTGTTTGCATTGCTTTGAGCCTGCTGCGGCCCATTCTTACTTTTCCACATTATACATTGCCCATGGGTTTGCTATTTGCTATTTCTCTCTTTCCGGACTCTTTTGAGCCCATTTGCTTTCTCAAGGCCCATTTATTTATTTTATGGACTTTTGATCCATTATTCTTGCTGCTTAGACTTAATGATTCTTGCTTTCTATCTTTTTGCCAGCTTCTTTTCGGTCTATGTTGCTAGACTTCTTTCCTTCTTTATGACTTCTCAAAAATGCCCCTCAACACACATTAATATCTAATCAAGTTCACACATGCCCAAAAAATATATGTACATGTATGTAATTAAATAAGATTATATGTGCTGAAATACAATAATCATGTGTCCTCCATATCAATATGTAAAATTGTATCTTAAACTTTATAAATAAATAACACCTCTAGCCTAAGGGTGAATGATATAGTCTCTAACTAAGAGCAAAACTCCATAATTACAGCCCCATTAGTGTGCAATTTGTCTCACTCTTTTTCAAGGTTGATGCTATCAAAAATTGGACTTATATCCCCACTTTTGAAATTATCACAAATAGCTCTTATAATGCTATTTTAATTATCAATTAGAGGATCAATTGATGAATTAGAAAAGGCTAAGCCAAAAATTATAAGATGGCAGCTACGCCCAAATTGAGTGCAATTAAATGGATTCAAAAAATTTGTCTCCAGTGAAATTTCCAATTTCTTTTATTCATCAATCCCATTCACCATTGCACATAAAAGGCCAAGGACATGTTATTAGCATTAAAGACATGTTTAATTGCCATTTACATCTACTCTTGATATTAAATAAATATCATATTACCAGATATTAGTCCTACTGCCAATATTAAAGTTCACATTACAATGCAAACTTTCATAACATATGCATTGTATACGGTATACCCAAATACACAACTAGTACATTAACAAATGATATCAATAGTCTCCATATGACCATATATATATGTGTTACTCATAGATTACATGCCATGAACTAGTGCTATTACAATCTTGCACAGATATCAATGGTCAAACATTAACTTGGTTACAATCTTCCCAGGATTTAATGCTTCATCTTTTAGGCCATTGCAAACATAATAAATAATTCTTACACAGTAGAACGAATCATGCTTGTGTAATATTACAGTCAACCAAAAAGCAACTATAATAGTTAAATAATTATAGTTCAATGGGCTAAACTCCAAATATAACAGTTATATATATATATATATATATATATAAACATATATATAAGCCACCTTTGCAGAAAGTATTCGCATAGTATGTAACTGTACTTCTGCAATATAATTATTTCGCTACACGTATCTGGCAATCATTGAATTTCACACAACAAAAATTTTTAACTGAATACATTGTTACACCGAAACCCAATCACAACACTACAGCAGTTATACACCGAAATCCAATTACAACAGTAATAGGAATCTTACCGACGCAATAGCCGTAACCATCATCAACATTAGCACTTACGTCGGTTGACACAAACCGAAACAGGCAATACAACAAAACAAACCACCAAAAAACAAGTTAATGATGGTAGTGTAATTTGACACATTATTTACAAAACTTTCCACAGAATCACAAAATAGATTAAGAAAATAAAATCTGCTTTAAGATTGTTAGATATATTTCAATAATTTACTTTTGTGATTGACTAAAAGGAATAATATATAGATCTAAATACAAGAAATAACATAAATAGATGTAATAGACAAAAGTAATAAATAAATATGGTATATATTATATAAAAAGAAATCTGCAAATAATTAAAAACTCACAGATCAAATGCGTTAAAAATGAATAATTCAGATCAAGTCTTATGTTTGACACAATCTCCTTAAAGCAGATTTTGCTCCTTACACAATTTGTGGCACTTTAAGACTCACGGACATTTGCCTCCCAAGATAAAATGATCTACAGCACGTAGAAGAAGCACGTTCGTGCCCTACGAACTACTCTATATCTCTTTCTCTCTCTTTGACTCAAATGAATGCACAAAAAATTTCTCTCTAGAAGAGTTTTTCTAAAAAAAATTGTTTCTCATGAATGAGGGACTATGAATTATACGTTACTAAACAGACACTCACTGTTTCAGAAAATTACTGTTGTATACAGATTTACTAACTCAAGAAATAAAATAATAGAATATTATTATTAATTGGATAAGTAGGCCTAGTCCACGTATGCCTAAAACCCAACTCAATATCTAACCCAAAACTCATATTTTCTATTATTTCCTGTGTGGGACTCAAGAATTCTCACCACTCCAAATCATGTTCAAGTGATCACATTGGGAGTTAATTTCCTATTTACTCCATATTATTTTTCCAACATATAATTGTAAGATTTATAACTTTATATAGTAAAATTTGTAGTATTTTTAGTATTACTCTATTTTGTTTTGGCCTTCTTATTAGGAGTGACAGGAAAAAAATGTATAACTCACATGATTATCTAAATACATAAATAAAACCACTTATTGCCTCCCCAGGCTTGCCTTGCTTATTCAATAATAAAATGTTACTACTCAAGATATTATGTTGTTTATTCTTGATAATTGTTACAAAGTGTTCGGATCTTGGTTTTGAGAGTTCAAATTTGGAATAAATAAGAAAAAACTATAACGAATTAGTGATGAAGGCCGACAAGGCTAGGGCCCCATTTCTAGCAATATATTCCAAAATCCTAGTCTTCTTCAATCAGATTCTTAAAACCAATCAGAAACTTCCAAACACCAAACGATTCAATCCCAAACTCATCCATGTGCTACGAGGGACAACATCGTTTCTACAGTAATTAATACCAGAGGCATGAATGGTGGAGTGCCAAACTGACTTTGCTTTCTCCCTTTGTGTCCTCTTTTTTTCTGCTTATTGCTCACTTTCTGCAATACTTCTTACTTCTGTACTTTTCTGGAACTCAATGCCACTGCTTGGCTTCACCATATTTCCTATAAACCTATATTTGTATACTACTTATTATCAATACATTTTTTACAGAATTCAGTAAAAAAAAAAAAAAACCTTATAAATTAAGATAATGTGAAATATTTTCTAATCTTAAATTGCCGTAATCTGTTTGGCACACACACACAGACAGGCTTCTAGCTCTTGAATTTACATTTTTAAGTGCCTAGCTAATTGGGTTGCCAAACCGGTCTAGCCAAAAATTCCGTAGGTGATGCGGTGGAGGTTCAAATCTTCAAATCAAATGCAACAACCATTCAACATTTACTTCAAAATGATGCAGCAGTATCTTCTATTTAGTCGACACTTTTTATTGGTACTTTAGTCGATTAGTATAGATATCCACGCATTCATTATTATCCATTACTCTTATTTTTCCATTATTATTTGCCAGTTGATTACTCCCTCGCCGTCAAGAGTCTTATAATTTAATTGGTTAACATTTCTTGGTGTCTGACATATAGGATTTATATCCTATCCTCCAATTAAAAAAAAAAAAAAAAAAAAAAAACTCTCTTTATCCCAAAATTATTGGTCATCTACTTCATTTTTGGATATTCTAAAACATTAAATATAGTTATTTAAAAAAAATTGAAAAAAAAATTCTAATTTAGGATTTACTTTATTTTAAAAAGACAATACCATTATTCATCTAGAATTTTAATAAAAGTAGACCAAGAACTATATAACTCAACTAATTCACACTTATTGGTATTTTCAATAAAAATATTGAAGATTCAAATCTTCCTTTTCACATTGTAACTATTGAATTATCAAAAGTAATAATGACAACTTTAGAAATTTGTACATTGCTTTAGAAATTTGTACACTTTTTAACTAAAAAATAGTTTATCAAATGCTATTTTATTTTTTAAAGTCGTATTTTCAAAACACGTCTAATAATATGGGCAACAGGTAATAATTAATACTGTTAAGACATTATAACTCAAATAACACTCTCATTTGTGGTAAGGAAAAAAGGAAAAAGAAACCATAAATATATTTAATATTTATCAAAGAATGTTTTTATGCAATATTTTTTTTTAAAAGGTCAAGTTTATACATAAATATTATGAAATTGTAGATGCAAATGATGAATTTTTTAGAGTAGTATATTTTAATTTAAAAAAAAATTATTCATTTACAACTCATAAATCATAAGAATAATCAAATATTTATTATTGATTTGTTTTATTTTATATGGGATGATATTTGTGTCATTGTAAAACACCCATGACACACGGGGTTGTCTAAACTAAAGTCAGAGTCACAAGTCACAACAGCAAGTCAGACAACAATACGTGGAAGCTGGACATGACATTTCTTACTTTACAAAAACCGCCAGATGTGAGTTTAGTGAATTGTGAGAGTTCTCCTTTTGGTTTCCTTGAATAGCTGGTGAAGGAAGGAAGGAATCAGCATCGTCAATATCTATCATCCCGCTTCACAAAAACAGAAAAATGTAAGAATCTTCTCACACAAGAAAGAAGAAGAAGAAGCATCTAGGAGAGCTCAGAGAGAGAGAAAAAGAAAAAAAATGGGTCGAAACGGAGAAGGAGAGAGTGTAGCAAGAACATCTTCATCTTCGAGCGCCATCAACAGCCACAGCCACGCCAACACCAACAACACGGTGCTTAGAACGAGACCGGACCCGTTTTTGATAGTCTGCAGGTGCTTTAGCGTCATAACTGCTCTCACTGCCGTTCTCTGCATTGCCGTCAACGTCTACTCCGCCATTCGATCCTTCAAGGACGGATCTGATGTACTCTCTCTCTCTCTCTCACTCTTTTTCACTCGCTTTTGTTTTGTATATGTTTGTGTGTATGTGAGAGATTTTTATTTTATTTGTTTTGAATTTGTAGATATTCGATGGGATATTTCGGTGCTACGCGGTTGTCATTGCTTTCTTTGTGGTTCTTGCTGAGACGGAATGGAAATTCGTTATGAAGTCCTGCAAGGTCATTCTTTCTTCAATTTTGATTTTCAAATTTCAATTTCCATTTTATATGTTTAAGAATGATTGATGGAGGTAAAGAAGACTACATTTTATATGTTTAAGGAATGTTAAGATTTACAATTTTTTTTTTTTTTTTGAAAGGACTGTCATGAGTGGCATGACACATGACCTTAACAAAGTAAGAGACCATGTGGGTTTTATTCATCATCATCAGTACTTTTCTTCATGTCTTGTCTGGTGTGGTGTGGTTACTCTTTGCAAATGGCATAGGAATTGAGTACTTGGTCATGGAAGGAACCATTTGAATTTTGATGTAGCTTGACCAAGCTTTGGCCAACTAGGAAAAGGCAAACCGATGCCATTATATTTGGTAGAACAAAAGGAAAAGTACTTCTCTTTAATCAAGAAAGAAGTACAAGAGAGGAGACTTCTAATTCCTTTGCATTACCAAGATACGGGACTAGTGGGGAAGCTGAAAAGGTTTAGCAGGTAGCACCAAAAAGCTCTGAAGGGACAGCTATGATAAGAACATAAACATATGAAAACTAGAGCTTCTAAATTATAGGCATTAACTGTACTGTTGTACTATCATGGAGAAGGGACAATACAGTTTAAGGAACTCCATGTCAAAACTTAAAAGTGCCATAGATATTACTCTTTGAACCATTTCTTAAGTTAGTTTTGTTCCTTCTGCTTATTTAATTTGTTGTATTTTCTTTTTCTTTTCTTTTTTGGGCTATGATTGTTCCACCACTAATGCATTGGATCCCATCAAAACTTTGCAATTAGGCATGCTTGGATACGAGTAGTATAAGTACAGGTGACCTTTGGGAAGTCCTTGTGTTGCAACCCATTTTATTTTGGCTCTTCCTTTGTATACTTCCCATGTACTAGGGTTGCCCTCCCTTTTGTGTTTTTAATAAAAGTAGTTTACTTAAAAAGAAAACTGAATTGTGACTTGGAATGGAACAACTTTATGTGGTAAAGTTTCGACTGTTCTCTACATTGAGGATGTTTAGATAGATCGGGAAGAGGAGGATAATTCTTCTGTTTAAAAGAAATTTATTTTTGAGGGAAGCCCATGGAGTGATTAATTTTATGTTCAAGAGGACTCCAATACTTCCCCCATAAATCGCTGTTGGAATCAATAAGTCAAAGTGCACTTGGGCTTGTGTACTTCATATCATTTTGATCACAGAGAATGAATTCTTCTAGTTGAATTCAGTCATTGTCAAGGAGAATACAAATTGCAAATTTTCTATAGAGACCATAAATTGTTGATTGAAATAAGAATTCAAGTCATAGGACTCCTACATGTTTATATGATTCCTCAATTGAGAGCTGTCCTTATAATCATAATTCTTTGGGGCATCTCCCTCAAAGATGGAGGAGGGTGCTTTGTTCAAATGCTAATTTAATTCTTGTAGCGATAAATTGAAAAAGAAAAGTATAAAATAAGTGTCACTCAGAAACTAGCCTTTAACTTCTATTTTAGTTGCTTATGTCAACATGAGCCTTGTAATGATCCAAGGTAAAACGCTAGCCACATTTGTGCGATACCTCAAAATGACTAGTCTAGTCACAACTATAATTCCTTTTAATTGTTAATAGAACCTAAATCAACCCAGTATATGTTTGATGTGGAACTCATCAATCATCACACACCCACACAACACACACTCAATCAATATCCAATCAATTTCGGTCATCACACACCTACTAATTGATGTAGTCATAGTAAATTCTCACCCTCTCTCTCTCTCTCTGTTTTGATACTAGCAAATTTTTGTTGTTTACTCAACATGCTAAAGTAAATATTAATTATTATCTATGGACTCCTTTTAAATCCAAATGTCCCACCATATGCTTGATATCATTTAGATCATCAATCCCATTATCTCATTCAATATTTCTGTCTTGCAGGTGTTAGAGTATTGGGCTGCTAGGGGTATGCTGCAGATCTTGTATGTATACAATTTAGTAATAAATTTCTTGTTTTCTGTGCATCTCCTTTCCCTGACAATGTCTTGATTTGGAATTAAATTCTCAAACCTTAAGCAAACAACAGCAACAACAACAACAAAGCCTTAGTCATAAACTTTGGGATCGGGTATGGATCCGTAACAAATTAACCGGGGTTGGCCACATGTATTCATTTCCACTGTTCTATCCTATTCAAAACCATACTTGTTGTCACCTTTATAATCTATACAACCTTTTTTTAAACTATTTCTACCAATATTAATTTAGGCCTTCCTCTACCTCAACTTGAATCATAGCACCCTTTTTCACTGGTCATTAGTCACTCTGCTTTGCAGATGACCAAATCATCTGAACTGACTCTTCCTCATTTTTTCATCTATAGGAGCTACCCTATATTCAAATGCTAAAACTTTTTCTTTGATAGTTTGGTTTGATTGAGCCAATGACAAACAGATCAGCTTAGGTTGGTTGGTTAGTTTGGAATGCAACCAAACTCATTCATCATAACTGGCACATTACAATAGAACATAAGCAGGATATGTAATTAGAACAGAGGATAGTCCATTAACTATACGTTATTATTGGGTTCTCTATAAGGTACTTTTACATTCATTTTATACACAATCTGACAAACAAATCCTATGCGTTATTTTTAATGCATGAAACATTATCTTCAGTGTTGCAGTGATGACAAGAGCTTTCCCTGATTATACTGGGGTGCAGAAGGATCTTGTTCTTCTTGAATCCATATCAAGTTATATGCTTCTGGCTTGTGGTGTAGTTTATTTAGTTTCGGTAAGACAATGGAAAGTACAAATTTTTAATTCAGGAGATTTGTGCTTGTATTTTTTTTTCCTACTTCTGCTTAGGGATGGCAATGGGTCGGGGCGGGGCTGAAGGATGGGGTCTTCGTCCCCGCTCCGCATGGTTTTGTCTTACCCCATCTCCGCCCTGCCCCGCCCCGCATGACGGGGAATACTTTCTCACTCCATCCCCGCCCCTTGGAGCCCCGTGAAGCCCCGCCCCATCTAGTAAAACTCTACTTTTTGTTAATTTTCCCTACAACTAGTACAATTGTTTTAATGAAACCTATTTCATTAATAAAAATATACTTGAAATTACAACTAAATTTATCCCATCAAATCAAATCAATTTTTAGAAAAAATTGAGTAATATATCA
Source organism: Quercus variabilis (assembly GCA_030445155.1). NCBI lineage: Eukaryota > Viridiplantae > Streptophyta > Magnoliopsida > Fagales > Fagaceae > Quercus > Quercus variabilis. The sequence goes on along the minus strand of CP129455.1, from coordinate 24,418,931 downwards.
AAGTGTTTAACAAGACAATCATAAAAATAAAAAAAAAATAAATAAAAATCTCATAGTATAACACATAATAAAATAAAGGCAGAGAATCACATTGGGTAGAATAAAATATGCTAATATTAATATGTTTGTTTAAATAGTAGGGCTTTAGGGTATGAAAAATTTACAATTATAACCCTTAGTAACGCGAGGCGGGGCGGGGTGGGTCTAAAAAGTCTAAACCCATCTCCGCCCCGCCCCGTGGTGCGGGGCTAAAATTTTGCCCCATCCCCGCCCCACCGCCTTTGCGGGGTGGGGAAAACCCGCATCGGGCCTATATGTAATAGTATAGAAATGTGACCTGTTCAAATTTGTAAAACAGATTGTTTGCATGTCTTAATGAAACCCATTTTTGTAGTCAAGTGAAATAGGATTCTTAATTGAACCTTGTGGCTCCAATTATTCAAGCCTTTCTCGGTTGAGGATAAAGAAGTAGTCAACTAATGAATATGTGATCCATTTATTTCTTATGTCTTGTGAGTTTGTTGAGCAATGAGGTCATGAAAATTTATATGCCCTATCCTGTTATATTTTATGATCTAGGATTTTAGCTGAGTTTTGATATTTAAGACATCTTTGGGCTGAATGAACTGAAAAGACCTAATAGTTTAGCTTCTTCTTCTTCTTCTTCTTCTCTCTCTCTCTCTCTCTCTCTCTCTTATATTGTAATTTTTAAGGTAATGATTTTCTCTAATTGATTCCTGTTCCAATTCCAAGGGACTTCTATGCATTGGCCACCTCAAACGTGTTCGACAACAGGAAGCAATTACAAGGGATCAAGCAGTCAAGGATCTGGAGGTAACTGTATTAATGCAGTTCCATAAGTGGCAGATATCAAACAGAATTGGCATTTCATGCTGAGGATTGTTTTTGTTTATGATTCCTACTATGCTGTGCTTGAATCTTTTATTGTGACATCAATTTATTGAAGTTTACTCATCATAGATTTATATTTGAAAAAAAAAAAAGGAATAAGCATCATATCTTTCTAATTCAGGCTTGCAAGTTGAAAATTTTAAACCAGATATTGATGACCCTACCTTATGTCTTGGATTTCAAATGGAAGGAAAAGCTAACAACAATGAACTGGGTAATTTAATTTGGATTTCCAAAACTCATTTCCTATCATAAAGAGTTGCATGAAGTCGTGAACTCATATACGGTTTTACCTCATCTCATCAAGATGATTTTTTGGTGCTTACAAAGGCTGTTGCCTAGTATTGGTCCTAACTGAGGGCTGTGTATTAGGTAATCCTATTATTCTGCTTTAAGGTGATAATATTTAGAAGTTTAGGATTTCACACCCTCGTTGGTCATAGTAGGATTCATTTTATGGCCATATTTTCTAATAAAACACACATAAAGTTGCATAAGTTTGATTTAAACCACTCAGCAGAATGAGTAAATGACTGTTGATTGTCTCATTAAATTCATGTAGTTTTGGAATGCTGTCAATTCCTTCCTTCAATTGTGTGTATGTTGATTTATTGCAGAAATTTCCTGTGATAATTTGCTTTTGCTGACAATGACAGGATTTGGAGCGACGTAGAGAGGAACTTGAACAATTACTTCTTGTGGAAAGGGTGGAAAGGGTCTGAGACAATTTTTGCACGAGTAGACAAAGAATCACCCTGTTATTCCAGTTACCAGAGGCGCGAATAGCAAGTCTGGCAATCTCTCCTATGAGTTTGTATTGTTGTACACTCTCGTTGTTTCATTATTTTCATGTGATACTCAGTTGCCTTCTTGGAATCAAATACTTGACAGGAGTCTAATTTTTTCTGTATAATTGTATAGTTAATGAGGCATGTTTTGCTCTTTCTTGGCTGTTTGTATAAAGTAATGGCTATCATCTTAGACAGGAGTAACCCCAACTCTAACCTTGATATCCTTGGAATTCTTTTTTCAAGAGCATTGCATACTTATGGAAGTCAGTGTCTGATGCTCCCTTTTCATTTGTAATTGATACATCGGCTTCAGTTGTATCATGTATGTGGTATTGTTGAATATTACAAATTCTGATGTGAAATGATTGAGAAGTTAAACTAGAAAATTGGAAAAACACAATTGCAATCTATCAAATTCAACAATTCATAGATTGTCATTATATGTTGGTATCATTGGCATCAAGCAGAACAGAAATTATGTTTCGGAGTTCATTAAGGAATGTAATGAAATGAAATGGATAAATTGAAAATGAATGAAGTTTTTTATTTATTTATTTATTTATTTATAATGTGTTTGGGAGTTTATAGAAGGAGGAAATGAAATAAAAATACTTTTGATATTGTGCCCATTATATTTTATTTGTATTGTAAAGAAAATAAAAATGTAATTTTTCTCAATTAATAAGGAAAAAGATGTTTCACCACTTTTGGGAGGAATGCATATTGAGGCATAAAATGATACAGAATGGCCATTTCTTCTTCAATATTTCATTCATTGTTACAAAACTCTCAAATAGGATAATATATGAAATATTCCTTAAAAATCCAGCTCAATTGATTTCAGTTCTTTTGCTCCCTTGCTACACAAGCTGTAGTGCCTAGTTTAAACATTATCTAATATGTTATGCACGACAAAATGGATGTCCTTGATAAAATGATAAGGCAGGGTGACTATGCTACTAGAATAAGATAAAGGTCAATATATATATATATATATATGGTGTGAGTGTTAATAGAGCAAGTAGTTATTCATTGCGATAGAGCCGTAGCTAAATCGGCACCTCCTCTTCTTTTAAGTTTTTGGAGAATGGTGAGGTTGTGAGTTCAAAATTCATCAAATACATGTAACTTGCTTGAATTGCCAATGAGTCCTTAAGGTTTTGGTGAAGAGAGGTTGTGGGTACAAAACTCATCAAAGAAGCATGAGGTTATGAGTTCAAAACTCATCAAGTACTTGTAACTTGCATGAATTGCCAATGAGTCCTTAAGATTTGGTGAAGAGAGGTTGTGCATACAATACTCATTACTCATCAGGTACGTGTATCTATTACACCATCCATCTATGCACTCTGAAAGTTATTTTAATAGCACCCCACCACCCAAAGTGGACCTCTCATAGACTCACACTCTCCTCTAGTTCAATCGTAATGGACTCAACTTATCTTGCATTATTCCCCAAATTAAATAATTCCTCCATTTTTTTTTTTTTGGGTTTCTATTTTCCAAAATTATTTATATATGTCAAGTGTTTGTAAGCAGAACCTAACCTAACCGTTGTGCAATTTAACCAATCCTTCACTCCAAGATCTCAATTGGTGTCAAGTGTTAACATTTCATAATTCATAAGCGAAATCTTTGCTGCCTAATTCATAATAGATCAAGAAATCATTTGAAAATATACTTGTGTACTTTGCCATCCCTCCTTGCCAAAGTAAACTAATCCTATCCATAACCATAGCTAAGAAAAGAATGCCAAATTTGTTTTCCTAAAAAAGAACAAAGTGAGTAATTTTCTGTTTATGAAAATAACCAAAAATGGTACTCCCAACAAGTCCTTCCAATCCAAGCATGAAAACGAATCCAAAAATTTACTCTCACATCTGATTTCAATCCCACAATAAGAAACTTATTTAGCTTCCCGCCCACCAAACAGGCCTCTCTGCCTCTCTCTCTCTCTCTCTCTCTCTCTCTCTCTCTCTCTCTCTCTCTCTCTCTCTCTCTCTCTCTCTCTCTCTCTCTCTCTCTCTCTCTCTCTCTCTAAAAAGCTTTACTTTCATTCTCTCTGAAATTCAGAGTCTCTGATCTCTATCTTCAACTGCTTGTTTTTCACTTGGCTTACTTACTCCCACTCACAGTCACAGTCACAGGTATCTCATATACTTCATATTCTATAAAATAATGTACATCATATGCTTCCTATTCTTCAAAATAAATGTTGAGTTGTGGAAGTGGTGTTTTCCACATGTATTTGCTCAAATTTTTTATTAACAGTTTTTTTTTTTAAACATTTTTTTTAATACACGGCTATATATAAATTTTTTTTGTTCTTATTTCTTTCTCCTATAATTCTTAAGTTCATTAGAAATCCCAACTTGATTACACAAGTAGTTAATCTAATATAGTTTTTTTGGGGTCTGTTTGGATACCACTTATTTTGCTGAAACTAAAAACTTATTGCTAAAAGTACTGTAGATAAAGGTAAAAGTTAGTTGAAAAAAAATAATAGGATCCATAAATAGTACCAAAAAGTGCAGTGATACCCATGAATAGTAGCAAAAATAAATTGAATAATGAAATAATTTATAATTTTCATTGCTTCCTAAACACACGCTTATTTTTAACATTTTTATATATCCTCTATCTTCCAACTTTTCACTAATGTTTAGAAATTTAGATTCTTTTTAATTATTGATTGCAGCTTTCCCTTAACTCTACTTTCAAGTGTTTTTTGAATTGTTTTTTAATATTGAATTAAAGGCTTTTCATATAAAAAATGTCATTATGAGATAGTCAATATGTTTGATGAAAGTTTTGAAAATTTAAAATAATCATTCAATAAGTTATTGTTTCTCAATAAAATTATATGTTCTATAGGTTTATGACCAACATAGTCCATCATATGAGCCTCTAACTACTTTAATAATTAACTTTGGAATTCATAAAACCCAAATCCACATGCGATATTTCTTTTTCCCAATTTTATTAGTAAAAATAGGAAGAAGTCTAAAGAAAAACAAATATTTTGTCTAAAATCTTTGAGTTTCAAATCAAATCCATTTTTTGCATCAAACACAACCTTAATATGTGTGTTATATAGAATAATTGTTTTAGGAAATTAAAATAAAGACCTAATTTAAAGATTTTTTAATTTCAATTATGTTCTTTTACTCAAATTTCTCACCAAATAAATGCAGATTTTGCATGATTTCACTAAATGATTTGAAGCCACAAGTTCTAGATTTTTGGTTCCTTTTGATTATCCTTGAATCCAATATAGACACACTAATATTTGGTATAAATTTTGTATGGACATAATTTTCCTCCAAATTACTTTGGAGGAAAGCCTTTTCAACCCATTACGTGGTGACTCAAATGAGTATCTACATGTCAATTTAGTCACATCCACATGTTGTTTTAGTCACATGACATGTTTAAAAGTCACATGACTTGTTTCGAACACACATTAGCAAAATACGATGGCCATTTGAACCATGATGTAATGGGTTGGAGGAGATTTCTTCAATTTGGTTAGGAGGAAAACTTATGGTCCGTTTGGATTGAGGGAGAGGGAGGAGAGTAGAGTGGAGTAGATTTAATACAAAATTAGTTTATTTTTAGTCAACTCTACTCTACTCCCCCTCATTCCCCCCCCCCCCCGCCCCCCCCATCCAAATAGGCCATTAGTTTTTCTTTTAGCTTGATAAAAATTTCCTTGAGCAAAGTCTTCAAGTCTGCTGTGTCTCAAACTTTCAAATTAAGATGATTTTTTTTTGGTTCGTTTTGTTTTTGTGTAGTGGGTTTGAGACTATTATTGTTCTTGATCTTTGTTAGTTTCATTTTGAATATATGAATGTACTAATATTCCTTGCCTGAATTTCTTCCCATTGTTGTGGATGCTTTCAGCGAGTCTGCTTAAGAGCTAATTTTAGAAGTATAAATATAACTGTGCAGCAATTCTTAAGACTTTACTTTTCATTTTGCAAACAGCATAGATTTGCATATGTGCATATTCAGAGGTTAGAAGGGAACTCCATTTTCCTTGCTTGAACTTCTTTCGAAAGTACTAACTATTTTTGGAAAATGGTGTTGAGTTTTAAGGTTTAAGAAATTTTGCCAGAAATTAGACTGTTTACTGTTTAGTTTCATTTCATGTTCATCTGTATTTGGTTTAGAAACTGTTAATTCTGGAGGAGGTTACTCAAGTCACAAGATTTACATCAAACACAAATGAATACCTGTATTAATGCAGGAAAATTTGGGGATTCATGCCAGGAAGGACAAACTGGGTGTGGTCAGGAGAGGAAGTGAGAGATCATGGAGAGAAGAATGGTGGTGGAGTCCAGCTAAGGTGCATATGTGGAAGTGCCATGTAAAAGATGCTAGAGAGGGGTTGTGCCCAGGATCAACAGCCAAGAGAGAGCCTTTGTGAAAGATGAAACATCAAAAGATCTCACCCTTTTGTCATTAAGGTATGGATATTTATGAGCAAGTATACATGTGGAGGGATCAACCATTATTCCTAAATATAGTGAGGTGGAAAACTATTATTCATTAGAGCATCATAATATGGGGTTTATTCTTATAATTGAAGTCAGAGTGTGAGATAAACATTGCTGAAATGTCAACTGCAAATGAGGGATGAACTGGCCCCATTTCCCAGGGTTAAGAGTATTTCCTTTTGGCTTAGACACCTATGTTACACATTTAGGTGTCCAATGACAAATGAATGACACATCTTGTAGTTAGCTTTCTTTCCTTAGGGAAAAAGTATAGAGCGTACCAAATTAGGAGTCTCTGTTGACATATATGGTCCCTTCCAGCATCTCAGTGGCCTTCGATCACATTTACACTTAGGTCCTACTAATTCCTCTTAACTTGTGACCACCAAACCACAAGCCCCCTTGAGAACCTCAGGCATGGCATACTAATATATCATGACACGACTCATTCATCCATGTGTTGCCCTTCTGGTAAGGGCCAGGGACTAAATAGTTTCACATGTCAACAGAAACCATCAACGAGGGAGTGACTCCAACATGAAAAGCTAATTTTATAAATTTCTGTTAGATTTTTAATCTTTACCATTAACTAATACTTTGCTCCAATTCTGAACCCCATTTATTTCTGTGTGATTGGACAGCAGGGGTTGTTGACATTTTACATTCAGCTGTTTGCTTCAACTGGATGACTCAATTCCATCTTTAATTGTGTAAGAAATTGTTTGAAATCTGTATTTAAAAGCAAGGGAAATGGAGGACATCTATAAAGGGTTAGATGAAGTCAAAGCAGATATGAAGAAACTAAAGGCAGATTACCAATTTAAAACAGAACTTTCTGAGAGCTTAAAAAGAGCACACAATGAGCTGTTACACAAATATCAAGAAGCTAAGAAGCAGATTGAGAAGCAAGCTCAAAAATTAAATGCCAAGTCTGAGGAGATATATGAAGTGAGGAAAATTCATGAAGACTTCCCATCTGTTTCGCATCAAAAAGAATTTTCTCATAGGCATTCGAGTTCTGTGAATGAAAAACTCCGAGGCGATTGTGTGCAGAAATGGCAACAGTTGGAAGGAGAGATTAGAGTGTGGGTGTGGGCATTAAATGAAGTGATGGCTAGAAACAAAGAATTGGAGCTCAATGTTTGTGAAAGGCATAAGGAGATTGAGGGCCTTAAAAGACTCTTACTGGTTTCAGAGAGAGAGTGTTTTGAATCAGAACAAAAGGCTCAAAAAGCCATTGAACTAAGGCAGAGAGATGATATGATACTAACATTGGACAAGACAGACGGAGATGTTCAAAATCAGTTGAAGAGTGAGCAGTTTAAACATCTTGAAGAAGCTTATAAAGGGTTTCGAGACCAGTTCCTGTTGAGCAAGGAAGAGTGGGAGAAGGGGAAATCAGCATTGCTAGAAGATATCTCATCATTGCAGACAAGCTTAGATTCTCGAACTAGAATCTTGGAAGGTCTTCAGACTCGTTTAGAGATGTGCAACCAAGTATCTGAATTCAAGTCAAGTTTTGATGATGTCTTCGCCCAGTGTGAGGAAGATAAGTCAAAGATCCAGAACCTGACTGTTCAGAGGGATGAAGAGATTGCATGGATAATAAATTCATTGGAAAGAAAAGGAACACTCGCAAAAGAAATTGAGTTTAGAATTGTTCACCTAGAGCAAGAGAATCAGGTCCTCGGAGAATCTCTCAAAGAACTATGGGAAGCTCAAATTAGGAATGCTGGAGCCACATCTTCACTAACAGCGCTGCTCAACAAGCTCATAGGCTTGGAGCAGGTACATAGCAACTTTTCCAATAATTTGAAAGCAAAAGAATCAGAATGGAGTTTTCTGATGGAAAACATGAGAACATACATAGATAGTTGTAAATTTGAACTGAAAGATAATGAGAAACGAATACAGGAGCTTCAGACGGACCTTGATAATTGCCAATCTACGATTAAGGTTTTGAGCAAAGAGATTTTTATGCTATGCATGACCTTAAAATCAGAAATTTCAGAGGCTTACTCCAAAATGCTTTATGCAAAAGCTGAAATGGAGCTGCATGACAAAGAGAAGGAAGATAGATTTTCCTTTCTAATAGAGAAGTTAATTTTGAATAAATCTTATCTTGATCTTGGGTCAGAAAACAAGGAATTGGCATCCTTGAGGGTCGATTCCTTGGAATGTATGCAGGTTTCCAAGAACAATGAGGTTCAAAGGTATAAGAAAATGCTTGAGGAATCATCTGAATGCCAACTTCAGTTGAAAGAGCAAGTTCTGCAAATGGAAAGTGCACTAGAAAATGAGAAAAGAGATGCCTTTGAGGCTTTAGAGAAGGCAAATCTTGAATTGGCAATTCATGAAGCCAGGCTGTTAGAAAATGAATTACAGAATTGGAAGTCTGATGCTGAAAGCCCGAAAGTCTGCCTTGATGAAAATCAGGAAACCTGTAAACAACTGGAGACTTCCCTCATTGCACAGGCCAAGCTTGAGCAAATGCTTAAGAATGAGAAAGAAAGCTTACTCTGCATTGCCAAAGAGCAAGAGAAAAGAATTGAAGGTCTTCAGCTACATATTTTTTCACTGGAAGCTAAAATTGCGGCCAAAACTGAGGAATTGGAAGCCTCCATAAAGGACAAAGACAGCGTTCTCCTAGTTGCTGAAGAGAAGGAAATTTGCATAGAAAATCTTCAGAAAGATATTACTTTCCTGAAGCAAGAGTCCAAGAGAAGAGAAGCGGAAGCTGAAGTTCATGGAAGGCAGGCTGCAGAGAAAGCCTTTGAGGAAAAGAAAGAGAGGCATTTGCAGATTATGAATGAGAAAGACCAGATCATAAAAGATCTTCAAATACTGGCTATTTCATTGCAACAAGATCTTGAAAGTGCAGTGATCTCCTGTTTTCCAGAACTCATAGAAAAGCATGTCCAAATTATTGTTCTCGGTGAAGCTATAAAGAATACTGAGTATCTAACAAAGCTTGAGATTGAAGAGAAGAACAAAATAATTGCCAATTTGGAAAAAGAAACTTGTAATTTACGACAGAAACTGGCACATGAGGAGGAATATTTGCTTTGTTCAAGACGAGAGGAGGAGCAGCTTCAAGCATTACTGGAAACCAACAAGTTGGAAATTGAAAAGTTAATGGCTGAGAAGAGGAGCATGGAGGGCTTAGTTAAAGAGCTTGAGTTTGAAAAGGGAATTCTGCTTCGAGACAGTATGAAGTTATCAATTGAAAGAGAGGATCTTTTGGTTCATATTCAGGAAATTTGTGACCGGATTGGTGAGTTTTCTTTTGAGGATGTGAAACTGATGAAAAATTTAGGAAGAATATTGGAGAATTCTGTGGAAGAGACAGTAGGAGAAACAGATTTGATGGAGGATGGAGAGCTCTGTGATTCTACCAGAGAGAATACAGACACTTGTTTCTTGGCAAAAAAAAGAAACCTGAAGCAGGTGGTGATGAAAGATTGCCACTAAAAGAGGTCAACCATTGGCAGCTATAATTAGGAGAAAATTTTATGTCCTGAAGAATATGCCACAAGGTTCATTAATCGGTAACTTAATTCTGCATGTCATCATGTGTTATGTAATTCATTGACTGAAAACTGAAAAGAAATGAAATTGTGGTGCTTAAGATGCCATGTTACATCTGAAGCTCAGAGGAAGCATTTCCTGAACTTCATCCACAACATTTGTATGGTCTTTGTTTCAGAATCGTACCGAAGTGTTACATTGAAGTTGTTTAACTAATAAAACATGAAATGTCGTGAAAAGTTTGAGTCATTTGTTATCTGGTGCAAAGAAGGTTCTTATACATGAAATTATGTAATGTAAATAACTAATATCATATTGGGAAGGGATAATTTTTCTGTGAATCATTTCTTCCTTTTTTATTTGTTTGGGGATGTGACCGTGAAAAGTGAGTCATTAGTATGATTGGTCTTTATTGTATTTGTATATATAATACGTTCCTATTGAATCCATGACTAGTGTATTTTTGAATTTATAACATATTTTAATTTATATTGAATGTTATTCATAAATGTCAGTAGAATGACAACAATTCGAATTGTGTAATTTGAAGTCAGTTTCTGAATTTGGTTTTGGTGTTTATGTTTGTTGATTTTTCTTTGTATCTTAACATAGTGACATTCTTTTGTTAATTGATATGTGTCTGGATGTATGTTTGTTCAAATTTTTGTAACTTAACATGGTGACATTTTTTTTTTTTTGTAAAAATTTGCAGGAGTTGATAGGTCTCTGGATGAACAAGAAGCAACACATTAGTAGAAACTAGAAGGGGCTTTGGTCATTTCCATTAGCATTCCCCATAAGACAAACCAAATTCTGAAGAAAGAAAAAAAAATACGCGTTGGTAGACGTGTTACAGTTGTTTTCCCTACAATTTCCATGCAAGCTGCAAAATACGTGTGATCACATTGACATGAAAACTAGGTTTGATGCCCTCAAGGTTGTCCTATATATATTTCACATAAAGTTTCAAAATCCCAGTTTCGAATATCCATCAGCATCCATGTTCTTCAACTAAAAAAAACAGTCCAAACTCCAAAGACATTCTAAGTGCTAGCAATTTTTAACACTAGAAATGAGTCGTAATAATAGCCAAAGACATTTCGACTTGTGGGTTCTTATTCATTAGAAATGAGCTGTCATAATAGCCAAAGACATTTCTGACTTGTTGGTTCTTTATTCACTTTGCTTTATTCCGAAGGAACAATATACTCTGTTATGTGCTTATGTTTGCTTTATTCCGAAGGAACAACATTCTCTGTCATGTGCTTGTGTTTTGGAACAATGTTAATTCCTTTCCTTCAATTGTGGGTTGATATATAGCAGAAATTTCCTGTAATAATTTACTTATGCTGATTGCTGACAATGACCGGGATTGGACTGGTGTAGAGAGGAACTTGAACAATTGCTTCTTGTGGAAAGGGTCTGAGACAATTTGCATGAGCAGACCAAGAATCATTCTGTTATTCCGGTTTCCAGAGGCAAGGAAAGCTAGTCTGAATCTCTCCTATGGATTTGTGTTGTGTTGTTTCATTGTTTACATGTGTTACTCAGCTGCTTTCTTGGAATCAAACACTTGACAGGAGTCTTAATTATTTTCTGTATAGTTGTATAGTTAATGTTTGCTCTTTTCGTGACTGTTTGGATCAAGTTATTCCTGCTGTCTTAAACAAGGGAAACTCCAACTCTAACATTTGATATCGTTGGAATTCTTTTATCAAGAGCATTGCTTCTCCCTGAAAGTCAGTTGTACAAATTCTGATAGGACATGAGTAAAAGTTAATCTAAAAGATTGGATTAACACAATATGCTACCTATTAAGGAGGCTTAATTTGTCAAGAGTCTTGTAGTTCAACTGGTTGATATCTCTTGATATTTCTAATGAACATATTTATGGTTCAAATCCCTCCATCCGAACTATTGAATTATAAAAAGAAAAAGAAAAAAAAAGGCTTAATTCAACAATTCGTAGATTGTCATTATATGTTGGGAGCATTGGCATTAAGCAAAACAAAAATTGTTTCTTGCATATTCAACCGACTTCTGATGTTTAAGCTAAAATTATGGCTTTTATCATTATCTTTTGGATTTATCCCTCTAGATCGATGGTTTTTTATGGAGTTGTCACTTATTTTATTAAACAAGGAAAAGAAAAAGAAAACCAAAATGAAATATCCCCTTCTGTCATTAAAAGAATTTGAATTTACATTAATAGAATATATATATAAAAAAAAAAAAAAAAAAAAAAAGAAATTACATTGCCCTGTCTTTCCTAGTTACAATTTAACAAAATTACATAGCTTTAATTTTTATTTACACTAGTTGCAAACCCACGCAATGCATGGAAATATATAATTATTTTGTAATATGGTATAATATATAATTTATTCTCTAAAAAGTATTGAAAATAATTTATTCTCCTTAAAAATTGAACTATTTTTAAAAGTATTATTCATTTATGTTCTATTATTTTTGGTTTTTTTTTTAATAACTAAATCATGAAATCAATGAAGAAATAAGAACCAAAAACAATGTCTATACATATCTATATTGTATATAATAATGGAAGTTTTGAAAAAAGCTTTCTTTCTCTTAAAGTTCCTTAGAAATTTCTCTAACCACTTAAGAAACCTTCATTGTCAAACTCTCGTGTATCTCGTGTATCTAAGTCAATGATCCTAAATCTTGCAAGAACCAAATTCCACATTTAGTATTATCAAAATCAAATAAAAATTCAACCCGCAATCATGTTTTGAGATTTTCTATTTCCTTGTGAGCAAACTTTTGAGGTAGATTTTTTGTTGTCTATTGAGCTGCAAGATCAAATTATTATGTGTTGCACATAATAAGAAAAAGTGTGCTAAACATAATATTTTTCGAAGCCAAACAGAAATTGAGAAATGTCTCACAACAAAAAAGAACCATTGAGTTAAAAAATATGAAATTAGTAATTGGAGTGTAATTATAGCATATACTCTATTATTGTTTCAAAACTATGGAAGGTAAATACATTAAACTTTGGTTTTCTTTTCTTCCTTTTTTTTCCCCATAAAGTTAAACAAATGTCTAAAATAAACAAATTGAACAGGAAAAAGACAAATATAAAATAAAAACTGTACAACATGAGTATGAAGTAAAAAGTTATTGTAGAGATTTCTAATTCCTAAAAAGCCTTCTTATAACCGACAAACCAATCCTTGCCACCCATAGCCCCAAAGTGATCACATTGTTGGCAACCCACAAAAAAACATATCATCCACAAACTTTAGAAATCTAATGGAAAAATCGAAGTTGGGGGAAAAGAAAAAATAAGAAGGGAAAGAACACACCTCAAAGAGACTTTCCAAATCTGATGCTACTTTGGCAACTTTTGCAGAGGTAGAGAGAATTTATAATATTAAAAATAATATAATCAATCACAGTGGCAATTGAAGGGTTTAAACTTCAAAAAAGCAAAAATGTTTTGAAGGGGAAAATAAAGAATTGAGAATTGGAAAAAGGCTAAATTAATGCTGAGTTTAATGAATTAAAGAATGTGTAAGGTTAATGAGTTAGAGAATGTGTAAAGTTGCACAATTTATTTATATATTAATATTGTTTAAAAAATGAAGGAAAAAAAATGAGACATGGTCAATGATATGGCTCAGTTGGAAATTCATAATATTAAAAATAATATAATTAATTACAGTGGCAATTGAAGGGTTTAAACTTCAAAAAAGCGAAAAGGTTTTGAAGGGGAAAATAAAGAGTTGAGAATTGGAAGAAGGCTAAATTAATGGTGAGTTAGATTTAATGAATTAAAGAATGTGTAAGGTTAATGAGTTAGAGAATGTGTAAAGTTACACAATTTATTTATATATTAATATTGTTTAAAAAATGAAGAAAAAAATGTGACATGGTCGATGATATGGCTCAATTGGATCGTAGTAACAAGAAATATTATACTTTAGTTTTTAGATATATATACATATAAATTCTAAAAATGAAAATAACATTTGGAAATGGTAGATTTACCCATTGATCTAAAATTGGAGGCTAAATAATAGAGTGGAAAAGTGTTAAGCACCCACCTATCCAATGCAATTTGTCTTATGGAACATAGTGACCTTAAGTTCTTGTCCTGCAATCAAGGTATCCAAGCATGTCAGAAACAAGGATAAAAAAAATATCAATTAGAAAAACAAATCTAGCAATAAGGGCTTTGAAAATGGAGTTTAACAAGTTATCTTCATGTGAGTACACTGAAACTCTAACATAAACATATCGCCTTCATCCCATGGTGTCAAAGAAAAATGTGTTTAGAATCAATTTATAGTAAAAAATAATAATTTATTATTCGATTTATAAACTTATTTTTATACATAATTTAAAATTATAAAAACTTAAAATTTAAACATTTGATAGATAATATAACTATTAATATTTGATATTCTTAAATTTTTGTAAGTATAGAAGATACAATAAAAAAATACAATTTAATAATAGATTTACTAAAATTCACATTTAATGAAAAAAATATATGAAGAATTTAAATGATCGCCTACTCTTGCTCATCTTAAAAAATGAACCAGTTGAGTCATTTTCTATTTATGAAAATAACCAAAAATGGTACACCAACAAATGAGTCATCGAATTTTTTATTTTATTTCTCAAAAAATACAAAAATGCCAAATTTCTTACTATAAAAAAATAATTTTAAAAAAGTGAATTGCCAAATTTGCCCTCACATCTGATTTCAATTTTAAACCCACAAAAACTTAAAACCAGCTTCCCGCTCACCAAACCCGCCTCTCTCTCTCTCAAAAGCTTTCTTTTCAATTTCACACTCACAACTCGGCTTCACTCACTCTCGCTCACAACTCAAAGGTACTCTCTCTGTCTCTAAGTTTGCTTCGTATTTTTCTAATTCCTTGCTTAAACTCGGTCAAATTCTCAGCTCAGGTAAATTGTTTAAAGCCCTCTGGGTTCTGGATTTTTTGGTTAAATCCAACAGACACGCACTTGTCTGTTATTATTATTTTTTTTTATGGGCAGAATTTTCTCCGAATTACTTTGAAGCACAGTTTTTTCAACCCATTATGTGGCAACTCAAATGAAGATCCATATGTTGATTTAGTCATGTTACAATAGCATTAATGCTATGGACACAAAAAAGACGAACATTTTTTGCAACAAATTTCACAACTGTTAAAATGGTTAACTGTGAGGAGTGGACACAACCGACACTCATGAACTCACCACTCATAGTAGATCACGTCTGCAATTGTAAAATTTGTTTGTGAAAATAATTTTGTTTGTAGCATTATTGACTTACAAGTCATGTGACTTGTTTAGAAAACTCATAAGCTTCTTTTCAGCTTGATAAGAAATTCCTTGCGCACAATTTTCAAGCCTTCCTATGCATGCATGTACTTCAAATTATAATGAGGTTTTCATATATATATATATATATATATTGTGTAATAAGTTTGAGAGTTTATTGTTCTTGATCTTTGTTAGTTGCATATTGAGTACATGAAGTATAGTCTAATATTCACTGCCTGAATTTATTTCCATTGTTGAGGATGATTTGAGCGAGTCTGCTTAAGAGCTGATATTTTTAGTGTAACTATAACTGTGCAGCAACTTTTAACCTTTTGTTTTCCATTTTGCAAATGAAATAGATGTGTGTGCGTGTGTTTTGTGCATTTTTAGAAGCTAGAATGGAACTCTATTTTCCTTGCTTGACCCCCTTTTCTTATCAAAAAACAATTTTTGGAAATTGGGTTTAGTTTTAACTTTTAATTATAAGGTTCAGGAAATACTCGGCAGAAATTATACTGTTTAGTTTCGTTTCATATTCATGCATATCTGGTTTAGAAACTGTTGATGCAGGAGATTACTCTTCTTTTTTTTCAGTGAAGTTTTATTGACATACAAAAAGAAAAAGGCACCACTGAATACACGGGTTGTATACCATTGGTGTATCAAAATGTAGTAAAGTTACAGCAATCAAGGAAATACAGAGACTAGAGAAAGAGTGATCACTTAAAGTAGTGATCAAAGCATACAAAGTACATAAAAAATTCCGCTTCACATCCACCATAGATTGTTCCAAGCCTTTGAATATCCGATTATTTCGTTCCTTCCAGATAACCCACATGATGCAAAGAGGGATAGCATTCCAAATGTCTCCGATACTGTGCCTAGCATACTACCTCTTCCAACATGCCAACAAATCCACCACCGTTTTTGGCATAACTGACTGTACCCCAAACAAACAAATTATGAAAGACCGTAGCTCTCTAGTCATAGGACAATGTAACAACAGACTCCCCATCTCGCTTACATATACAGCACCATTCCACAATTAGAATCCTTCATTGTCTTAAGTTATTGATAGTAAGGATCTTTCCTAAGGCAGCAGTCCAAGCAAAAAAAGCTGCTTTGGCAGGAACTTTAACCTTCCATACACTTTTCCAAGGAAATGGAATTGTGTTCCCAACATGTAGACTTTGTAATAGGACTTTACTTCAAATAGCTTACTCTATGTTGGTACCCAGCATATAATATCCTCAACATCCCTTCTTAATTTTGTTGAATAAATTAGAGTGAAGAATTCTCCCAATCTTGTAGAGCTCTGGAAAAGGTAATATCCCGCTGAACCTGACCCACCCTCCACTCAGCAAATCTGCTAGAGCAGCATCTTCTTTTGAGCCAGAATGTCAAAACTAGGAAATAAATAACTCTTTAAGAGCCCTCTCCCCACACCACCAGTCCTAGCCCTTTCTAATATGTTTCCAGAGACATACACCATACACACCCACAGCAGGCTTTTAACTCAGCCACCCCCATTCATTGCTATATCTTATAGTTTCATAGCCACCACCCTCCTCCAAAGGGCATCCTTCTCAATAGCAAAATGTGCCAATGCCATTTACCCAATAAGGACTGGATAAAATTCACTAACCAGTTGATGCAGGAGATAACTCTAAGTCACAAGAGATACATCAACAACAAATAAATACATGTATTAATTTAGAAAAATTCTGGGATCCATGCCATGAAGGACACAGGGGATGTGGTCGGTAGAGCAGGTGAGATCATAGAGAGCAGAATGGTGGGAGTCCATCTAAGGTACATGTGAAAGTGCCACATTAAAAATGCTAGAGAGGCGTTGTGTCCAAGAGCCACAGCAAAGAGAGAACCTCTGTGAAAGATGAAACATCGAAAGATCTTACCCTTTTGTCACAAAGCTACATGTATTTATGGGCAAGTATACATGTGGAGGGATCAACAATTATTCTAAATATAGTGAGGTGGAGAATTGTTATTCATTGGAGCATTGTTGCATGGAGTTTATTCCCATCACTGAAGTTAGACTGTGAGACAAACATTGCTGAAATGTCAATTACAAATGAAGGATAAACAGGCCCCTTTTCCCAGGGTTAAGAGTATTTCCTATTTCCCTAGACACCAATGATACACAAATATGTGTCCAATGACAAACGAATGATATATCTTGTAGTTAGCTTTCTTTCTTTAGGGTAGAACACACCAAATTAGGAGTTATTGTTGACATACATAGTCCCTCATGGCGTCTTAACTGCATTTGATCAAATTTACAATTAGGTAATGCTAATTGGCCTCTTATCTAGTGGCCACCAAACCACATGCCCCTTGAGAATCTCAGGCATGGCATACTAGTCTGGCATGACATGACTCATTTATCCATGTGATGCCCTACCCTTCTAGTGAGGCCCAGGGACTAAATAGTTTCACATATCAATAGAAACCATCAACAAGGAAGTGTCAATTTTGATGGAAGATTGAAAACTCCAAGGCTTTGTTTGATAGGGAAGATGAAAAAGTGGAAGGATAGAAAAGATTTTAATTTTCCACCATGTACGTTTGGTACAAAGTGTGGAAAAGTAGAAGGATGTAAATAAATATAAATTTCCTTTGTTTGGCTGGGAATAAAAATGAGAAGATGGAAAAGATAATTTTTTGGATTTACGATATTGTCCATATTACATAAAATAAAAATAGAAACAACAAATTTGGTCAAATGGGTATCGAAGGTCATAATAGAAAATGCATTTCTTGTTCACTTTTTCACCTCACTTTTCTCTCCAATTTGGGGGAATTGAAATTTGTGGGGCTGGGTGGAAAATCACCCACCCCATTTTCCTCCCCTCCATTTTCTCTCCTCAACCAAACAATGGAAACTCCTATTTTCCCTTCCATTTTCTCTCCAACTTTTCCATCCTCCCTCTACCAGTCTACCCTAATCCCCAAACAGACATAGTGCAAGTGAAAAGCTCATTTGTAAAAGTTATTTGTTTGCTTTGTAAATTTCTGTTAGATTCTTATTATTACCATTCAACTAGGACTTGTGACATTTTTCATTCGGTTGTTTGCTTCAACTTGATACTCAATTTATCTGTAATTGTATTAGGAATTGTTTGAAATCCGAATTTCGAATCAAGATAAATGGAGGATGTATATAAAGAGTTGGATGAAGTTAAAGCAGAGATTGAGAAGCTAAAGGCTGAGTACCGAATTAAAACAGAACTTTCTGAAAGCTTAAAAAGAGCACACAATGAGCAATTACTCAAACATCAAGAAGCTAAGCTGCAGATTGAGAAACAAACTCAGGAATTAAATGCCAAGTCTGAGGAGATATCTGAATTGAGGAAAATTAATGAAGACCTCACATCCAGTTTGCATGGAAAAGAACTTTCTTTTAGGCATTTGAGTTCTGTGAATGAAAAATTCCGAGCTGATTGTGGGCAGAAATTTCAAAAGTTGGAAGGAGAAAATAGAGAGTTGGTGTTGGCTTTAGATGAAACGACAGCTAGAAAAAAAGAATTGGAGCTGAGTGTTTGTGATAGTCATAACGAGATTGAGGGCCTTAAAAGACTCTTGCTGGTTACAGAAAGGAAGTGTTTTGAAGCAGAACAAATGGCTCAAAAACCCAAAGAACTGAGGCAGAGAGATGTCGTGATAGTAAAATTGGAGGAGGAAAACAGAGATGTCCAAGATCAGTTGAAATGGAGGAATGAGCAATTTAAACATCTTGAAGAAGCTCATAAAAGGCTCCAAGATCAGTTCCAGTTGAGCAAGGAAGAGTGGGAGAGGGAGAAATCAGCATTGCTAGAAGAGATCTCATCATTGCAGACAAACTTAGATTCTCAAACTAGAATCCTAGAAGGTCTTCAAACTCGTTTAGATATGTGCAACCAAGCTTTAGCTCATGAAGAAAGCAGGAGGAGATTTCTGGAGGTTCAAGTATCTGAATTCAAGATACGTTTTGAAAATGTTTTTGCCCAGAGTGAAGAAGAGACGTCAAAGGTCCTGAACTTGACAGTTCAGAGGGATGAAGAGATTGCACGGCTAAGAAATGCATTGGGAAGCAAAGAAACACTCACAAAAGAAATGGAGTTTAGAATTGTTCACCTTGAGCAAGAAAATCAGGACCTCGGAGAATCTCTCAAGGAACTTCGTGAAGCTCAAATTAAGAATGCTGGAGTCACTTCACTAACAAAGCTGCGCAACAAGCTCAAAGGCTTGGAGCAGGTACATAGCAATTGCTCCAATAATTTGAAAGCAAAAGAATCAGAATGGAGCTTTCAGATGGAAAAGATGAAATCAGGTATAGATAGTTATAAATCTGGACTGAAGGATAAAGTGAAACAAATACAGGAGCTTCAGATGGACCTTGAAAATAGCCATTCTACAATCGAGGTTTTGAGCGAAGAGATTTCCATAGTATGCACGATCTTAAAATCAGAAATTTCAGAGACTTACTCCAAAATACTTGATGCAAAAGCTGAAATGGAGCTACATGACAAAGAGAAGGAAGGTAAAATTTCCCATCATATAGAGCAGTTGAAAGTGAATAAATCTCATCTTGATCTTGGGCAAGAAAACAAGGAATTGGCATCCTTAAGGAAGAGGGTTGAGTCCTTGGAATGCATGCAGGCCTCCAAGGATGATGAGCTTCAAAGGTATAAGCAAATGCTTGAGGAATCATCTGAATGTCAACTTCAGTTGAAAAAGCAAGTTCTGCAGATGGAAAGTGCACTAGAAAATGAGAAAAGAGGTTCTTTTGAGGCTTTAGAGAAGGCTAATCTTGAATTGGCTGAAAAAATTCGTGAAGCCAGTCAATTGCAATATGAAGTACAGAAGTGGAAGTCTGATTCTGATAGCCTGAAAGCCTGCCTCGACAAAAAACGGGAAACCTGCAAACAACTGGAGAGTTCCCTCATCACACAGGCCAAACTTGAGCAAATGCTTAAGGATGAGAGAGAAAACCTTCTCTACATTGCCAAAGAGCAAGAGAAAAGAACTGAAGGTCAGCAGCAACAGATTGTTTCACTAGAAGCTAGAATTGCGGCCAAAACGGAGGAATTGGAAACCTCCTTAAAAGAAAAAGGTAGCATTCTCCTAATTGCTGAAGAGAAGGAAATTTGCATAGAAAATCTTCAGAAAGATCTCATCTTCCTGAAGCAAGAGTCCAAGAGGAGAGAAGCAGAAGTTTCAGTCCTTGGAAGGCTAGCTGCAGAGAAAGCCTTTGAGGAAGAGAGAGAGAGATTTTTGCAGATTATGAATGAGAAGGACCAGGGCATTAACGATCTCCAAGTACTGGCTGTTTCATTGGAACAAGATCTGGAAAGTGCAGTGATCTCTTGTTTTTCAGAGCTCATAGAAAAGCACGTCAAATTTATTGTTCTCAATGAAGCTATCAAGAATGCTGAGTATCTGACAAAGCTTGAGATTGAAGAGAAGAACAAGTTAATTGTAAATCTTCAGAAAGATCTCATTTTCCTGAAACAAGAGTCCAAGAGAAGAGAAGCAGAAGCTTCAGTCCTTGGAAGGCTGGCTGTAGAGAAAGCCTTTGAGGAAGAGAAAGAGAGGTTTTTGCAGATTATGAATGAGAAGGACCAGGGCATTAATGATCTCCAAGTACTGGCTGTTTCATTGGAACAAGATCTGGAAATTGCAGTGATCTCTTGTTTTCCAGAGCTCATAGAAAATCATGTCAAAATTATTGTTCTCAATGAAGCTATCAAGAATGCTGAGTATCTGGCAAAGCTTGAGATTGAAGAGAAGAACAAGTTAATTGTAAATTTGGAAAAAGAAGCATGTAATTTACGACAGAGATTGGCATATGAGGAGGAATGTTTGTTTTGTTCAAGAAGAGAGGAGGAGCAGTATAAAGCATTACTAGAAGTCAACAAGTTGGAAACTGAAAAGTTAAAGGATGAGCAGAGGAGCATGTATTGCTTAGTTAAAGAGCTTGAGTTTGAAAAGGGAACTTTGGTCCAAGACAGTTTGAAGTTATTGACAGAAAGGGAGGATCTTTTGGTTCATATTCAGAAAATTTGTAATCGGATTGGTGAATTTTCCTTTGAGGATGAGAAACTGATGACAGATTTGGGAAGAATATTGCAGAATTCTGTGGAAGAGACTGGAAGAGCAATGGATTTGATGGTGGATGGTGAGCTCTATGATTCTACCAGAGAGAATTCAGACACTTGTTTTTCTGGCTCAACAAAGAAACTTGAAGCAGGCAGTGATGAAAGATCACCACTAAAAGAGGTCAACCATTGACAGCTATAATTACAAGAAGAAATGTCCTGTAGAATATGCCACAAGGTAATTCATTAAGTTGTGACTTGTTTCTGAATGTCATTATGAGTTATGTGACATTACCCTTGCTTTCATTGTAAGTGTTCTCTGAAACTTTCAGTAGTTTATATGCCATGTTTGAGAAATTTGGTTTTATATGAACCTCAAACTGAAATTTTATGCAATTGATTGAATGAGAAAAGATAAAGATGTGGTGCTTAGGGGGCCATGCTGAGTTCTGAAGCTCAGTGAAAGCATTTCAATTTTCCTGAACTTCATCCACAACATTTAGATGGTGCTTGTGTTTCAGATTGAAGCATTATATTGTAGTTGTTTAACTTATAAAACATCAAATGTGGTGAAAAGTGTGAGCTATCAACTTTATAGTGCAAAGCAGGTTGATGCACATGAAATTGTGTAATTGAAATAACTTCTATCATAATGTGATGGAATGATTTTTCTGTGTATTTGGATAAGTTCTTATTGAATCCATGACTAGTTGATATTTGAATTTTTAATTGATGCCATTCACAAAAGTTAGTAGAATAACAACTACAAAGTGTGTATAATTGAATGGCAGTTTCTGAATTAGCTGTTGGCACCTACTTATTTTCTTTGTATCTTAACATAGGAACATTCTTTTGTGAAATATTGCAGGAGTTGGTAGATGACTGGATGTATGTTAATTTTTCTTTGTAGCTTCATGTAGTGACATTCTTTTGTGAAAAGTTTCAGGAGTTGATAGGGGTCTGGATGAACATGAAGAAACATGGTAGTAGAAACTAGAAGGGGCTTCTGTCATTTCCATTAGCAAACACTGGACCATCCTGTGTTGAGCTAGAACTAGTGGCAAGGATTGTTATGATCTTACGTTTGTATTCTTTTGTTGTTTCATTCAATTACTGCTTAGTACATTAGTTTCTATATCAGCAGTAGTCTATTAATTTGTTGTATCATTCACGTGGAAGAACTTCGGTTTTGATTCTCTTTCAATTGTATGAAAACAATACATGCAAAACTGGTGGAAACAGGCTTTTAAGTCTACACCTGTTGTCCTATAATCTCATCTTCAATATTTAAGGTAGACTTGATCTTAGCTGAAAGGCAGAGTAAGTTATAAAGATTTGAGGAACACTGATGCTCTTTTACGCATGCGTCTGTGTGCATTTGTGTTAGTAAATTACATCTATCTTCCTGTGATTAGGGATAAGTGCAAAATATCTCATTGGACATTCCAGTTTCTGATGTTGTTTTAGAAGGCAGATGTGAAAAACTTGCTAGCCAGTTTGATTGAGATAAAGCATATATTGTCCCAAACCTACCCACTGCTGAAAATTCTCTCCTAGGACACGGACTTCATGGTTGCATTGCAGATGATTGTGATATGGGTCATAATGCAAGACAGTTGGCAGCATGATGGCTGAACAATCAAGACTCATGCTAAAATGATCACTGATGACAAATTACATCGAGGAACTACATTGCTCTCCTGTTTCAGCTTGTGAAACTGGCTCATGAGAAGCCTTCAATTTCTTACATTTCTTTATTAGATGTAAATTTCAAAAGTGCGCGGGATAGAATTTGACAATGAGGTATTTTATTTCCTAGCCATTAGTTGGTAATAGTGTCAACGGTACTGCTGGTGAGGAAACTGTTTCAGGGGAGATGGCCCTTGCATCTCCAGCAAGTATAAGGTCCAAGAAACTGCAGGCAGGTGCTGGTGTTGCAGATAGTAATGGTTGACCAGATCTTTATAATTAGTTTCTTAGATATTCTGTATCATTTAGAGTGATGTTTGGAAAACCAAAAAGATGCTTAAGTCAAACTTGAGTTCCTCAAACTAGAGTTTCAAAATAGTGGTATATTTCTAAATATTTCCAAAACGGTGATAGATCATAAAATATTTCAGCCGAAAGTAGTATTTGACCATTTGGCCCTTTTTCCCATGATCTAATTGGGAATGAAAAGGTTGGCTGAGCTTCCTAATCACTTATCATTTTGGTTTCTTCAAAATCAAAGGTCATAGATGGATGAAATGCCTTTTCTTTATCCTCAAAATTGTCAGTAGCTGACAACGTTGGTGGCTCAAGACATTAAAATTATCACAAGCTCTCCCTCTCTGGGCATGCACATTTAATCCAATCAAATCTTCTAGAAGTGTTAGGGTAGAAAAGATAGAATGTTATTTGAGTTTGGTATGGGCTAGAAGGGCTAGAAGGTAGAATGTTCTCTCTTCCTTTCTCAAATTTGGCTGGCTTCTGGAAGAGCTAATGAATTAGAAACTCTGTTGATATAGAATTTTCATGATTAAGATTTCATCTGTTTATATTATTACTAGTCATGATATATAGACTGAAAACTATTGATAGATCTCTTTTGAGCACGTTAAGCAGCAAAATACTTTGTTGTGACTTGGAATTATTCTCCTTAATGATTTACACTAACTAAAATGTTTTAAATCACTCTTCCAAGCATATGCCTGCAGCAAATACTACGGGAACCATTCCTCATGTAATTGATACAACAGATTCAATTAGACAAATATGGTTGCCAAATAATAATTCCTGGCAACGCCAGAAACAAATATGGTTGCCAATAGAATTTTAGTTCAAGATTGCCAAAAAATTCATTTCTATTCCTTCTTATCAGATGATTCTGGATTTTTAGAGAACTTTGTGCGCCATTTCTGCTTGTTCTTCTCAACCGTATTCCAATTTTCTGAAAATTTTGTGAGACCTTCTCGCAATGCTCCAAGATTTACCCCATTACCAACCAAAATGCTTGTCACACCCATTTTTGAGACCTATAATTACCAATCACAATATCTATCAAATGCCAGACCAAAACAAACAAACAGAATCTGCAAAATTCAAATCCACACTAAACAAGAAACTTTTTTTTTATTAGGTAAATAAATAGGGGGAGTGGGGGCTGGTGGGGCTTGAACCCCATTGCCTAGGCACTACAAGAGGCTTTGAAACCACTGGGGTGTCCCTCAAACCTCATCCAAACTAAATAAGAAATGCTACTAGCCTACTATTCAAGCAAACAAGAAAAGAGAATTTCAACACCACCACCACCAATAATAATAATAATTAAAAAGATGATGTATTTCAGTTTTACCTCTTGGATGTTCCTATTCTCATCATCAAAAAACAGCATTGAGTTGAAAGGAACCCCTGTCCTCGAATGAATTCTCTGGAAGTGATCTCTCTTGTGAGTTGGACTAGAAAAGATTTCCTGTATACTTAAACATAAAATAACATTACTTGATGGCTGATGCTTTAACTATAATAAGTAGTTACAAAACTTGTAATTTAAAGGATTGCATGTGTGTTTTTGCACCAGTTTCTAATTTTAAGAATTGCATTTATGATTTTGCACCAGTTTCCAACAAGTACTGCCACCTGCCTGAATAAGCTAAAAACTTCAATACAAAATCGAAAAATAGGGATCAGGAACCTTACTACAAATATGTATATATATTTTTTATTTTGATAGCCATAAAAAAGGAACCCAATTTAGAGTGTTATTGTTAGTCACCTTAAGTCCAATGGTGAGTAAAAGGGACATGCATATGAAAATATTGAATACGGTAAAGGAAAATAATTCCACTTAAAAAAAGCACACAAATTCTTCATACTAAAAACTTAGCAGATAATACAGCTTCCAAAATTTTCTTCAGTACAATTCTCTAAAGAGCCTCTAAGTCAGCTGGCTCATGCCATGTTTACTAAAAGAAAATACACCATTTTGTCATACAGTGCACAGATTGGAGTCTGGAAGAGGTAAAATAGCTGAGCCAGATATTGAGAAATTGACCATACGTGAAATCATTAATATTGACACGGGACTTTTTCCACATAAAAGGGAATCTTCTGTTACAATCGATACCAAAATTGATGTGAATAATTCAAGAATTGAGTTTGATCCGTCTTACCCCCAATTTTATTTTTGTTTCTTTGGAAAGGCCACACCATTGTGTAGCTCTCCTTTCTTTCTTTTTATTTTTATTTTTATTTTTTATATGCTAAACCAACAAGGATAACAATGACAGAGTGAAATTAATTTTTTTGAAAAGTTAAAAATATAAACTTTAAATTAAGGAGGGGAAGGCAGAGACCTGGGCTACAAACATGGACTTGATGC
This sequence comes from Quercus variabilis, assembly GCA_030445155.1. Lineage (NCBI taxonomy): Eukaryota > Viridiplantae > Streptophyta > Magnoliopsida > Fagales > Fagaceae > Quercus > Quercus variabilis. Next base: position 24,393,442 of record CP129455.1, on the reverse strand, counting down.
TTAACTTGTTGATAAAAGTCTCAGCAATATCAGCAGTGGGTGATCTAGAAGCAATAGCCATATCAATCCCCTTGTCCTTGAGCGCATGAACTATGCCTTTAGCGTGTGGATACAATGATGGCATTTCACGTTTGGAGCGACATTCACTTCCAAAAAAAAAAAAAAAAAAAAACCAAAACCCAGATGAAGAAATTTGACAATAAGAAGATATATGTAGTGAATCTTAAGGTACTTTTTGCAAGTGAAACTTGTTATGTTGTAACTGTAATTTTTCACACAGGTTTTCGTGAATTACATCAAACGACAACATTATATGGAACAAAAATTAGAATGGGTAGTACCCAATAACTTTAATTTATCAAGATTATACACAAAAAAAGTGATTCTTTTGTCATTGAAGAATCATTAACATAGATGCAGTAATTAATGATGTGTTTTATTTTGTACATATAAGAAGAAGAAGAAGAAGAAGTAGTGAGTACCAGTAGAAAGGCCAGAGAGTGTAATCGAGATCGAAGACAACCAATCTGGGAAGCACTTGGAAGGCTCCTATTATCTGTAGAGCCTCTGCCTTCACCTTCTCGTCTCCCATCTCCTTGTTTTGCTTTCCGATTTCCGATTTGGGGTTCCAACTTTTATTCCTCAACCACTATTTTATATACATATATATATATATATATATAATTTTCTTTTTTGACTCGTCTAAAGAAGAGTATACGCTTATTTGTCTGAATTTATTTAAGAGAAATGAGGCAAATAGTTACTGTATAATTTGGCAACCCCAACATTTTCGGATCTTTTTCTTTTTTTAAATAACATTAATTTTTAAATAATTTCATTAAGTAGCATTGTTTCTAAACTATTTAGGAAACTAACATCAATCTCTCAGACTCGTGTTTACTGTAGCAACTCGGGTCTCAAAGACTTGATTTCTTTGAGGTGACGTAGAACTCGAGTATTAGAGACTCGGGTTTTTGCTTTGCAAGAAAGGGGGAAAAAAAAAAAAAACCTTTGCTTGAGGAAGAAGAAAACCTTTGCACAAATCCTTTACCTGGAGCCTTTGCCACCTAAGTTCAGTCCCGGCTGAGGGGTTAGGGTTAGGGAGATCTAGGTTCGTGGGTTTAGTCCGAGCTTGGGTTCATGGGTTTCACCATCTGGGTTTGTGGGTTTGCCACTTGAGTTTGTGAGTTTTGTTGCTCGGGTTTGTAAGTTTGCTGTTGGGTTCGTGTTTTTGTTTTTGACCTCTCTAAGTATTCGTGGTTTCTATTTTAATCTCTTGCTTTATGTGGTTTTTGCTTTGATTTCTTGTTTGTGTTTGTGTGTGTGTTTTTATTGTTTCTTTAATTGTTTGTAGAAACTTGTGGATTTTTTTTTTTCAAAGGGAGAACAAGAAGAGACTAGAAGAAGAAGATGAGACTCGAGTTCCACGTGGATTTTCATAGAAATAGAGTCTTTGATACTCAAGTTGCTATAGTGAACTCGAGTCTAAAAGACTTGAGATGTTAGTTTCCTAAATAGTTTGAAAACAATGCTAACTAACAAGATTGTTTGAAAATGGTTGTTATTTTGAAAAAAACCTAAACCCCTAGCAAACTAAAAACTTAAGTTTGAGATAAAATATTAAACAAGTAAAGCTTAAATATTATTATTTGCCTATGAACACGAGGCTTACTATAATATAGTCTAAGTCACTAAAGTGTAAAATATATCATGGAGTTTGGGGTCATTTTGATTTTGTCTTCTAACTTTTAAATTTTTTAATCCGTTCTTCCATTCGTTATGCCTGTGTTAATGCGTTCCTTAAATGCCTACTAAGCTTATCGCATTTTTTTAGTTGGTTCAATGAAATCATGCAATGTAACTTTAGTTATTCCATGTAATTAAATTAATTAAAAAAAACTTCTAAAAAAATTACAACAAATCCTAAAATTTAATAAAATAATTTATTTTATTTTGTAAAACATTTTTTCAAAAGAACATGATGAACAAAACCTTTATTGTTCTTCCCCAGATTTTTTTTTTTTTTTAACATTTCGTTTTTGGAACCCATAGAAATTTGAATCTCATGTTAAGTATTAGACAAAACCATAAACAACAACAACAACAACAGCTTTCAAAAAAAAAAACCATAAACAACAACAAGAAGACCCAAAACCTTTTCTCTTATTTACTTTTAGAGATTTGGATTTGGTTTGACGCTCAACTTTTATCCATCAATCTCTCAGCCATCTTTTTTTTTTGGTAAATAATCTCTCAGCCATCTCTTAACCACATCCTACTTCTCAAAACTTGTCTATGGTGGTGTCAGGTGTGTGAAGGACGATTGTGGTAGCTGAGGACGAGGACCGTGGTTTGGATTTTGATATATATTTTTTTCTTTGATCTAACTTACCAACCATCATACGAATACGATCGATGGCACACCAATTACAAAGTACCTTTTGAAGCTATATTATATAATTAGATGATACGGATTCATAATGAAGTAAATGAAAACCCATCCATGGTCGCTTTTCAATAAAGGCCTCCTAGCTAACACGCTGCACCCAGCAAAAGGAGCACATCCAAGCTTTGATCAAAGACAAATTTTCTCCAAATCTCTATGGAATCAGTTGAAAAATAGGCAATTAGCATATAAAAATTGACATCTTTCTTTGTAAAATATTACCGTAGTAGTCAATACTCTTATATCAAGGAACATAATAAGAACAATGGAAACATAAAAACAAAACAGAGGGCAGATATTAATAGGAAAAGGGTGAGCTTCACAAAGCACAGCATCCGTCCGCTCTGTTTTTTTTTTTTTTTTTTTTTTAAAGCTAAATTTCAACTTATGACGTTTGTTTTTGATGATAGCTCTTTATCATAGATCAAGATCCCAAATCTCTCATACAACCATCAAATCTCTATTTTCCAAGACTACACATAAATCTATTAATTCATAATAATATAAGAGGTATCCATGTTAGCAAACGTTATTCCAATTCACACTGGACACGTAAGAAAACAAAGAGTACTATCCAAATTAATAAACAAAAAAATAAATACCACTAGACTTGTCTCTATTCCTTGCAAATATTCCAGCTCCATCATCTGATAAGTATATAATTTGTAATCCCCCAGACATTGCTAGTTTCATTCCCACTTCTATATAGAACTTAGAAACTCATCACCCACAATGACAGTTTTCTTTGGCATGGCATAATTTGCAATACATGAGTTGTAATCAACTAAAGCACAAACTTGCTACTTACCACTCTAACCCCCAACTCACTGGTAATAGTAAAAATCTTTCATCGACCAAAGGAAGCCATCCATTACCTAACACCAAACAAAGATTAATTTCCCTCTCTCAAAAAGAAAGTCTAATACAAGGTAATATATATGTAAATATGAAAAGGCAGATCAATACTCACCCAACAAATCAATAACAGGTTTCAAGTCCACAGGTTCTTCCTATAACATCATTCACTTCACATGTTAGCAACGCAAGGACAAACTTTTCTAAAGAAATAAAATGATGATTTTTTTTTTTTTTTTAAGTCAAAATGGAAGGATGAACTTACTCCAGACATTATGATCCCACCTGGGGACATATAACGCGAAACAGAAGCTTTGAAATCCTTAATATCCTTCTCAAACTTGTCAAACATTGCCACTTGAGGTTCCTAATATACAAAGACTTCTTCAAAATGTCAAAGCCCTCAAACTGCTCGAGAGCTCATAAAAAAAATTAAACACTTTCCTTAAGAGTGACAAAAAAGTTGTACAAGTCCACAAATCTTAATCTAATAATCTAAACTAACATAATTGCCCCCAATTTGCCAATTTTTTGTCAGAAATTAATAAATTGAATTCTAATTTTGCATCATATGTCCAATCTAATTTTTAAATTTTTGTGTTAAGTAAATTATTAGATGCAAAAATTGAATAATCTAAGTCTAATTGGATTCTAAATTGGATGTTAATTGGAGTTTAATTTTGTGTCATGTGTCCTATTTAATTTTTAAAATTTTGTGGCAAGTAAATTTTTGAATACAAAAGCCGAAGAATTCAAATCCAGTTAGATTCTAAATTTAATAGTATATATGTATATATACACACACACACTAATCCAAAAAAACAAATAAATAAAAAATAGCATTATTGCATACACAAAGTGGGTGTAATGAGTTTAGTATATATATAAATGAGAAACTGTTACATGTTTTAGAAATCCATGACTTAAAAAATGAGTAAATTATAGCTCTAACACCATGTATAATTTCAACTCATATACATATATAGTTATGATTGTTTTTAAATATACCCCTGCATTATACACTAGGTTAACATAATATCAACATTTCTGTGGTAAAAACCCAATTAGAGAAAATTAGCATGGTAAATTTGTCACTTTTAGGGAGTGTTTGGTATTGTTGTTTAAACAACAATTTTTACTTTTTAGTGTTTAAACAATATTACACATATTTTTACACACTTTTTTACTCACATATATTTTTACAAAACAATAATGGCGAAAATGCACTTTTGGTCCCTACATTTTAGGCCTATTCTCAATTTGGTCCCTAAATTGATTTAGGTCCTAAGTCAGTCTTTGATTTTTAAAAATCGTTTTTAAAATAGTCCCTACCGTCAACCCAATGACAGAAAATGCTGAGGTGGCAAACGGAATGTATTGTTTGCTGACGTGGCTAATAAAATAATAATAAAATATTTTATTTGATATTTTTTAAATGCCACGTCAGCATTTTTTAAATTAAAAAAAGCCATATCAGTTTAATTAAAAAAATAAAAATATTTTATATTTTTCAATTTCAATTTAATTCAAACTAAATTAAAAAAAAAAAACTTTTAAATCTAATTTTTTGTTGTTCTGGAGTTAAGAACACAAGAACTTGTTCTTCGTGTTCTTCCCAAATCCAAGAACAATCAAGCCCAGACCATGAGCACAATCAAACCCATAACAATGCAAAATTTCATATAAAATCCCTATCCTCCATCGAAACCTCTAGAACATGAAAAAATCATCAAACTCAAACCCACATGAGAAAACCAACCCAGAAAAATCACCAAACCTCCAACCCAGAAAAATGTCAAACCCAAAAACCTCCAACCCAAAACATGAACTTCATTCTTCATGTTCTTCTCCAAATCAAGACAAACCCAATTGACTAACCCACTCAAAATCAATCTCAGCACAAAAAATTCCAACACAATCAACATTGAAACCTCTAGGAAATCAAATCCATAAATCTAGAAAAATATACAAATCCGCATTAAAAAAAAAAACCAACCCAGAACAGTTTGGGCAAAATCTCAGAACACAAACAAACTCAGAACATATACAAACCCAGAACAAGGGAAAAAAAAAAGCACAAACAAACCCAGAATTCGCCATCAACAACAACACCTCGCCGATCAACAACACCAAATCCGCCATCAACAACACCAAATCTGAAAGAGGAAAAAACCGATTCTGATCAACCCACTAACTCAGACGGAGAGAATCGACGGACTTAGACTCAATCGGCATCTCCTTCGTCGCCGCTGGACCCAAGCCCTATACCCATACAACCCGCCGCCTCACCGATGAACTCAGAATCGTTAACTTCCGCCACATTCGCCGCTCCGTCAGGGAGACCTGCCTCCATCTTGAAAGATAGTGCATCGGTGAAGGCAGAGAAGATTTTACCTGACGGAGCGGCGAGAAGAAACTCCATGAATAGAGATAGGATATAGGATTGTCTCCACTAGCCTGCCGCCGTCACACAGCGGAACCGCTGCCGGTGAAATTGTCTTCTTTTGTTTTTCCCTTTTAGTCCACCGTTAAGCGGAGAACCTCTTCCCTCTACCCTTCTCTCAAGCACAGACCCAAGTTATTTCGCAGAAAGCTAGCAAGTGCATGACAATGGGTATCAGACCGTTCTCCCTTGATTTTTCTCAGGTTCTCCTTTGTTGGTGTTTTTTATTGGCTTTACTTTTGTGTGCAATTTTGCTAATCAAATGGTTTGATAAAAGCGTATGTCTTGAAAGGTAGAAAGTGTAGAAAATTTTTTTAAGCTGATGAGGTTAACCAAAAAAAAAAAAAAAAAAGAATTAAAACGATTATGAATTTTTATTTTTTAAGAAATGATTTTAGTTTGAATTAGATTTAAGGTTTCTTCTTTTAAATTTAATTTACAATTTTTTTTTTTAAAATTTTCTTAAGGCTGGCATTTTTTATTAATTTAAATGCTGATGTGGAATTTAAAAAGTATCAAATAAAATATTTTATTATTATTTTATTAGTCACGTTAGCAAACAGTACATTCCGTTTGCCACCTCAGCATTTTCTGTCATTGGGTTGACGGTAGGGACTATTTTAAAAACGATTTTTAAAAATCAAGGACTGACTTAGGACCTAAATCAATTTAGGGACTAAATTGAGAATAGGCCTAAAATGTAGGGACCAAAAGTGCATTTTCGCCAACAATAATATCATTACTAAAAATTTCTTACCGAATAGACCCTTGGTATTCGTAGAAGTGAGGTAGCCTTAGGCATAGGCCGCATAGCCTCGACTCTTAATCCTGGTACATAACCTACTGTCAAAACAATGCCATCATTTATATCTCCTATGTAGTCACCAACGTCATCATTTGAATCGCTGGTAATATCTCCCCACATGACCTATATTAACATTTAAGTAATAAATTACTAAAAAAAAAAACATTTAAGTAATAAAAAAAAATCAACAAAAGACATAACAAAAATCAACAAAAGTAAAACCATTACGTTTTGCTTCCCAAAGAAAAAAAGAAGAAGAAGACAATTTATGAATAAAAAAGTAGCAAATAAAAAGAGATGTAAACCTCTTTAAATTCATTGGTAAGAGCATCCCTTCCAATTACTCCACCAGCAACAGAAATAACAAACGGAGTATTTGATCCCAATCTTTTTGGTATCTGCATTATAATAAGCATTAGCAAACAATTAAGTCAAAATTAAAAAAAAAAAAAAAAGACTGAAACACAATTTCCATCCCCAAAAATTGTTTTAAGTTCGATTTTTGTCCCTCAATTTAAAAAAAAAAAAAAAAAAAAAAAAGAGTTGATCTGGCAAGTTAAAAAGTTGATGTGACCTAAAATAAATTCAACAAAAATTAGATGGATTTGAGGGATAAAATTGTAAAATTATTATTTCTGCTTCGTCCTGGAAATGTATAGAAACAGAAATAAAGATGGAAGGTAAAACTGTAAAAGTAACAAACATAACAATAACATACAAGCCAAAAGTTGAAGGCCTCAGAGAGTCTGAATCTGCTGCCAATATTTACGATAGCGAAATGCGGTCGAATCGGCTTCGACAGCGCCTTATCAAAAACCTCTTGTACAGCAATCTATCAATTTTTTAACACACAGTTACCGAAACTAATATAAAAAAATAAAATAAATAATTATCCAATTTATAAATTTCAATTTGTGTGAGAGAGGGGGTAGAATGGTAAAATTACATGAGGGGAGGGGTTAAGAGAGAGAGCACAAGCGATCCTAGGGCGAGAGAGGATGTGATTGCAGAGTTGGTTCCAGGTTTTGCTAACGCACGCCGCCGATGCGAACGATAACGCCGGTAGCTTCTCTAGAATCTTCTGCAATACGTCATCGTTTATCAGCTCAAACCACACTGTACGTGTAGATGTAGTAGTAGTAGTAGTACGGTGCGTTTTACTACTTTTGTTGGTCTCGCTCTTCGTCCTCGACGATGACGATGACGATGACGATGCCCATGCCGATGCCTTACCCATCGCTGCGAATAATTTTAAAGAAAAAAAATATATATATAAAAAGCTTTTGATTTGATTATGTAATAGCCGGAAAGAAAAACTCTCTGTAATACGAGAACTTTAAAGTCCTCGCATTTGACTTGCACGCCTTATCCATACAAGACAAAGACGCACTAAATGCAAATAAACTACACATATTCCCGCCACTTGTTTTCTTTTATCAATAACCATTCCCAGCTTCCTCCCAAAAAAAAAAAAAAAAACCATTCCCAACATTTTTACTGATTTCAGTTCTCCATGGTTAAATAAAAGAATCTGAAATTCGAATTTAATTGGATTCGATAAGAATCTGAAATTCGAATTCAATTGGATTCGATTACCATTTATACTAAAAACTTCACTTTTTACCTGATTTTTGGCCGAGTCTCTCAGGACCTGATTAGTTTTGGGTTTCTTAATTCCGTAACTTATTACGCGGGAGAAATTATGGAGTTTTCTGATGGACCACGTCACTTGTTTACTATTTTACTAAAAAACTTCTATTTGTTTAAAATTGCTGTGTCAGTAATTAATTTCCGTTTAAAATTTTTTTTCTAATTAACAATTTTAAACAAGTAGAAGTTTTTTTCATAAAATGGTGGACTACATCACTTGTCCACCATATGGACCTTATAATTTCTCCTCTTCTTGGGTCTCACATCAAATTGTGTTATTTGGTTAAGTTTTTATTTTTAATTTTCATCACTCATAACTCAAAAAATTGAGTTAGAGTGATGAAAAATGAATTTTTGTTGTTGATGTTTTTGGGTTGTGAATTATGAGTTATGGTGATATTTTTGTAAATTTAATCACATGTGTGGGACCTAGCTAGAGTCTTGTCCCATCAACTCAAACCACTCTAACCTGTGCTCTCTCTCTCTCCCTCTCTCGTATTTTTCTCTTCTCTTCAAACCCACAGCTCTCTCTCCTCGTTGATCCTCTACAGCTTCTCCACAAACCACCACTCGCCACTACCCAAGCTATAACAAGCCACCACAAGCCACCAATCCTCCCTCTTTCTCTTTTATTTTATTTTTATTTATTTATTAGATTTCCCCCCTTTTTTGGGGCTAAAAGCCTGAAAGTTCCTCCTTTGTAATTGTTCATGGATTTAGCTTTGAGGTTTTGAAAAATGTAATTTGATTTTGGGTTTGATGTTTCAAAAGAAAATATTTTCATTTTGTGTAATTGTTTTGGGTTTGGAGGATTTGAAAAATGGAATTTGATTTGGGTTTGATGTTTCAAAAGAAAATATTTTTGTTTTGTGTAGTTTTTGTGGATTTGGAGGTTTGGTTGATTAGATTGGAGGGTTTAAAAAAGCATTCCATAAGCCACAAGCATTCCTTTCTTTTCTATTCTTTGCTGTTTGCTTGACATTTTTAGAGAGAAATGAAAAAAGAGTAGGGAAAGAGAAAATATCACGTGGGTAAGGGCAACACACCACTGTTACCGTTTTGAAAAAAAAGAAAAAAAAAGACGTGTGGGCTTCACCTTTTTTAATTAAAGTTGAAGACAATTTTTTAGTTAAAGTTAAACCCTAAACCCTAAACTTAAAGCCAATTTTTGAGCCAAACACATTGATAAATGAGTCATAAGAAAAATAGAAAATAAGATAAGGGACATGAGTTAGAGTTTTGAGTTGTGAGAATTGATAATTGAGACTTAAGTTTTAAGTGATGCTAAAACCAAGAAGGCTCTTACTTTGCAAGATTGCCACTATCCTTGCCGGCATCTACACTCTCATCTTGTTTTATTTTTTATTTTATAATTTATTTAAATTTGATTTAAAATATATCATATATTAAACCAAAATTCATAAAACATTAAAAATTAAGTTCTAACATTATAAAACCTTCTAAAAGCACAACACTAAAATAATTTACATATTAAAAAAAATATAAAACAATTCAAACATAGCAATAAAACATTTTAAAAATAATAAAAAATTCAAATATTAAACATAAAAATATAAATTCAATAATACAATAACACCATGGATAGCAAAAGCCTGCAGCCAAACACCATCAATCATCATCCCTGTTGCCCAGATCAAATCAAAAGAATAAACCATTCACAGCAAACGGCATGGCTCTCTCTCGCTGAGCTTGATTCACTCTTGCTCTCTTTCTATCCATCAGCTCCATCCAAAAACCCCAAATCCATTTTTGTCCCCACAATACAAACTCCCCTTCAATACAAGCAACAAATCCCACCGAATTCATCATCTCCATAAACAGAGACCTCAAACCTTATCTACCAAAAGCCCCAAAATACAAAACCCAGAACATAAAAGTGATAAAACAAAACTTAAACACCTTTACCTTCAAAAACCCATCTCCATCAGATTTAGACCTGTTTATGCTCTACACAGCAACACCATCGTTGGGAGTAGTGTTTACTGGAGTATTGACGGTCCTCCTCTCACTTTGTTTTAATATTCTTTTCCTTTTGCTTTTCATTCTTGTTTTTGTTTCTCCGCTGACATTGAAAGTTCTTACGATTTTGTTTTAGTTTGGTTGATGATTGGGTTCTAGGAATTTGGTAGTTTGGTTATGGTCAAGAAATTGAGGGGCAAAATGGAGGTTTAATTTTTTTTTTTTTTTAATTTTAATGGGAATATATTATTAGTTTCTACAACAACAACAACAACAGCCATGTCCCTGTTTCGAATTTATAAACCTAAGACATACCCTTCTTCTTCTACTAGGCTAAGGGTTCTGCTATCCGACCATTCTTTTTTAGGACTATTATATGACCCTTTGATTTCCCAGCATTACCGGTTTTGTCCTGCTGCTTCAGATGTCCCAAATCGTCCATTTTCCACTTCTGCTTTCACTTTGTTTCACTTATTAGCTCCTTGTAAATTTCACTCACAACCTCTCAAATTTAAGGCCTCTGCCACCTTCTATGGAAAACCCTTTTCTTCTTCACCAGCACCTAATGGTGATGATGATCATATTGTGTCTAGTTTGACAATGGCTGAATCTGAATCTGATTGTGATTTCGATGCTGATGTTGGGAAAACAACTGTTGGTGTAGATGATGATGATGAGGGTTGTAGCGTTGTTGGTGATTCAACCATGGTTGAATTGGGAAATGGTATCAACGAAGAGGGTATTGTTGTTGATTCTATGGTGGCTAGTGATAATAATGATGATGTGGGTTTGGAGAGGTGTGAGGGTCATTTGAATGTTGCGTCGCGGGATCCTGTTGAGGTGTATCGTGAGTTAAGAAATGCCGAGAAGGGTGCGAAGCAGACACGGTGTGATTGGGAGATAATGCAGCAAGTGTTTGGTTATTTTGGGAAATCGGGTTGGGCGTCTAATCAGGCTCTCGCAATTTACATTGGGATGTCATTCTTTCCTACTGCAGTGCATAAGTTCCGGAACTTTTTCTTCAGGAAATGTTCTGCTGATGTTTTTAAGTATGTGGCATCGCTTGGTCCATCTGATGATGCTGTCAAGTTCTTGTTTCCTATATTTGTGGAGTATTGTTTAGAAGAGTTTCCTGATGAGATTAAGCGGTTTCGGGGTATGATTGAGTCGGCAGACCTTACCAAGCCCCACACTTGGTTTCCATTTGCACGGGCCATGAAACGGAAGATAGTATATCATTGTGGCCCAACCAATAGCGGTAAAACTTACAATGCTCTGCAACGGTTTATGGAAGCCAAGAAGGGTATCTATTGTAGTCCTCTCAGATTATTGGCCATGGAAGTCTTTGACAAGGTGAATGCACATGGGGTTTACTGTTCTCTACTTACAGGTCAAGAAAAGAAATATGTCCCTTTTTCAAACCATATTGCCTGTACTGTGGAAATGGTGTCGACGGATGAATTATATGATGTGGCTGTTATTGATGAAATTCAAGTGATGGCAGACCCATGTAGGGGTTATGCTTGGACGCGGGCATTGCTTGGATTGAAGGCTGATGAGATACATTTATGTGGGGATCCGAGTGTTTTGAGTATTGTTCGAAAGATCTGTGCAGAAACTGGGGATCAGTTGCATGAACAACATTATGACAGGTTTAAGCCATTAGTGGTTGAAGCCAAGACCCTGTTGGGAGATCTTAAAAATGTTCGTTCTGGGGACTGCGTGGTTGCTTTTTCGAGGAGAGAGATATTTGAGGTTAAAATGGCAATTGAGAAACACACTAATCACCGCTGTTGTGTAATTTATGGTGCTTTGCCACCAGAAACTCGTAGACAGCAAGCTACCTTATTCAATGATCAAGATAATGAATTTGACGTGCTTGTTGCTAGTGATGCTGTTGGAATGGGTTTGAATCTTAATATTAGAAGGGTTATTTTTTATAGCCTTTCGAAATACAATGGAGACAAGATTGTTCCAGTTCCAGCATCGCAGGTGAAACAAATTGCTGGAAGAGCTGGCCGAAGAGGAAGCCGCTATCCAGATGGACTCACAACAACCTTGCATTTAGAAGATTTAGACTACTTGATTGAGTGTTTGAAGCAACCTTTTGTAGAAGTAAGGAAAGTCGGTCTCTTCCCATTCTTTGAACAGGTTGAACTATTTGCTGGGCAACTGCCCAGTGTTACATTCTGCCATCTACTTGAAAAATTTGGTGAAAATTGCCGTCTAGATGGGTCATACTTTCTGTGTCGACATGATCACATAAAGAAGGTTGCTAATATGTTGGAGAAGGTACAGGGATTATCTCTTGAAGATCGTTTTAACTTTTGTTTTGCCCCAGTTAATATAAGAGACCCAAAAGCAATGTACCATCTCCTTAGGTTTGCTTCAGCATACAGTCGGAATGTACCTGTCAATATTGCAATGGGCATGCCAAAGGGTTCTGCTCGAAATGATTCAGAGCTCTTGGATCTTGAGACTAAGCATCAAGTGTTGTCTATGTATATGTGGTTATCAAACCACTTCAAGGAGGAAACTTTTCCATATGTGAAGAAGGCTGAGGCAATGGCAACGGACATTGCTGACTTGTTAGGTCAGTCTCTAACCAAAGCCAATTGGAAACCAGAATCGAGGCAGGCTGGGAAACCAAAGCCTCAACGGAAGGAAGATGGTTATGAGAGGCCAAGATCACTTATCAAATTATATGAGAAGTAAGTATCTCTAAATGGTAATTTTGCTTGGATTCTTCTTGAACTGGCAGAGTTTTCATTTTAATATATTTATATTGTTTTACAAGGCACAATTTTAAAGGTTCATATCTAATAAGCACTATTTGTTGTGGTTTGAATCTGTCCTTTGGTTCTATATCCATATAATCCTGGCACTTCGCCTTGTATGGTTATAAATTATTAAATTTCAAAAAAATACATTCAGGATTTGATGTTCTTTTTTGTACATAGTTTTCCTTCCTTTTGTTGTATTTTTTGGCTACTTTGTGTCTTAAATAGTCTTTTTTTCAATAAATATTTTTCTTACTTATAAAAAAAAAAGGATTTGATGTTCTTTCTCTTTACCAACTTGTGGTTGGGGCACATGCATTCATGTTTGCAAAATGCATTTACTGGCAGCTGTAATGGGGTAGTGGTGGGATAGGTTGATGTTGCATTTTTTTTGTGAATACAAAAATGGTATGTGGTTGTGGTGAATACAATTGGAGGTGGCCTGATGGTTGTGCTGGTGATCATGGTGGTGTGATGGTGTTGGGGTAGGGGGTGATGGTAGAGTTTGATGGTGGCAGTGTTTGCTTGGATATGATTGTGTTGGTGAATGGAAATTCATTATTAAGATCCCCAACATACAATAAAAATAGTTAATAAAGTCAAAATAGTAATATATTTTTGCCTATTTCCTAAATTTGATAGTTTGCACAAAGTTCGTGAGTTTGAATTTTCCATAGTTATTTCAATTTCTTAAAATTTTCAGTAAATTTGAAAACAATTATAAATGGAAAATATGATAATAAGCTAATCATAAAAAGTTGAAAAACAAAATTTTATCTAATTCTCTTGCACTTTGTAAAAATAGCCAAGAGCATTATAGCTCAACTAGCATTTCATGGTGTTTTCAACAAAGATGTCTAGAGTTCAAAACTCCAATGCCCCTTGTTTCAACTGTAGAACTATAAATAACTAAATAAAAATACTTAATTGTGATAGATATGATCAAAATGAAGTATATGGTTCAATCAAAATATATCCATAGTCAAAGACCAAAAAGCACAAGGTTTGTAAAACATCCTTGTTCATACCTTTTGATATGTAAACAAAATAATGTTTGTATAGTACAACACCTTAAGAATGGTGTTTTTATAGTAAATCAATGGTCAATGTGCATACCCATTGGAAGCGTGAGTAACTAACCAATAAAAAAAGTATTTATCTTTGGTTAGAATCTTCTTAGTGGATATTTTCTAAAAGTTAGATTTTTAGTTTAGGTTAATTATTGGAATAATTTCAACTGGTGTGCATTAAGAATTTGATGTTGGCAGTGGATGGAATATTTGGATGCATAGTTGTTGTTAGGAACCTGCTTCAAGTGAGCTGGTTGCTGCTGCTACTATTCTTATTGTTGTGCTAATGGCACGCTTATTGGTGCTGTTGCCATGATTACCGGTGCTGTTATTACTTGGAAGTGTGTTGCTTGTGTAATGTTAGTAGCTGTTTAGCAGTTACTAAGGTTGTTAGCATGTGTACTATGTTACTGTTAAGCCTAATGCTGCTAAGTAATTGAGCATGTGCCTGAATTGGGAAGTTAATTGTTCAGTTAGTGGTGGTTAGGTTAACAGATTGTAATTTCTGTATTTGACCCCTGTACGCTCTGTGTACTAGGGTGTCCCTTTTTGATATCAATAAATCTTATTACTTATCAAAAAAAAAAAAAAAAAGATTGTTAGTTAGGATATCAGTTGTACTCGAGCAGCCTAGCTAAATAAGGCTGGCTCTTGTTTGTAAAGCCCTTAAGCAAGAACAGATAACTTCTTTTTGACTCTCAATTTCCTCTCAATCTCTCTCTATTCTCTTAGGAGGTCAAGCTACCGTTGAAGATAGCCATTATGCATTTCATAAACCAACAAGAACCAGCAGGTTCTTAACACATATTTGATGTTTTTGAGAAAAGAGAGGGGGGGAGGGGGTTGTTGCAAAAAGAAGAGGGGTGGTTGGATTGAAGGGTGTATGATAATAAATCCATTTGAATGGAAATAAATTTATTTCCAGACAGCTTGAATTATGCATGATAAATTAGGTAGTAGCTCCTTTTTGCTGATAGCTAATTGTGAACGCTACTATTTTAAGTCAGAATCTCACTGGATTTATATGAAGGCTATCAAGTGTGGAGATTTGCTTTTACATCTTTTGGGGTCTCTTGGGTATTACCTGAGAAGGTGCTTGACCTTTTGTTTGGTTGGAGGAACTGGTTGGGTAAGTATTCTTCAGATATTTGGAACCTGGTGCCGTTATGTTTGACGTGGATTATTTGGAGGGAGTGTAACAGACTGTATGTTTGAGGATTTGGAGAGCACAGGGAGGGGAACATGTTTTAGCCTCATTTGTAGGCACTTTGTTTTGATTGGTCTCACGCATGGGGATTCACAACTAGTGACTCCATTCCTGTGTTTATAGTCTCTTTCTTATTGTACATAATTTTTTGTTTTCTTGTGTAATTCTTTTTGCTGCTTTGTGCTTTTAGGATGTAGCCTTTTTTTCAATAAAATTATTCTTATAAAAAAAAAAGAGGCTCTCCTTAATATTACAATCTGAAATTCATCACATATATATATATATATATATATATTAAAATTCCTGTCTATAAATTGAGTTTCCTTTCTTCCTCCTTTATATAAGTATAGAAATGATGTTCATCTATATATATATATATACACATATTTGAGGTGCCAATTGCATTTTTTACCTTGCAGGAAAAGGCTTGAAAAGCCTTCACAGCATAAGATTTTAGAGAAGGTAGTTGCATAGTGATATTGCAGGTAATCATTCTACTATGCTGCCCCATTTCAAATCTTGGCTGCCATGTTCGCTTTGTTACCTTTGTTCATCTGCTTTAATATATATTGCTGTTATTGGAGATTTTTTTTGTCCTGGTATTTAAAATGTGCATTATATTGTCTTATTTTTAACATCCGGTTCTTCACTTCTTCTGCATAGTTTTCACATGAATCTACACAGGCAATGCTACAATGTTGAAATGATTTTATGATTTCTTACATTATGTTTGGTAGGATGAAGCATAGAAATGAGATTTTTTGTACCTACTTGTGTTGGGTGGTAGGTAAAGGCTTTGTTCACCATTGTACCCTGGTTTGGATGTTTTATTGTGAGTTCAGACAATCAATTTTAGAAAGCCTTTTAAGAACCCACCCCACAAACTCCTCCCCACTTTTTCATTTTTTCAGATCTTTTATGTAACACATAATTGTAGGGTCCATTTGGTAGGAGGGAAAATAGTAAGGCAAACCACGTGGGTAGCCCAAATTAATCAACGCAGATATGATTTTCCTTCATTCTTTTTGTCACTGTTTGTAAAACTTCCTTTTAGCCCAAATTAATTTGATGAGTAAAGAGGACCATCTGCTTCTTGTCAAAATAAACTGAACTGAATCCTTTTCCTTGTTCATTACTTTCCTTTTGCTATTGATGGAGAATAATGTTTCTAAAACTTGAATTAGTTGTATGGATTAGTGTCCTGGTTCTAATCTTTGACTATTTTTCATATAACTTTCATTGCTCTGCCAGATTTGCTGGAATTGTTGAAGGAAAGATAATTGGAAACCCACTTAAATCTTCTAGCAAAGTTTTGGGTTTTGATGATGGAAGAAATCGTTCTTGCTTGAACATCTCCTGGAGCTTGGTGTAACTTAAACAGTTGCTATATTTATCAAAGGTATGCAACTATGTGGGTAGACCTGAGGACTCCTTTTAAAATAGTCAGCACCGTTTGGTTTTTTGGTTGTGTCAATTGAGGTTTTTGTATCCTTTAGAGTGGTACATAAAATTTAGCACTCCTGCTACTTTAATGAGCCTTGCCTTTCACTTCTAGATTATATTCACATATGAAAGTTGTATGGTGAAATTTCGCACTCAAAATTGTGTTAACCTTTTTAAAATTTTGTTCTGTTTGTTTGTTGAGAAGCAAGGGTGAATATAGGATCCTGTCATGGGCAGAGGATGAGTGTTTATATGAATAACATATTTCATGATAAAATGCATGTTTAGAAGAGTGTGTGTGTGTATATATATATAATGGGTAAAACTTATATATATATACACATTTGGCCAAAGTCCAATAAAAGTACTCCATTTGAATATGTAAGCATGCCGTGTGTGTTTGTAGGTAGTCTTGTCACGTTTCCTACCTTTTCATTACAACCATACATTCTAAAACCAGCAAGACCAAGTGGTATATTTGAGGACATAAGAAGTTGCTTCTAGTCAGTACATGATTTTTTTATTACCTCTATTGCTGACATGATGCTCCTCCCATGATGATCTGCAGTCTTCTTATAATTTCCATCAGAAAATTACCTGCCAGTAGTTCCTGGCTCAAAAACCTTCCTTGAAACAAATCCTAATTCTTTATAGTTCTGTACTCTTGGAGGGGAAACAGCATTAGATATTTCAAACCTCTGCTTATCATTTGAATCAAAGAATTCTCCATGACATGATTTTGCTGAAATGCTTGTCCCCTCAAGAAATTCTATTCCAATTTTTAGAATGTCTGTGTTAGTTTCTTGGGAGTGATAGGGATTTTTGTCATTACAATCAGCTAGCGGAGCTTTCTTTGAATGATCTTCAAGGATTTCATAAATTAACTTCCTGATACAAGCATGTTTTAAAGAAGCCTCTTCTGGTGGAAACCACTTGCCATTAAGCTGGAAAAATATACACTGTTTGTGACCTTGCTTAAAACTTACAAAAAATTCTCTATTTTTAATAAGTAATATAATGCTTTATAAAGAATGAAATGAAAATGATCCCTCATATACACACAGAGTGTACTAAGGATGCAAGTATGCAACAAAGCTAAAAAATATAAAAAGAGAAATCAACAAACATTTATTTGGTTATGATGCATAGTAAAGCTTCCTAAATGTATATTTATAGAATTGCTTTCTGCTTGTTCATATTCTTTTTTTGCTTTTTTGTAATCTTTTGGCTAATTTATGCCCCTTTTTTTGGCATAAAGTAGTCCATTTTCAATAAATTTATTCTGAAGTATAAATAAAATAAAATAAAAAATGAAATCATCATCAAAAACTTCCTTGTCACAATGAAAAAAAAAACTTTTAAATAATGTGATACCTTTACAGCAGGATATGAAAATCATGGATTCATACTGCCTTTTTTTTTTTTTTGGCTGGTGGGCTGAGAGGGATAATAACATCAAAATGCTTAGTTATGCAGGAAGTGCAAGGAAAGATTTTTATTATTATTATTATAATCTTATTTGATTTTGGAGTCCATTGTATTTTTATTGGTCAACTGTATTTTGGGTATTAGTATTAATAGGGCTATTAGTATTTTAATTTAATTTCCTAGAGTCAACAGTATTTTTGAAATTCAATGATTGGTATCTCCCAAGTCATAGAATTAGGTTCCCTATATCTATGAGAATTAGGATTCGTTATATTGCTTAGAATTGGATTTAGTAGTCTACATAAGCAAAGCATTATACTCCTTTAAAAGGGGCTTATTTTGAAGAGTAAAATTTCTACTGAAATCATCCCAATGGTGTTGACTCCAAGAGATTTTCTCTCACTTGGTGCTAACTCTAGGCAATCCTAGGTGTTTGACTCCTCAATTCACTACTACTATTATTATTATTATCATAAATTTTCTTGTTACATCATTTTGGTTTTACCTACATCAGTGAGCTTCCTAAGTCCTTAGCAATGTAATTCTCTTCAAGAAAAATAAGTTAATTTTGTTAAAAATGAGTTTTACTTCAGATGGCACCTCATTTCTCCTTACAACATAGGATCAAGGGATCGGTAATAGAGTTAACTCACTGGGTGCATGTATGTCCATTATTTCTAAGGTGTCTTCAGGGGTTCTATGGGGGCTAATTATCCTTGAAGAAAAATATGGTGTGCGAAGGTGCGTCGGAAGATCTCATTCTTTGTTGAGCTGCTTGAGCAGCGGTGTTGGATAAAATCCTAATGGTGGTACCACAATAAATTGATTATTGTTCATTCTTTCTATGGTGTCTATAGTTTGTTAAGGTGCCTCTGATTGCTTGGGTAGTGTTGGATAAAATCTTAACAGTCAATTATCTTTCGAACTGCAACATAATGATTATAGGTTGATGTTGCATGTGCAAGAATAGTGGGAAATGATCACCTTTTTTTTTTTTTTTTTTGTGAAGTGGCAAGAAATATATGGTCCCTTATATTTTCACTATTTGGATTGTCTTGGGCTATGCCAAAGACTCTGGTTCAATTTTAAAGTTGTTGGGTTTTGATGATGGAAGAAATCGTTATTGCTTGAACATCTCCTGGGGCTTGGTGTAACTTAAACGGTTGCTATATTTATCAAAGGTATGCAACTATGTGGGTAGACCTGAGGACTCCTTTTAGAATAGTCAGCACTATTTGGTTTTTTGGTTGTGTCAATTGAGATTTTTGTATCCTTTAGAGTGGTACACAAAATTTAGCACTCCTGCTACTTTAATGAGCCTTGCCTTTCACTTCTAGATTATATTCACATATGAAAGTTGTATGGTGAAATTTCACACTCAAAATTGTGTTAACCTTTTTAAAATTTTGTTCTGTTTGTTTGTTGAGAAGCAAGGGTGAATGTAGGATCCTGTCATGAGCATAGGATGAGTGTTTATATGAATAACATATTTCATGATAAAATGCATGTTTAGAAGAGTGTGTGTGTATATATATATATATCTATATATATAATGGGTAAAACTTATATACTTTAGGTGCAGTATATTAGGTTTCCCGTTCTCCAATTAAATTCAGACACTTTTTGAATTTAATTATTATTGAAAAAGATGACGTTATTCTTATTTTATTGGTCAATGCAGCCAAGTATTTGAATTCAATTGGAAAATTTAATGTACTACACCTAAGATATTCTATCTAAGTTTACCTATGTACTACAGATATAAAAATAACAACACATCTTTGCACTACTATTTATGCTTCAAAGACCTCTTTTGCCTCTTTCAGGCCACCAACAAAAATGTAATGGAGGATCTTAGGACTCAGGGAAAGCAATGAGGGAAGGATACACTGTCATAGCTTGTAATAGTTTATTATAGATTTATAGTCTTTCTTTGTGTGTGCTTTCATGGTTCAGATTTTCAGATGGCTGTAATCTACCTGTTTCCCTCAGCCTCTTGCACTGAATTCATCACACCCAACCAAATGGTGTGATTCTTGCTCTATTTTTTGGCCCTAAATTGTTCCTGCTTATGCTGGAAGGAAGCTATTGATATGGACTTCATGGTTGAACTGTTCTTTCTAGGAATGCAACTTTCTGAACATTCAAAATGTGAGGACGCGTATGGAGAAGATGTCATGTATAGCTGGTTAATTATTCAGTATGCAAGTTTGCCATTCCCTTCTTATGTTGCTAGTGAGTTTCTCACTTAAGGTTACAAGATTATAAGTTCATACTTATGTGTGCCAATGTACGGAGATCCTATCGTTAGCTTGCCTTTTCCCTTTTGTAGGATTCTTGTTTAGTAATGTTATTGTAGTTTACACATGCGTACATAAGTATTTGTTAAAAGAAATAATTTATTTATAATATAAAAATATTATGAAACATAGATGCTTTTCTATAATAAAAATATAAGGGGAAAACTTAGACATAGTACTTTATATATTTTTCTTAGGTACCCTTCTAAATTACAGCTACATGTCTAATTTTATAACTTAGCTGACTAGGCATTGACTCCTTTTCTTTCCTTGCTAGCAAACCTATTAGCTTCAGATTTCTTAAGGGGTGTTTGATTTTGATATTACATTACAGTGTAATGTTACATTCTTGTAACTTAGATTCATGTAATCATATTACAACAATATAAGATTAAGGTGTTTGGTTCATTGAATTACATTCTCATAATAATCCAAAAAAGTAGTCTCATCACCAAGAAAATGCCAAATTTACCCCTAAACCACAAATATCCTTAGAAGACCCAAAATGACCAAAATACCCTTATGACGTTCAAAATCACACAAATACTTCTAAAATGACTAGAATACCCTTATGACCCTTAAAATGAATATATAGGAATATATTGTATTATATATATATATAATATAATGTACTCAATTTAATTCATAAATTTTGCAATTTTGTTAAATTTAAGATTGAATTGATTTTTTTTTTTTTTTTTTTTTTTTAAGTAAGAATGGAATATATATATACACACTAGGGCTGTCAATGCTCGACCCAACCCGCGAACACGACACGAACCCAACATGAGTTTTTTTGGGTTAGGGTTAGGCCTTAATAGGTTTGGGTCATAAATGGGTTAACCCGAAAGCAACACGATAAGAAATGTGTCATAAGCGGGTCAATCTGCGTAACTCGTAATAGACACGTTTGACACGCCAATTTATTTGTGTCAACTCAAAATGACCAACTTAACACAAACCATTTAATTTGTATAACTAATAAATATTTATTTCATTTTAGATTTGTCAAATACCTTTTACATCCAACAAATATTTTAAATTTAAGAAGAAAAGTGAGTAATTACAAAAACTTACGAAAGATATAATTGGAAATTGAAACTTTACAAACCCTAGATCTCTAAACCCTAAAAACCCTAAATCTCTAAACCTTCTTATAAATATCTTTTTTTTTTTTTTTTTTTTTTTTTTATAAATTTTAGCCGTACTACTTACTTTACTGTCTTATAGTTTCACGCTCAATTCTCAAATTCAAAGTCTCAAACTAGTTATTTCTTTCTCTCTCTCTCTCTCTCTCTCTCTCATGTGTTTATTTTTTCTACGCAATGCTTTTGTTCTATAAACTTTGAACCCATATGCTGTTATTAATATATGAGATATATTAATTGTTGATTAAGGCCACGGTTGTAGCTTTTGTCTTGTGCTGTGTTTTGTGTGTGTGTGTGTGTGTGTGTGTGTGTTTGTATTAGTGTTGGACACGTCTATGTATCTTGAAAATGGGTTTATTGAGATAGTTTATGAACTAGATCTAATGGGTATTGCTTTTAAATATTACAAGAATGTGGGTTGAAGTCTTAAAGTATATGCATTGCTTTTAGAATGTAAAAAAAATTATTTCTTGATGGATATATATTTAATATTATGCAGGTTGAAATAGGTTGTATTACATTCATGTCAACCCAACACAATTCGTTTATTAAGTGTGTCAAATGGGTTAGGTTAAGTCAACCCGCCTTATTAACAGGTCGGGTTAGGGTTAAAGGAGCATGACACATTATTAAATAGGTCGGATTAAGGTTGAGCCATTTAGTCGAATACCTCTACCTTGACACGACACGAACCCGACACGCTAACTCGAATCGACACTCCTAATACACATACTAAAATTACCTACAATATTAAATAATAGCAACACACAATCTTGCTTTTTCATAATCCATCATTCAAAATTATTAGAAATAATGCTTTTGCTTTTGGCATAAACCCACTAACATCAAACTTGCGTCTCTTAATCCCACTAACATTATATCTTGACCATGATAGAACAGACAAGAATATAAACTAAACGCCCCCTTAGACTTCTCTAGCAAAATCTCAAGAATGAGATGGCTATTAGTCTTCTCACAATCTCAAGGGACGCATTACCTAATTTCACGTTTCTTTTTTCGTGTATAGTAGATCCCTATAATGCATTGTTAATTGCAATATGTAGGCTTCTAAGAGAGGACACTAATTTCGAATCTAATACTTGTAATACTTGAGATTTGAGTGAGTGAGCTAAGATAGAGTAAGTGAGTTCGTGCATCAAGAAGGAATTGTTTGTCTGGTAGGGGAAAAAAACCAAATTGATTTCTCATAGCTTTTGTTTTCTTTCAAAGCTAGATCTTGACATTGATACTTGGGATTGGGCTTCTGGAGTGGATTTTGGCAGCTAAGCGGTGGTTGGGTTTGGGTATGAGTATAGGTTTGTGGTGGTTTGGTGTGGGTATGTGTACAGGTTGGCTTCTGGCGTTAACATCAACACTCGACATCAAACCCCATTTTTTTTCCCCTTCATTTTCTGGTATTTAGAATGAAATTTGGTTACTGTTAAATACTTAAACTGTAGTGATTGTGTGAGAAATCCGAGAGATCTAATGTTATCAGTTTTCTCGCAAGCCATGAAAAAGAGGAAGAAAGAAATAAATAGAAAGTGAGAGTAATTTTTATTTATTTTTAATAAAAGAAGCTCAAAATATATATATATATATATATAGATAGATAGATAGGTGGTTGTAATTTAGAAGAATTACCTAAGGAACAATATCTAAGGTATTGAACCTAAATTTTACCCAAATATAAAATTCATTTTAAACGTATTCTAGTTATTATAAAAAAAAAAAAAAAAAAAAAAAAACTCCAATTTGACAAATTTTAATTATTGTTTTGATTAAATTTTCTACTCTTATCGGTATTAATTTTTTGTAATATCAAGTAGTGTTATTGAAATCCATATCAATATTTTCTAATTGAATGCTACTACTATTTATATTAAATATCAATATCTTTTTATTTATAAATTTTAATATTATTTTTATTTATAAAATTTTAATATTTTTTGATAATATTTTTTTTAGAGAACAAATATTTTTTGATAATATGATAGATACAATAAGGGAGGAGGACTTGAATTCTGGACATTTTCCATTGAAAATGTTAGGAGAAAAAAAAAAAAAGAGTTATATGGCTCTTTGCTAATCTTGAATTTTTATGTAATTTGTATCATTAGGGCCCGTTTGGTAATATTGTTCTAGTAACGTTGTTTGTATTTTTTGGAAATATGTGTGGGTGAAAAAGTGTATGGAAATACATGTAATGTCGTTTAAAAACTGAAAACTGTTGTTTAAGTACATGTACCAAACAGGCCTAGATTTGTGTGTGTGCGAGCGCGCGTGCTCAAACCAAGGATCTTGCTTTCAAGTACTATGAAAAAAAATGAAAGGAAGCACAGAATTTAGACCGGAGAAATCAACTTTAAAGCTTGTAATTGGGTATTTGTTACGTTCAAAGAAATGGCGTATGATTTTAGTTGTTTGTAATGATTTCAAGAACTATAATGTGTTGCCTGATAGTTCCACTTGTTCAAAATTGGTTAGTAGTTGCATTAGAGCTAGAAAATTCAAAATGTTGAGACTTTGCTAGAAGTTTTCAAATCTAATGGTAAAGTCAGTGTATTGGCCTTTGGTTGACAACAAGCTTCATATGTATAGAAGCCCCATTGTAGCATTTGGGAAAATGAGATCTACGGGAGTTGTTCCGAATTCTGAATGCTCTTGCCATATTAGGGAAGCTTATATGAGACTAGGTGATTCTGAAAAAGTGGTTGAATTTTTTTAGTGAATTAGAAAGTAGTCAACTAGATTTTTATTCATCACAATTTTGCACTCGTAGATATGGGACTCTAATTGAGTCCCTAGGAAAATCAGGAAGAGCTTTTGAAGCTCTTGAATACTCAAAAAAGAAATGACAAGGAATTTCCAAGAATTCTTCGGTTTACTCTTCTTTGATTTGTTCTTTTGCAAGCTTGCGAGAAGTAAAGGTGGCCGAAGATCTTTTTGAAGAAGGGAAAAGCAAACAAATGTTGAGAGATCTGGGGCTGTACTTAAAACTAGTGTTGATGTATGTGGAAGAAGGACTAATGGAGAAGACACTTGAAATTGTTAAAGCAATGAAAATTTCAAAGTTAAGAATTTCTGATTGTATATTCTGTGCAATTGTCAACGGTGTCTCAAAGAAAAGAGGATTTCTAGCTGCAGTTAAGGTATACAAAGAGCTAATTTCTCAGGGATGTGAACCAGGACAAGTTACATACTCCTCGGTTATAAATGCTTATTGTCATCTTGGGCTCTATTCGAAAGTTGTAATTTTATTTTCAGAGATGGAACAAAATGGGTTTGATTGGTGTGTTGTGGCTTATTATAGCATGAGTGTAATGTATGACAAAACGGGGAGGCCTAAAAATGCAATGAGGCTTTTGGCCAAGATGAAAGAAAGAGGGTGTGAACCAAATGTTTGGATTTACAATTCTTTGATGGAAATGCATGGAACGGCCAAAAATTTAAGGTAGGTTGAGAAGCTGTGGAAGGAGATGAAGCGAAGAAAGGTTGCACCAGATAAGGTTGGTTACACTAGTGTTATTAGCGCTTACAGTAAAGCCAAGGAGTTTGAGACGTGCCTGAGATATTACAATGAGTTTAGGATCAATGGGGGTGAAATTGACGAGGTCATGGCTGGAATTATGGTTGGAGTTTTTTCAAGTGGTCAGGTCGATGAGTTGGTGAAGCTTTTACGGGATATGAAATCTGGAGGAACACGATTAGATGGGAGGCTTTATCGATCATTAATGAATGCATTGAGGGATTCTGGGTTGCAAGTGGAAGCCAAATGGTTGCAGGAGTATTTGCCAAAATGTACTTGGATTGAAGCACATTTAAATATATATATATATATATATATATATATGTAGGGATAAGGGTCCAAAATTATATATTGGGTCTTAGGCCTTATTCAAGGACGTTGGCATGTCCGAGGAGGGACAATTAGTTATGAGAGATTTCAGTTTAGAGTCTCATGAATAAGAAAGGAGTAGAAGGTGGTCCGAGGAGGAATTCCTCCTCGGTCATGACAAATATAGTTCAGATATGCATTCCAATGACGAAAATGACCTCCATAGAAGTTCCAATGCTAGAAGTGTGCTTCATAAACACACGAAAAGGAAAGGAACACAAGAATATCAAGGAAAAGCTGCTACCTCTGCATTAAACGCACTGTAACTATTTTTTTGGCCACATTTATGTGGAGAAGACCCCTGAACAGTGCTTCCTTAGCTACCGTAACTCACAAAGAGTCAAAAAGAGTGTCTGATGAAACGAGCACTTGAGTAATGGCTTACACGATTGACAAATGGAGGGCCAAGATCACCAGGAAAGAGGTATATAATGTAAGAGACCCTTAAAGGAAGGGGAAGGGAAAAAATAAAGGAAGGATATTGTAGCAATCAAAGTTGCACTTGTAATCAGTTTAATTGATTTATAATAAGATTTGCCTCATCGGATCGTGAATTCATTCCGTTCTGTGTGTATAGTTCTTGCTTAATCATCTCTAGAGTTCATACTAGTTGTTGTTAAGCTCATTATGACCTAGTTCTTTGACTCACTCTTTACAAATTTATTGTACTGCACTTATCGGGCCAACATCCCTCACATTTTGGGCTGGGGCTGCAGAATATTTCCCTACAATTGACATCGTTTGTGCGGAGAACTTGTGCGATAGTGAGTGCAACGATTAACTATGGTAGGTTCAGGTCCACTTCATGCATAATCTATGGAATCCTAGAAGGGTGACCTCTTTGTCAACCTTGAGCAGAGAGATGACTGCGAAGGAAGTGTGCATACCACACATATTGATAGGAGTCAACCTCGAGGTGGAAGCCATATCTCCCATGTGAAGAGTAACAAAGGCATGCAACTGGAGATTGACCAGTTGAAGAGGGAGTTGTGCCATGCACGGCGAAGGCGAAGGCGAACCCCCTCTAACTTAGACGTTTCTTCTAGTGATGAAAGGGACATTAGCTACAGGCGAAGGTCTTGCACCCTGCCTAGCGAGTCTTTCTCTAAAGATGAAGAGCACCACCACAAGCGTAGGCATAAGAGTCTGTCATACAGAAGCTTGGGAAATGACGCTATGAGTAAGGTGTTAGACCAGATGTTCAAGTCACCTTTCATGAATAAGATTGATGGCGCAAAACTACATTGACGGTTCAATCAGCCAATATTCACCATCTACAACGGTTAAACAGATCTTGTGGAACATGTGAGCCATTTCAACCAGAGAATGGCCGTCCATACCAAGAACGAGGCCTTAATGTGCAAGGTGTTCCCCTCTAGTCTAGGACTCGTGGCCATAAAGTGGTTCGATGGCCTGAAGGCAGGTTTCATACACTCCTTCAAGAGGCTCACCCAAGCATTGGCTCTCACTTCATCACTTTAGCAAAGTCCTTTGGCCCTTAGACTCCTTACTGTTTTTATCCATGCGAGAAGGGGAGACCTTGAAAATGTACTCGGACAGATACTAGGAAATGTACAATAAGATAAATGGTGACTTTGATGATGTCGCCATTATTACTTTCAAGAGTGGCCTTCTAACCGATCATGGTTTAAGGAAGTCCTTGACAGAAAAACCTGTCACCAACGTGTGCCAACTCATGGAACGAATTGACAAGTATAAGAAGGTTGAAGAAGACTAACAGCTGGGGAAAGGTAAGGCGAAGATTATCTTTCAGGAGAGGAGGGATTTCAGGTCAGATAGGTATAATAACAATCGACCTAGAAGGGACTACGTTGAGCATCCAGGATTTACTAATGCTCAGGCGGTCAACATAGTGTTCTGAAAGCCAGTGCATTAAGTTCTAGAGAAGATTAAGAATGAGCCATTCTTTAAATGGCCAAAAAAAATTGTAGGAGATCCTATGAGGCATAATCAGAGCCTCTATTGCCAATATCACAAAGACTAGGGACATACTATAGAAGACTGTAGGAACCTGTGGGACCATTTGGACTAGTTGGTTCGAGAAGGAAAGTTGAAGCACTTCTTACATCATTCCAGTGGCTAGGGGTGCCAGACCGGCTAGGAACCACGGAGAGATGCTCCTTCGAGACCTCTATTAGGCACGATAAATGTCATCTTCGCTGCACCAGGAAGGACTAGGTCCTATCATTCTAGAGTGATGTTTGTAGCTTGGCTGACCCTCGAGGACCCCAACCTAGAGTCAAAGAGGGCTAGAGCAAACACCCAACCAATACTGGGTTTTTCGAAAGAGGATAAGATCATAACCATACAGCTCCATGATGACGCTTTGGTAGTCACGCTCAGGATCGGGGGGGGGGGGTATGATGTTAAGAGGGTGATGGTGGATTAAGGCAGTGGTGTCGAGATAATGTACCCTGACCTGTATAAGGGGCTGAGCTTGAGACCGGAGGACTTTACACCCTACAACTCGCCCCTGGTAAGTTTTGATGGGAATGTCGTCATCCCGAAGGGCCAAATTAGGCTACTACTGCAAATTGGTTCAAAAGTAGTGGAGGTGGACTTCGTCGTGGTAGACATCTATTCACCCTACACAGCCATTGTGGCCAGACCTTGGCTTCATACCCTGGGAGCTGTTTCTTCTACTCTACACCAGAAGGTGAAATATTCATCCGAGAGCTAGGTTAAGGAGATCCTGGGAGACCAATCTGTGGCCAGACAATTCCTAGTGGTTGCCATCCAACACCAGCCTGAGGTCAAGTCCTCAGCCTATGCCGAAGAGGGCTTATATCAATTAAAGGCTCCGACATTGCTTGTCGATAGGTCGGACGAGGAGGCGAAATGTGAAGGTTTGGTAAATGTTGTTATTGGTGACAATCCAGAGAAATTCTTTCAAATCGGAGCTTAGCTACCTCTTTCAGAGAAGGAAGATCTGATAGAATTCCTTAGAAAAAACGTTAATGTCTTCGCATGGAGTGCTTACGAAGCCCCGGGGGTGGATCCGAGTTTCATTTGTCATCATTTAAACGCTAATCCCTCTGTCACTCCCAAGAAGCAACTTCCTCGGTGCTTGTCCAGGGACCACTCTAATGCTGTCAGAGATGAGGTGAAGAAACTAAGCAGGCAGGGGTTATCAAGGATGTATTTTACCCTAAGTGGTTGGCCAACATCGTGATAATGAAGAAAAAGAGTGAGAAATGGCGAGTGTGTATGGACTTCATGGATCTGAATAGGGCTTGCCCAAAGGATCCTTTTCTTATGCCTAAGATAGACCAGCTGGTGGATGCAACCGTAGGCTATCATCGGATAAGCTTCCTAGACGCCTTTTAAGGATACTACCAAATACTACTAGCCTTGGATGATCAGGAGAAGACAGCTTTCGTCATTTCTACCAAAAATTACCACTACAAAGTGATGGTGTTCGGTTTGAAGAATGCAAGGTCTACTTATCAAAAGATGATGATTAGGATGTTTGAACCGCAGTTGGGTAAGAGCATCGAGGTCTATATAGACGACGTGGTGGTAAAAAGTAAGGTAGTGTCCAAGCACTTAGGGGACCTCGGGAATATCTTCAAAATTCTGAGAAAACACAAGTTACACCTCAACACTTCCAAATGTTTCTTTGGTGTGGGATCAGAAAAATTTTTAGACTACATGGTAACCCATAAAGGAATTGAAGTTAACCCTGATCAGATTAAAGCGATCAATAGCTTATAACCACCTCGGAATCCTAAAGAAGTCTAGATACTGACTGGAATGATTATTGCCCTGAACCAATTTATCTCTCAATTGGCGAATAGGTGTAGGCCCTACTTCCTACTGATGAATGAATGGAAGGGGTTTGAATAGACTGAGGAGTGTGCCTTAGCCTTCCAACAGCTTAAGGATTATCTCTCTCTGCCTTCTATAATGTCCAACCCTCGCTTATATTGTTGTGGTCCTTCATGCTGTAAGCTTGGTCCCGATATGAATTGATGGTGGCACACAAAAGCTAGTTTATTATATGAGCAGATCACTGCATAAGGCCGAGATTCGTTATTTACCGCTAGAAAAGGCTATTTCGGTAGTGGTACACGCCACACGCAAGCTCCCCTATTACTTCCAAGCATACATGGTTATCGTCCTAACTCAGCTTCCGCTCAGAGTTCTACTCTAGAGCGTTGATTACACAGGGAAGATTGCTAAATGGGCCACAATCCTAGAGGCTTTTGACATCAAGTATATGCCTCATACCTTGGTTAAGGTTCAGGTTCTCGTGAATTTGGTGGCAGAGTTTGTTGAATCCTCGTTAGAAGAAGAAGCAAAAACACAACACATGGATGGAAAATCAGTTGGCTTGATCTCCCAACAGGGTCCCTTATTCTAGAAAGTGTACATTGATGGTATTGCAAATTAGAAGGGTTCTAGAATAGGGTTAGTACTAGTATCCTCGAAAGGATCACCATCGAGAAATCATTAAAATTGGGATTCTCGGCTACCAATAACAAAGCTAAATATGAGGCTCTGCTAATAGGAATGACCATGGTTCGAAAAATGGGCGGAAAGATCGTAGATATGTTTTCAGACTCCAGATTGGTCATCGGCTAAATGAAATGAGAATTCAAAGTGAGGGACGAAAGAATGCAGGGGTACTTGAGTCAGGTTAGGCACATATAATCAGAATTCAAATCTTTTAGCCTGTTGCACATCCCCAAGAGCGAAAACACACACGTCGATTCTCTAGCCATGCTCGCAACCTCCTCGGAATAGAGCTTATCTCGGGTCATCCTTGTAGAAGACCTATGCAAGCCCACAGAGATGAACAGAGAGGTGGTTCATGTCTACCAAGTTAGGGTAGAGCCTAGTTAGATGGACCTTATAGCACTTTTCTTAAAAGAAGACACCCTGCCCAAGGAGAAATCAGAAGCAGACAAAGTATGTAGAAACGCTTTTCAGTTTTAGCTGTCCGAGGACTAGAAGTTATATAAACGCTCATTTTCTAGGCCATACCTGTTATGCATGCACCCTGAGGCAACATAATTACTCCTTAAGGAGTTATATGAGAGGATTTACAGTAGCCACACAGGAGGCAGATCTTTGGCACACAAAACCATCACTTAAGGCTATTGGTGGCTAAATATGCTAAGGGAAGCACAAGACTATGTAAAGAAGTGCGACCAATGCCAAAAATTTGCACCAAACATACACCAATTGGGGGAAGCCCTAAATCCATTGTCCAGCCTTTAGCTATTCGCTTAATAGGGCTTAAACATAATGGGTCATTTTCCCAAGGCAGCAGGGAACAAGAGATACCTGCTGGTCAGCACGGACTACTTTACTAAGTGGGTTGAAGCCAAGCCTCTAGCAAACATTAGAGACGTGGATGCCAAGAAGTTTGTATGGAAAAACATCGTCACACGATTTGGAGTCCCTCGTGCCCTCATCTCGGATAACGACCTTCAGTTTGATAGAAAATCTTTTAAGAAATGTTGCTGTGACCTGAGAATTACAATTAGATATTCTACCCCCACCTATCCCTAAGGAAATGTACAAGCCGAGGCTATTAACAAGATTATTGTAAGTGGACTTAAGAAAAGGTTGGACAATGCGAAGGGAAAATAGGTGTAAGAACTGCCACACGTCCTGTAGACATATCGAACCACACCTCGTAGGTCGATATGGGGACTCCTTTCTCAATGACATATGGAGTCGAAGCCGTTATCCCTTTAGAGATTGGCTTCCTAACACTAAGGACAAGTACTTTTGATCCAAGTAATAACGATAGATTATTGGAAAAAAGCCTAGACCTAATTGAGGAGAGGAGAGAAAATGCAATGGTCCAACTGGCATACTACCAACACAACCGTAAGCAAGGTTATGATGCCAACGTAAAGTTGAGACCATTAGTGCATGGTGACTTGGTGTTAAGAAAGGTTCTAGGTACTGCGGAGACCATAACATGGGGAAATCTAGGGTCCAATTGGGAAGACCATATCGCATCACCTCGATGGCTGGTATCATAGCATATTTTTTGGAAGACTTAGATAAGAATGTAATATCACGCTCGTGGAATGTAAATAACCTGAAAATGTATTATTATTAATGAAAGTCTCTTTTGTTAATATGTTCATTTATCAAAGGCAGTATACTTCCCATTATTCGATCTTTTATAGGTGTTTAAACCGAACCATAGTCATGCTTGAAGTCTTCGGACCAGATGCTTTAGGGAAATTAACATATAATTACATTTTTTTTATAAGTGTTTAAACCAAACCATGGTTATGCCTGAAGTCCTCGGATTAGATGCTATGGGCAAATTAACACACAATGACATCTTTTATAAGTATTTAAACCAAAAAATATTCATGCCTGAAGTCCTCAAACTAGATGCTATGGGGAAATTAACACACAATGACATCTTTTATAAGTGTTTAAACCAAACCATGGTCATGCCTGAAGTTCTTGGACCAGATGCTATGAGAAAATTAACATACAATGACATCTTTTATAAGTGTTTAAAACGAACCATAGTTATGCCTAAAGTCTTCGGACCAGATGCTATAGGGAAATTAACACACAATGACATCTTTTATAAATATTTAAATCGAACCATAGTCATGCCTAAAGTCCTCGGACCAGATGCTATGGGGAAATTAACACACAAAGACATCTTTTATAAGTGCTTAAATCGAACCATGGTCATGCCTGAAGTCCTCGGACCAGATGCTATGGGAAATTAACATTTTATGACATCTTTTATAAGTGTTTAAATAGAACCTTAACAATGTATGCCTCTTCAAACCACACACTTGGGGGAATTAACACTTTATGATATCTATCTGTTTCTCACTAAGTGTCAAAATAGTTCCAGGGTTATACTCCACTTCTCGAATTAATGGCTTTCAGTAAGTTGAAGTCCTTGATTATTTATCCAAGTGATGAGCAAGATGAAGGTTATTTCTCCCAAAGGTATATGTTTATTTCATTGCAAAAGATTCGATTCTCAATACAAATGTGTGTGTCAGACCTCTTTATTACTAGTACTTAATCAGATTGCTTAGATTGTTGTCACCATACTATCGTTAAAATGTTGTTAAGAGTAGTATTAATAAGCTTCAAAGCACACAACAATAAAGATACAATAGATAAAAAGAAAACCACTTTTCATTAAACAAAAAAAGGGAATACATTGTCGAAGGACAAAACGCCATTAAAAAAAGTTATACCAAAAAAAAAAAAAAAACTACAAAAGAAAATCCTATGTCCGAGACGCTAGGCCTTAGCTTGGGGAAGGTCTTTCTTAGGATTAGTAGCCTCGGAGTGGACATCACCAGCTTTGAACTTGGCCTCCGCATCCTTGGCCTGAAAGACCACTTTCCTGATTGAGAGGTCATCCTCAGATGGCTTAGCCTTCGTCGGAGATTGAGCTTCCTTACCCACTCCAGCCCCTTTAGAAACTTCAAGCTTAGGAAGGGGAGCTTGGATGGAAGGGAGTTGCTCAGAAGGAAGGTCCAACTCTAGAAGTTCTCAAATATCCATCGAGAAGAAGATATTCTCGACCCTCTTCAGCTCGGAGTCTACAGGGACTCCCGCCCGGTCCATGGCTACTCCCCATAACTCGGTGCAGTAGTCCCTACACACTACAGCCACCTTCTCGGCCAGCTGGGTCTCCGTGTCATGCACCCTATGCTCATAGAATGCCGTCATCATGGCCTTAGCGGATTCCCTGGCCACTCAAGCTGCGTCTTTGGCTTTCTGCAGCTTCGCCTTCAAATCCAAAACGTTTTGCTTTTCAATGACCAGGTTAATCTCAATTACGTGCAGTTTCTGGCGCTGATCTTCGGCTTGTCTCTCTGCGGTCTTTAAACCCGCCAAGGCACTTAGGTGAGACTTGTCCACCTCCTTCAGCTTCTTGGATAGCTAAGTGTGCTCCTCCTTTAGAGCTCCTAGTGCCTTCTCCACCTTAAGATGGGAATAGGCCTCGGCCTTGACCTCATCATTAGCATTCCTGACCCACTTCTTAGCTACATAAATCTGCTGGGTGATCTGAATCAAAGTAAAAAACGGATCATAAAGAATGTACACATCTATGAATAAATGTGCAGCCTAGTGTTTAATGAAAAAGAATGCAAGTTGACTTACCATTGCCAGGTCTCTCTTCAATGACATAAAGAGATCAGGTTGCCTAATGCGCCTAAGGCCCTCCATGTCTCTAGGGAGGAGAAGGGGCTGTTTTAAGACCTCGATGAGGATGCCGGTGTACCCCCTTTGAGACTCCCAGATCATGGTATCCCAAGAAATAAGAGCACCCTCCACCTCTAGCCCCTCAGCCTAGGAGCGCTGCCTTCTGCGCACTTCGGCTTCATCCCTACTCTCTATCGACTTGGCCCTCTTATCCTTAGGGTCCTTGGTTTTCTTCTGCTGCTTGGTACCCTTTGGAGATACTAGCTCACCTTCCTCCAAGTCCTCTACCAGTCTTTTCTTCCTTAAGTCCTGGTTGGCTTTCAATTTGAGATCAGTGGAGGGTAGAGAGGGAGGAGAAGGAAGATTGGAAGGAACCTGTGTTTTGGGGACATCTTTTGAAGTTTTTCCCTTGTTCCTATTAGCCATTAAGCCCTTTAAATTGGTCCTTTGCCTTAGGTCCATGCCTTCTTCTTCGACTTCTGAGCTGGTATCGATCCAAGTAACTATCAACCTTGGAGAATGTGCAGCAGAAAGTCGGTCAAAATCAGCTTCAGAGTCCGAGAGTTCTACTAGCCTTATTAGCACTTCACCTTCCTCATTGAAGCGGAATTGGTCAATCTTAACCTTGAAGGATGAGTGTGTAGAAGCTATCTCCTCTTTTAGAGCGGCTACCTCTTCAAGGGCATGTTGAATGGGCAGTTGAACGGGTGAAAGATCTCTTTGAGCCAAAAACCCTGGTTTCAAGATGTCTATTTGAGCCAATCTAAACCTTCTAGCCCTTATCGCTTGGCCTACGTCCTGAAATATCCGAGATAGGGGCTCGTAATCCAAAATTAAGTGAGCAACTCGTAGCTATCTGTCCTCACTTATAAATATCTCCTACCGTAGTAGGTAGTTGAAGGTCGAGACGTTGGTCAAACTGATTATCAAAGCAATGTGGCTTTTATTTGCAAAAACATCCGAGCAGGAAATCACAGTCAGACTAATAAAGATTATCATCAAGAGAAGATGAAGTGTTAAAAGTGAAAGGGTGAAACCCCTTGTTCAAAAGAATTGATCCTAATGTATCCCACCTGACTCTCCTGCCCGAGTTGGGCAGGGAAGACCATAGTACCACGCCCCGGAGGCGACTAGATAGTCATCCTTCAAGCCTTTGTTGGACTTAGGAAGATAGGATATCAACCTAATGATATCGGATCGGGATTTGAGGTAATATCCCGCGCTAGCAAGGGAATGACACTTGTACATATGAACAACGTTGTGCCATGTGAGCCCTATGTTCATCTGATTGTTCAAAGCATCTATACACCTTAGGACTCTAAACAAGTTGGGAGCGTATTGATAAGGACACAACCTGTGGTTGAGCAGGTAATCTCTGGTTATCCTACCCATGGGAAGAGTCATTCCTCCTTCTATGAAAGCTATTGATAAGTCTTATATCATCAGCGGGTTGAATGAACCTCGGATGCTCTTGATCTAGTAGAATGAATCCTGAAAAACCAAAAGAAATCAGAAAAGAAGACCGGTGGAAGCCGGCCTTTGATTCTCCGATGGTAAAGTTAGTAAATTGAAGGAAAGAAGAACCCTCAATATTTAACTTATCTCCCACTCTTTTCTCCAGGAAAA
Source organism: Quercus variabilis (assembly GCA_030445155.1). Lineage (NCBI taxonomy): Eukaryota > Viridiplantae > Streptophyta > Magnoliopsida > Fagales > Fagaceae > Quercus > Quercus variabilis. Next base: position 24,358,182 of record CP129455.1, on the reverse strand, counting down.
AGTCCCCTTACCTTTATGCAGAATGACCTTTATATAGCGTTGGAAATCGGTTATTTCTCTTAATCGTCGTAGAGTTTGGAAGATTCAGAGGGTAACTTCCTTAACTGTCACGAAAGTCACCTCTTCGGGAACTGCGTTGAGATTCAAGTAATACAACTCTTGGCTGTATGTGTACTCAAGTTTGACTCTTGGTGAATTCACACTTGTCCGTCCATGATGACTCGTCCGTCCATGATGAAGGACGAGGTTCAAAGCCTGCTCGTCCTTCATTGGACGAATGTGTAGAAGGAGAAGACTAGTGGTAATGGAAGGACGAACGTACCAAACACTTGCTCTCAGCTCTAACCGTTGATATGGACGACCATATGGATGAGTGTTTGATTTAATGTTTTTCTTGTACCATCAGTTGCCCCCTTGTCCATGTGTCGTCCATGAACATGTAGTGATTTACTCCTCTGGACGTATGAGCTTTTCCCAATAACCAGATATACCACGTGTCACAACGTGATTGGTGATTTGTTTCGTCGGTTCAGTTTCTCGAGACGGATGCCACGTGTCAGTGTCTGATTGGTCGTGTCGTTTCATATGCTCAGGTCAGCCATCTATAAATAGTGGAATGCCCCCATTACCCTCTTACTTCTGAGATTTTTCCTCCTTGACATCCCTCGTCTAGAGCCTCGTCTAAGACTTTCCTGCATCCATAGTTTCAGTGCGTCCTAGATCCAGGTATTTCCTCTCCCCTCGTCTTTTAGGTTTTCAAAAATTTTCCTTTTTAGAAAATGTCAGGAATTTCCATTTTCTCATCTAGTAATAGTACAGAAAGAGCCATAGACGAGTATTATGACAGGAGTAGCAATAACTCTAGTGACACTAGTAGCAGCAGTAGGGGAAACACTACCGACGAGGAATATGTCTCAGGGGTCCATGGGGTTCCTTTAGAAGAAATACAGAAACAACTTAGGAAAACTGTAGGGTCCTAGGTAGGTACCTCGTCTTCCATCCCTCCGTCCAATCCTTTGGACGAGACGGAGGTAACTGTATATAGCTGCGCTGTAGATATCCCTTCAAAGACGGACGAGGAAAGATTAAACAATCTTAGGGAGTGGTATCAAATCCCAGGCGAGTTCAATCTTAGATTGCCCGTTCGTCGAGAGTGGTGCTGCAACCCTCGTTTTGGAATAGGTGTATATGAAGCCTACCTTCTTGGAGGTCTTAGGTTTCCTTTAAATTCTTTTACCAGAGAACTGTTATTTAGGTTAGGTTTAGGGGTGTGTCAATTCAACCCAAATGCATAGAGGTTAATCGTCTCTATGCAAATTTTGTGGAAGGAAGTGTTTGGAGGAGATCGTCCTATTACTGTGGACGAGTTCCTCTATTGTTATAAACCTTCCGAGATTCATCAATCTCCTGGCTTTTATCAATTCATAGCCAGGAGTAAAGACTGTAGATTGATAAAATCCCTGGCCTCGTCTGACAGAAAATGGAAGACGGAGTTCTTCTTCATCTCTGGATTCTGGGCTGGAAATCCTATAGACGTTGGCCGGGATTCTTTTGGTCGTTTCAATGGGAACCTAGGGAACCTTCGTCCTGAGGGTAAGTCTCTTAGCTTTTCTCTCATTTTCACTTGTTTTTAACCTATTAACTCATTTAATCTTTTTTTTTTTTTATTATTATAGTTGTTGGACGGCCTTCTTTGAGTAAATTACATCGTGATCGCGTCCACAGGGCTCGTCTATACGTAGACAGGGATTTCCATTCTTTGGTCACCCTCAGACGACTGGCCAAGTGGGGTTTAGGTCCTAACCCTACTAATATTGCCCTTGCACACGAGATCACATTCAGAAGAAGTAAGTAAATTCTTTTGCATTCCTTAGATCTTTGCATTCCTTACATCTTTTGTTTTTATTTTTCTAAATAAATCCTCTTCGTCCTTTTACAGGAATGGCAACCATGAGATGCAACAAAGGAAAGGAAGTAGGTGCAGAAGGGAGCCGTCCTGAGCTTGAACACCAGGCTCGTCCCTCTGCTGGGGAAAAAAGAAAAACTATTTCCAAAAACTTAAACTTGGAGAACCTCCCTAGCAGGCGAGGTAAAAAGGTTAAGCATGGGCCATCCCAAGTGATCAAACCCACCCCGTCCTCTCAGCAACCTGTCAAAGTGTACGAGGTTAACTCGTCCACCCCTGTGGAGTCTACTCCGTCCAAGACTCCCCCGTCCAAGACTGCACCTTCCTCGTCTCAACCATCCCAGAGGGCCCTCTCCAATATTATTGAAAATGAAGACTTGGCCTGGGAATGTTTTAAAAGCGCTGTGACGGACGAGGACATTAACGCCTGCTATGACATGTCCTTGAAGGATTTTGAACATTCAGGTGTTCATGACCTCTTCAAGGTAAAACCTTTCCCTCGTCTTGACTAAGTGTACACCTTTTTTTTTTTTTTTTTAATCTAAACTTATTTTGTTGTTGACTTCTTCCAGGGCATGTCTAAGTTCATAGCTGCGTCCAGACAAGCTACTGGGTTGGACAAGACGAGAATTCTACTGGAGACAAGGATACAGGAGGTGAAGGAGGATGCCAAACAATGGGCCGAGGTAGCTGCCAAGACGACAGAGGAGGTGAAAGATCTTAAGGCTTTGGTTGAAGAGTTAAGGGTTAATGCTATAGAGAAAGATGCTCGTCTTGAAGACTTGCAGAAGAGGATCGACGAGTAAAGCATTCTCCTTTCTAAGGCTAAGGAAGATGCAGTGGCTGAGTTTAAAGCTTCCAAGCAATATACTGATGCTTTGGACACCAACTACGCAGCAGGGTTTGAAGACTTCAGGATGGACGCTATTGAGAAATTTCCTGATGTGGACTTTAGCTCCATCGTGCTGAATCTAAACCCTGCCACCACTAGCTCTCTCCTTAGTCTTGACTCTGAGGACGCCAACATTGAGGACGATGCCACCACTTAACCCCAGGACGACCCCAATCCAGATGCCTCAACTTAGGAAATATGTTAATGACTTTGTGGTTTACTTGTTTTTGTTGCTTTGTTTTTTTTTTTTTTTTTTTTAAGAAAATGTAACTCAAGTACATTTAATTCGTCCATGTTTAAGGACGAATCTTGACAAAACATTTAAAAGGGTGTTTAGGACGTTTCTAGTCTGCCCTTGAAAAACAATTAAATGCGTACTATTTGCGTTATGGACGAGTGTTTATATTTTATACTTGATTTGTTTTACTCGTCTATATTTCATATACAAATTCGAACCATTTTAACTGGAATTCTCATTTGTAATTTATTCATGTAAAATGATAACAAAAACTTCATTCAAAATGGTTAAGTGTATGGGCACTACTCGTCCTTAGACTTGCTTGTGCTTTCATCTCGTACATGAAATACCCTCTTCTTTGAAGTAGGTGATTCTAAACAAGCTTAAAATGCCCATGTTGCCCTTCGTCCATGGCACGATTAAGTTGTTTTATTTTCTACCCTCCCCCATTTTTATGGACGGGTATTCCCCTGGTTTTGCTTGAGATTTGACGTGCCAGCTCTATCTCGTCCTTAGATTTAGACGAGAGTGCTTTATTTCATCTTTTGAGATTACATCTCTACGTCTAGAGAATTTTCTCGTCTTGAGCTTTTCAGCTGTTTTCAAGTCATCATGAACAAAAAGCAGTGCTTGAATCATGGATCTACACAACATTATGTACATTCCACAAATATTGTTCACAATACATTGTTCATAGACGAGGCATGTTTTAAGAAACTAATGCCTGCCTTAAAAGAAAACAAAACACAAACCAAACCATAAAGCTGTCTTTGATACAATAATAAGACAAATTAAATAGTCTTTTATGTAGAATAGTTTATGTAGTCTTCAGACTCGTTCAAAGTCATGTTCATCTATGCTTACACTTTATTGATAGTACTTTCTCAAGTGCTCCACATTCCAAGGATGTTCTAACTTCCTCCCATCCAGCGCTTCCAAGTAATAGGATCCTTGTCTTTTGCAGTTGACGACTCTGTAGGGGCCTTCCCAATTTGGTCCCAACTTCCCGTGAGCTGGTTTCTTTGTTGCCAGGGAAACCCTCTTCAGGACGAGGTCTTCTACGCTGAAACGCCTTGGCTTCACCATTGCATCATACTGCCTAGCCGCAAGGTTTTTGTACCTTGCCATCCTTTGCTCAGCGTCCATCCTTACTTCGTCTATGAGATCAAGGCTCAAACGGAGTTGCTCCTCATTATCTTTGTCTTGATACGCCGTTACTCTATGATTAGCCATATGCACTTCTGCAGGTATGACCGCTTCTGCTCCATAGGCTAGCTTGAAAGGAGTCTCCCCTGTGGGAGTTCTTACAGTCGTCCTGTATGCCCACAACACACCTGGTAACTCATCAGGCCATACTCCCTTAGCCCCCTCAAGCCGAGTCTTGATCAACTTCAGCAAGGATTGGTTTGTAACTTCTGCTTGACCGTTAGCTTGTGGGTGGGCTGGTGAGGATTGGTGATTTTGAATTCCAAAATGTAGGCAAAAATCTCTAAAAAGTGCATTATCAAATTTTCGTCCGTTGTCCGATATCAGCACCCTGGGCACACCAAATCTGCATACAATGTTCCTCCACACGAAGTTTTTGACATTCTATTGCGTAATATTAGCTAAAGGTTCTGCCTCTACCCACTTGGTAAAATAATCAATACCAACCACAAGGAACTTCATTTGTCTCACACCCAGAGGGAATGGACCCAGAATGTCTAGCCCCCATTGTGCAAAGGGTCAGGGGGCCGTCATTGGGGTCAAATACTCTGATGGTTGCCTAGGGACGTTGCTGAACCTTTGGCATTGGTCGCAGACCTTGACGTAGGCCTTAGCGTCAGCTTGCATGCTAGGCCAATAATACCCTGCACGGACGATTTTGTGGACGAGTGATCTGGCTCTTGAGTGAATGCCACACACTCCTTCGTGGATTTCTCTTATTATGTAGTTTGCCTCGTCTGGTGCCAAACACCTTAAATAAGGCTGGGAAAAACCTCTTTTGTAAAGAATCTCGTCCATTAGAACGTACCTGGCTACCCTTACCCTTAGCTTTCTTGCTTCGTCCTTCTCTTCAGGGAGTTGTCCGTCTTTTAGGTACGATACAAGTGAAGTCATCCAACTCGTCTTGCCTTCTACCTGTTGTACTTCTGGAATGTCTATACTTGGCATATATTGGATTTCATCTACCTCATCTACGGCTTCACTAGCTGAGGCTTCTTTCGCCAAAGCATCAGCTTTCATATTTTCTTCTCTTGGGACCTGAACGAAGTTCACTTCGTCAAACTTTTTAACAAGGTGCATCACTCTGTTTAGATACTTCCTCATTCGCTCTTCCTTTGCTTCAAATGCGCCATTCACTTGGCCTATGATTAGCTGAGAATCTCCTAGGACGAGGAGTGATTTTGTTTCAACGGACTTGGCCAGTTCTATCCCTTTGAGAAGAGTTTCATACTCAGCTTCATTATTAGTTGTCTGGTACTGCAAACGAACCTTGTATTTTAATTTATCTCCATCTGGAGATTGTAAGACCACACCTACTCCTCCTGTATGTTGCGTAAACGAGCCATCCACATAAACTACCCACTCAATGCTTTCCTTCTCATCCACCTCGTCACAATCCAAAGTAAACTCTGCAATGAAATCTGCCAGAACTTGGGCTTTTATGGTATACCTCGGTTGATATTTTATGTCAAACTGACTGAGCTCGACGGCCCATTGGATCAAACGTCCTGCAGCCTCTAGTTTGTTCATTGCTTTCTTGAGTGGGTGGTCTGTCATGACATTAATGACGTGAGCCTGAAAGTAATGCTTTAGCTTTCTGGAGGCTGTTATCAATGCAAAAGCCATTTTCTCCATCAACGGGTATCGTCCTTCTGCTCCCCTCAGTGCCCTGCTGGTATAGTACACAGGCCTTTGGACCTTGTCTTCCTCTCTTATTAATGCTGAACTCACAGCATGTGGGGTGACTGCCAGGTACAAATACAACTCTTCCCCTTGCACGGACGAGCTTAACAAAGGGGCCTTGGTAAGGTATGTCTTTAAATCTTCAAATGCTTGCTGACACTCACCAGTCCATTCAAATACTTTTTTGAGGACCTTAAAAAATGGTAGGCACTTGTCAGTTGCTTTGGAAACAAATCTATTGAGGGCGGCGACTCGTCCGGTAAGTGATTGGACTTCTTTAACACTGCTTGGAGGCTTCGTATTCAATATTGCTTGGATTTTATCAGGGTTTGCTTCAATTCCCCTGTAAGAGACCATAAACCCCAGGAATTTCCCTGATGACACCCCAAAAGCACATTTGCTAGGGTTTAACTTCATGTGATAATGCCTCAATGTATTGAATGTTTCCTGCAAGTCGTCTAGATGCCTATCCTCGTCCTGAGTTTTCACCAACATGTCGTCTATATAGACTTCCATATTCCGCCCGATCTATGGACGAAACATATGATTGACCAATCGATGGTACGTTGCTCCAGCATTCTTCAAACCGAAAGGCATCACTTCATAACAGAATAATCCCTGACTGGTGACGAAGGATGTCTTCTCTTGGTCTGCTTCGTCCATCCGAATCTGATTGTACCCAGAAAAAGCGTCCAAGAAACTGAGTAATTTGTGGCTCGCAGTAGAATCTACTAGCTGATCAATGCGTGGTAACGAGTAACTATCCTTTGGGCAAGCCTTGTTTAGGTCTGTGAAATTAACACACATCCTTCATTTGCCATTCGTTTTTTTGACCATAACTACGTTGGCCAACCACTCAGGATAGTATACCTCTCGAATGAATTTCGCCATAATCAGCTTTTGAACTTCCTCCTTAACAGCATTGTCTCTCTTTGGGGCAAACACTCTCTTCTTTTGTCGCACTGGTTTGAAGGAAGGGCATACGCTCAAACGGTGGGTAATGATGCTGGGATCTATGCCCGGCATATCGTCGTGACTCCATGCAAACACATCCCTATTTCTTCTCAACAAACAAATGAGATCCGTCTTGATTTTTACTTCTAAATCTACCCCTATCCTGGTACACCTCCCTGGGTTGTTATCATCTAAAGGAACATCTTCCAACGCTTCGACAGGTTCTGTCATAACCCTCTTTTCTTCAATTGTCATTGCCTGAACTTGCTCGTCCACAGCCAACATGGCCAGGTAAAACTCTCTTGCCGTTAGTTGGTCTCCCTGTACTTGGCCTATTCTATGCTCCGTTGGGAATTTGACTGACAGGTGGTAGGTAGATGTTATAGCCTTCCACCTATTTAGAGTTGGCCTCCCAATTATAGCGTTGTAAGAGGACGAACAATCAACCACAAGGAAGTTCACCTCCCTGGTAACTTGCTGCGGATATGCCCCAACTGTTACTGGTAACAAAATGCTGCCCACAGGTTGTATCTTCATTCCACCAAATCCCACTAGAGGGGAGCTTGCTTGTCGCAGCCGATTTCGTCCTAACCTCATTTGTTGAAAGGCTGGATAATACAGAATGTCAGCTGAGCTTCCGTTGTCTACCAATACCCTTCTGGTCTTATAATCAGCAATAAGGAGAGTGATGACTATAGCGTCGTCATGGGGGTGGTGGATTCTCTCTGCATCCTCGTCCGTAAAGGTAATCGTCTGCTCGTCCGTAGTTCTCTCACCTGGTAATCGTCCAGAGAGTTGAACATTCTGTACTGCTTTCAAATATGCCTTCTTTGACTTGGACGACTGTCCTGTAGGACTTCCCCTAGGATGATCCTTATTTCTCCAAGTGGTGGCCATGATGTCTCCTCTACCTTTGCTTTCAATTTCTCATCTTTGTGGTCTCGTCCAAGGAAATTCCTCAACTTTCCTTGCCTGATGAGATTTTCAATTTGCTGCTTCAAATCAAAACATTCATTTGTATCATGCCCGTGATCCCTATGGAAACGACAGTACTTATTCCGATTGCGTTTGTTGGGATCCCTCTTCATCTTCTCCGGCCACTTCAAAGAAGGCTCGTCTTTAATTAGCATAAGAACTTGGTCAAGTGGCATGTTCAAGGGGGTATACTGTTGATTTCGTGTTGAAGGGCCTGCTTTCTTTTCTCGATCCCTCTTATCTTCCGTCCGTCCCTTCTTGGGACGAGGACCTTGCTTTGACTGACGCGGTGGGTTGGCTTCAACCTTCTTAACTCTTTTCCTCTTTTTGGCTATGATAGCATCTTTTGCATTCATGAAATTCTGGGCTGAATGAACTAGCTCAGCCATAGATTGAGGGGCCTGCTTATACAACTTATGGATAAATAGATCAGAATGAACACCGTTATAAAATGCTGCCAAGAGGAGTTTATCATCCACCTTGTCCACGACCAAGGCATCCCTATTGAAGCGTGTGATGAAGGACCGCAAGCTCTCATTCTTCCCTTGCTCTATGGTTAGCAAACTGGACGAAGAACGTTTGTGCCTCTGCCCTCCAATGAAGTTGTTGACAAACAGCTTGCTCAGCTCCTCAAAGGATGCCACTGTATTAGGAGGTATTTTGCTGAACCACACTCGTGCTGGTCCTTTCAGAGTAGTAGGAAAAGCTCTGCACATTATTTCGTCTAGAACTCCTTGAAGATGCATAGTAGTTTTGAAGGTGGCAATATGGTCAAAAGGATCTCTCGTCTCGTCATACGAATCTAAAAGGGTCATCTTGAACTTTGGTGGCAAAGGATGAGCATTGACGGACGCCATAAAGGGGGAATCAGTCCTGTGAACCAAGTCTTCCACAGGGTTTGTTTTCCTCATGTTTTCCCTCATCTCGTCCATGACCCTTCTCATTTGATCCATTTCCCTTTCTAAGTGAGGTACTCTCCGCGAAACAGTACCTCTTGATTGATTGTTAGTCTCAACATTCCTTTCCTCCTCTTGACTCTGGGCCCGTTCTCCAGCGTTCCGTTCATGAGGCTGCCTTCTTAACTCAAGTTGCCTAACCAACTCCTGGTTTTGGCGAGTCAATTCTGCCATAGCAGCAGCCATGGACTGCATATGTTGAAATGAGGGTGAATGCATGGTAGGTGTTGACTGACGGTCGCGATGAGGATTGTTAGATGCATCCCTGCTATGTTGAGGGCCTGGACTCGTTGCTCTAGACCTTGTTCGAACCATTTCAACCCTTGATTGGAGAGTGAAACTATAGAACTTAATAAATCAAGCAAAATTTTTCCCACAGACGGCGCCAACTGATAAATCCTATATCATCAGCGGGTTGAATGAACCTCGGATGCTCTTGATCTAGTAGAATGAATCCTGAAAAACCAAAAGAAATCAGAAAAGAAGACCGGTGGAAGCCGGCCTTTGATTCTCCGATGGTAAAGTTAGTAAATTGAAGGAAAGAAGAACCCTCAATATTTAACTTATCTCCCACTCTTTTCTCCAGGAAAAAGTCCCCTTACCTCTATGCAGAATGGCCTTTATATAGCGTTGGAAATCGGTTATTTCTCTTAATCGTCGTAGAGTTTAGAAGATTCAGAGGGTAACTTCCTTAACTGTCACGAGAGTCACCTCTTCGGGAACTGCGTTGAGATTCAAGTAATACAACTCTTGGCTGTATGTGTACTCAAGTTTGACTCTTGGTGAATTCACACTTGTCCGTCCATGATGACTCGTCCGTCCATGATGGCTCGTCCGTCCATGATGAAGGACGAGGTTCAAAGCCCGCTCGTCCTTCGTTGGACGAATGTGTAGAAGGAGAAGACTAGTGGTAATGGAAGGACGAACGTACCAAACACTTGATCTCAGCTTTAACCGTTGATATGGACGACCATATGGACGAGTGTTTGATTCAATGTTTTTCTTGTACCATCAACTATCATTTGAATGACAACTTCACCCACCTTTCTATTAATAAGTATTCGGTCTGGGGGACAGTATTGTAGGCCCACTCCTTGTGGGATATGGTACTTGGCCCTAGAACCCTCCATACTAGCTGGAGAATCCACTAAGTGCTTAAATCTACCCATCTATGCGAATGTGGATGACAAGGAGAAAGTTTTCTAATAAGGAAGAAGGTTAAGGAGCTTGGCCGAGGAGAAAAAGAAAGTTTGAAGAGATAGATACTTATGAGAACAAGTGTACTAAATCCTAAACTTTTAGGAAAAATCTTTTGGAAATTTCTTAAGAAAAGGATTTAGGGAAATCTAGTGTCTGGAAGAGCTTTGTGAGTTTGAGCGCTCGGGATCTCTGGAGAGCTTGAAGACTTGTAAAATGAGGGGAATGAGTTGTCCGGATGCTTTATATTAAAGGTGAGATTAAGTAGGAGTCATCTCACTCAAAACCCAAGGAAAAATGTCAACCATTGGATCTGCGCCTTATCGTTAGATGTGGGGAACATAACGCCACTTGGAGCAATTAATGACGCCTTGCAAACCACGAAGCATCAGTAGCAATTATGAGGCGCATAAAACGGCACTCTTGCACATGTGAACCAAAAAGATAAATGGTTTTGTCTCTTAAAAATCAAAACCCCGCCTTTTCTCCTCGGATGAGAGGAAAAAACTGGAGTTTTGAGGGCCTAAAGTGGGGGTAAGGTCATAAAATTATATATTGGGTCTTAGGCCTTGTCCAAGGACGTTGGCATGTCCAAGGAGGGACAATTAGTTATGAGGGATTTCAGTTTAGAGTCTCATGAATAAAAAAGGAGTAGAAAGCGGTCCGAGGAGGAATTCCTCCTTGGCCATGACAAATATAGCTCAGATACGCATTCCAACGACGAAAATGACCTCTATAGAAGCTCCAGTGTTAGAAGCATGCCTCATAACCACATGAGAAGGAAAGGCACATAAGAATATCTAAGAAAAAGCTACTGTCTTTGCATTAAATGCACTGCAGTTATTTTTCTGGCCGCATTTATGTGGAGAAGACTCCTGAACAGTACTTTCTTGGCTACCGCAACTCACAGAGAGCCAGAAGAGGTGTCTGATGAGATGGGCACTTGAGTAATGGCTTTGACGATTGACAAATTGAAGGCTAAGATTACCGAGAAGGAGGTATATAATGTAAGAGACCCCTGAAGGAAGGGGGAGGGGAAAAAGAAAGGAAGAATACTGTAGCAATCAAAGTTACACTTGTAATCAATTTTATTGATTTATAATAAGATTTGCCTCCTCGAATCATGAATTCATTCTATCCTGTGTGTATGGTTCTTGCTTGATCATCCCCCGAGTCCATACTAGTCGTTGTTAAGCTCATTATGGCCTAGTTCTTTGACCTACTCTCTACAAATTTATTGTACTGGGCTCACCGGGCCAACATCCCTTACATTTTGAGCTTGGGCCGCAGAACGTGTCTCTACTATATATATATATATTGATTGCTTCTCTTATAAATAGTGTATATCAAATCAAAATTTTTGTTGTATGATATTGCATTTTACCATTGGAACCAGATGAATTCTACAAAACATTATTTTTCTTAGTTTTGCGGTAGTTGATGATTTGTTCTACAATATGATCATATTGCCTCAATTTCTTGGTATTTGGTAATTGGCACGTGGAATATGTGCTTGATAAAAAAAACTGAAAAGCACATGAGAGCGCATAAAGTGATACATCAGTTTATAGCAAAGATTTTATAAAATCATAATACCCACATATTTTACACACATTAACGACATGATGTAAAAGATAGCTGAAATACGATCTTTTACCCTTTCCTTGAATAGTAATAATAACAACTCAGGTTTTGTATTAGGAGATCAAACGATAAGCAAAAATCCCCTAGCCTACGGCAGAAAAATCATTAGGATCTTTAAGTGTAACGATGAAATTGGGGTTTTGGTGTGTGGTCATATGAAGAGTAGGTGCTCAATATAGACAATTTATCAAATAGAAGATTGGTTTACGAAAATGAAAATTTCAGGCTATTAGGAGATTAATTGTTAACAATGATTTGTCATATTTACAACATTTTTTTTAGTGAAAAAATTTTGGGTTCCAATTGGATTATGTTTCTATTTGATGAATATTTTGGAACCTTAGAGGTGAGAAAAAGAATGCACAGCACAATGTTTTTTTTTTTTTTTTGCAAAAATACCAATATGAGGTCATTATCAATTTGGTCCATAAATCTTGATAGCAATTAATTTAGTCAATATTATTTTAAACTTGCAGTTAATATGATCCTTATTGTCAACTGTTAACTACAAGTTGACTGTAAATTGAAAATAACATAAATCAAATGCTAGCAAAATGTAGGATTAAATTGACAATGACCCTCTTTCTATAAAAAAAAAAATGATAATGACTCTAAAATATAGATATCAAAGAATTTTACCTTTTTTTTTTAATACTTATTTTAATCATAAAATATAAAATTTTAAGACCTTATTAATGAGTCCTTAGACCTAGGCCAAGAGTCGGCCTAACACTTGGAAAGATGCAGAATTGAAACCAACATGTAGATTTTGTGTCCCTCAAAAAAAAAAAAAAAAAAACATGTAGATTGTGTTCAAAATCTTTGTTTTGGTCCTTTTTCTACCTATTTTTTCTTTTGTTAGTCATCATCTTTAATTAAGGATCCGGATTCTTATTGGATTTATTTTATAAATCTTATCAGAAAGTGATGAGATGGAAGCATCACCTCAAATTGAAATTTTGCTTAAAATTATATTTATACATACCATTAGAGTGTAAGAAGACTCACACGCCACCTTTGGGAATCCCCAAATATGTACAAGGCTATAGTTGATTATCTAGGGTCTGTTTAGGATCCGCTTATTTTGCTGAAACTGAAAACTTTTTACTGAAAGTACTATAAATAAAGGTAAAAGTTAACTGAAATAGTACAGTGAGACCCATGAATAATACCAAAAAGTACAGTGAATCTCATGAATAGTAGTAAAAATAAGTTAAATAGTAAAATAAGCTGGTTTTTTAATTTGGAGCCAAACATATACATAATGTGGTTAAATATAAGTCAGCTTGTTTAACAGGTCAACTAGAAAATGGATATGTGTTCCTAATTTACAAATTATGCAATAAAATGCCACTGTTTTGAAATTATTTAGCAAAATGCCCTTATTTTTTAAGCTCTATTTTACCAAAATTGAGTAACAGGTGGAACTCAACATTATCAATATCAAGTTCTATGCATATTTTGCTACTTAAATTTTTTTGAAAATTTAAGTGAAACTTGACATTAGTAATGTCAAGTTCCTGTCAAGTTCCACTTAAAAATATATATATAACTTGATTTTGGGATTATTGAGTTTTTCACAAAACTCGATTTTGAGATTATTAAGTTTTATACATAATTTGATTTTGTTAAAATCAAGTTTAGAAAACAGGAGTTTTTTGCTAAATAGTTTCAAAATAAAGCATTTTACTGCATAACTTGTAAATTAGGGACAAATGCCCATATTCCCTTAGGTCGACTCTACTAAGTAAATCATGTAAGGCAAAAAATGGAAATGATTGACAAAAGAATCTCACACTTGCATGTCAAACATAATCACAAATTATTCTCTACCTTTTACCAATCTTTAGATAGTGTTGAAACGTCATTGAAATTTTATTTTTGTAAAGTCCATACATCAATGAATCTCACTTCATCTTCCACTATATATATGTGTGTGTGTGTGTGTGTGTGTATTATCTTTGTAATGTGGCTTCAGTAACATAAAAAAGAAAGACAGACAGAAATGGTTCGGGAGAAGAGGGCATGGCTATTGAGGAATCCCCAGTTGAAAAATATCCTCGCAGGTTAGGTCAAAAGTGTTCTGTATTGTCAAATTATTTATTTATTATGAGAAGATTGTAACTTTTATTCATGAAAAAGATAAATACAATACATCTTGAGTTAAATCTGACTCAATCATATTTGGCATTTTATTGATGTATAATTATTCTTTTTAGGGTTTATGTTTAATTTTACAAAAGCAAAGCAAGGAGAAGAGGAAAAAAGAAGTAAGTAAGTCTTAGGTTAGGAAAAATAAAATCTTTTTCACATGTATTTTTCTATTTATATTTTTGGATAAATTGTTACAAGTGAAGAAGAGGGGATTCAAAATTTGGTTCTCTTTACAAAGGAGAACAATAAATACCACTATGCTATAAGACTTATGGCCTTTTACATATGTGTTTTATTTATTTATCGAATTTCACATATGTATTTTGTTTTAAAGAAAACCATAAGCATTTAGGTGTAAAGGGGAAGAGAAAAAGAAAAGAAATTAAAAAAAAATATTTTACTCTTTTATCCTTGAAAAATATAAATTAATAATTAATATGAGTGTATAAAACTCCAAATTTCCAATATGAGCTAAATTCCATTCGAACACATTTTCTGATGTGCTAATCCGATCCCTCTTTCTCTTCTCTGATTAAATTCAATCTTTTTTTTTTTGGTCTTTCTCGATTATACAAGGTTGTTTATATTATTATGAGGTGTGCATACGTGGATTATGAAGCAATGTTATGAGGTGATGTAAATGATTATAACACATTGAGGTGATGTAAACGATTATAACACATTGAATGAATTCTGTTACAACTACCATCTATAGCAACTTTTTTTAATAATTGTTAATTTCCCTTAATTTGTTAATAATTGTTAAATTTAATTTTTTTTTTTACTTCAATACGGTGATTTTAATATTTCGAGTAGGCAATGACCACCAAAATTATCAAAAAATTAGTTGTATAATCTCTTTGATACCTTATGTTGTAAAAGTACATGTCATTATTTTTTAATCTTACATTTAATAGTTTTTTCGTGCATTGCACTGGTGGTTGTTAGCAACTGTAAGGGAAGTAAAACAACACAATAAAACTTGATAAGGAGGCAAAAAATTAAAAATTTTTAATTAATTAGGAAGTAAATTAATAGATACATCACAATTAACCAGAAAATTAAAAAAAGAAAAGAAAATATCATCTTACACTTTTTTACATTTGCTATTTTACATAAATATTCAAAATTAATTTAAAATTGTCCACATTTAAAAAAAAATTAACATTTAAAATATGAAAGTTGATGTAAAAAATGATTTGTGTGAGTATCATTGTCCTTTCAATGATTGTGAGTTGTCAGAAAAGGATGACTATTTATTTATTTATAAAAGAGCTATTGCTAGTGTCACTTAAAGTGGCACAACTTGCCTACGTAGTGAGTTGTGAGTGGTAAATAGGTGTCTTCATATGGACCTCTTTACATGGCACAAGCATAACTCTTTATTAAAAAAAAAAAAAAAAAAAAGAAGAAGAAGAAGAAGAGAGGGATGATTTTTTTGATAAAACTAGAAACGATACAAGAGAGTTAGAACATACAATGGTCAATTGGCATTTCAGTTGCCAACTTAGCTAGGAAGCTACAAACTTTGGGACATATACAGAGTGATAGACCAAGTAAGACAAAACTAAGTTAGACCAATCATCCACCAAAACCTTGTCTTGCCAGTTGGGTCGCATTTTCTATTGGAGACCAGTACTGGTCTATTACTATCACTGAGAAACAAAAGGAAATTGTATCCCAAGCCCCTAGACAACAACATCAACCATTGCTTCCTAGATTATGAGAGCACCCATTTGCTCTATACAGCTGGATACTCTCTACAAAATGACCTTCCCTTTGTAGATTTCTGGCTTCATAGGCAAAACTAGCTCAGTGAAGCTTCTTGGATCTTGCTCCAACCACTTTAATGATGAGTTGCCAAGGCTTCTGAGGAATTTGGTTCCTTTCTTGTTGAACTGAGCAATTAGAATGACTTTTAGAGGGTTTGGTTGTTTCCTTTCATGAACAACTAAATTTCTATGAGTTCATATGCTCCAAAGAGTTGTGAATATCCCCTGTAAGTAGCTCATGCTATCTGGTTCAAGGTCTTTATGAATTTGTAGAAGCGTCTCAATCCATTGATGTATGGAGCTATTCCTCAAATCTGTTATATGCACTGCCATAGAGGTGCCATGCCAAGTAGCTCTGGAAAAGGGACAAAACAGAAAGAGATGGGAGGTTGTTTCTTCAGCTACATCATAGAGAGGGCATGTACTTGACACAGGAATCCCCTTACTCCTAAGGGCATGGAAGGTAGGCAAGCTATCATGTAAAAGCCTCCACACCAAGTTACATATTTTTGAGGGAACATGCACTTTCCAAATCATATGCCACAAGGATTGACTAGAAAAACCAAACTCCCTAGAGATGAGATTATAGGCTTTCATAACCTGGTAGTCTCCTGAAGAAGAGTGTCTCTAGACTAGTTTATCAGAATCTGATCCAGTCTTAGAAATAGCCAAACTCAGAATCTCATTACTTATAGGACTAGGATAAAGAGATCTCACAATGTTTGGTTTCCAAGCATGAATTGTATTGTCAATAAGGTCTGCCACTAATCCTTCACTCAGGTGGTGTTGTTCTAAAATTTGTGGCAGATAGGGAAACCAATCCTTATGACTGAGAGAGACATTAGAACCCGAACCTATAATCCACCTTCCTTCCTGAAGTTTACTGTTCTTATGTGTGATGATGCCTCTCCAGAACCAAGAGTGGTGAGGTTTAGGGATGCAATCATAAATTGTGGAATGAGGGAAGTATTTGGTCTTAAAAATTATTGAGATTAAGGATTGAGGGTTTTGACTTATTCTCCAAAACTGTTTGGCTAACATGGACTGATTCATTATGCTAAATTTCTTCAAGCCCAACCCCCCCTCCCTTCTCAACCTACAAATCTTATCCTAACTAAGAAGATGCATTTTCTTAATGTTTGGATCATGTCCCCACCAAAATGCCCTAGAGATGGCATCCATTTTATTACAAATCGATTTTGGAACCTTAAAACAAGAAAAGGTGTAAAGAGGCATGGATTGAAGGGTAGAGGAGATTAAGGTAGTCCTGGCAGCTTGAGAGAGAAGTTTGGCCTTCCATCCTTGCAACTTGGAGTGCATCCTATCCACAAGAAATTGAAAATCTGCCACCCTTTTACCTTTCAACACAAAATTAATGCCTAAGTATCTATTAGGAGATTGAACTAGGTTGACCTTAAGGCTTTGTGCTAAATCCAACTTGACTTCCTTTGCCATGTTTGGTGAACAATACAGGTCTGATTTGGATAGGTTTATGCTCTGTCTTGATAAAGAGCAGTACCAATTGAGAATGTGCTGAAGACTGGGAAGGGACTGGGCATCATGCTTGAAGAACAATAGAGCATCATTAGCAAAAAACAAGTGGGTAAGGGGAGTGCCATCCTTGCCTAATTTGATTCCTTTGATTCTCTTTTGATTTTTTGTTTGCATGAGGGCCAATGATAAAATGTTTTCTCCATCCTTATTGGGTTGGGCCTGTGTTGCTAGAAGTCTATGTCCAACACTTGACCCACTGAATTCAAAGCGAAAACGTCCCCTGTCCACACGTTGCACTAAAGTTTTAGCAGATGGGTCAGGAGAATCTAGAATAAGCCCTTTTTCCCAAGTAGATACATGTATGACTTAGGTCTAGCTTTATTTAGTTGATCCGGATTAAACATAGTTACAGTCACTGATTCACTCTCAGAATTCGAGGATGAGGTTTGGGAATTCCGAAGTTCACCATTAGTTAAATAAGGACCATGATCATGTACCCAAACCCATTCCAACTCTAAATCACTTAGAGGTAGCCAAGGAGGTCTGGTGGAGAAAGTACCTGGAGGATGGTCATGGTCTGTGGTAGAGGCTAGGGGTGGCGCTACCTTATGGCTAGGGCCCTGGCCTGAATTTTATTTTTTATACATAATAATTTAAAATTTTATATTTATCTACCTTTAAAAAAAATTTAGGAACACCCTGAATTTTTTTTATGCCAATAAAATTAAATTTTGGTCCATAATTTGAGCAACTTAACAATATATTAGGATCTTTCAAACAAAAAGAACTACATGTTTTTATCTTCTTTTAAGCCTATGCTACAACTTTACTTTTAGTTTTTGGTTTACTTGACACACTGTCATTGTACAATTACTTTTCCTCAAAAACATTATAATATATATTATACACCTAATTGGTTAAAGTCATGTAAATTTAGCTTTTTTCATTGTACAACTACTTTTCTTTCTCTCTCTCTCTTTTTTTTTTTTTTTTGTTGATAATTTTGATTAGAAAAAAAAAGTAGTTTTAGTTAATTAAGTGAATAAATTTAAAAAGTTAATTAATTTTTATATAATATCAATTAATTCATTATATATATATATAATAAACTTTTTATTTTTATGATTATAATTAAACATGTGATTGTCCATTCTAAGGAAATTCGATTAAATTTACACGAAAAGTGTCACTAAGTATTATGTTTTTACATTTTGCTATCATATTATTAGTAATAAACTTATTATATTTTTATTTATATAATTTAAACTTTTATTAATTATATTATTTATGATGTCACAAATTCGACCATCGATTG
This sequence comes from Quercus variabilis, assembly GCA_030445155.1. Lineage (NCBI taxonomy): Eukaryota > Viridiplantae > Streptophyta > Magnoliopsida > Fagales > Fagaceae > Quercus > Quercus variabilis. The sequence goes on along the minus strand of CP129455.1, from coordinate 24,339,796 downwards.
GATCTAGGTCCAACCAAAAAACCAGTAACCAGTCCCTTTTTCGGTTATTTCACCGTATTGGTTTATAAAACCATGGAAAAAACCAAAAAAAAAAAAAAAACTTTGAATGAAAATCTAGAAAAAAAATTATAATAAAACCACTAACAAGGCCCAAACCAAATGCCAATAGAAAAGCTCAGCACAAGATCAATCTCATCTCAGACTAAGACTATCACTACTCCAACACCAACACGATTACATTTTTAATTCAACAAATATTAACTAAATAAATAAAATTCCTCACTGCCTCAGTGCCTCGCAGATTCACAAGTCATTAAACAATTTAAACTAAAACTAAATCAAACCTAAAGGCTAAAAGAAAATAAGAAACTCACTTACTCTCCCCAGCCATCGCCATCCTTGTTTAGTAATACTAACAACAGCTACAATTGAACTCCACAAGTTTTATGTTGTAAAACTTTATGTATTTGTGTGTTTTTTTATTGTTGTTGTTGTTGTTGTTAATATATAAAATTTTCTTTTTATTAGATAGTGTAATTTATGTTTCTTAAGGAACACCCTAGAAAAAATTCCTGAAACCGCCATTGGCAGAGGCAGGGGAATTTGGAGGAACAATTGTGGGATTTCGAGTGTTTAGGTGAAGGGAATTAATGGCTAAAGGGGGCGATGCATGTTAAGTTTCAGCATGGTTAGAGGCTTGGTTGTGGGTACTGGTATTGGCTCTTGGTAAAGGGGGTGTATCCGGGTCTGGATAATAAGGGTGGTGATGCATGTGAAGTGGAGGCCGAAGAGGAGTGTGCATGTGGGTTGGGGGAGTGATGTTGGTGGTGAGAATGGTGAATGGGCTCGAAGCAGATTTGGGATGACCACCCCCGTCTAGGAATGTAGTAGGCTCTCAGATCATTAGTGAAAAGAGGTTTAAGGGTATCAGAATGAAAGTGTACCAAGTGAAGCCTCTGGATTCTCATACGCTGCCTATACAGACTTGTCTCCACCTCCTCCAAGCTTTGGGTACACTGACCTCTAGTATGTCCTATTAAATCGCAACATTTGCAAATCTTGTGGACCCTTTCACGCTTGCACTATTACTAGACACAAGCTCCATCATCTAATCTCATCATGAATCCAGTCAATAGTGGAGCCCAAGGGTCTACCCTAACCCTTATACGCATGAACCTGATGTTGCGAGGCACTCAGTCATCCAAGTCTATTCTTTCAAAGATACCCATAAGAGCAACCACATCAGTGGTTGCAAAAATGTGCAAAATACAAAAAGTGCTCAATTTTGCACATTTCAACCCAAAAAACACCCACATTAGTCTTCGTAAAAATGTCTAAATATACACAATGGTCTTGCAAATGAACAATAACCGTGCATATATGCACGGTTACTGTAGCATGTGCATATAATATCTTAATAATTTTTTTTCTCTCCTCTCTGTACCTGACTCTCACCTACCTCTCTTTTTCTCATTTCATTAGAGACTCTCTCAAGCGCACGGCTCTCTCTTTCTCTCATCTCATCATCTTTCTTCCTCTAGCTTCCGTCGATCGCCATCGCCACCGATGAGAACGAGGTCGAGTAAGCCGAGTTGCTGGACGAGTCTGTCGCCTACAACATGAACGGAGTTCTTCGATAGAGAAGCTTGAGGCTTTGTTCTGAGCGTTGAGGAGCAGAAATTAGACCACCACGTAGACAAAGACGAAGACGACATCATATTATAAGGAATAGTAGTAGTAGAAGAAGAAGAAGAATAAGAAGAAGAAATCCTAGAATCTCGTGGGTTTTAATCCATTTTTGGTTGAGCTTAAGGTTGCCGTGATAGTGGTTGTGGGTGTGGGTCGGTGGTATTGTTGATTGTGGAGCTGGTTTTTTGGTTGTTCTTTGGGGGTTTTTTGGTTTTTTTTTTTTTTTTTTTACTGGGTTTGTTTCTCTTTTTCTTTTTCTTTTTTTCCTTTTTTTTTTACTGGTTTTTTTTTTTTTTTTGGGATTTCGGTGTGATCCGCTTGTGTGGATTCCGGTGTCTGTGAGGGAGATGACAGTGTTAAAGAAATGAATATTTCATTTGAATAAATGTGTATAATAGACAAACTGATATGAGTGTTTTATAAAAATAGGAGTGTAAAAAAAAATGTAGGTCTTAGATGTGCAAAATAGAAAATTTTTTGCACATACTGATGGGATGCTCTAATTTGCCCCATTTTCTTAGCCAACTCAGGGTATTGATATTCCAGTGGAAGGCCATGCAACTGTACCTATAGAGAAACATAGTTAAGTTGCAATTTCCCTAGGACAAGATTTGGTCTCCATTTTTCCATAATAAGCAGAGCACCGTCCACTGACCAAAGGCCTTAATTACACACATGGTTAAGGTCCTCCAGCAAAATGCAAGATGTATAAGTAAGATTCCCTTCCAACAACTTGCATCACCCCCCTAAGAAGCTATGCAGATCTAAGAATGTGTTGAAGATACCTAACAAAAACCTTCCTATAGTCCATAATGATGCCAGCACAATTACCCCAAAAATCTCTTTGAGTGGACAGGTCAGTAGGGTCAGCTTCAATGATGGGTCTGTGCCTAGCGAAAGGCACTTCAAAATGAATTCACATCAGGTGCAATACATCCACTCTGCTCACAATTTTTTTAGCTTTTTTTACTTTTTTAACTCTTTTTTAATATATTTTATTTAATAGTTGAGATTGAAAGTTGTTTTTAACTTTCAATCTCAACAACCTCAGCCAATGATTAGATATTGCACTATACCTAAGTATTGCAACTGATGTGAGCCCCTTCAAAATCAACACTGGTCTGAGAAACTAACTCACTATCATCAGCAAAGGGGTCTGAGTTGATATCTGTGTCGCTACTCTCGGTCCTATATTCTTCAGGGTTGAAAACGTCATCAATGTGAGACAAACACAGGTATTGTATGCAAAGAAAAAACATAGAAAAGAAAGGAGGGACCACTAGGCCAGACAAAAAGAGGGGAGTAAAGGTGAAAGAAACAAAGGGAAGCTTAAGTGTGCGGCTGATAATTGATAAGAAGATGCGCAACGTACAAGTAGTAAGAAAAATTAACACAAAGCTAGTTGGTAGGTGTAGGACAAGACAAGTAGAGTCCCCAGTGAAAGGAAAAAAGGCGAAAGGAACTAAATAGGTCAGCTACTTAGGAAAGGATGTAGGGAAAGGAAACTAGTGTGACAAAGACCCACTAGGAAGGGGAACTGGATCTTCTCCATTTCAAAGAGAAATGGAGAGTGTCCAGTTAAGGGTCAATATGTATCTAAAATAAACCAAGGGTGTAAAAACTGCCACGTCAATTAAAATTTAAAGAACTTAACTCTAGAAAGCTCAACTGTGATTAACAAAAGAGTTAACTCAACAATCTCATCTCATTCTTATCTGAGATACAAAAATATCAAAATCACTCTTTTGCTCTCTCTCAATCTCTCTTCTCCATCGCCGTCTAGCTCAACCTTGCCGTCACCGCTGCCACAATAACCAACGTATGCCAAGCCACCGTTGTTTCTTCGACCACGTCTCACACCAGCCTAACATCACCAAGAAAAAAAAAAAAAGAAATACTAAAATAATTTTAGTAACAAATTCAGATTGAAACAACCCATAAATCCTACAAAGCTGAAACACCACCCACTGATTTCAATCTGTAAACTCAAAACCAACCACTGAAAAAGTATGTCACAAAAAAAGAAACCATATTCAAAACCAATAAATCAGTAGTAGACATAATAAAAAACTATCAAGTAAAAGAACCCAACTTTCAAATACATGTAAACCAAGACTAAAGTTACTATTTTTTTTTCCTATATAGAACTCTGGGGAAGTAAATTAAAAATAATAATAATAATAATGAACACGGGATATTGTGTAAAAAAGCACCTCTTTAAGGAGCACAGCTTCAGGAAAAAATTCAGTAGCCTCTTCTTGTTTGGGCACAAAGCTATGAGTGTTTGGCTTTTTGTTCTTGTGGTTCTTCTTTGCCCCCACTATCACTGAGTCTCTATGTCCAGCACAGAGCTTCTGGGTAGTGAATGGCCTTGAAAGAGAGATGGGAAAGTACCCATTTGCAAATTTCGTATATGGGTTTTGATTCCTGAGGAAAGAGCTAATTTTGATTGCAAAGTTTGAGGCTTTTGGTGTAAGATAGGCCGTAGAGGAAGTGTTGGTGAGTGCCTCCATTGGAGCTCTGGAGAGCAAAATAGATAATTGCAATTAATCTTGATTTAACCAGAGTTTGAATTGGTTGTGTTAAGTTTTTAACCTTTTAATTGACGTGGTACATTTTAGACCCTAGATGTATTTCAAATTAATCCTGACCCTTAACTGGATACTCTCCATTTTTCTTTGAAATGGAGAGGATCCGGATCCCTAGGAAGGCCGGCGGAAATCCTATCAAAGGGAAAGGCTCTCACTAAAGAGAGAAAGGTCAATTTAAATATCGTTTATTATTAAAAATTAAAAATATTATAATAAAATAATTTTTAAATATATAAATAATATTGTAAGATGTATTTTTAATAAAAATTCTTTTAAAAAAAAAGGTTTGTGACGGTATACTGAAACCCATTGAAAAAGACACACGCACACACGCCCAAGCACACGCTTTTTAGCACTATCCAAATGGGTCCTCACAATACGACTAATGAAATCGTACTTTTTAAGGAAGGGATGATTGGTCCTTCTACTTTGTCAATACTCTGCGCCTTCACAGGATCTTCATTAAAAAGCAGAAGCCGCGTTTTATTGTCTCTCTCTCACTTTAAAACTCCAAATTTTCAATAAGATCTGAATTCCATTGGAACACATTTTCCGATGTGCTGATCTGATCCCTTTTTCTCTTCTCTGATTATATTCAATCTTTTTTTTTGTTATTTTCCCAATCAAACGCACTGATCGATTCAGATCATTTTATTTCATTTCAATTAATTCTGAGCTCTCACCGAACCGAGGCTTCTACTGCAATAGACTCACTTCTCGAATCCGTGAATCTACTGTCAAAAAGGTAAACTTCGGTTTTTCCATGCGTTGACTTTCTCTCTCAAATTTTTTTTATTAATTTTTTTTTTCTTAATCTTATGCCTTATAGATCTTAATGGCTGACCCGACGGATGAAGGAGGCTCCTCTTCTTCTTCCACTCACCGATGGAGCTATGACGTCTTTTTGAACTTTAGAGGTAAAGATACCCGCAACGGTTTTACAGGCCATTTATATAAGGCTTTGTGTGATAATGGCATTTACACCTTCATCGACAATGATCTTTGGAAGGGAGAAGAAATTTCAGAGAAACTTCACAAAAACATTGAAAGTTCAATGATTTCGGTCGTTGTGTTCTCCGAAAACTATGCGACGTCCCACTGGTGCTTGGATGAACTTGTCAAGATTATGCAATGTAGGACAAATGGCCAATTGGTTCTACCGCTTTTTTATAAAGTTTATCCATCAGAAGTACGTAATCAAAGGGGAAATTTTGGGGCGGCGTTGACTAAATTTGAAGAAAAATTCAAGAATAAGGTGCAAAGTTGGAGGACAGCTCTAAGAGGAGTTGCGAGTTTAAGTGGATGGCATTACGACAATCGGTTAGTATTTCTTAATTAGACTCATGCTTTCGTGGTTTTTATAATTTTAATAGTTGTCATAGCCTCTAGCTACACAACAAATTACGAAATTATTCTATTTTAATTATATCTTGGTAGTTAGGTTACAAAATAAGGATAATGATTGGAATAGAAAAATTTTAGAGTTTCCGCCACCTATTCTTTTGAAAGTTTTTCCAAAATTTCTTGATAATTTTGGTCAAGTATGGAAAGGCTAAATCTGATTTCCTAGCAAAAAAAGGTACTAAATTAATGATACTTCTCATATCCTTGAGTAATGTGTCATTTACTTTAATTAATACTTATTCAAGTGTAGGTTGTATTGCACAAAATTAGACATCTTGAAATTAGTTTCCGCCACCTATTCTTTTGAAAGTTTTTCCAAAATTTCTTGATAATTTTGGTCAAGTATGGAAAGGCTAAATCTGATTTCCTAGCAAAAAAAATGTACTAAATTGATGATACTTCTCACGTCCTTGAGTAATATGTCATTTACTTTAATTAATACCTATTCAAGTGTAGGTTGTATTGCACAAAATTAGACATCTTGAATTTAGTTTATTTACACGTTATTATTTCCAACTAGTCCAGCTCATTTATTGTCTATTATGCTCTGTGATTTGCAGTATTTCTGAATTTAAATTCATCCAACAACTTATTGAAACAATATCAGATATCAAATTAAATGGCACACGGTCATATGTTGCTAGATGCCCTGTTGGAGTAAATTCTGAGCTCTCACCAAACCGAGGCTTCTACTGCAATAGACTCACTCCTCGAATCCGTGAAGCTACCGTCAAAAAGGTAAAGTTCGGTTTTTCCATGTGTTGACTCTCTCTCTCTCTCTCTCTCAAATTTTTATTTCTTAATCTTATGCCTTGTAGATCTTAATGGCTGACCTGACCGATGGAGGGGGCTCCTCTTCTTCTTCCACTCACCGATGGAGCTATGACATCTTTTTGAGCTTTAGAGGTAAAGATACCCGCAACGGTTTTACAGGCCATTTATATAAGGCTTTGTGTGATAATGGCATGTACACCTTCAATGACGATGATCTTCAGAGGGGAGAAGAAATTTCAGAGGAACTTCTCAAAACCATTGAAAGGTCAATGATTTCAATTGTTGTGTTCTCTGAAAACTATGCGGAGTCCTCATGGTGCTTGGATGAACTGGTCAAGATTATGCAGTGTAGGACAAATGGCCAATTAGTTCTACCAGTTTTTTATAAAGTTGATCCATCAGAAGTACGTAATCAAATGGGAAATTTTGGGGTGGCGTTGACTAAATTTGAAGAAAAATTCAAGAGTAAGGTGCAAAGTTGGAGGACAGCTCTAAGAGAAGTTACGAATTTAGCTGGATGGCATTACAATGATTGGTTAGTATCTTTTAATTAATCTAATGCTTTAGTGGTTTTTATAATTTTAATAGTTTGTCATAACCACTAGACATAACAAATTAAGAAATTATTCTATTTTAATTATATCTTGGTAGTTAGGTTACAAAGTAAGGTTAATGATTGGAATAGAAAAATTTTAGAGTTTCTGCCACCTATTCTTTTGAAAGTTTTTCCAAAATTTCTTGATAATTTTGATCAGGTATGGAAAGGCTAAATCTGATTTCCTAGCAAAAAAAAGGTACTAAATTAATGATACTTCTCATATCCTTGAGTAATGTGTCATTTACTTTAATTAATACTGTGGACGACTAAATTTCTCGGTTCGAAATAAGTCAAACAAGTAAAATAGTGTCACAAATGTGAATTTGTATTGATGAATGTGTGGTACAATTCTCTGTAATTACAAAAGAGTTATCCTCTGATTCGATCTCCTTGAAAGACTTGTTGATTTGGATTGTAATAATGTAATTTTGATTTGAACACAAAATATCCTTCAATTTGGTTGAGAGATAGATCGAAGATTGTTGAAACAGAATTACAATGAATCTCTGGCTATGAGCTTGTTAGAAATTCCTTGTTCTTCGTGTTCTTCGTGTTCTTGATGTGTTCTTCGTCTTCGAAGGTTTGTGGTGGAAGTTCTTCGGGGCTTTAGAGGCTTGAATCCGTAGAGCTTCGCTGATTTGTGATTTGTGATGTTTCTGGAGGCTTTTGAGCTTGATTATGGTGAACTTTGAGATTTAGGAATATGATTTGGATAATTCCTCTTCGAATGTTCTTTGTATTCGAAGTTGAAGTTCTTGAAGTTCTTTGGGGGCTTTAGAGGCTTGATCCGTAGAGCTTCACTGATTTGTGGTTTGTTGATGTTTTCGGACACTTTAGGCTTGATTCCCGCAAACTTTTGGATCTAGGCGGATGATTTGGATGATTTTCCTTCGAATGTTCTTCGTATTCGAAGTTGAAGTTCTTGAAGTTCTTGGAGGCTTTAGAGCTTGGTTCCAGCAGAGCTTCTGGACTTTTGAGTGCTTCCAATGGCCTGGTCCCCTCTCCAAATCTCTAGCTCTCTTTGATCCTCTAGATCTCTAGGAAGGCTTCTATTTATAGGAGTTTAGGGGTAGGTAAGTGACACGTGGCGGAGCTTGATTGGTGACACGTGACAGCGCTTGATTGGTCCGCTTATGTCATCGCTTACACGTGCGAGGCTGATTATGTCATCGCTTACACGTGCGAAGCTGATTATGTCATCGCTTACATGTGCGATGATGCATGATTGGTTCTTACATGACACTTGGCGAATTTCTGTTGGTTTCTGAATAGTGATAGCAAAACCTAGCAGCAATATGTGGTGCTTTGTAATTGGCTGCATTTTGTGGATTTGGTAGTGTGACGTGTCAGCTTGTGATAGGTCGGGAATTTTTCCATGTCTACAAATGCCCCCTCGAGACTTGTTCACACACACAGTTTCAGAGTGTGGTGTGAGAACGAGTTTCGAAAACAGACTTTTACTTCTTCAAATGAAGTAATTGAAGGTGGCGGAGCTTTTAGAAGGATGAGATAACTTTCGAAGAGTAGACCCACCCATATGAAAGGATCTGGTAAGACCGAAAAGGGGTCTGCCTGTATTTGAATGTACTTGCATGACCGAGCCTTCTCTACAGAGGTTAAGTTGAAGTAACTTCAGAAGAGTGTTTTTGGATCGTTGGCGGCGATCACATGGTGTAGAAGATGGGGAAGACGTGAGGATGATGGATGGGTACAGCACGCAGAGTCATGGGGCTAGCCTCGTGTTTTTAAGAACCGCCGGTGAAGTTATATCAGAAGAGTATACTTCGGATTACGGCGAGGCCATGTGGGAAAGTGATTAAGTGCGCATGCGTCATCGTTTCACCCCGGTTGAAGTAATTTCGGAAGCTTATGGATTCTGGAGATGACGGTGTTGGTGGTGAAGAAGACGGGGATGAAGCAAAACGAATGGGTGAAACATACGCCACCATGGTGCTGACCCTGTATGTTGCTTGGGGTCTGACAGTAAGTCATCGAATGTGCGTGCGGAAAGGGACCAAACCGACAGACATTAAGTTGAAGTAATTTCAGAAGTGTTCCTTCTGAAATTCTTCAAGTTGAATTTAAATTGGAGTAATTCCGGAAAGTGTGTTTTGAGGTACCAGCAACGATGACCTCTGGATTCCATGCCGATGGGAACATGGAATATAGTTTTGGCAACCATTTACCAGCCCCAAAGGCTGAACTCTGATGAGCTGGTGCCCTGGAAGTCGTTTCAAGTGTTGGATGAAAGATAATTTGTAGGATACCCCAACACTTTTTACCACCTTCACCTCTTGACACTTGTTGGAAAAGCACAACAAAGTGGAAGATGGAGCTAACTTGTGATTCTGGTCTTAAAAACCAGCCGAATTGCTGTTTGTTTCGAACCGCTGCTTCTGCTGGAAGACCAAGCAATTGGAGAGAGACTACAAAAGCTCTGAGGTTAGGAACAGGTGTCTCTGCTGGACTTGGATTTCCTGGCCAACCAAATCTGAAGAAGCATGGAACCACAATGCAGGCCTTGTTATGAATAATTTTATGGACGACTGTGATCGTTAGGTGGAGAAACAAAATTTGTTTGGATCTCAAAACTACAATGATGCTGTGAAGAGGGTTTCTGCCGAACCATGGGAGGGTTGATTTCACACTGATTATGAAGTGATATTGGTTGTTGAGTGTTGAGAATGATGAAGCCATAGTGAGAAATGGCCGTGAGAAGGAGGATTTGAGAATTTGAAAGAAGCAAATCTTCATTTATAACTCAGTGTTTTTCTGGATGAGTTCTTGATGAATCCGGCCCTCCTATTTATAGCGAAGAGACGAAGAATGGTGGATGGATAATTGAGAATGGCGGATGTGAATTTTTGGTGAGACTGGTGGATGAGAATGGTAGGTTCTCGACTGGTAGATGCTGAATGGTAGGTGGGAATGTTTGGCACCGAAAGGGGAATGGTAGGTTGGAATGTTCGGCACCGAAAGGGGAATGGTAGTTGGATGGGTGACCTAGTGTAATTTCAAATTCAAGACACACTTGTGAGAACTCATCTGTACTTTGAAAGAAAAGCCTTGATGAAGTTTGGAAAATAACCTTGAGGGGATCCAAACTAAATGGATGAATCTCGAATCTTGATCTTGGGAGCTTAAGTTTTGAACATTGTCAGTACTTTGGAGATGTGGGTTAGATGGATGACCTTCAAGTCGTGAAAAACTATGCAAGACAAGTCTGGCTTGAAAATCTTGACTTTGGGTTGATTTCAACACAAAAGACAACTATCTTGGAATTGAGTTATTTGTGCAATTTCTGAGCCTCAAATGATGGAACGGACTCCAAAATTGGAATGTACGCAAAAAATTGAGCAAGATAGGTCCATCTTAAAAATTTTGACTTTCGGTCAACATTTTCGCAAAAGTCAACTTTTTGGAAATTGGACGTTTGCACAATTTTCGAGCTTCGAATGAAGAAACGGATCCCAAAATCGGAATGTACTCGAAAAACTGAGTGGGACAGACCCGTCTTGAAAATTTTGACTTTTTGGTCAAAGTCAAAGGTCAACTTGGTTTTTTTTTTTTTTGGTTTTTTTTTTTTTTTTTTTTTTTTTTTTTCAGTTGGTTCGGACCGGGTCAGATTTCCGGGTCGGTCCGGGTCAAATGGGTCATACCGGGTACTGAAGGATGACGTCATCCATGACGTCAGAGGGGCTGAAGGCTTGTGTAGCGCGTGTGGCGCGTGTGGCGCGTGTAACTCGTGTGGCGAGTGTACGCGTGTGGCGCGTGCAGCGCGTCGTAGCTTGAGCGTGTTGCAATCTGCGTCGGCGCGTGTGAGCGCGTGAAATGACGATGATGATCATCGGAACTTCAGGCGGCGCATGGGGGCGCGTGGTTCATCGTCTGGGCCTGAAATTTTCAGGTTTGGCCGATCTACGGCCGTAGAATACCCCTGTAGGGTCAGTTTTTTGAAACTTGGATCATATTTGCCCAGATTTGAAGGATGAGGGCGCGATTTCCGAAACTCTTCGCGGCGCGTGAAGGCGCGTGGCTAGGCTTTTGGGATCGAATTTTCTGGGTTTTGTAAATCGAAGCCTTCTGGATCGACTGGTAATGCCATTTCTTTGAAATGAAGTCTGGGTTTGTACAAATACGAAGGAGCAGGCCGCGACCCTCTGAAGCTTTTTGCGGCGCGTGAAGGCGCGTGGTTTGTCTGTTGAGACTGACTTTTCTGGGTTTTGGAGATCTTTGTCCGTTTAAGATCCCTGTGGGGTCAGTTTTGTGAAATGATCTTTGGATTTTCACAAACTTGGAAGAGAAGGCCGTGTGCATTGTTGGGCTTGTTGCCATCTTAGTCCACTCTGACGCTGCCTGCTCTTACAGGACGGTGCCAAGAAATTTACTAAATGTCTCTTTTTGTTTGCTGAATCTTATTTTCAAAATTCGGTGCAGACTTCTTTGATTTTAAGTGCTGTGAGTTTGCAAAATCTGACCTTGAGCTTCAATTATTTTCACATTTTTGAAACGTGAATATAGCTTTTTTTTTTTTTTTTTTTTTCATTGGCTGGTTGGTGGAACCATTTATTAGTTTGCTGACTTTTTTCGTTTTTTTCTTGCCTACTATCTCAGAAGTTTTCTATATAAAGGCATGTTATTGCCTTCCTTCATCATTGAGACACATGTTGAACATTCAGCTTTCTTCTCCTGCTTTCAAGATTTTTTTTTTTACATGCTTTGAGACCTTTTCTTGACAAAATTTTTTTATTGCTTGTTTTTGTTTTGCAGCATAGTTTTCTTTGGCAATTAAGCCGCACCAACACTTGTCTTTTCAACGCAGTCATCTCAAGAATCTTTGCAACGTAGCCACATCAAGAGTCTTTACCATGAAGATATGCCAGCATTTGTTTTTATATGAAGGTGATCCACACTTGTCTTTGTCATGAAGTTGGGCCAACTCTTGCATTTGCATTGAAGCCATGCTGACATTCATTTTTGCCATGAAGCCACGTCAACACTTTATTCACACCAAAGCCGTGCCAACCTTCATTTTTGGCATGCAGCCACGTCAACACTTCATTCGTATCAAAGCCATGCGAGCATTCGTCTTTGTCATGAAGCCACGACAACATTCCATATCGAAGTTGTGCCAACGTTCATATTCGTCATGAAGTCATGTCAACATTCCATATTAGCACTTGTATTCGCATTAAAGTTGCACCAATGTCCGTCTTTACCATGAAACTACATCAACACTTCACTTGCATTGAAGTTGTGCGAACATTCATCTTTGTCGTGAAGCTATGTCAACACTTCATTCACACTGAAGTCGTGCCAATACTCGTTCTTGCCATGAAACCACATCAATGCTTCATTTACATCGAAGCTGTGTGACATTCATCCTTGCCATGAAGCAATACTTGCACTTGCCTTCACAATGAAGCTGCATTGAAGCCGTGCCGACATTCATTTTTGCCATGTCAACACTTCACTCATACGAAAGCCATGCGAGCATTCATCTTTGTCATGAAGCCACGACAACACTTCACATCGAAGCTGTGCCAGCGTTCATCTTTGCCAAGACATCTTGTCAACACTTCATTTGCACTAAAGTCGCACCAATATTGACCTTTGAAGTTGCATTAGCGCCAATTTTTAAAGGCAACAAAGTTCAAACATCAAGGGTACATAGTACTATCGCCAGACATCAAAATTTTAGGGATGCTAACAAGACTTTGAAGATGCAAGAAGCTCATCAAGACTTCGAAGATGCCGACGAACCCTTGAAGTTTCAAGAAGATTGCCACCAAAACTTTGAAGATGGAAGGAGCTCTCATTAAGATTTTGAAGATGCAAGGAGATGTCAATAAAACCTTTAAGTTTCAAGAAGTTCTCATAAAGACTTTGAGGATGCAAAGAGATGCCAATAAAACCTTGAAGATGTGAGAAGAATGCCGCCAAGACTTTGACATTACACGAACATGCCCTTAGAGGCAAGATGAAGTAACACCATCTGTAGATGTTGGAAGAAGGTGACGTTGTCCAAATTTCAAAGACATGATGTGAAACGGCACCACTCAGAAGGGAGATGATGTGATTCAAATTTCGGAGTTGTGAAGTGGTACAACTTAGAAAAGAGACGATGTAGCTTAGGCTTGCAAGGTACAAGAAGATGCCCCCAAAAGATAAGTTATGTAAAACATACTTTAGAGACATGTGAGGATGTCCACAGAAGAGGGGCAATGCCATGAAGACTTCATTCTTTGCAAAAGAGGTTGAAGATTTTATTTTACTCCACAACCAAGAACTAACTTATGTTTATCATTAGTTCAAGGAAAGCTGAGTAACACCAATTCTTTGCAGCTGTCATTTTCTACCACAATGATCTTTGAGTATCATGTAGTAAGGCATTGACTGACTCTAAGCAACGCCTGCCAATTAAAAGGATCTCAAAAGCATATTGATGACCTTTGAAAAATTCCTTAAGCTAGACTGGCAATCCTTCTTCTTTTTCATGTGACTGAACTTAGTAAATGATACCAAGTTACCTACGTACCCCGGAAAGGGATTAAGTCATTACGTAGTTCAAAAAAATTTTTTTTTTTGATGATTTTTTTTTTAATATTTTCTTTTTGGATGATTTCTTTATCTTATTTTGTTTTGTTTTTTTTTTTTTTTTTTTTTTTTTAGTGCGTGACTGAACTCAGCAAAAAACTAAGTGGCCTACGTACCCTTGAGAGGGATCAAGTCATCACGTAGTTCAAATTTTTTTTTTTTTTTTTTTTTTTGCAAAAAGGGGGGCTCAGTGTGTAATAGTGGGTATCACCACTAATCGAACCCGAGACCTCTCAAGGGCGAATTGGGCATCCAACCACTACGCCACACTAGCAATTGGTGACATAGAGTGGGATTGATTTCTCTTTATTGGTATGCTTTCAAAGGTAATGGGAAGACATCATGTACCCTTGCAGCATTACAGTGGGCAGTTTAAGCTCTTGCCGAGGAGCAATCCTTGATGTTCAAGCGGAGAAGTGTTTAAGGAACTTACCATTGATGGGGCCGATCCTTGCATCATCATTGTTGATCAACTTGTAAGCTTGGTTGGTGTTTGCCCCCTGCTTGAGAGTTGGAAGTACATCACAAGCAACGGTCACATGGTTTGACCCGACAACTTCATCAAAGTCTAGATCAATCTTGTTTTCTTTGGCAAGCTTCATGACTTGTTCTTTGAAGATGAAGCATTTTTGGATTGGGTGGCCAATGATGCGATGATATTTGCAGTAGTTAGGGTTATCAACTTTCCCTATGTCTTGTGGTCGCCTACATTCTGGCAATTCAATCAGTTTCAATTGCAATAATTGGTCTATGATGTTTGGCACATCTTCATCGGGGAACGGATATGCTTTTTGCTCACGTTCCTTAAAAGTTAGGCGACGCACTTCGTTCTTTTGCCATCCTTCAAGCTGTTTTTCATTTGCCTTCGCTTCTCTTCTTGGAACCTTGATTTCGGTAGTGTTAACAACCATTGGGTCTTTGAGGTTGACTTTTGCATTCCTATCATTCCTCCTTACTTCCCTTTTGCTTTCCTCAGGTATGGGAGGGTTTGTACTTCCATGGTTAGCAATACTCAACTCCATGTCGTATGCACGAGTTGCTAACTCTTCAAATGTTCGAGGTTTTATCCCTTGAAGGATGTAAAGAAGTCCCCAATGCATGCCTTGGATGCACATCTCTACAGCAGAAATTTCAGAAAGTCGATCCTTGCAATCCAAGCGCAAAGAACGCCATCGATTGATATAATCGACCACCGGCTCATTTTCCCATTGCTTGGCATTAGTAAGTTCCATCATGCTCACCGTACGACGCGTGCTATAGAATCGGTCAAGAAACTCTCTTTCGAGTTGTTGCCAACTGTCGATTGACTCGGGTTCTAAGTCTGTATACCAATCAAAAGCATTTCCTTTGAGCGAACGGACAAATTGCTTTACAAGGAGGCCTCCTTGAGTCCCTGCGTTCTCACAAGTTTCTACAAAGTGAGCAATGTGTTGCTTAGGATTTCCACGGCCATCAAACTGCAAGAACTTGGGGGGTTGATACCCATTTGGCATCCTCATGTTGTCGATGCGCTTTGTGTAAGGTTTTGAATATGTGAGAGAACTTGTAGAAGAACCTCCATATTGTGCTCGGATGGTATTTGTTATCATGTCTTGTAATTGTTGGACTGACAACGAAGCAACCGAAGTAGATTGTTCTCGTCGGGGAGTGTTTTCAATTTCTCTCCCTTCGTCATCCTTTGCGGATGTGAATTTATGACCATGGCTTGATTCACCAAGATCTTGTACTTCAAGTTTGTTCATTAAAGTTGCAATTTGGAGGTCCTTATCTTCAAGTGCTTTTGTGAGAAGGACAACCCTTTGTTCCATTTCAGCCATCTTTTCTTCCATGGTAGATGTGTTAGTCATCATGACTGACACAACTTCCCAAGATGATGGAGAAGGAAGTGAATTGAAGTGAGCACATGAAATCTCATCTTTTGGGTTCCCTTTGATGGGAGAAAGATCGTGTGACCAACTTCTTATGAAGGAGGAAGGGGATTTGCCCCCATACTTGAGGTGTTCCAAGGTGGAGACGTCCTTGTTGATGACCTTGTTTCTTGTAAGAGGGTCTAAGGAGATGGTTGTCTGGATCTTGGCTTCCTTGGTTGATTGAGCTTGAAGTTGATTATTTGCTTTGGGTTGGCTACAATTTGTTACACCAATGTAGTTGTTGGTGGTAGCTGTACCAAGATTAGTTGAAGTAGCTATTGAAGCTTGAACGTTCTTGCTAGAGGCCATTTGAGCTGGTAGCAAGATGATGAAGATTTCTTTCTTTGAAGGAGAATGAGATGAGAGGCAGAGATGTCCCACTGGGCGTGCCAGAATATGTGGACGACTAAATTTCTCGGTTCGAAATAAGTCAAACAAGTAAAATAGTGTCACAAATGTGAATTTGTATTGATGAATGTGTGGTACAATTCTCTGTAATTACAAAAGAGTTATCCTCTGATTCGATCTCCTTGAAAGACTTGTTGATTTGGATTGTAATAATGTAATTTTGATTTGAACACAAAATATCCTTCAATTTGGTTGAGGGATAGATCGAAGATTGTTGAAACAGAATTACAATGAATCTCTGGCTATGAGCTTGTTAGAAATTCCTTGTTCTTCACGTTCTTCGTGTTCTTCGTGTGTTCTTCGTGTTCTTGATGTGTTCTTCGTCTTCGAAGGTTTGTGGTGGAAGTTCTTCGGGGCTTTAGAGGTTTGAATCCGTAGAGCTTCGCTGATTTGTGATTTGTGATGTTTCTGGAGGCTTTTGAGCTTGATTCCAGTGAACTTTGAGATTTAGGAATATGATTTGGATAATTCCTCTTCGAATGTTCTTTGTATTCGAAGTTGAAGTTCTTGAAGTTCTTTGGGGGCTTTAGAGGCTTGATCCGTAGAGCTTCACTGATTTGTGGTTTGTTGATGTTTTTGGACACTTTAGGCTTGATTCCCGCAAACTTTTGGATCTAGGCGGATGATTTGGATGATTTTCCTTCGAATGTTCTTCGTATTCGAAGTTGAAGTTCTTGAAGTTCTTGGAGGCTTTAGAGCTTGGTTCCAGCAGAGCTTCTGGACTTCTGAGTGCTTCCAATGGCCTGGTCCCCTCTCCAAATCTCTAGCTCTCTTTGATCCTCTAGATCTCTAGGAAGGCTTCTATTTATAGGAGTTTTGGGGTAGGTAAGTGACACGTGGCGGAGCTTGATTGGTGACACGTGGCAGCGCTTGATTGGTCCGCTTATGTCATCGCTTACACGTGCGAGGCTGATTATGTCATCGCTTACACGTGCGAAGCTGATTATGTCATCGCTTACATGTGCGATGATGCATGATTGGTTCTTACATGACACTTGGCGAATTTCTGTTGGTTTCTGAATAGTGATAGCAAAACTTAGCAGCAATATGTGGTGCTTTGTAATTGGCTGCATTTTGTGGATTTGGTAGTGTGACGTGTCAGCTTGTGATAGGTCGGGAATTTTTCCATATCTACAAATACTTATTCAAGTGTAGGTTGTATTGCACAAAATTAGACATCTTGAATTTAGTTTATTTACACGTTATTATTTCCAACTAGTCCAACTCATTTATTGTCTATTATGCTCTGTGATTTGCAGTGAATCTGAATATATATTCATCCAAAAAGTTATTCAAAAGATATCAGATATCAATAATGGCACACGGTTATATGTTGCTAAATTCCCTGTTGGAGTAGATTCTCAAGCCAAGGAGATAGAGTCACTTTTAGATGTTAATTCAAATGATGTTTGAATTGTAGCGATTCATGGTCTTGGGGGAATAGGAAAGACTACAATTGCAAAAGCTGTTTACAATAGAATTGTTGACTGTTTTGAAGGAAGTTGCTTTCTAGAGAATGTTAGAGAAAATTCAAGGACTAGTGATGGCAAAATCCATCTACAAGATAGAATTCTTTCTAAGATCTTAGGGGCCAGTCATGTGAAGGTGGATAATGTATCCAGGGGAATTAATGTGATAAAGAAAAGGCTTTGCAATAAGAGAGTTCTTTTAATTCTTGATGACGCAGATAATTCAAAACAAATAGAAGATTTGCTTGGAGAATGTGATTGGTTTCTTTCAAGAAGTAGAGTCATTATAACAACAAGAGATGAACATGTGCTAGCTACTCTTCCACAAGGTTGCAAAAGTTACAAGGTCAAGGGATTAGGCGCACATGAAGCTCTTGAACTCTTTAGTCTACATGCTTTCCATAAAAGCAAACCCCCTCAAGATTATTCTGAATATGCACACCAAATTATTGACTATGTCCAAGGCCTTCCACTAGCACTGAAAATCATAGGTTCAGATTTGTGCGGAATAGCAATAGATGAGTGGCAAAATGCAATACATAAATATATAAAAATTCCCAATGAAAATATTATTGAAAAACTTAAATTAAGTTACAATGGATTGGTAGAAACTAAAAAGGATATTTTCCGTGATATTTCATGTTTCTTTCGGGGATGGACCAAGGATTATATTGTAAATATATTAGACACTTGCGAATTATTTCCGAATCATGGTATTACAACACTTGTTAATAAATGTCTCATAAATATAGAGCAAAATGGCACATTGTCCATGCATGACTTGATACAACAAATGGGCAAGGAAATTGTTTGGCAAGAATCACCAATAGTCCTTGACAAACACAGTAGGATATGGAATCATGAGGATGCTTTTAAAGTACTAACGGGAAGTAAGGTATAATTTATTCATTCTTCAAATTTTAACAACCCCCCACCCCCCCCCCCCCCCCTCCTTTTTCTTTTCACAAGGTAGAAGTAATAATTTTTTTTCTTTCACATATATAGTTTTTTTTTGGAGAAAATATAAGCTATGAAGTATGGACACAAGTATGACACAGTGACTCTACAATTTTGAAAAATTATAGGATATGACATGATAAGTATATGCATAGTAATTAATTATTAAATATGTTTTTATTTATAATTTAAAGCATTTATTTTTTCATATAATGTTAAACATATATCAATTTAAGAGCAATAATGGATAATAAAGTGAATTCATGATTAATAAATGATGTTTAGAAATTAGAATACATACCAAGAATAAGATTTAAAAGAGTGAATAAAAGATAACTAGAAAAGTTTTCAAGATTGAAACTAAAAAGAAATAAAAAATGAGTGTCACTCAATTTTTTAAAAAGAAAAAGGACACGGCTGGCACGCCGATAGAAGTGTCCTAGACATATCCCATGTCTAACGGCACCCCAAATGAAGTTTCCCCTAGAATATAAGTTTATCGATACCATTTTTGCTTAAAACATTAAGAACATTTTAGTTTTGGAAAATTCTATTGTGATATATGGTTCACTTAATGCTTTATCCAATTAGGGGTCAGACAAAATTCGAGGAATAATGTGGCATTCACCTGATCCAATAACAGTGCAACTTCACCCTGAAACTTTTGAAGGGATGGACAATCTCAAATTTCGTATAGTTCACAATGTAAAAATTTCTGAAAAACTTAAATGTCTCCCCAATGGGTTTAGGTTGTTTGAATGGCCTGAATATCATTTTTCGATTCCATCCAGTTATTCTCCTCAACAACTTGTTGCACTCGAGATGTTGCATAGTTACATAAAATTGGATGAGCATGAGTACTATTATTTATGAGTTTTGATTTTGTTAAATGCTTTTAAATTTTTTTGAATATAATATATATATATATATATATATATATATTTTTTTTTTCATTCCATTTAGGTGGTTGATTACAAAAATTTGAAACTTATCAATCTAAGTTTCTGTGGATCCATTACAAATTTCCCCAAACTTGGAGACATTGTACCTTTCTTTTTGTAGAAATTTAATTGAGGTTGATGAGTCCATTGGATCTCTTGCTAAGCTGAAAAGATTGAACCTTGAATACTGTGAGGAACTTCAAAAACTTCCAAGTTGTCTCATGTTGACATCTCTTAAATTTTTAAATCTATATAGCTGCTCAAGGCTTAAGAAGTTCCCTAATATTCACCCAGAAATGAAATGTTTAGAGGATTTAAATTTGACTTATAGTGGTATTAGAGAGTTGTATCCATCATTGGGGTATCTCACTAGGCTTAGAATGCTGAAGCTAGATAATTGCGTACAGGATTTTCCAGGTAGAATCAATAAAATGCGACTGACTCCTATTCCATGCACTTCCTTTGATACCCGTTCGGAATATGGGCTTTTCAGCTTGGAAAGTCTACATCTCAGCTACTGTGGTGCAAATTTTATTGATTTGGATTTTTGGATGAAGCCCGAATACTTCCCCAAATTGACAATTCTATATCTAAGTGGCTTCAATATTGTTACCATCTCGGAAAGTATTACTAGCTTTACTAGTTTAGCAGATCTTTACATAGGCAATTGCAAGAAGCTTCGGAACATTCCAAGCCTTCCCCAATCTATATGGAGAGTGAATGCAATAAACTGCTCTTCAATGGATCCACAATCATTCAGAAGATTATGGACTCAGGTATCTCTTTTAAGTTTGAGTTGTAAAGAAACAAATTTTGTTATTTTTTCCTAAATACATATCATGATATGTTCTAACTTCAATTTCCTTTATTTGCTAAATGCAAGCAGTTTGGAGAAATTTTAGAGATTTTACCAAATAGAGTTTGTGAAGGTGAAAGAAGTGGCATATTAATGGATTCCTCTCTCTTTAATGGGGGAAATTATTATGAAATTAAAGTACCAAGAACTGAGATTCCAAGGTGGTTCAAATTCGTCCATCAGAATGATGGAAATTCTGTATCATTCAGGATTGGTCGCAAATTTCCAAAAGAAGTTGTCTGTATTGCTTTTCAATTGGTGGAGGCACATATAAGCATATTTTTTTCTGTTTGCGTTTCCATCAATGGTTGTAAAGAAAAAAATCTCATTTCAAGATATTGAAGAAATGTCTGGGCATCTGTGGTTATTTTCTGTATCTAATTGGAAATTGTTTGATTCAAATCCATATGATGACAAGACATTGAGATTATATGTGAAATTGACAAGTCGAATGAAAGCTCTCTCCCTTTTGAGAACACTGAATTTGTAAAATGAATGGGGGTCCATGTAGAATACATATGTTGTGGGGTTTGCAACAATAGAGAAGATTCCAGGGGTGTCAAACTCTGACGCCAAAGACAAAGAAGAAATTGTTGACCAACCCGTGGCATACATCCCCAAAAACCTTACCTCTCCTGCTTTGGATGGCTTCAAATCCAATACCAACTCTGGAAATGGAGCTCCAAACTCTGGAGATGGAGCTCTCGTCCTACCCTTTTGATGTCTCTACTCATGATAATGATGATTTTGACACCAATCTATATCCACCATCAAAGAAGACAAGAAATCTTGATTGAACTTCAAAGAAATATCCTTCCATCTTAAAAACAACCTTGATGCCAAGGTATGCCTCTTTAGTTACATTTTTGGGTGCTTTTTTTGTAACTCGCTTTTCTCTCTCTTTCTCGAAATTTAACATCTCATTCATAGGAGTAATAACAGAATTAAGCTGCTGGGCTTTGTAATTATTATTTATAAAAAACATATTTATTTTCTTTATTTTAATGCAGGTTGCGCCTGGTTGCTATTGAAGTAATTGGTAAGCCAAAGATTCCTTTTCACCTTGCAATTTCATTTTAATTTATTATCATATTTATCTTTTATTGATTTGATTTGTCTGCTTTTGGTACATAATTTCTTCTTACAAGATTTTCCAAACTTCAATTTTATCAAATAATGAGTATGCTATTTGATTTTTTGAAATTGAAATTCAAGTCATGCACACAGGCTGTTTAGTGAAATGCTTCTTCAGGATATTGAACTTGTTTGCTTAGATGTTTCAAACCTATGCTACTCAATGAGCCAAATGTTAAGGTTTTATTGTTAATTTCTACAAAAAAAATTTGTTTGATTACTTCTGCTTTTCTTGTGGGTTTTAAATTTTTATATTGTTAATTGTTATGTATGTTTCTTTTGCTTTTATTGATTTGCTGAATAATCTATAATCTATAATATATATAAAATTGATGACATTTGACTTTTGGTTGATCTCATAATATTGTGTTACATAAGCTTTTGAGTTCTTACAATTTTACACCATTATTTTAATATATATATTTTTTGAATTTTTATTAAATTTTGAATATAAAGCATCTATTAAAATCTTATTACATTATATTTTCAATAATGGTAGTTCCACATACAAACACTATCATAATGAATAAATTCCTATTAATAATTATCATAATTATCAAATTTCATATTAAACAAAAAATATAAAAGTTTAAAAGAGTCATATCATGTTAAACTTTTCTATGCATTGCATGGGTTAGTAACCAATATTAACTTTATTTGTTCATAAATTTATTGGAAGATAAATGACAACGGGACAGGAATGCATTGAGTTGGTTACGAAGAGAAATGAAAGTTAAATTTGCAATAAACTGTGGCCTCAAAAGCCTTTTCTTCTGCAGGACCTACCTTGAGAGTGGGGCTCCCTTCTTCATATTATTCATATTTGAAGAATATTATTCACAATTGATTGGTTGAGGAGTTATTAAGAACATGTTTTTATTTGCTTGTTTCCTTTGTTGTTAATTAAAATAGTTTAATTAGTGAGGATGGGCAAGGCCACAACTTCATCATTGTTCAGATAGCAATTGTGCCTAGTGGTAAAGCATCTTTATCCCTTAAGTTTTTGTGCTTGAAAATGATCATTCTATTCTATAGGATCCTCTATTTGCATCTGATAGACCATTCTCTAAAGCTTAAATTAAATTCTCAAAGTTGTTTCGAGTCATGTTGTTGCCATTGGAAAACAAGACAATTTTAGTTACTGATTTGGAAATGCAGATAAACTGATTTGGCCCCATGATCAGCCAAGTCTCTATATAGTCAAGAGAGCCTAGCTTCTCCATAGTTAATTCTCAAATGGAAGAGCAGAACTTGGTGACCTGACTCTCAGATCTGGGCTGACCTGTGGAAGCTTGAACTCCTTTTCGAAGTCTTTACTTTCCTTTGGAAACTGCTAAATGATGGTCTTCCAGTGAGAAGAGAGTTAGCAAATAGGAATCTCATCACTGATTTTCCTTGCCCTTTATGTGCTATAGAAGGGGGATGCCTGGATCGTCTATTTATTGCCTATAACTTAGCTTGTGCATGTGTTTAAGATCCCACTCACCATTGGAAGGTAATTGAGTCAAAGTCAAGTCATAATTGCATTGCTACTTGGCTGGAAAGAGTTTATAAGCATAGGACTAGTGCAATCACTTCACTGTATTCTTTGCCAACACTCTATGGGCTATTCGGATACATAGAAACAGAGTAGTGCGTGAAGGAATAAGTGTTAATGCTAGCTTTTGAAATCCTAAGTCATAGTGCTTACCTCTCTGCTATTTATAGGGATGCAGCAAACACATGGGAAATGGACACTCCTGTTAAACAACTTGATGTGCTCTTCAGCAGGTTACTTGGCAGTATGGCACATGATCGGATGTTGAAGGTATGGATCCTTCTTTCTCTTTTTGTGATATGTCTATACGATGGTGTAAAACCTGTAGAGAATTTGGTAAATATAATTATTGTTGGACGTTGTCGGATGTTTATTCTTATCTTTAAGATTGATGGACAAACTTATCATATAGAAGAGAGCGTGATAGAACCAATCACAAAGGGGTCCTTTACAATTTTATACTGCCATTCATAAATTTTTTTATCCATAGTCAAATATAATTTCTCCCATGTAGATTTGGAATTTCTATCTAGAACCAAAGTTAAGGGAATCTTGATATTCAATGTTTAGTGATATATAGATTTGTTGGGGAGATAACACCATGGGGAGACTCCAATTTAGTTAATATAACATGTAGAGACACACTTAACCCAAAACGCCTAATTCCAATAGGTTTGAACTCGACTATATTATATTAACCACTCATTCTTCTCATTATTATTCAATGTGAGATTTCACTCACACGTGTATACCAATAATCTCCCCCTCACTTATGAGTCTTTACTTCTCTATGAGTCATGAACAAGTTCTACTCTCTCTACCTTGCCTTATGGGTTTTTTCTCCATCAAAATGTCATCTGTGGGCCTCTCGTACACCATCTATAAGAACCATGCATCAACGCTGCATGCTCATCCAAGGGAACCCCACACGTCCATGTTCATGGGAACCTTGGACTACACCATTATTTAGTACCTTCAGCAACACTCATTTGTTAGGCCTTTTTCCATGATCTTTTGTGTGGGCCCTTTAGGCTTACCTTGTCCCAGCCAGGTAGGGACCTTAAATCACCTTGCCACCTTCGCTACAAACCACCGTGAACTCAGATGCCACTTGTTGGGAAGACAACACCTTGGGGAAACTCCAATTGAGTAGTTAATATAAGAACATTTGTATCAACTTGTGTAAAAATTTCTATTTATTTTAGCATAAGAATCTACTTTATTTATTTATTTATTTATTTTATACAACTACTTTTCAAAATACCTCACATTAGTCTATTTTACACTATATTTTATCAAAATATTATTTATCAATTATTTATTATTTTTCCAAATCATATCACTCTCTCTTTACCATTCTATAAACCACAAATCACAGCAAACTGCCCACCAAACCCAAGTAAATCACCTAGCTTTTGAAGCAAATTACTCACCTTTGAATGAATATTGGCAATAGAGTTTAGCTAAACCGTACCACTGACTTGTGGGGTTGGTGTGATTTTTTCTTTCTTTCATATTATCAAGCAAAATGGTTATTATTGATGAAAAAAATCCAATTCTCCCTTGAATGAAGCTTATTTTTACCTTCATGCACTTCTTTGTCCCTCCCTGTTCTTCTTGATCATTGAAATTTGGGCTACTAATTTCTAC
Organism: Quercus variabilis; assembly: GCA_030445155.1. Lineage (NCBI taxonomy): Eukaryota > Viridiplantae > Streptophyta > Magnoliopsida > Fagales > Fagaceae > Quercus > Quercus variabilis. Next base: position 24,315,281 of record CP129455.1, on the reverse strand, counting down.
CACTATAGTACTTGGTTGGATATTCTTTAATAAAGAGTTTTTACGTTATTTATAAAAAAAAAATCCTACTTTGAAGAAACCACACATTTTTCAAGGTAAACCCATTTGATTATTTGCTACACATTTATAGATTAGTAGGCAAAAATGTGTGAATTTGGCACCATTGACGCCAGTGCTCTAACATGTAGATATACATTTAACTCAAAAGGCTTATTGGGTTTGAGCTGAATTATGTTATATTAATCATTCGTTCTTCTTATCAGTATTCAATGTGAGACTTATACCGACAAGATTACCATCAAAATATATAGAATTTGTAACCAAACACATGGTTCATAATTAGGATTTCTGCTTATTGTGTTTTTCATTGCATTTGAACAACTCTTAACTTTTTCTCATTGCTTGTTTAGATGATGGACAATGTAATCGATCCTTGTAAATGAACAATTTGATCAACATTTTCTTCATATAATCATGCTAAATTGTATTTTCAAATGCTGTTACTATGGATCATTTATCACTTTTTGATCTGTTGCGCATTAACTATTTGAGGGAATACCGAATATCACATATCAATAATTTAATGTGATCAAGGTGGTTCTGTCTAATGGGAGGGAATCTATGTGGGTATCTGTTTTTCATGTTTCAATATTTCAGGTACCAAGAGAAAAGGTGCAATTAAAGGAACCAATTTAAGCAGTTCAAAAAGTTTCTTTGTTGGTTGATTTGTAGATGGATAATGGTGTATATCTTTTAGTTTCATGTCAATTCTAATACAAAAATTTCCACTTCAGATTTCTTTGGTAATCCCATCTGTGACCTTCATTTGGCATCGTGATGATAGAGTAATGTTTTACCATGCCATGTACATGGTGGTGTTGGTTGATCTTTTTTAAGAGGATTATGATGTATTTAATTTTGGTGTATCAGGTTTTTCTTTTCCCTTGTTTATATGCATGGGAAAAAGATTATAAAGTATTTTAGTTGTTTTGTAATATGTTCTCTCTCTCTCTCTCTCTCTCTCTTTTTGTTTTTAGTCTTGTTTCCCTAGGAGGACTTGGTGAGGATCATAAAGCATTTATTTGGTGCTGGTGTTACAGATAGTAATGGCTGACCAGATCTTTATAATTAGTTTCTTAGATATTCTGTATCATTTAGAGTGATGTTTGGCAAACCAAAAAGATGCTTCGGTCCAGTTTTGAATCAATTTTGAATGGATGTGAACTTGAATGCTAAAAACCTACCTTGGTGTTTGATAGGCATAATTCAGGACATTTCCCATGATCTGATTGGGGATAAAAAGATTGGTTGAACTTCCTAATCACTTCTTATCATTTAGGTTTCTTCAAATTCAAAGGTCATAGACGGATGAAATGCCTTTATCTTCAAATTTGTCAGTAGCTGACAACTTTGGTGGCTCAAGACATGAAAATTATCACAAGATCTCCCTCTCTTTGGCACGCCCATTTAATCCGATCAAATCTTCCAAAAGTGTTAGGGTAGAACATGTAGAATGTTATTTGAGAGTTTGGCATGGGCTGGAAGGGCAAAGATGAGTACCTCATTATGTTCTCTCTTCCTTTCTCAAATTTGGTGAGCATCTGGAAGAACCAATGAAATACAAACTCTGTTGATGTAGAATTTTGGTGATAAAGATTTCGTCATGTTTGTGTTATGACTGGAAGGACCAATGAATTAATAGTCATGATATATAAACCGAAAACTATTGACTGATCTCTTTCTTGCACGTTAATCAGCAAAATACTTTATATTGTTACTTGGAATTATTCTCCTTCATAATTTACACTAACTAAAATGTCTTAAATTCTTACAAGCATATACCCGCAGCAAATACTATGGGAATCATTCCTCAGGTAATTGATACAACATATCTTAATTAGACAAATATGGTCACCAAATAATAATTCCTGAAAATGCCAGAAACATTTTTGATGATGCTGAAAATATCACCAGTGGGTCATACGATGTTTGCACACTCGAAACGGCACTTGCACAAAAAAAGAAGAAGAAGAGAAGACCTTATAGAGAGCACCGGTGTGGTGCTGGCTAAATACCCTCTGAAGGTCAAGTCAGAACTTGTTACAACTTTAGAGTGCTAGAGAGGAGTTAATTATGCGTAACTTAATTTGTGAGGGTATTGGGGCTTTTATAGTAGTAGAGGGTTGACCTCTCTTTCTTGGAGTAGAAGTCTTTTCCTTATAGGAGTCCTTATGAGCGTAGATTGCAGAATCCTTTCCTTATAAGACGCTAACATTAAACGTGGAATACAAGTCATCTCTTTATTATTTATGCGTGGTGGCCAAGTCATGGTTTTATTAGACCTGTCAGTTTTAAGACTGTCAGTTTGTCTTATTCCCTTCAGTCAGGAAGGGTTGTCAGCCTCATTAGTAGACATGGCAAAACGGGTCAGAATTTTTTGACCCGACCCGACCCGACCCGACCCGACCCGACCCGAAAAATACCCGACCCGAACCCGATTTTTTTGACCCGAAGCAAAAACGGGTTGACCCGTGACCCGACCCGTGTTTTTTGCGGGTCAACCCGACCCGACCCGCGACCCGACCCGAACCCGAACCATTTTTTTAAAACTTTTTTTTTTTGGTAAAAAAAATAGTAAAACTAAGACAATATTAGTTTAATTGTTTATTGTGAACTTTAAAGAAACAATTGATACATTTACATAACTATATGCAAATTAATTGAAAGATTAATGGTTGAACATTCTGTAATGAGTGAATATTTTTAGATATCAAATAACAAAGTACATGCCAAGATAATCTGGTTACAGTAGAGTTAAAAACATAGATTTAAAATTGTAGACATGTAAGAAATATTCACAAGTGTAAAAATAGTGAAGCTAAAGTATCAAATTAGCATAAATTATGAATACTTAGACCTATTTTTTAATAATTTATGTCCAAAATAAACGGCTTTTCAAAATAAATTATGATATATCATAGAGTGTGTGTTGCTTAATAATAATATGATATTCATAAAAGAGACCATGTATAAATAAGTAAGCAATCAAATTTTAAAGTATATCTCAAATTGAAATAGAGTGTCAACCACAACAGATAATAGATTATAAAATTAATTTTCAAGATTGTAAATTTCTTATATATTTTTATTCTTTATCAAATGAGTTATCCAATAAGTCATTTGTAATTTTGTTTTATATTTGGAATGTTGATATTGTGTAGAAATAAAACTTGTGTATTTGTTTTACTTATCTTTGTGTTATTTTGTATTAGATAGTAATGTTAGAATTTGTATAATTTTAAAATTGTTGAATAAGTATTAATAAGTTTAATTGAGTTCATTCTTGATATAAGTGGTGAATTCAAAATAATGCATTTTACATTAAGTAATTTGTTGCATAACTTTCTAAATGACAGATACATGTTGTTTTCTATATAAAAATTAAATAATAAAAAATTCATGCGAAAAATACGGGTCAACCCGACCCAACCCGACCCGACCCGCAACCCGATTGACTCGAACCCGATTTTGACCCGCTTAAAGTGACCCGTTTTTGACCCGTGACCCGTTTGACCCGCAACCCGATTAACCCGACCCGAACCCGACCCGACCCGCCTGTTTTGCCATGTCTACTCATTAGGGAATCAGCCCTTTAGGGTTCTTTGCAGACCTCCTTCCACGACAGCCTATTACGATCTGTCAGCATCAGGGTCTTCAGCCTCCTTCATAACTTAGCCCGTCAGCATGAGCTGTAGGCTCCATTTTGAGTAAAGCCGACGAGTTAAGCATGGGGTGCCTTTATGTGCCATAATTTTGCCTTATCAGTTGCCCCCTACTCCATATCTCCGTCAGTAAAAACTTACGAGTTATGGAGTTAACATTTTTTGTTGCTAACTTTCATTTTGGTTAGGAGAGAGAAATTAATTCATATGTGATGCAACCAGTAATAAATGCTTGGACACGCGGCGTATCCTAGTTGGCACCGCTTTTGGACGAGGGCATCACTTCGTCTTTTGTGCATATCTCCTTTATATATAATCCACATTTCCTTCTCATTTTCCCTATTTCATCTTTTCTGATTCCTGGAGAGAAGATCTGTCACCTTTCTTCCGTCAATCCTCCTACATCGTCGCCTGCATTGATGCCGTCGCGTTTTCAACTGTCACCCATTCTGAGAAACTTGTAAGTCCTTTCCTTTCTTTGTGTATACTTTATTTTGATTGATTTTTCTAAAGCGAGGTCGTCATCTTAAGTGCTTAGAACAAATCCGTCACTTGTAGGTAGTTAGATGTAAAGTGACGAGTCGAGTGATCAGCCGTCGGTCCGCGATGGAGTAGGCTACGACGAGGTATTTGGTTCAAGTGATGAATCTGGGAGCTTTTCTTGATCATCAAAGAGGGAGACATCAGCCCAAACTCCTGACGAGGAGGTAGGGAGTCATGGAGGTGAAGATCAGGAGGAGGTAGTAGGTGAGGAAGGGGAAGTTATGGTGGAAGAAGAGAGGGATAGTAACGCAGATGAAGGTGACGAGGAATCCTGTGAGTGGATTGTAGGAAGTCCTGCAGGTAGTTGTCCCTTCATCCTTCTCGAGGAATGGGCCGTCAATAAATTTTTCCTAAATATGAGTGATAAGGTCTTTCAAGAGTTGCGCATTCGTTTCCAAATCCCAGACCATATCTCTATCCGTCTTTCCAGGAAAAATGAACAATGCTATACAGGGAGAATTGCAGACGTTGGTATGTACCATGCCATGTTTGCCGCAAGGCTCAGATTGCCCTTGACGGCCTTACACCGTCAGTTAGCTGACTATTTGGGGTTTTCCATTAGCCAGATTGCTCCAAATTCGTGGAGGATCTTTATAAGTGTTGAGATCTTATGGGGCCGTCTAAGTGGAGGACACCTTCAGCTTTCTTTAGACGAGTTCTTCTACTGTTACAGACCCCAACACCTGTCTTCTTCTAAAGGGATGTACCATTTTGCCGCCAAGGAGATGGAATTAAGATTAGTGTCTAAGATGCCAGATTCAAATAGAAATTAAAAAGGTAGATACTTTTTTGTTAAAGGGACAAACTGGGTGTGCCGTTAAGAAGAGTGGGAGACGATGCCCGGTGGTTATTTTGACAATACCTGAGCTTTTGTCAAGGATTCAGGTTTTATTTGTCAGCTTTGACCCTCGTCGGTTTTTACATGTATTTGCCCATCTGCCTTTTGAAGTGTTTTAATGTTGTCTACTTTTTCTTCATCAGCCAACGCTCGTCCTCTCATAACTGAAGAGCAGAAG